>OV725081.1:141988531-142678531 GCA_928085145.1 Nezara viridula | reverse complement strand
TTTATAATTCAATAAAGATTTTAGAATTTTTCTGAGTATCTCTATTACATGTACGAACACCCTGTCCATCGCTAGAACAATTGGATTTTGTTGTGTCCATCAATATAGTATTGCGATCGGGTCAAATTGCTGCGGTTTTCGACGGATCTATACGTTTCAGAGCCCCCTGAGTCCGAAAAACACTTTTTTATCCATTGGTCTCTCTGTCTGCCTGTCTGCTTAACTAGCTAATTGTATATTATACGGTAAAATTTATAATAAAACTTTTAAAAGATTATTAAATTATCAACAAAACAAAAAACAAATCATCAGAATCGAAGCAGTATTAACGATGATCCAGCTTATTCTATTTTATACACATGTTTTAATTTATTACTCTCCTACCTAAACTAGGTAATGAAAGTATTTAGATCCCGTCAAATTTCCGATATGAGGTTTTCGACTGATCTATACGTTTCAGAGTCTGTCCCCCTGAGTCTATTTTTTTTTTTTTAAAGGTAATGAGAATCCCTACAAAGCCATATAAGAATCGTTCATTTTGGACAACTATTAATGAAGTTAGAGCTATTCATTTTCCAATGCAAAATTACCTGTTCATATCCTGATATCAGAAAGGGAGAATGAGAGAAAAAATATGACTAAGTGAAAGTAAAAACATCTGTAGCCTGCATCACACAAGCTTCACTATTTCCTCTCCTTTTAATAGAAATTATTCTTTGACAAAATTAAGCCTTAGCAAAAAGTTTTTGATCAGCAATATTAGAGAATATTGAAATTTTCACACTGATCTACCTTAAGTCGGTTTACATTGCTTTAGTTTATCAAATAAATCGTACCTAAATTTTTTCTTTTCAATTTTCAGGAAAATAAATCTAATTCAATTTTTTTTTTTTTGTTTCTTCATGAACATATATAAAGATATGAAAACTTTTCTGTAAAAGGTAGGAAAGTCGTGTGAGTGGACACATCGGATTTTTTTATGCTGAAATATTTTTTTAATATTTACATTTTTTTTTTTTTAACAAGTCATTTCCATAAAATATCACATGATATCATTTCAACTCAATTAATTATCGATATAATTTTTTTTTTTAGTATTTCGTGCTCAAATTGTTTTAAAACATTCACGGGGTCCAACTGAGTAAATACAGCTGTCAAAGTAAAAAAATCGACTCATCATCAGATCAAAAAATCTTTAGGTACCTTTTAGCGTATTGATTAAACATACTTTACACCAAAATTTTACACTCACAAACACTCACGGAATCTCCCCGAATAATTTGAGCCATTAAACTTAAAAATCGAACCAACCATTCGCTCAAAACTGTTTTGCAAAGGTAATGAGAATCCCTACAAAGCCATATAAGAATTGTTCATTTTGGACAACTATTAATGAAGTTAGAGCTATTCATTTTCCAATGCAAAATTACCTGTTCATATCCTGATATCAGAAAGGGAGAATGAGAGAAAAAATATGACTAAGTGAAAGTAAAAACATCTATTGCCTGCATCACACAAGCTTCACTATTTCCTCTCCTTTTAATAGAAATTATTCTTTGACAAAATTAAGCCTTAGCAAAAAGTTTTTTATCAGCAATATTAGAGAATATTGAAATTTTCACACTGATCTACCTTAAGTCGGTTTACATTGCTTTAGTTTATCAAATAAATCGTACTTAAATCTTTTCTTTGATCAATTTTCAGGAAACTAAATCTAATTCAATTTATTTTTCTTCAGGAACATTTATAAAGATATAAAAACTTTTCTGAAATAGGTAGGAAAGTCGTGTAAGTGGACACACAAAAATTTTTTAAGGGAGGCATATCTTCATAAATAAATATTTTCTTAATTTTAAAATGTTAAATAGAAAAAAGAAGACTCTAGAGATTCTAAATGTCCAACGGAGAAGTTTATAACTATAATAATTACGGTAGCATAAGCCAAAAAATTCCTTAGCTATGTCCATCACTGCTGCGCTCACTCTAGTATAATTAAATGAACATTTGTATAATGGGGGTTGGTCCGCTGTTATGCGGACAGAGAGTACATACCTGGTCTTAATAATTTTTTATTTTATTTTATTTTTATTAAGTTAACTATATTTATTGAGAGATATTACAATCTGTCACAAATAAGGACATTTATAATAGTGTTCAGAGAGCACATTCACGCTCTATCAACAATAAATAAAAATAAATAATACAGAAAAAACAATAATACTAAAAGTAAATGTATATAAATTAAACCAAACGAAAAATATACTAAACTAAAAACAACTACTCACGTACACACACGCTTGTCTTAATAATTAACAAAATTTTCAATTCTTCATCTCGGATGATTTTGATTATATCTTATCAACACTAAGTATTTTTTTTTTTAGTCATGTTTTATGTATATAAATCAAAAAACAAAAACTTGAGGAAAATGTGGATTGTAAATTAAAATGCCGCCTGGAGAAAGTTTGGGTAAGAAATAAGAATCAAAAATACATTTCACCTGGGCAATGTATATATTTAATTTCCACGGGAAAGAAATCCAGAGGTGGGGGGAGGGGCGACAAGGGGGCAAGAGAGTTGGTGCAAAGTGACAGGAGAGTTGAATATTTCATAAGGACAAATGGAAAAGGGAATAAATATAATAGCAGCTGGAGCTCTCTTAAAATTCTCTTCAATTCAGAGCAGGATGAAGTGGGGGGGGGCATTGGAAGAAATTAATGGCTTGATTCTCGTATTAACGAGATTCGAAGAAAAAAGAGGATTTCCCGATAGTTTTTCCCTTTCTTTTTACACTAATTAAATTATTAAAGGTATAAAGATATTTTTAGACAGAGATATATTTATTTTATAATCTTCGATTGGTATACTATTCGACAGGTCTTATAAAATTGATTTGTTTGTTTGGGTTTTAAGACGTAAAAGCCAATAAAATATAAAATATATTTTATTTCTTATTTTAAACTTATTTTAATAACATCAAAATAAATACGTATAAGACAATAGCTAATTATGTACCTATTGGATTTTTTTGTCTTTTTGGGCTTATGCCGCCATAATTATTATAGTTATAAACTTTTCCGTTCGATATTTAGTAGCTTTAGGGCCTCCTTTCTCTATTTAACACTTTTTGAAAAATAATTTAGTTAAGCAGATATGAACACCATTAAAAAAAAGATATATATATATATATATATATATATATATATATATATATATATATATATAAACTAGAGATGGACTCTTAGAAATTTAAATGTTCTAGTAATGGACAGAGGGTCGGTACCAATAATAGACGTACTCCAGAAAAATCCTAAAATTTTTATTTAATAATAAAGATAAGTTAAGATAAATGATCAACTTATTCTCAGCAAAACTGTTAGTAGGAAGGTATGAAACACACTGATCTAAAGAGCACTATAGAAACAACAATGATAGACATTTTAAAATTTTCTTTTGAAAACTTTGTTCATATAGTTGTCGATAGAGGGCATTGTTCTTCAATCTAGAAAAAACTGGAAGCTTTAAATCAACAAGGAATTTTTTTATTTATATTTAAAGTTCAATGTGTCCCGTCACTGGGTCCCTGTCTATAACTGGCGAGTTAACTTTAATTTTAATTCGACTTTCATAATAATATGTAATATTTTTAATAATATGAATGTTTGAATAACAGTTTTTTTTTTTTTCATTCTTATTGTGCTCACCACTGTTTTTTTTCAACATCGAATGCCAACGTCACAAAAATGTTGATAACATATGATATTGGGGTTGATTATAGAATTTCTAATATTAGTGTTCGGCAAGTGGTTCAAATTAGAACAAAATCATTATTGAACATTTTAGGAAAACATAACTGAATTAATATGTTTTTAACATCATTTTTGTACTCTTATATATTCATACATTCACTTTTATATATACTTACAAAAGAATGATACAGTGCGGTAAAATTTATTTACTTTTTGTGTTATTGGAAAATAAAAATGTGAAGCAATAGCTACGTTTCTAAAAAAAATTGATCCCACTTTGCTCCTTTGGTAATAATTTGAGAAATTTTTTTAAACAATATTTGAGTTATTTCATATGGTTCCAGAAATGTGACTGTTGACTAGTAATGAAATGAATATAAGCAAAAGGTGCCAATTAATATAAGTATAGCTTAGTTTGACAGCAAGTATACAATGGTCAGATGAATAATTTAGATTCTCTAGGGTCTTCTTTTTATATTTAACACTTTTTGAAAAATAATTTAGTTATGCAGATATGATCTCCATTAAATATATATATATATATATATATATATTTGAACTATTGATGGACTCGTAGAAATTCAATTGTTCTAGTAATGTACAGAGGGTCGGCACCAATAATATACATATTTAAAAAATCTAAATGTTTTATTTAACTATAACGATAACGATAAAGATAAGATAAGATAAATGTTCAACTTATTCTTAGCAAAATTGTTAGTAGGAATGTATGAAACACACTGATCTCAAGTGTACTATAGAAACAACGATGAAAGGCATTTTAAAATTTTCTTTTAGAAACTTTGTTTATACAGTTGTCAATAGAGGACATTGTTCTTCAATCTAGAAAGAACTGGAACCTTTAAATCAACAAAGAAGCTTATTATTTAAGTCCAGCGTACGTTAACCTCAATTTTCATAATGATATGTAATAGTTAATATTTTTAACCATATGTATGTTGGACTGTTTCTTTCAACATCGAATACCAACGTCACAAAAATGTTGATAACACCAGATATTGGGGTTGATTGTACAATTTCGAATATTAGTGTTCGGCAAGTGTGGTTAGTTCAAGTTAGTACAAAATCATTGTTGAAAATTTTAGGAAAACAACTAAATTAGCATGTTTCCAATATTATTTTCTTATTCTTATATATTTGCGCATCCAGTTGTATGTGCACTTACAAAAGAATGATACAGTGCGGTACAATTTATTAATTTTTGTGTTATTGGAAAATAAAAATGTGAAACAATCATTAGTTTTTTAAAAAAAAAATTGAACCCACTTAGACCATTCGGCGACAATTTCTTTTTCTTTTTCGATTGCTATATAAATTCCTATTTGACGGTTTTCAAGTGTGAAATTCAAATCTCAATTTCGTTTCTCTTAAAAAATTATGTGAACCCTCGTTACTTCTTCAGTCGTCGTACAAATTGTTTCATTTCCACATTGTACTCATTATTTTTTTTTTATTTTTTTATTTAGACATATAATATTCTGTCTCGAGGACAATAATTATAGTGATAACAAAAAAAAAATCGATTAAAAAGTGCGAAACAGGGACAGAACTGTTTAGCCTCTGCTTATTTATATAATGATGATTATTCTATAATAATATTAATCTCTAATAGCGATAGATTAATTGAAAGTTTGTTGAATTCCTCTAAAATACTGAATAGATCAATAATTTATTTGGCCAATATTATAACAGGTTTGTTGAATTATTAAGGACCAAACGGGTTGATGCGAATAACAATATGCAAAATGCTAATCGAGTGCACGCGTTGAACTCGAACGTCAATATTTTGGTTGCAGTTGGACACCACTCTTATACATATGCATGCAATATAGACATCATACCATTCCAAGTACTTTAACAATAATATTTGTTTAAGATTACAATAATTTATCTTAATATTACTTGGCAATAGACCAATACTCTCTACTAAAAATTGGAGGTAGAAATTAAAAAAAACGAACTTTCAAGCAAAGAAGACAAAGAAGTCCGGATAAGTGATCGACTCCATTACAAACATACTGAAAGGAATGGTAGAAAATAATTGCTTTCCTACGATATGTTGAACTAAATTAATAGTATTTAAAAATTACTTCAGAACATGAGGAGGAGACTAAAAAGGTGTTGGATGAGGGATCTCCCTCCTTAAACAACTTAAGTAATTGGAATAAGTTAGGGAAGAGGTACTTCTGAGTACTTTCCTTCCCTATGGCTGTCCTGTCATTATTTCATGTATCGCTATCACATTTGCAAAACTTCAAACGTTCCAATCAAAATTATTGCGACTCATAACAAAAGTACCTTGGTACGTGATTAACAAAACTCTACATACTGACCTCCACCTTCCAACAGTTGTCCAACATATGACGACCTTTTATCACAGGGCCATATACCCCAGAACATGAGGAGGAGACTAAAAAGGCGTTGGATGAGAGATCTCCTTCCTTAAACAACTTAAGTAATTGGAATAAGTTAGGGAAGAGGTACTGCTGAGTATTTTCCTTCCCTATGGCTGTCCTGTCATTATTTCATGTATCGCCACAATTTTGACTGTGAGGTAAAATTATCCAGTTTTTTAATATTTTTTTTTTAATCATCAAGGTTATATATTTTAATTTTATTGAGTTTGTAAATACTTAAAGTGAGATTATAAATAAATCTGTTGAGGGATTTCTGGTTGAATTTGTTTACTGTAACCTTTATTTATTTTTCTGCAAAGTGTATATATTTCACTACATATAATTTTAAAAAATCCACAACGATTTTATGATTTTTTTTTTTGGAAGAAAAACTATGAAAATTGCTTAAAAAGATATTTTAAATATAAAACAGAAAGGTGTGAGATTACAAGTTTTTTTTTTTGTATAAAATTAATCATATAATTGATTTAATACAAGAATTATATAAATATCTAGCAAAAAATGAAAACTTAAATAAGTTTGTTTATTATAAATAGAGTTATTCTTTTTGTATTTATTCTATTTGCCATAAAAATACAAAAAATAATGGTACAATTTTGCAAACGTACTAAGCCAATAAATATTATTTGTGTTTTATAATAGAGATTAACCAAAAACAAAAACTTTTCCCCGCCCGGATATCGGATGACGAGACAATACTCGAAGACAAAGAGCGACTGAAGGAGGAGATAAGATTAACGGGTGACAAAAGGTGAATAGAGTGAGACCCTAATTAGTGGAATCGAACCCAGGTCTCATTGACTCAGCAGCAATTATCTTCTCCGCTCAGGTCCGTGCCCACGAATACTGAACCGCTTAACAATTATTGTCCATTGAAATTCTGTGTGGGGGGCCGCCGCCAACAAGTCCCCCCTCACTCAATCTGGTCTCTGCCTGACGTGGCGCATTCACCAATCAAATCACTGACCCTCCACCTGTGTGACCGCAACTTCGGCCCTAGTGGAGTTATGTATTGAAGGAGTTCCAAGTAACTGCTTCCAATTGGAACCTCTATTCAAACAGTTAATACCGCAATGGAACCGTAATGGAATCGATAATATCCAAGATAAAATCATTATTATTATTATGATAAACCTCAGAGCTCTTCACTCTCTCCGACCCTTTTCTCTATTTGTATTAGTGATCTTTCAAATTTACCAAATCTCTTAATGTAAGCGGTCACGTTTCGCATTCATAAAGAACTGTATGTAAGATAATGGTTTTATAGATTCTAATTATGGGTAAATGGTTGACTGACGTGAATAATGAAGAGAATAGTTGGGATGATCAGTCAGAAATAAGAAGGCAAAAATAAATGATAATATTTATTTTGACATTTGCCGACGTTTCGACCTGAAGTTGAGGCTTTAATCAGGGCTAAAAAAAGGACCAGATAACAAGGTATGAGAAACATAAGTAGTGTAGGTAAAAAAAATTAAAGTAAAATGAAGTGGGTAGAATAATGACAATATTAAGAACTAAGTTCTTAATATCCTTAGTTCTTAATATTGTCATTATTCCACCAAATTCATTTTACTTTAATTTTTTAAAAACTACATTACTCATGTTTCTCATACCTTGTTATCTGGTTCTTTTTTTTAGCCCTGATGAAGGCCTGAACTTCAGGTCGAAACGTCGGCAAATGTCAAAATAAATATTATCATTTATTTTTGCCTTCTTATTTCTGACTGATCACCCCAACTATTCTTCTCTTCTTTATAGATTCTAGTTTTTATGTTTCGGGACAAGAGGCGCGAGCTAAGTAGTTTTGTCACAGAAAAATATTTAACTGAAGATATTCAAGTACGAATCAACTTTGGTTAGAACTTGAATATCTTCAGTGCTCGAACCACGTCCTGATGATGACCCTCATGGTTGGATTGAAACGTCGGCACTAAAAAAACCTTATAATGACTGCTTCCTGAATATGTATCACCCATATATCATACAGAGTGTATCAGGGTTATGAGCCCAAACTGAAAATATGAACTAAGGACCTCAAAAGAAGGAAACAATTTTCTCTGAAGGTATTTCCGCAAATGCTTTGCTTAAGAGATATTCATACCTGAAGATTTTCATTGTTATGAATTATTTACGCTATATTAACTAAATAAAACTTATTTATTTGTTTCAACTACTTTATCAATTAAGCATAAATATTAAATGCGTGATTGCGTGAGCTGTATCCGGGTAATATAATTGAGGTAACTTCATCGCGGCGAATCAAATGGGCTTGTAAAGTTGTTGGGCTTAGTAACGAGAGAATTCCTAAAAGGTTAATATTTGCTGTGCCGAATGGTAAGCGTCCGAGGGGTAGACCGAAGCGAAGGTGGGAAGATTGCATTAAAGCCGATCTGAAGGGACTGGGTTTGGACGGCGAACGGTGGAGGGAGGTGCGTAACATACGATTGGTGGTGTCGGCATCGAACCTTCGGGTTCGCTAAACCTTATTATTATTAAATAATAATAATAATAATATAATAATAATAAGGCTTAGCGAACCCGAAGGTTCGATGCCGACACCACCAATCGCTTGTTACACACCTCCCTCCACCGTTCGCCGTCCAAACCCAGTCCCTTCAGATCAGCTTTAATGCAATCTTCCCACCTTCGCTTCGGTCTACCCCTCCGACGCTTACCATTCGGCACAGCAAATATTAACCTTTTAGGAATTCTCTAGTTACTAAGCCCAACAACTTTACAAGCCCATTTGATTCGCCGCGATGAAATTACCTCAATTATATTACCCGGATATAGCTCACGCAATTCGGCGTTGTGTAACGGTCTGAACTCTCCGGTTAACTCATCCTTCTTCGGTCCGAATATTCTACGCAATACTTTATTTTCAAAAACCTTAAGACGCTGCTCATCCCTTAATGTAAGCGGCCAAGTTTCGCATCCATAAAGAACTGTAGGCAAGATAATTGTTTTATAGATTCTAATTTTTAAGTTTCGGGACAAGAGGCGCGAACTGAGTAGTTTTGTCACAGAAAAATAACAAGCATTCCCCGCCTTCAGTCTAACCTTAATCTCTTCTTCAATTTCGTTTTTTCTAGTTATCGTAGAACCTAGATACCTAAATTTATCTACCTGTTCAAACATATTACCATCTATATCGATATCACCAGTAGTATCGCCATTTTTGCAGCTAACCATATATTTTGTTTTATCCACGTTTATTTCGAGTCCTAGTTCTTTACCGGCTTTCATTAACGTTGTCGTATTTAGTTTTATAGTTTCAACGTCTTCGCTTAACAGTACCAGATCATCAGCATAGCCCAGCACGGATGTTGTCCCGCCCAGATCCAACCCTTTCTCGGTACGCATTACCTCCCTAATGGCATGTTCTAATGCCAAATTGAACAGGACAGGCGAAAGAGAATCCCCCTGTTTTAAGCCCGAACGAACCTCAAATTTTTCGGACAAATTATTACCGATTCTAACTTTATTGAGTGTCTCCGTCAAGCACATCCTGACTAGATTTACTAGTTTTTTTGGAATTCCCTGCTCGATTAGAATATTATACAGTTTCTGGCGGTCAATAGAATCGTAAGCCTTTTTAAAATCTATATACAGCTGGTGAACAATACCGTTATACTCCAATTTTTTCTCTAATATTTGCCGTAAAGAAAATATTTGATCAATAGTCGAACGATTCCGTCTAAATCCGCATTGGTAGTCTCCGATAATTTCCTCGGCGTATTCCGTGATTCGACTGGTTAAGATTACAGTGAATATTTTATAACATACCGGAAGGAGTGAAATTCCTCGATAGTTATTACAATCCGTCCTCGGACCCTTTTTGTGAATCGGAATAAGAATAGATTCTTTCCATTCTTCAGGTAATTTCTCGTTCACCCAGATCTTTTCAACCAAGCGATGTATTTTAGAAACTCCAGCTTCCCCGCATGCCTTAATTAATTCAGTAGGAATATTATCGATTCCCGCTGCTTTATATGATTTTAATTTACCGATAGCTACTTCAACTTCCTCTTTACTTGGTCCTTCTATCAACGGTTCAGCACTCTGGTACTCAGAAGGAGGACACAGATCATAATTTCCCGTATTTAAAATATTGTCAAAGTGGTCCTTAAACTTATTCAATATGTCAACCGGATCGGTCAGAATATTGTTATTATCATCCCTAATTCCAGACGTTACGGGCCCTACATATTTACGTGATCTGTTTATACCTTTGTACATGTCTCTTACGTTATTTTCGATTCTATTAGTTTCTATTTCAATTATTTTATTTTTGAGATACTCCCTTTTTTTATTTTTGAGCAATTTTGTCGTTTCGTTCTTTGAGATTCGGAAGTATTCCAGATTGTCTTCGCTAGGATTATTTAGAGCTTTTAATTTAGCGGCTTTCCTTTTTTCGCACATGTTTAAGCAATCTTCATCAAACCACGGTTTGTTATTCTTATTTTCCTTTTTTCCTAGACACGAGTTACCGACCGCTTTAATATTATCCCTGATCTATACCCATAACTTGTCAATATCCTCGTGGTCCTCGTCAGGAACCTTTAAAGCTTCAAACCTATTCTTAACATCTAGCTCGAATTGGTTTCTAATTGATGGATTTTTTAATTTTTCCAAATTAAAATTCTCAAAATCGAAACGGTTTTCTTTTCTCTTTTTTATATTAAGTTTTTGTCGAAGTTTCGCGATTACTAATTCATGATCCGACCCACATTCTGCTCCGCGATAAGACCGTACATTGATTATACTGGTTTGCCAGCTGTGTTGTATCAAGACATGATCGATTTGATTTCGTGTTTGCGAATCCGGCGATGTCCAAGTATATTTATGAATATCCTTACGTTTGAACGTCGTACTTTTAATTATCAGGTTTTTCGAGATGGCAAAGTTTATCAGACGGATCCCATTATCATTACTATATTCATGCAAACTTTCTTTACCAATCGTCTGAATATAAACTTCTTCCCTGCCTACCTTTGCGTTCGCGTCACCTACAATTATTTTCATGTAGTTTCGCGGTAGTTTATCATAAACCCATTCGAGTTTATCGTAAAATTCACTTTTGACTTCATCGTCACTCTCTTCGGTCGGACAATGTATGTTTATTAATGCGATTTTAAACCAACGTCCCTGAAATGTAGCTACCGAAATTCTATCACTAAAGAATTCTACGTCCCTCAAAGCGGATAGTAATCTACTCCTAATTAGAAACCCGGTACCTAAACAATGATTCCCGCTTCCTCCGTACCAAATAGTGTACTTTCCTTCCCTCATCGAGCCCTCCCCTGGCCAGCGAACCTCTTGCAGAGCCACGACATCCAAATTGTACCCATTTACCTCATTCGCGACCGATTTTAGCCCCCCTGCTGTGTTTAAACTCCTAACGTTCCACGTACCAATATTTAAATCCCTATATTTCAACTTGCGGCATGAATCCCCTAAAGCAGTCCCCACCCGGAGACCCGAACGGGGGACTAGTTTACCTCCGGATAATGAGCGTTTTACCTTAGGGAGATCCATGACTTTTTGTGGTGTTTGGTGAACTAAAGATATGTGAGTAGGGCGTTCAATCCTACGTCACACCCTCCAGCAAGTCTGGTGGGCCCCTACCTCCAGCAAGTCTGGATGTCCCCTCCCTCCAGCAAGTCTGGAGGGCCCCTCTCATTGTTGGTCAGCGAGTCCATCGGACTTAGCCGGGAGGAACTTCCAAGGAATTTCCACCGACCATCCCCACATCCGCCACCCGTGGGACGCTCCCCATACGCGGTAATGAGCCCGCGCGAGGAAGCCTTATTATTATTATTATTATTAAATATTAAATGTACTTCAAAGTGATTTCCTTGAGCATTAAGACGGGCTCGGCATCTTTCTTCAACAGCAGCACTGGCAGAACGGCACTGTATATGTGTTATTGTTTCACAAGATTTAATTATCCTTCTTCCTTATTATCCTCATCCTTAATTAAGGAATTAAGGTCATTGACTACGTCTAGTTAATAAAATAGTTAGAATAAATAAATAGATTTTATTTATTTAATTTAACGTAAATGATTCATAACAACAAAAATCTTTAGGTGTGAATATATCCTATACAAAGCGTTTGCGGACATGCCTTAAGAGGAATTTTTTTTTTTTGAGGTCGTTAGTTCATATTTTCAGTTTATTTATTTTTATTTTCCTCCCTACCCTGCATTTAAGACAATACGGGAGTTTGCAGCAGTGACTTGATACACATTGCACGACAAATCACTGTTGCAACTTTATCTATTTACATTTTTAAATTGCTGTGCACACAGCCTGCTTGATAATTTTGTCAGTTATTTTATCATCCTCCATCTCCTTTTCCTGTCCTAATCAGCGGCCTTCCAGGTACTGCTTCTTCACGCCTTCCCAGGGAGAAGTGGGTTGGGCCCACAGTTTTTTTCCAGCCGCATACAAAACTTTTAAAGTGAGGGTAGTTTTGTTCAGACATTAGTTGGGGTAATTGTCTTTCTGTTAGAACGAAAAGCCCTGTATCCCTCATTAATTTGGCCCTCAATGCCTCATAGCCGGTGCAGGCTACAAGGATGTGCTCAGCGGTTTCAGGTACTCCACAAGTGGGGCGTAAGGGATCGATATTTTTACCATGTTTAAAAAGTTTGGCTCTGAAAACCCCATGCCCCGTGAGGATCTGTGAGAGTAGTCCGGGAGGACCCATTTCTTTTTTAAGCGCGATTTAATGGTGGGAAAGGATTTTCTTAGTGTGGACCCGTTTGGCGTTGTCGCCCATTATTTTCAGTTAACCCTAAAACATCCTGAATAAGCGTTCTTATGTCTTCCGCTGGTAAATCAAGTTGAAGTTGCTCTATCCTACTTCCCAATGGCAATTCCTTCTTGGTGTTTCCTTTTCCAAGTCCTCAGAAACATAATTACTATTACTATATTTTAAAATATTTTTTTTAATATCGAATAATTCCAAATGATTTTGATATTTTTATCAACCTAATACAGATTATTATTTATGTAACGCCACCGAATAGACGAACACGTTTAACAATCAGCTCCTTCATCGATAGAAATGATGGAAGAACAGAAGAAGCCGGGGCCAAGTCATGTCCAGGAAGTTGGAGCCCCCCCCCCCCCCCGAACATTAAAGGAGAAGGTGACTCAGGAAGGATCAAGGCGATACCGAGACCATCTTTTATTCAAGGCGGGAGGTATCGCTCCTCGCTCTTCGATTAGACGTATCAATCACGAGAGGCCCTCCTGCCATTCTCTTCGCTTCGAATACTCCAATCGTTTGAGTATTAAAATTCACCCTCTGGATACTTACGTTGGAGGGGTATTTTACAATGAAATAAATTTCATATTTCGGAATAAGGTTTAATAGATAAGTATTCTAATTAGATAGATAGATAGAAAAAAAAATTATTCTAGGACTAACTCCCTTTAGAATAACAAAATTGTACAAAAGAATAGAATACTACTGGTCTCAAAGATTGAAACAATAAATAAAATTGATAAAATAAACTGAAAAGTAAAGAAAACCTATATACAATACAGATAAAACTATGTACAAAACACTTAAAACTATGCACGAATCACTTAAAACTATGAACAAACTCTATATAAGGGTTGAACAACATAAATTTTGCGAAATGAAGAACGAGAAAGAGATAGTATAAGTTCATTCATAAAAATACTTAACTTGTATTATTTGTCATAGAAGCTAGTTATAATTGAATAAACAAATGTATGTATTGAAATTCCTACGTCGATAGTAGGAAATGCATGTACTATATCTCTTACCAAGTTAGCTAATAATCTGTCGGAAAAATTTGAGGTTCGCTCGGGTTTAAAACAAGGGGATTCCCTTTCGCCTGTCCTGTTCAATTTGGCATTAGAACATGCCATTAGGGAGGTAATGCGTACCGGGAAAGGGTTGGATCTGGGTGGGACAACATCCGTGCTGGGCTATGCTGATGATTTGGTACTGTTAAGCGAAGACGTTGAAACTATAAAACTAAATACGACAACGTTAATGAAAGCCGGTAAAAAACTAGCACTCAAAATAAACGTGGATAAAACAAAATATATGGGTAGCTGCAAAAATGGCGATACTACTGGTGATATCGATATAGATGGTAATATGTTTGAACAGGTAGATAAATTTAGGTATCTAGGTTCTACGATAACTAGAAAAAACGAAATTGAAGAAGAGATTAAGGTTAGACTGAAGGCGGGAAATGCTTGTTATTTTTCTGTGACAAAACTACTCAGTTCGCTCCTCTTGTCCCGGAACTTAAAAATTAGAATCTATAAAACAATTATCTTGCCTACAGTTCTTTATGGATGCGAAACTTGGCCGCTTACATTAAGGGATGAGCAGCGTCTTAAGGTTTTTGAAAATAAAGTATTGCGTAGAATATTCGGACCGAAGAAGGATGAGTTAACCGGAGAGTTCAGACGGTTACACAACGCCGAATTGCGTGAGCTGTATCCGGGTAATATAATTGAGGTAATTTCATCGCGGCGAATCAAATCTTGTAAAGTTGTTGGGCTTAGTAACGAGAGAATTCCTAAAAGGTTAATATGTGCGGTGCCGAATGGTAAGCGTCCGAGGGGTAGACCGAAGCGAAGGTGGGAAGATTGCATTAAAGCCGATCTGAAGAGACTGGGTTTGGACGGGGAACAGTGGAGGGAGGTGTGTAACAAGCGATTGGTGGTGTCGGCATCGAACCTTCGGGTTCCCTAAGCCTTTTATTATTATTATCTCTTACCAAGTATTATCATTATGATAATATGATTGCTACGCAACACATATATAGTATTAATAGTTAGCTGGTATTATTAATTACATATCTAGTATTAATATATATAGTATTAATAATTACATTTCTTGCGTTTTATATTTATTTATATACTTTACGTAAAAGTACCAACAAATCATCAGCATAAGAGATCATGGATATTGTTTCAACCATACTGAAACCTCTTTCACAAAGTATCTCCCAACTGATAGCAACAGGCAATACAATAAGAAATAGAAGAAGAAATTAAGGCAATATTAAAAGCTAGAAAAAAAAATTGTATTGTATTGTATGAGAGGGCTGGAATCGCGGTCAACCGTGTGGTTTCCCACTTTAATAATATATGTGTGTATGTAGTATATAGGTGTGTATGTATTCTTTTTATTTATTTCATTTTAGGTTATTTTATTCCTACTTATTGTATATATATTATTTTTCTGTATAATTTATTTTATTTACTGTACATAGAGTGTGAATGTGATCTCTGAACACTAATATAAATGTCCTTGAGACAGATTGTAATATTTTTCAATAAATAAGCTTAAAATAAAAAAATTTAATGTAGAGTACACCCACTTTATAGAGACTTAGTGTTCTACAGGAGGTTTTCCCGTTACCAGAGTTTTTTCAAGGTAGGCAGGGTAGTTCAGTGGGTAAGGAATTAACATCCTAAGATAACGGGTTCGAGTCCAACTGTGACTCACAATTATTTGCTGTGTTACATCAGCTTTGAAAAGACTCAAGGAACGGGAAAATCTCCTGCGAAACACTCAGCCTCTATTAATGCTCTCCCCAAACATGAACCAGCCTTATAATATATATATATATATATATATATATATATAGATAGATAGATAAAAAAAAAAAAACTTTATTCTGGGACTAAGTCCCTTCAGAATAACAATAATGTACAAAATAATAGAATATTACTGGCCTAAACTTTTCAAACAAAAAATAAAATTGATAAAATAAAATAAAAAGTAATGAAAACCTTAGGTGCACAAGCTATATACAATACAGATAAAACTATGTACAGAGCATATAAAATTATGAACAAAACAATTAAAACTATGAACGAATCACTTTAACTATGAACAAAATTATATATAAGGGTTGAACAACATAAAGCTACACTTTGAGAAATGAAGAACGAATAGAATAGAATAGAAAATAATTTTATTATTATAAGTCCCTTTAGAATAACAAAATAGTATAAAATTAAAATATTATATCTAGCCAAATAAAAACAAACATAAAAAGTAAAAATAAAGATAAATAAGTAAAGAAAATATTAGTTATACATACTATATACAAAACTCTTGAAACCATGCTAAGACACTTATGTACAATGGTAAAATATAAATATATACTTTATAAAAAATACATGACATTCTTCATAGCAGCAAACTGGGTTTCTGTTGAAAAAACTATTTTATTTACGAAAATTCTTGGAATTGGGGCGTTTTCAATCGGTAGGGGGGCAAACATTGTCAATTTAATTAGGTTCTAAAAACCCGTAAATACCCATTTGCTTCCTAATTCCATCATAAGATACAAAAATATTAGGGCGTTTGTATTACATAACCTTGTTATTTTGAAAATTTTGGGGGTAGGTCAAGAAAAACGACATGATATCTAATTATCTTACGATACAAGAAGAAAGAAAATGAGTATTTACAAGTTTTTAATAGTTAATTAAATAAACAAAATTTTCCCCCTCCAGATTGAAACCGTCCCTCCAGTTCCAAGAGTTTCCGTGAATAAAATAGCTGTAGGTTACGATGAGATGAAGATATTTACGAATTTTCAGACAAATGTTAATAATTCGATAAAAAGGGGACTTTAGAAGAACACGGTTGTGTTCAATCCTGTTTTCTGGTATTCTAAATGGAAAAATCCTAACAAATGTATTGAGTAATTGAAAACGTTTCGAGCAGGAATAGGTTTATGACCGGCAGCCATATTTAGGGTTTAACGATCTTATTTAAAAAAAAAAAATCAAAATCATTAACTTTTGTTTCTACATTTTATTATTTGATGAAGTCAGTTACAAATCTCTGTTTTCAAATGTTTTTCCAAAGTTATTAAAACATAAATAAACATTTAATCTAAAATGTATTGGTAATATCAATATGAAATTACATGATTGAACGTCAGTTGCAGATTTTGATAATATCCGGTAGATATTAAATTTAATTAAAGCTTTGAGTTGCATTATCTCCTATAGCTAATGGATATTTTGGTTTAATTAAAACCAAAACCGATTAATATGTCAATTTCATATTCCACAATAATTTACTCGGAAATCGTCGGTAAATGGAAAAGGTAATTTCAATATATATATTTATAAATAAACACATTAATTAAAAACGTCAGTTGGTTTTATTTACTTTTTTCTTCGTATTTGAGAAAATTCCCCATACAAAGAGAATCGGCCTAAGTATTGAATATTGTACAAAATATTAAATAATAATTTTCTTTAAAAAAAGTAATAATATAATAATTCTGTTTCAATTTTTTTCTATTAATCAAATAGAGGCATCTAATGAGAAAACCTCTTGTTAATTATGACATATAAATCTGGTATACTGCGTGAATCACACAACTTTCACTTACCACCCTCTCAGCAGACTTATTTTCAGACAAAGGGGAAGTGAGAGAAAATATTATAAACGCTATATTGATTTATATTTCATTGTAGGTATTTTTATTTTTATAAGCTCCCTTATATATAAACATTTTAATATTTATTGGCAGTAATTTATACAATTAAATATTAAATAATACCAACAATAGCTTATATGAATATTTACATAATATTGTCTGATATTTACATAATACTAGGATACTTTAATTTCCTATTTGTCCGCTAGAAATCGAGATATTGTTTTATAAACTTTTTTATAGCTCTTGAGGTCTGATATCGCGTCTTTAATATTTCTTAAACTCACGGAACACCTTGTCTATATCCCCTAAAAAAATAAAATTGAAATGAAATAATTTATTAACTAAGAAACAAATTTTAATAGCTCAAAAATTTGGAATATTGGTGCCCTTGAACTAATACGAAAATGGATATAGTGTTCATTATCTCAGGGTTTTAACTGCAATAATACCCCACCCAACCCCTGACCCCGACTCCGGAAAATCACATTACAGCATAAAAGGCGAGGAAGGGGAGAATAAAAGTTCGCTTATGACCCTATTTATTTATAAAACTTATTTTTAAAAAAATAGCAACTTTCGTAAAAAAACATCTTATAAGTCCGATCAATCAATTTTTTATATAGATAAGTAAGTATTAAAGATCGGAAATACAAAAAAAGATGGATTCTTCTAAGAGGTTAGACATATCTAAATTATTTTTAAATAAATGCATTACTGCTGAAATAAAAATTAATTAATTAATTCAAAGGTAAATAACATATTAAATGTCAGGAAAGTTAACAAGAACCGGGTAACACTTAAGCAGCCATGCGGTAACACACCATGCCTAGGGCTTATTTGAGGAAGGGATTTTAGGCACGTGTCCTGCCGATAGCGAAGAGCATGTCCTTTGTTCGATAAATGGCCAAAAATCCTCTTCCCTAATGGCCCTCCATCTTGCAGGATTTCCTTCCGGTCCTGGAAGCTCTGAGGTCATCCCAATCAGGAAATTACTCAAATCCTTAAATTCACTACCAGGATATTCTTTTAAGCTAATTTTTAAGAATATTTAAAAAGAAATGAAATAAAGCAATACAAGTCCATAAGCTGGGTTAAAGCGAATGTAAATTATTATTATGTATAAACGTGTAAAGTGATAAACTTATAATACTTCTTTATTCCAAATAGAATAGAATAGAAGAATCAACTTTATTCTGGAACAAAGTCCCTTGAGAATAACAATATTGTACATAAAATTAACATAACATCTGACCAAAATGTATATTACAATAAAAAAAAAAAAAGTATTAACAGAAGTATCTACATAACTATACAGATATATTAAAGACATAATATGAGCAATAAGGTCCTAATACTGCAAAATAGTTGCTATAAACAATAAACTGTGGAATTCTAAATGAAATTTGAAATTAACGACAAATTACTTTTGTTGTCATTGTATTAATGAAAAAAATAACAATAAAAGAGTGGATAAATATTTACAAATATATTAATATTCAATATCCAAGTTTAAAGAACTGACATGATTTAAAGGTATTTCGACTATAATAATAGATATAAACATGTGGTTTCTAGGACAAAGGAATTAAGACTTTTTATTTTAAATAAGATTTTTTTTTTTAAATGTAAAATCTGTATAATAAAACAGAACTTTATAAACGGAAAAATGGGTCCGGACTATTCCGGTCGCCCGGATTTGTTGCCCAAATGCGTGACCGAGACGAGTCTTGGTCTTGCAAACTCAGCCCTGGTCACGGTCTTGGTCTTGCAAAGTGTCTCGCAACAGTCTTGCAGTTACTTATTAGCTTATTACTATAGAGATATTACTGTAATTTTTTTGAATAGGAGAAACCTAACTAAGCCCGAATGAAAAATTAGAGGAGTTAAATGCAAGAGTATATTGGTTATGCCAATTATTAACATATAGTAACTAAGATTCTCAAGTATTACTAACTATTTTGTACTAAATTTTATTTAAATAATCGTCCTCGTTAAATAATCGTTACACCTGTCCTCCAGTTTATATTGACAACAATCAAATTCCTCAAACGGACACGGTATTACCTTGGACTCACCTTTGACAGAGGGATGACATGGGGCCCACATGTTAAAATGAAACGCATGACACTTAACAAACGACTCAAACTACTTTACTCTCTTTTTGCCAAATCTTCAAAAAACTAAAACTAAAACAGAAACTGAATACATATACATACTTACATAAGCCCATATGGACATACTCATCACAAATATACGGCATCGCTAAAAAGATCCACTTACAAAAACTTCAAACGTTCCAATCAAAATTATTGCAACTCATAACAAAAGCACCTTGGTACGTGACTAACAAAACTCTACATACTGACCTCCACTTTCCAACAGTTGACCAACATATAACGACCCTATATCAACGATTTTACACAAATTTAAATGGACATAATAACAGACTTTTAAGAGGCATGGCCACAGCTGACATACCTCAGAACATGAGCAGGAGACTAAAAAGGCGTTGGATGAGGGATCTCCTTCAATAGACAACCTAAGTAATTGGAACAAGTTAGGGAAGAGGTACTGCTGAGTACTTTCCTTCTCCATGCCTGTCATGTCATTTTATCATTATCGCCATCACATTTGCTGATTGTCAACTTATTGTTGACAGGCGCAAATACATATTTTATAGACAAAAAAAAAATAAAAATAAAATAATCGATTTTTTTTTACCAGTCCTGGTCTAGGTCTTGCAACAGTCAGGCGGTATTGGTCTTGTAAAGTGCAAGACAAAGACCAATTTTGGGCAACAATAGTCCGAAACGACGTTCATTAAAATAAATAACAAACCTGGAGGATTTGCTGAAATTTCACCAATTGAGTTTAATTTAGTTTTATCCCTTAAAAAGGAATATTTATTGGAAATCAATTGAACCGTCCAATCTTGCTTGGTTTTTATTTATATTTGACAACATATTTACTGTCGATATATTGGAGCTTTTTCTCACAGAGTGTTTGCATCCGAGCTGGCCTAGTCAGCTACTCTAGTGCATCTACTCGCATTGGAGTTACTAAAAAGTGACTTGAAAGTCAACTTGCATGGTATTGCGAAATGACAGTAGCTCGTACGCCAGTGCATTTTTTTTTTTTTTTTCGTTTTTCTAAAAGTGTATTTTGTTTTTGCTTTTTAGTGATTGTAAAAAAAATAAATAAATAAAAGAAAAATACAAAAGAGTTGCATGAAGGTCCGCTTCCACTCTATAGGTACTTTTGATCGAACATGCCCTTCGTTAACACTTAAGAATCTTAGATATCGGTACGACGGTACCTCCAGTAAGCGTTATACATATACAAATATTAGGTGCTGATTCCATCTTTCCAGGATGTATTTCTTGCCTTCCTTACAAGAAATAACAATTAACAAACCAATCTCCATTAGGTACCATATTATAGATAGATAATAGATAGATATTTTATTTGTTTTTGGAGGGTTCCCCATACAAATAGAGCCTAATTTGGCTATTGTACAATAATATGGTTTTAAAAGTAAATAAAAATAGTTGTAGATTACTATGAGATGAAACTATTTACAAAGTTTCAGGCGGATGTTAATAATGCGATAAAAAGATGTCTGTACCACGGACTATAATCGATTGTTGTGGAAATTGAGATAAGTATATATTGTGCAGAACAATAAAATTTCTTGGGGAGAAGCGGGAATGATTTAAATTTCAATTTCTCAGATTGAAATTTTACATATTTTATAATAATTATGTCCAGGTATCAACACCTGAAACACAAAAAATAACAATTGTACATTTTGTACAACTTCATCACCATTTTGTTGAAAACCATTCCTGTTGACTTGATCTGTTTTTTTGTGAAGTGTGCACACAATAAGGTACTCTCTTAAGAAAAGATAAGAAAATAAAATATGAGTTGCTAAACTTTAAGAGGAAGTATGGGGAGGAAGAAGAGGTGGCCAAAACCATGAAGCTCAATTAAGACAGAAAGTTAGTCCAAATTGACAATCAAGCAACATGTAATTAATTTGTAAAGAACCACAAAATTATACAAAGCCACGAATTTCATTTATTTTATTTTATTCAATTATATGCATTACAATCATGTTCTCAATATTTAGTTTAATTTAATAAAGCATCAAATCTCAGTGATCCAACCTCAGACAGCCACACCAATTTTTACAATCACCAACGCAACATAATTCACTTAGAGATAGATAGATAGATGGAAAGATATTTTATTTGTTTTGGGGGGGTTTCCCATACAAATAGATCCTATCTTGGTTATTGTACAATAATATGGTTTGACAAATTTACATACATATCATTTAAATATAAATAAAATTTACAATATATTACGTTTAGAATAAGATTCACAAAACATGAATAACAATAAAAATTAAAAACATAAAACGATTATTGCATAATAATATTTATATGAACCTTTTACTATGATAAAAACAATAAAAAATAAAAATATTTGTAAATATAAACAAAATATTACTTTTAACATAAACCAACAACAAACGATTAGAACATGGGCTATGATCAACAATTTTGTGTACGCACTTTGTGTACTCCCATCATATAATAGTAAATTTTATTTAACTTATCTATACAATCTATATTCAATATGGTTTCGATGTTGTGGTTGTCAGAAGATTCTGAGATGAAGTTTTGAAGGAATTTTTGTCTATAGTCATTGTATGCTGGGCAGTGAAGGAGAATATGATGCAGACTATTGTAGATAAATTGACTGTTTGGTATAAAAAATTCTTGAGACTCGATCAAAAAAGTTCTGTTTTTTTGCATAGATTTTGATAAGTTCTGGGTTTGCAATTCTTAATTGACTAACACATCTCAATTTCTTTATATGGACTTTGAATGTAAGGTAAATTTCGGGATCGAGAGCATTGTAACTGCAAAGCATTCTGTATAAAGGGTAGTTAGTGGAGTTTAGAGCTCTTAGTATGTCGGCTGAGAAATAATAGTTGAGTGCTTTTTCAAGGATGTCGTATTTCTATCGAAGAAGTCCGTTTGTGTGGTGAACAGAAAGCTCTTCTGCAAAGGCATTAAGCTCTAAATTGAGAATATACCTAAACAAGGTATCAGCTTATATATTATTACTATCCACACATCCCCACATATATTATTACAGTAAGGCTCGAAATCGGTTTTGTACCAAATATAAGCTCCTGTCATGCTCAAATATCATGAATGGGGTACCGTTGGATTCAGAATTTCACGGTGGTTTAGCGAATCGTATTCTCCACTTTTGTTTTTCTTTCTAAAATAAATAAAGTCGTTACAAAGATTCTGCTAGGCTTCAATACTGGAACGGTGGTAGGTCTGTAGATCGATACGGGATCAATTGGATCTTGAAGATTTTGTACTATTTTCGAGATAAGAAAAGGCATAGGGTTCGCATCCACACAACCTTACATTAATTGTAGTACTGTCATTGAATACATGTCTCATTTCGTCGACTTGAGGTCTCTATGATCGAGAGAGGGGGAGTTTAAATTATTTATCGATAGTGTTTTTGATCGGCAAGCCATATCATTGTTACTTTTTCACCAAATCTTAAGATTGAACAACTGATTTCGAAGGCTTCCTTCTCCTTCAGGCGGGAAAAATAGTCCAATCACCCCGAAAATTCAGGCAAACAAGTTATGAAATAAAACAAACTTTATTTGCGAATAAATAAAAAATTACACACTCTTCCCATGGTTATACCCATGATTATATAAAAGATGACTGAATTCCCTACAAAAGGAAAAAAAAATCATCGAAATCGGACAATTTTTGGCAAAGATACAGTTTACTGAAATTTGTAAACATGTTGGTTCCAAACAAAAATGAAGATTTAAATTAATTTTTGTTTCCATTGTCCATTATATTTATCGATAACGTAACATTTGATGTCTTTATCTTTTGATACTCTTTATATTTTCTTTTCTTATTAATTTGGCAATTGATAATATGTTGTGCGTATTTTTCGCACGGGCCTACTAGTTATTATTATTATATTATAGGGTTTATTATTATCTGAGATGCAGTATTTGAAAATAATATCGACTTAAGATCTAAAGCTCAGATTGATTTTATTGTAGTATTTCTCAGATATTTATACTCGATACAATATGACACACATTTATTCTAATATGATAACTCCAGATTACTCCTATTCAGACAATGGTCACGAAGAGGGATAATTCATCGGAATGGAGGAAGAACAAAACCCATCTTGGAAACCGGAAAGATAAGGAAGGAGGGAATTTATCTGGTCGTTTCGGATTCCATATTAAAAGGGACCGGAAGCGGAGGAACCAAATCCTAATTAGACCTCGATTGATTTTACCATTAGCTGGCTGCTATTTAGGCAGCAGTCGTTACACGGCCTTCTTGAGCTCGGAAACCAACTTTATCAATTATAGGCCCACAAAGCCTGGGTTTTACCTTAATGTGCTAATGCCCCGAGGGCCCCGCTCATCTGATAGCAGATCGCAAGAACTGTGTCAATGCTTTCGATTCCATTAGTCCAACAATTCCAACTCAAAACCTATTTACAATAAACATGCAAAAAAATGTTTGGAACAGTAGTATCAAGAGTTAATGTACAGAAGTAAGACCACATTTTATCAAATGATTAACATCCATTTGTAGTCTAAACTGCAATAAACAGCAAATTTATATTTGTACAGATTCGGAATCTGCTCTTAAAGCTATGAAAAATTCCTTTTCAACTAACCCATTAGTCAGAGACATAATTAGGCATATAAAACCATTGGAGAGTGTAGGATGTAAGATACAATTTTTGTGGTTACCGGGTCACTCAGGTGTTAGAGGTAATGAGCTAGCCGATATCATGGCAAAACAAGGAATCACGGAAAGAACTCCAGTAGAGGAGGCTTTTCCAAAAGAAGTCGTAGCTATGCTAAAGAGAAAGGCTTTGGAAAAATGGCAAGGTCTCTCTGGCATGTGTTAAGAGACAATAAGTGGAGAGTGATCGAGCCCTCTGTAGTTCCAAATCGAGCGGATCTCCAGTTAAATAGAAGAGAAGAAATAATACTGACAAGGCTCCGAATCGGCCACTCACGGCTAACCCATGAGTACCTAATGAGAAAGGGGACGCCCCCTCAGTGTCTCTGCTTCGAGGGGATTCTCACTTCGATCATGAACTTCCAAAGCCAATTTTTGTCCACGAATTGTTTTAAAATCGATAAACAAGGCAGGCACATCTTAAGGAACTCTGCCACGTTCAAAAAGATAAAAAAAGTTGCAAATTATTTCACGATGGCTTACTATAAATAAAGAAACCACTAAACATAAAGAAAAAGAAATAAAAGGTGATTCTTATTATTAGCCAAAATAATTTTTTTTAATCATTATAAATTTTCTAAAAAAAAAATAGCATTGCTACAAAAATCAAAAAAACAAAACAAAGGACCTCTGCTGTAGAACATATCAAAAATATCTGGGAACAATATGTTTGCTCTAAATAGTCCGATTTGAGCGATTTATTTTTTGTTTTTTAGGAAATTTCGTTAACTTTTAAATAACCATGCAATTAAAAAGTGCATACTTTTTGAGTTATTCAGAAATCTAATTTTTCCATCCCTCGTAACTTTCCAGATTCTTTTCACTGAAGCATGTTTTATAGATAAATTTATAAGCCATCGAGAAGAAGACTTGAAAGCCAAGTTCCATTGAAATCGTTACATTCGTTTAGTACAGTCTATAACAACACAGGTTTTTGGCGGCTATCTTAAAAGGAAAAGGCGGATAGTAATATCGATCATCCTCAGATGAATAATTACTTTAAATCGGACGGCAGACGGACATAAACATTCTTATTCGATTTCCGAATTTTACTTATCCTGAAACGTAAAACCTCAAATTTCAAGGGGAGAGGGGTAAGTTTTTGATTTTTTTGGACTGTTTCAATTTACAAAATTAAAATATCATTAGGTATATTTACACAAACCTACAGGTGGAGGAGACAGGCTAAATATCTGGAGGGGGGGGGAGGAGGAGGTAGGGCACTAGATGTTACATACATACAAACGTCCTTATAAGATATTTCTGTTACCAAATGTCTGTCACATATTATTCATTAAAAAGAAATACTTCGTTTATGTTGGAAGTTCTAATAAACATTTCTAGGTCATTCTAAAAATTATTTGGAAATTTGGAAGTATTGGTTCGGTTCTAAATAACGCCTCTATAATAATGAGTACTATTATTTCCAGAGAAACCGAGAGATCGTAATTCAAAATTTATGAAGCAAGGGCAGTAGATGGGGGGGGGGGTAGATGGGGGACTCGCTAGTAAAGCTCAGCAACTGCCTGCTCAGCGAAAACCAATTAATCGTCTTTATACAAATTTAGTTTATGGACTTGAGTCCAGAGCGAACCTGCTGGATGAGCAAGTAACAGGGTACGTACATCATACATTAAGATCATAGTAAAAAAATATATAATATCTCTTGTAATTTGAATCTATTTTAATTTCACATATATTAGCATTATAGATTTACTTGATTGATAAAATTAATACTTATAATCATTATATAAATAGGCAAAACAAATCGGTTTAGCCCCTTTTACTCTTCTATTATTCAACCGATTCTCTTCCTTCTTTTCTTGTTTGATAGCTATTGATGAACTTTAGTGTTATCAATCAATAAAAATATTAAATAGTATGTAAATAAAAATATAAATGGGGGTTTGTTCAAAACGGCTAATATCCGAAAGTTTTTTGTATACGTTTCATTATCATGAGGCCTTTCCTTTCGAAATGGTGGTCGAAAAACGTGATTCGCTTTGGACTGTAACTCCAATACGACTTCAACGATTTCAATGAAACAACGATGACTTAAGTCTTCCCCTTGAAACCTTTATAATTTATGTATATAACATAATTTCCCGAAAACAAGCTACATAAATGTTTATGATGAATTCAGTATTTTATTTGCGAATAACTCAAAAAGTACACATTTTTTAATAATAATACCAGTACTTACTTGAAAGTTTTCTTGATATTTTACAAAATAAAAAAAATTCAATGGCCATGGGCAAGGCTATGCACTAAACAATAAAACAACAAATTGTTTACAGAGAAATTCTGAATAAAAATGGATTTAAAGTGAATTTAAATTGCTAATTTCAATTTATTTTTTATTTGCTTAATCATAACATTAATTTATTGTGATGCACACATAAATTAAATGTTTTTGAATGAGTCTGTTTTATATTACTTATAAATAATTTTAAGTAGTTTAAGCTCGATTTTTAATTAAAATTTAAATTTTGTTTATATTAATAAATGAGGATTTTTGAATCGTGATTTACTCTTTATTTATTTAATTTATTTTTTATTTAATTATATCTTTTCCTCAAATTTTTATTGACTATGGTCAAATTTCGACCACTGGGCGAACACTAGTCATAGTAATTAGGATGTAACAATTTAAGAAAATCACAAAAGATTGTAAATATAACTATAATAATATTCACAATTGACGTAAGAGAAAAATAATGGAATATATTTCATAAAGCAATGTTTAAAATTATTCTTCAATTTCAATTCGTATGGGACAGACACATATTTGGTTCTGACATCTTCAATGCACTTCATATCTCGTAAGATTTAAAAAGCAAATTAATAAATGATTTTTTGCTTCAAATATTCATCTGCATCTGTTGACAATCAGTGAATGGCCTCATGAAAATAATGGAAATGAAATGTCAAGTATGGAAAAGAATAGCACACAGAAGTACCTCACTCCTGGCTTCATTAAATCACCATTGTTTGTTAAGGAAGGAGATCTCTCATCCAGGGCCTTTTTATTCTCCTCATATTCATGAGCATTCATATGAGGCTATATCTATTATTATTATATTAGTATGTCTGTGTAGACTTGCTCCCTTGTTCCTTAGAACCTTCTTCCTCCCTTATTTCATTAAAAACCCTCCTATTCCAACTCCTGTCCCAAAAACAGCCAGATACCCGCTAATCTTTTATGTAAATTTACATATTATGCATAATGATGTATTTACATATCAGCTGATCACTTAAATACTTATTGTCAGATTCGACTTTTTTTTTTTTCAACAGAAACACAGAGTTTATTGCTAAGAAGAATGTAATGTATTCTTTATTTTTTCTAAAAGTTTATATTTATATTTTACCAATGTACATAATTTTAAGTGTCTTGGCATCGTTTTAAGGGTTTCATATATAGATTTTTTATTTATTTTGTATATAGTATGTACAACTAATATTCTGGGTCAGTATGTTTCGTTTGTCACCAAGTTTATATAACTATAAGTAGTAATATTTAGTTTTTTAAATGATTTTAAAATTGAACAATAAAAGTTAGTTTTCAACGAACAAATTATAACATTCGTGTTGAGAAAGGACAAATGACTGTTTGTAAACTTTCTTCCCATTGGCTGCCAGAGGAGAAAGGACTAACCTGATTGGACAGCCTTTGCAAACCCGCTCATCAATTATCCACATCAGAGGTTCATTTATCTCGACCTCTTGATGAAGCTTCCCGCCATTTTCCACTCGATGGATCCTATCTCTGGTGACAGCGTTGCGTATCTATTATTACAAATTAGTAACTGCCGATCGACATTTATTTATTTTTTTTGTTTTTCGTATCTACTCAAAGTAATTTATTCTACATCTCTAGATCTTCAAACCTTAATATAATTTTAAGGAGGGAGATGGCCCGGGGTGACGGTCATAAATAGACTAAATAGTGGCAAAACTATTTTATTAAAAGCCAACGTTTCGACCCGACTTTGCAGGTCTTCTTCAGAGCTAGAACGGACAAGATACAAAAATATAGAGAGAATTGTGAAAGTTACATCATATTTAGAAAAAAAATTAACATTGTTTATAATTTCTTGTCTAAATATTATGTAACTGCCACAATTCTCTATATATCTTTGTATCTTGTCTGTTCTAACACTGAAGAAGACCTGTAAAATCCGGGCGAAACGTTGGCTTTTAATAAAATAGTTTTGCCACTATTTAGTCTATTTATGACCGCCACCCCGGTCTATCTGCTTTCTTAAAAATTTGAAAAAGACATGCCGAAAACTGGCGCATACGGATATTTTTTCGTGTTGGAGCGATCGGAAAAGAAAACTTTAAAAAATGTCTTTCGCGTTTTAATCAGTAGAGATCTTTGACTTAAAACAGTGTCTTACATGTATATATTTTGAAGTCAAAGATCTCTACTGATTAAAACGCCATTGACATATTTTAAAGTTTTCTTTTCCAATCGCTCCAACACTTACCAGAAAACGCTCTAAACTTTTAATTAATTAAAAAAGACTGATCAACTTAACTATAATAACACCTATATGGAGTTGAGCTTTGGAGCTCCACCAAACCATCGAATTTCTATCGTATCCAATCCTTACAATCCAATATCCTTCGTAAAATCCTTGATGCTCCTTATTTTGTCACAAATAAAACCATTCATAAAGACCTTAATGTCCCATATGTAGCTGATTTATCCCGAGCCAGATATTTATCCTTTCATGATAAACTCCAGTCCCATCCGAATCCAATTTTATCCAGCTTTGATTCTTCCTCGATTCCTGATAATCCTCCTAGGCGTCTGAAAAGAAGATGGCCTCTTACATAGAATTAAATAGGAAGTGCTACAACTGGGTAGTATCTCTTCAAGTCTGTTCATGTCATTATTTGTAATGGATGCATTTTTACTGGTTGTATTATTTATATAAGTTTTCTTAAGCCTACGAAACTGGGAGTTTTCCTCTATATTATATTGTTCCTGCTTTAATATTTTATAATTAAGAGCTTTATAAAATTTTATCAATCTATTAATAATTCTGTTTGCCTACTTAATATGATGGAAATCAAATTCTTTAAAAATTCTTCTTATGCGTTGTGTGCCATACACCATCGTTTCAGTCATATTAAATTTGACAATCAGAGGGCACCCCCCTTTCCACTCATAAATATGGACACATTGAAGGATCATTAAGGATACAGCTCTAGCCAAACATGGCCTGCCCCAACCCCGAGTGTACGCCACTAGGTCATTGTGCCATTGTGATCGTGCTGACGTCATCATCTCTATGAATCAGCGACTTCCTTCCGCCGATCGATATCCGGAACACATCGCCTCACTGCGTTAGTCCCCTTGATGGCTCATGATGACTGTGTCAAGGGGTCTGTGGGCAACGAGCTGCAAATAGTTATATTAGTTCGCGTTCCATTGCCGAATTTCAGCCACATAGAAAAAGCATGTTCCTTTCTCTGCGTCAAAGGATAGAAAATAATTTTTAATGATGTAGAGATGGTTGACCGTTGATATAATATGAGAAGGAGTTAATCGGGGGGAGGGGTGCGGTATATAGTAATTATTTAATTTTTGACGACGTTTCGACCCACTTCGCAGGTCGTCTTCAGGGCGTAGGATGTAGCACTGCAGGAGGCAGTTGAAGCACTCAGTAAAAGGGAAAATCTCGCCTTATTGATGTTTTCACTCCTATCGTGTGGTCTAAACACACTTCTTTAGTTGTTTTTTTTTTCTGTTCATCCTTTACTTGCTATTTACAGCAAACAGGGTGTAATCTAATAGATCTAGGGTATACTAATCTACTAACCCGACGATCGCAATATTCGGTGAGTCCACTAAAAAAATTTCAAACCTCCGCTAGACGCAAGAATGTTAAAACAAGCAACGCTTGACCACGCTCAGCCGATATTTCTTTTACTACTTCATTTTATTTTTTTTTTAAGACATATAATAATCTGACAATAATTATAATGATATATGAACACATTCACACCATACATGCAGAAAATATATAATTAAGAAAAGAAAATTAATAACTAAATAATAATAAAAAAACTATATGCGATAACAAATAAAATAACCTAAAGATAAGTAAATTGAAAACTTAAAAACGCAGTCATACCTATATACAATCACGCAGGGAACCAAAAGCCAGACTTCTGTCTCCAACTACAGTAGGAAAAGCAGGACTCTATGAGATCCCTGCGCTACTCTCTCAACCGCGACACTGGTGCTAAAGCCGCTTTCGAGGAAGATTGTAGGGTAAGTGGAACCAGATAGGGATTCTGCTAGGTGATTTGGATGATTTATAAGGTTCTGATTGAATTTGGAAAACTTTTCAAGGATAAGGTCATAGACAAATGGGATATTAAAGTCATGACGTTAGGGTTTTGATGGTTACATAGAAAGGAGCATCGACTATTGTTCGGAGGACTTTGGACTATGCGAAATATTGGGAAGCCAGATAAATTTTCCCTTCCTTTTATTTAATTATTTATTTTATGGAGGCGTGAGGAGCAGATAACTTGCTCTCACTATATATATATATATATATATATATATATATATATATATATATATATATATATATATAGTCGAATAAATGTTGGTTTTAAACTTCGAAATAACTCTTACCCAATACAAAGGAACTCGAAGAGGAATAATGAAATTCACTTTTCAAAGTAAAAAAAAAAAAATTATAAATAAAAAAAAAAGAAGAAAAAGCATCTAAAATAAACAAAATCAAGTCTGGTCGAAACAAGCAAACTCGTGGAAAAGAATTAAAACAGGAATACTAATCAAGCGGAGTTACTTAAATGTAAATTATATTCTTCACTAACTTCCCATCTCCTCCATATTTTATTCAGCCTCTCCACGAGAAAGAGAGAGAGAGATGGATGGAAGAACTTCTCCAAAGCCCAGTGAAAATATTTTTGTTTTCCTTCGGGAAGTTGAGGAAAGAAAACAAGTGCGGTAGGACATGGAACTAGTTAACCGGTTTCGGTTAAGAGTTTAGTTGAACCGGGTTTAAGTCCCGTGGGTGCCGCCCCCTTCGAACCGCTACTCTTCAAAACGTTTATGTTTTCCAGAATAATAAACGCAGTTAGGGGCCAAAGTTGAGCTAAACTTTGGCAATTTCCTTCAGGAATTACCTCCCACCCGTATCCCCTACTAGGCCGTCTTCGCCGCATGTGTGTCCTCGGATTTATGTCCGTTTCCAACTCTCGATTCGGAAAGTTATAAACTCATTACGAGGAGGTTGTTTATTGTTTTCGATATAGATATCTCGTCCGGCTTCAGCGTATAAAGTGCCTCCGAAATTGGAGAGAAAACATAAAAAAAACTTTCGAAATTACGTAACAATGCCCAGTATCAGAATATAACATCTTAATGATGAGCCCAGATCTAAGAAGATTCTAAGCAGCAATAATAACTTGACGAATCCCGCTCAGAAAGTAAATAAAATAAAGGCAAAGACTCCGTTTCTAGAAAGATTACATCTAGAAGTAAATCTCCAAACCTAAATCTTAGATATTTTATTTATTATTTATTTATATGATATTTACAACTGTATACAAAAATACATCTGGTAAATTCGTAAATATCTTCATCTCATCGTAACCTACAGCTATTGTATTCACGGAAACCTTGGAACTGGAAGGACGGTTTCAATCTGGAGGGGGTAAATTTTGTTTATTTAATTAACTATTAAAAACTTGTAAATACTCATTTCCTTTCTTTTTGTATCGTAAGATAATTAGATATCATGTTGTTTTTCTTGACCTACCCCCAAAATTTTCAAAAGAACAAGGTTATATAATACAAACGCCCCAATATTTTTGTATATTATGATGGAATTAGGAAGCAAATGGGTATTTACGGGTTTTTAGAACCCAATTAAATAGATAATGTTTGCCCCCCTACAGATTGAAAACCCCCAATTCCAAGAATTTTCGTTAATAAAATAGTTTTTTTCAACAGAAACACATTTTGCTGCTATGAAGAATGTAATGTATTTTTTATTTTTTATAAAGTGTATATTTATATTTTATCATTATACATAAGTGTCTTAGCATGGTTTCAAGAGTTTTGTATATAGTATGTATAACTAATATTTTCTTTACTTATTTATCTTTATTTTTATTTCTTATGTTTGTTTTTATTTGGCCAGATATAATATTTTAATTTTGTACTTTTTTGTTATTCTAAAGGGTATTTATTTTAAATGATATTTACAACTATATACAAAAAATACATCTAGTAAATTTGCACATCGGTATAAAGACATGGAACACATGTTGAGAAACTACCCATTGGTAGCACTCTAATAATATGTCTATATTAGAAGATCACGTGGCCATCTTCTTTTCAGACGCCTCGGAGGGTTATCAGGAATCGAATAGGAAGCAAGGTTAGAGACAAGAGGGTTGGGATGGTTATGAAGTTTATTATGGAAGGACAGATATCTGGATTGGGCCAAATCTGATACATAAGGAATATTAAGGTCATTATGGATAATTTTATTTGTAACAAAGTAAGGAGCATTGAGGATTTTACGAAGGATTTTGGATTGTAAGGATTGTATGCGAGAGGAATTTGAAGGTTTGGTGGAGCCCCATAGCTCAACTCCGTAAGTCCAAATAGGCCTTATTATAGTCATGTAAATCAGTCTTTTATAATTGATTGGAAGGTTAGAGCGTTTGTCTAGTAAGTGTTGAAGTAGTCGGAAACGTCGAGCTGTTTCTTGTCGTTTGAATCTGGTATGAGGATTCCAAGTTAGACGTTTGTCCAGATGGAGTCCTAGGTAACGGATTTGTATCACAGGAATAAGTGAGGTGTTGTTAAAGGATACTGAAGTACAGGAAGTCATTGGTTTACGACGAAGGGTGAAGGTAATTTGATGGGATTTATTGGAATTTATTTTAATTCTCCAGTTCTGACACCATTCTTCAAGGTTTGTGAAGTGGGATTGAAGGGTTTTTGATGCAATAGATGGGTCGAATCTTAGATATTATTTTTAAAAGTTGTTTTTTATTTAATTTATTTATTGTTACATTCCGCATCTACCCGAGCGGGTCATTAGCGGACAAATTTAATGTCTTTTATAAATCCAAATACTTTTTGTATCTTTTCTTCGTCATCTGAAAGTGCGTCAGATATGTTGGAAGGTATATTATGTTTTGTTCTGGTGTCAGAGTATAATCTGCAAGTTGTTACAATGTGTTTCAGTGTAAGTGATGTGTTGCATGTTTTACAAAATGGTGGTTCCAGGCCTCTCATTAGGTAGCCATGGGTAAAGGCTGCATGTCCAATTCCAAGCCGAGTTAAAATTATTTCTTCTTTTCTGTTCTTTCAGAAAGAGGTCGTCCACGGTTTGGTATCTTTTTTTAATTTCTTGTAATTTATTCGTAGATTGGTTCCACTTAAATTGCCATTTTTCATTTAGGATTTTTTTGCATTCCAATCTCCTATCAGCAGTGGTCGTTAAATTGATCATTGTGGTTCCATTAGTTTTTCTTCTTGCCAGATTCGCAGCTCTGTCTCCAGCTTCGTTCCCAGATATGCCACAATGTGAGGGTGCCCATGCGAGGACGATGTCTCTGTCCGGCGGCTCCTTCATTTCCCAGAGGAAGTTTTTGATTTTCCTGGAAATGGCATTGTCGGCTTTTCCTTCGGCAATGGCCATTAATGAGCTTAAAGAGTCTGTAACTATAAGGCCATTATTTATGTTAGTAATAACAAGGCCTGATATATGGCGAATAGTTCGCCTGTGAAGACGCAGTTTATTTTGGGTGAATTGAATTTGAGGCAATGGTCTTTCAGTATTACTGCACATCCTACGTCACTATCTGTTTTTGACGCATCTGTGTAAAGGGTTGTGTGTCCGAGGTATTTGTGGTTCATTTCTGTAAATAAGTGTTTTTTGACGAATTGGTCAGTTTGTATTTTCCTAGAAAGAGACGTATCTGTTTTTACGAAAGAGTTATTCCTTTGGTAGAATAAAGCGTCGTCTATTGTCATTATATTGTCCAGTCTGAAGTCTAATTGTATAAGTAGTTTGTGGGTTCTCTCCGTAATGCCAGTTGAGTAGTACACTTGGTTGTTGTTGATGCTGGTTAACAAACTATGGTTAGGGTGGTCCGGTTTAGAAATTATAGATGAGGCATAAACTAGAGTAAGATAGTCTCTTCTTAAAGCTAAGCTCGGTTCTTCACTTTCGACGTATAGGCTTTCAACAGGAGAGGATCTAAACGCCCCGGTGCATAAAGGTGTTTTTTTGTCGGTACGCCATAACTTCTTCAATTCTTCATCAAATCCAATGATTGACCACTCATTTTGAAGATATTCTTCTCCTTTATATGCAAATAATATTCCCATCCTCCCAAAATTTCTGGGGAAAAAGTAACGGAGGAAAAGAAAATTTATTTACGAATAACTCAAGAAGTATGCATTTTTTTCCTGGATTGTACCCATGATAATTAATGATAAAATCGTACAATTATTAACAAAGATACAGTCCATTAGTTTTGGTATACTTAATAATGTCTTCCTCTTTAAAGATATTGCATTTAGGAGTAGAATAGTCAACTACACTTTTTTTACTGGCTGATATATTAACTTTATTATTTCTTAAAGACATTTGGTTGTTCTTACATTTTTTTGTTTGTTAATAATTTAGAAAATCCCATGATCGGGGTATTACTATGCCTTTATTACTTTTGTTATTTTTTTAGTCAGTGTTTAAAAATAAGCCCTAGCAAAGCAATTTGTACAAATAATTTGATCTATTATGTTTAATGGAATATTGTAATCGACCAAGGAAAAAATATTAATTCCTTCCTTACGAAATACATAGGAACTATTTATTTCGTTATTGTTTTGCTATTTTTTTACTAAAGGAAATTTTCTGCGAATAGTTCGCACGGCCCAACCAGTGTTATATATTCCTTAAATTCCTAAATTAAAAAAAACGAAAATATTCTGATTATGAAATAATATAGATACATAGATAGATAGTTAGAAAGTAAACTTTATTCTGGGACAAGGTCCCTTATGAATAACAGATATGAACAAAAAATAAAAACTACATCAGACCAAAAATTACATTATTCAATATTAAAGAATATATAGTACCCTCAGTAAAATTAAATTGAAACAAGTAAAAATGACACCATTTTGAAAAAAAAAAATAAAAAAAACATTATTTAAATGAAAAGATAACAAAATAAAATAATCATAGGTTGATTTTTAAAATTAAAACTCTATCAATTTTAACAACCATTCACCTCAGTCAAAATCTGTTTCGAAATATTTATTTCATTGTATAACGTCATTTTGGGATGTGAGAAGGAATTGGTAGAGATGATATTTAAATGAGAACTAGGAAGAGGCATGGCGGATTTCAGAAGACAAGGAATTCCAGAAGGCAGTAGATCGTGCAATATAGGAATATTCAAACATCTTAGTTCTATGGGAAGGGATATAAAGGTCGGAAACACGAGATCTTGTGTTCTGTACATACGTAAACCTCCAAACCTAAATCCTATATATTATTTCTAAAAGGTGTTTTTTTTGTCGGTAAGCCATAACTTCGTCAATTCTTCATCAAAACCAATTATTGACCACTCATTTTGAAGATATTCTTCTCCTTCACATGCGAAAAATAGTCCCACCCCGTGATATTTCTGGAAAACAAGTTATGGAGGAAAAGAAACTTTTATTTATCTAGATAGTACACATGATAATTAATGGTAAAATCGTAAAAATCGGACAATTATTACCAAATATACAGTCCATTAGTTTTGGTATACTTATTAATGTCTTCTAGTTTAAAGATATTGCACTTAGGAGTAGAATGTTTTTTTTTAATAATTTAGAAAATCCCATGATCGGGGCATTATTTTGCCTTTATTACTTTTATTATCTTTTTAGTCAGTGTTTAAAAATAGGCCCTAGCAAAGACATTTGTACAAATATTTTGGTCTATTATGTTCAATAGATCCTTATTTTATCACAAAACATCAGCTGATTGTCAATAACATGACAGGTGCGGATAGATAACTGGAGTGAAACAAAAATTAAGTAAATTATTTTAAAGACTTTGTAAATTTGTTTTACTAGTATTATTTTTAAATATATATTATAAAAGTACCAGTCTTCAGGTAAACAAACTGAAATATGTTAAAACGTATTTCAAGAGACGAGATTTTCGTTTGAATGATTAATGTGATGAGAAACTCTGCCTTTTAATGACTTTGCCTAAGTTGATTATAATACTTGCAACAAAACAAGTTCTCGCCCTCTCCAGACAGCTGATCCTGATAAGAAAATTCTTCGCTATACTAGATGACCTAGTTATCAATAAAAACTAGGGTAATTAGGATCTACAATTAAATTTTAAAAAAAAAACTGAAGAAAGGACATGAATGAAGGAGGAGTGAAGGCAATCTCTTAAAGATTGAACACAAACTAAATGCCTTCGGGAGATAAAGATTTAGGGAACTCTCCATCAGTCTCAGTCTTGTCTTGGGATCGAGTCTCGATAATTTGTCAGGCCCTCTTCAACGTTGGACACTTCTTGTCGAAAAAAGGTCTGAGTAATGGTAAATCTATTAGAGTATATATATCTTAATTCTTGTACACAACTGTCCAAAAATTAATAATAAAATTACTTCATAAATGGAAATTTGTGAAGTGAAAACATTTTACACTTTTTTTGTGGAGAGTGAATTAGATTGATCCGTCAGATTTTAACGCTCGGTTCTAGTCGACTAATTGCAGTGTTTTTACGTATAGTTTAAAATATCTCAGAAACTGAAAAATCGAAGCTGCATATTGTATGCAAGGAAATCGTTCAGCATTCCATCCTCTCTGTAATAAGATATAATTCAAAATTGAATCTTAACGCGACGCAGTTTAAGGAAAGCAAAAAGGAAAAAATAGTGTCAAAAACCAAATGATAACGAGGTTAGTTGAATATATGGATTAAAATATTTCAGATACTAAAAATCGGACTTGTATAATAAAAAGAGAAGGAAATGTTTAACATTTTGTCTTCTTTGTAATGAGCTATTATTCAAAATTTTATCTTAACCTAACACTGTGTTAGAGAGTAAGAGAGGGAAAAAGATCGATTGATTATCTTTACTATAAATTAAGATTATTATATTAAGGTTAAATGCTTCAAAAACTTAGGCCATTTTCATTGGTTCCAAGCCCCTTCTTAGATCCTATATCGACTTTCCCATACTGAACCTTGGTGACCAGCCAATCTCCTTTTACTCCTCTGTAAAAAATATAGGACTATTTATTGATCAAACCCTCTCCTGGAGTCACCATATTTCTCACATCTCCCGACGGACAGTTTCTATTCAATCGCTTCCGCTACCTCAACATACGCGTAGACTCCTCGTTTCCTCTCTCATCTTCCCCCACTTTGACTACTGCTGTGTGGTGTATGATGGACTCTCGGTGGAGCTCCGCGACAGACTGAAAAGATTAATGAACAGTTGCGTGAGATTTGTAATTGGTGCCCCGAGATACTACCATGTCTCTCACCACTACACTGAGTTAGAGTGGCTCTTCCCCTACATTCGAAGACAATATTTCCTAGGTACGTTCCTCTATCATATCATCAACAATCATCGTCCTTCCTACGTCTACAACCTTCTCCAATTCAAGTCCTCAGTCCACTCCCTCTCCACAAGATCTCGACCTTCCGACCTTTACATTCCTTCTCACAGATCTGCCTCGTTCCAAAACTCCTATATTGCTCGTTCTGTTAGTTTCTGGAATTCACTTCCTATCGAAATTCGACATTCTTCATCCCTGTCTACATTCAAAACCCTCCTATTCCAATTCCTGTCCCAAAAACAGTCAGATACCAGCTAACCTTTTATGTAAAATTACATATTATTTATAATAATATATTCACATATAGCTCATAACCTAAATACTTATTATAGATTCGACTTTCTTTCTTTTTTTTTTTTCAACAGAAACACAGATTTAACTGTTAAGAAGAATTTACATTTATTTTTTCTGTATTTTTTATTTTTTCTAAAACGGTTTATTTATATTTTAACATTGTACATAGTTTTTAAGTATCTTAGTATGGTTTCAAGAGGTTTGTATATAGATTTTTTAATTTTATTTTGTATATAGTATGTATAACTAATATTTTTTATTATTTTTTTTTTACTGATTTATCTTTATCTTAACTTTTTATGTTTGTTTATATCTGGCCAGATATAAAATTTTAATTTCTGTACTTTTTTGTTATTCTGAAGGGATTTCGTCCCAGAATAAAATTATTTTTCTATTCTATTCTATATATTTACAGTACAAATGGTAATATTATCTCAACATTGAAATTTTATTGTTTCAACATCATTAAAGATATATAAAAAACAAGAAGAGAAATAATATAAATGATAATAATATTAGAAATGCTTAGCCATAATGGAAGTACATAATAATATATCATTACATAACCTTCCAACTGGAGATTTTCACATATATATTATACAGACGTTGGATACATATAAACTAGTAAATATCAATAATTTAAATAATAAAATTATAAATAATTAAGGACATTTTTATATTTAACTTGCTTTGATATCTATATTTTATGCAATAGGACTTTGTTATTAACTTTAAAAATTTATTATTAAACGAAATTATATCAATTAACTCTAACAACAATACACCTAGAATACATGTATTAGTAAAGTTAAAAAAAAGTGGCGCTCAACTTAATCTCATCATCAGTAATATCAATGGAGAAACTGAAAAATTTGGCTAAATATCTCAATTCCACACTCAATAACCTAAAACCAGATAGTAACAATGATGTGAAAAACTCAATAAAGTTGGATTAAACGCTTGAAAGAATAAATATAATAGACAATAGTTAAATATCGACTGATCTATTTTGATGTTCCAAATTTATTTACCAATATCAACTGGAAAGATGTAATAAAAATAAGTGAAAAATACTAGGATATAATAGAAATCCAAATTAAAGGATTTTATGGAAGATATGGATTAAAATATCTCAGAAGCTAAATTTTGGACCTGCATAGTGTAAGCAAGGGAAATGTTCAACATTTCGTCTTCTTTATAATGTATTATTCTTTATAATTTATATTTCATATCATTAATCTCGTCTTGTTGTTTTTTTCAGTTATAAAGCGTGGTCTGAAACACACACCTTAATATTTTAAACTATTCTAAAACTAGTCTGTTAACCTGACAACATTTCGCGACATCAGGTATCATCAGAGTAGAAAAAACAAGATCACATATACGCATAAAGAAAAAATTCTCATCACACAACATTCACTAATCACCCTCTCAGCAGAAATAAGTATTTTCAGATAAAGGGAAGTGAAAGAAAAAATTAAAGATGGTATGAAACATTACTTAAAACCATTAATTACCATATGTTTTTCATAAACGTCTAATGTATTATATTCATTTTGTTTTTACACTAGATATTTCCTTTACCAATTGTATATTTCAATTATTTATTTGATTATAATAAATAATTAAGTGCCACGAAATATTTTCAGTCAGACAATAGTGCCACTGATAAAAAAACGACGCTGTATTTATTTATATTTCATTGTGAATATTTTTATTTGTTTACGAAGCGGTATTTTGTTTTCTTTAAAATCATTAATAATAAAATAAAAAGTTATGACCAATACTCAAAAGAGATGGTTATATAACGGCGCCAGTAAGATAGGACATATATTCTTTTAATGAGCCCAAGACATTTCCAAAGGATCGTTAAAAGTCGTTGATGGTAAGATGACATTAAGCCTCATCGAGGTGATATAAGGTCTAAAGGTTGTATCGACAGGATTATACCCAGCCTATCTCTATCAGGTTCCTCCAGCTCAACCTTCCAGTCAGCACTCTCCAGATAGATAGTCAGGATTTCATCACGTTCTTGATAACACTAATAAGGCAAAGAATGTGTAGTTTCACTTAGAGCATATCAAATAAGATATTTACTAGAATAATGTAAAGATAATGAAGTGTGGTCACGAAAGGAATCTCAAACAGTAAAAAATATTTAATGAAAGTCCACGTTTTGACCCACTTCGCCAGGGAACATTTATACAAATTTAATGAAACATTTATTTACGCTATACATCAATATATATATATATATATATATATATATATATATATATATATATATATATATATATACTAAAAAATAAGTAATAAAAGAAGTATTTACATAACTATACAGAAATATTAAAGATATAATATGAGCAATAAGGTCCTAATACTGCAAAATAGTATTATTATAAAATAGTATTGCTATAAACAATAAGCTATGGAATTATAAATGAAATTTGAAATGAGCGACAAATTACTTTTGTTGTCATACTATTGTATTAATGAAAATAATAATAATAAAAGAGTGGATAAATATTTACTTTAAATGATTTACATATGTACCTGAATATGTTCAAAGAATACAATAATAGTATTGTAAACATTATACAAGTCCTACATAATCTAAATCCTAAGATGTTGATTGATCGGAGAAAAAATAAAAGGTAATAATACATATAGAAGAGATCATATACATATATAATATACATGACAAATGGCAATCCAGCGTCTAATTGAATTGTAAGGAGAAATTGGAATAAGAGGATTTTAAATATGGATAAGGATAGTGCATGGGTGATTTTAAGTGGGATGGAATTCCAAAAGGTGGTGGAGCGGACAATAACGGAGTGTTGAAATGAGGAAGATTTGTGAAAAGGGGTATAAAGGTCAGAAGGACGATATCTGGTGGAGAGGGAGTGAACAGATGACTTGAATTGAAGGAGATTGAATGCATAGGACGGACGATGATTATATATTATTTGGTAAAGGAATGTACCTGGGAAATATTGTCTTCTGAAGGAGGGAAAGAGCCACCCTAACTCGGCCTAGTAGCGGAAAACATGAGAACGTCTCGGGGTTCCATTGACAAATCGTACTAAGCCATTCATTATTCTTTTCAGTCTGTCTCCAAGTTCGGATGAGAGGCCAACGTAAACTACGCGGCTGTCGTCAATGTGGGGGAAGATGATAGCGGATACTAGGAGTCTACGTGTGGACATGGGTAGGAGATGGAAATTGAACGTCGGGATATGAGGGAAATATGGTGATTCCAGGAGAGGGTTTGATCTATGAAAACACCTAAGAGTTGAAGGTGATGGGTTGGCCATTTAGGTACAGGAGAGGAATGTTGGTATTGGATCTGAGAAGGGGTTTGGAACCAATGACAATGGCTTGCGTTTTAGCAGCGTTTAACCTTTGTAGAATGTATAATTACGAAATAAAAGTCCATAAGGAAGTGAAGAATTCCAAAAACATCTGTACATACGGTCTACACCAGAAAGGTCTTTCTGCAGCCATCTTAAAAAGAAAGTACTTTTAAGTAAAAGGGAAATATGTTCTATATATATATATATATATATATATATATAAAGGGCATCGAGGAGAAGACTTTAGTCAATTTTTATCGAAATCGGTAGATTCGTTTATGGGCTCAAGTCTATACGAGCACAGAGTTTTGTCCGCCATTATGAAAGAAAAGGACGGATCGTAATGTCGAGGTAAAAGGATTATCGTCGGGTGACTTCTGACTTTGAATCCAAATCTGAAAAAAACCGTGTCACTAGTATCGGAGAAAAGTAATTTATAATTATTATAGTGATTATAATTTGATCTATAATTAGAAATGCCATCATATAATAGCAAAATTCCATACGGATAAAGATTAGTGGATACAGATTAACTCATATCAAAACATGAAGAAGAACATGTTAGTGTGAGAACTAAAACTAAAGCTTCTCTACTCAAAAGAAATAGATCTTGAGTGAGTAAAATAATGGATAAGTGTAAGTGAAATGATATTTTCCAATGGGGTAAACTAATCAACATATAATCTTTAAATTTTGTGTGTTGAATAGAATTCTTTGATAATATTATATTGTTCATGTGAATAAATATATTTAGGTAATGTTACTTAAACATCACATTAATTAGATAGGGAGTTATATAATGTATGGAGTTTTCACTTTTCAATTTTATAGAAAAAGTTTTTATGTTTTTCATAATAGTTGAAGACTTGTATATAAGTTGAGAATAGTTTATAATTAAATCTTCTAATTTCCTCATAAAATATGTAAATTATATTTTAATAGATCTGTGTATTGAACCAAGTATCAGAACTAAAATTAATCCTTTGTAGCTACACATGGAATCCAATCATGGAATATTTCCAGGATGTGTATATATATCTAGAATGTGTATATATGTATAATATGAGGGCTATATAGAGGTTAGATGAGAAACAATTATAATCCACCTCTGGAAGGTAACATCTGTGCCCTAATCAGCGAGATATAATTCCCTCCCTTTTGGGAACTAACCGGTAACCGGCAACCCGTAACCGGTAACCGAAAGCTCCATCATAATTGTCATCTCCAATTGATAACGGTTCCTATTAATTTGTGCGGAGCCCTCTTTCCTCCCCCATGCCATCCTCTCCCGGTCCTTATCATTAAGGCCAACTTGTTCCTGCATCGTTTGATCAGCAGATATTACCAATTTTTAATAATCAATCTGGATAAAATCTACATAAAAAGCTGCTTTTGAAGTATAGTCTTAAAAAGAAAAGGAAACCTAAGTGAAAGAATTAGACGGAATTAAAAAAAAAAAAAATACTAACTGCGTGGCTTTAGACCATACGATAGAAGTAAAAACATCCAAAAGGTCGAATAATAATATGAAATATAAATTATAAATAATAGTTAATTATAAAGAGGACGAAACTACGCTGTTGTTGTTATCATTTAATATTTAATTGTATTGAACACAGCGATATAAAAATTAACATTTGGATATTTAAGGATATTTAAACACATTAAAATATCCACAATGAAATGTAATTACATAAAGCATCATTAATTTTTACTTTACTTTCTCTTTGGGTGCTGAGCGCACCAGATTTTTTTTATACTATCCGACGAAAAATGTATGAAGCAGTGACTAGAAAATTAAACTTACGCCTCAATGCTAAGAAAAGTTTTAAATAAGATAAGTTAAAGCCATTTAGGCGCTTTAGTCCATAGAAAAAGATTTTTTTTTTTGTTATTAGAAGAAACAATCTTCAAAACTGGCTGTATCATTAGTTTTAATAAAGTTAAGATCCATATGGTAAACTGGAAAAGAAAATCTTTAAAAAATAATAAATAACCATACGATTTCGGATTTGCGTCTGCATTGCATCAAGCTTTAAGAAGCAGTAGAGGATTAAGATTTTTTTGTTTGTTATTATAAATAATGGTAACTACAGTAACAATAATACTTTTATCGATAGGATGTTTATATTTTTATTTGACACACGCTTAAATTCTGTAGCTTCAGTTCATCTGTTATAATTTAAAAAGAAAACTTTTTTTGATTGATTGTGTATTCGGCTCTCTTCACTTATAGAAACAAATCTCGTCTATTTTCCACTTTACACACATCAGTGACTCTATCTATTTCCCTTTCCTCCTCACTAACAGTTCGTCGCGTAAATCTATAATTTTGAATAATAGCTCATTACAAAGAGAATAAAATGCTGAACATTTCTATTGCTTACTAAATTCAGATTAGATTTGTAGTTTTTAACATATTTTAATCTATATCTTCAACAAAACTGGTTATCATTTAGTTTTCGACACTATGTTTTCGCCTTTTCGCCTCTCTAACACGGCGTCGCTTCAAGATGAAATATTGAATAATAGCTCCATTACAAAGAGGATAAAATGCTGAACATTTTACTGAAGATTTACGCGTGCCTGTGTGAAACTAGAGGATTGTATTTTATTTAATTTATATGAGACTAAGCTCTTGACCTGCACAACATGGAAAAATTTCATGAAAATCGGAATAACTGTATTAGGCGATGTGTCCGACGCATAGATTAGACTACCGACAGACAGACAGGTTACTAATCAACCTACTGTGTGTTTATTTGTAGTCAAAAAGATGAAAAACGAGTTTTTTTTTTTGTTTTTTTTTAACTTTTATTATGATATTTACAACTGTATTAGTATCAATACATCAAGTAAATTTGTATAGAGAAATATTATTACATGAAACTCGCTTGTTGAGAAACTACCCACTGGTAGCACTCTAATAATTTGTCTACATGAGAAGATCACGAGGCCATTTTCTTTTCAGACGCCTCGGAGGGTTATCAGGAATCGAAGAGGAAGCAAGGTTAGAAACAAGAGGATTTGGATGGTTATGAAGTTTATTGTGGAAGGATAGGTATCTGGATTTGGCCAAATCGGAAACATATGGAACATTGAGGTCTTTATGGATTATTTTATTAGTGACAAAGTAAGGAGCATTGAGGATTTTACGAAGGATTTTGGATTGTAAGGATTGGATGCGAGAGGAATTCGATGGTTTAGTGGAGCCCCATAGCTCAACTCCGTAAGTCCAAATAGGTCTTATTATAGTCAAGTATATGAGTCTTTTGTAATTAAGGGGAAGTTTAGAGCGTTTGTCTAGTAAGTGTTGGAGTAGTCGGAAACGTCGAGCGGTTTCTTGTCGTTTCAGTCTGGTATGAGGATTCCAAGTTAGACGTTTGTCCAAATGAAGTCCAAGGTATCGGATTTGTTCAACAGGGATAAGTGGGGTATTATTGAAGGATACTGTGGGACATGAGGTCATAGGTTTACGTCGAAGGGTAAAGGTGATTTGATGGGATTTATTAGAATTTATTTTAATCCTCCAGTTTTGACACCATTCTTCAAGGCTTGTGATGTGTGATTGAAGAGTTTGGGATGCAATGGTTGGGTCATTATTAACGGATAGGACACATGTATCATCGACATACGTGGTAATAACAGTGTTAGGATGGGTTGGGATGTCAGCTGTATAAACTGTGTAAAGGATAGGACCAAGGATACTACCTTGAGGAACTCCGGCAGATTGAGAAAAGAGGGATGAATAGGTATTATTGTGATTTACTTTGAAGTGCCTATCAGTAAGATAGGAACTGATGATAAGAAAATATGTAGGGGGAAGGAATTTACGGAGTTTGTAAAGCAATCCCGGATGCCAGACTCGATCAAACGCCTGTTCAACGTCGAGAAAAACTCCAGTGCAATACATTCCGCGCTCCAATGCAGAGGAGACTACGTCTACCACACGATGACATTGCTGGATAGTGGAATGGGATGTGCGGAATCCAAATTGGTGATCAGGGATTATGTGGTTAGAATCTAGGATGGGATACAGGCGTTTTAAGATGAGCTTCTCCAGGATTTTGCCCATGATGGGTAAAAGAGAGATAGGACGGTAAGAGGATGGGTATTCTGGTGGCTTTTTGGGTTTATGTATCATTTTGACTACAGATAGTTTCCAAGGGTCAGGAAAATATGTGGAACGGAGTACGGCGTTATGAAAAACGAGTTTAAATTTGAATCTTAATTTTTAAAATATTTTAATCTATACCTTCAATAAAACAGGTTATCATTTGTCTCCCGATACTATTTTTTTTTCCTTTTCTTCTCTCTGACACGCCCTTGCTTCAATTTTTAATAATATCTCATTATAAAGAGGGTGAAATGCTGAACAGTATGTATGTCCGATTTTTAGTTTTCGAAATATTTTAATCCATATGTAATAATAATAATAAAAGGTTTAGCGAACCCGAAGGTTCGATGCCGACAGCACCAATCACTTATTACAAACCTCCCTCCACCGGTCGCCGCCCTTCAGATCGGCTTCAATGCAATCTTCCCACCTTCGCTTCGGTTTACCCCTCGGACACTTACCAGTCGGAACAGAGCATATTAACTTTTTAGGAAATTTTTCGTTACTAAGTCCAGTCATTTTACATGTCATTTTAATTCGCCTCAACGTAATTATCTCAATTATACTAACCTGGTACAGTTCACGCAATGCAGCGTTGTTTAACCGCCCAAATTCTTAAGATGTTGTTCATCTCATAATAGACCTGATGCCAGGGCCGGAAATCCATGGAAATTATTAACCTTACAGCTGATAGTACTCTTTTTAGGTATTATGAAATAGTTTGCCAGCTCAGTTAGGTCAATTAAACATTTTACGAACATTTAAATCCATCAAAAGGAAGGAGATGGTCCGGGGTGGCGGTCATAAATAGGCTAAATAGTGGTAAAACTGTTTTTAATAAAAGCCGACGTTTCGACCCGACTTTGCAGGTCTTTTTCAGGGAGGTATGTTCAGCTAGGAGTTTCAGTTAGAACTGAAATATTCAATGATTTGAATCCATCAAAAATTCTAAAATTTAGGCGAATTTTAAGAAAAGTTTCTGTTGGTCGCGTTAAGAAAAAAAAAATGAGAAAAACGTGATTGCGAACAGGATGAAATGCATACATTTCTATTACTTCCAGTATGAGGGTCCGAATTTTAGTCTGAGATATCTTTATTCATATGCACACAAAATTCAAATGGTTGATTCACAAAACTAGCGCCTATGGAATGAAATATCATAGAAACTAAAATTCGGAACTCCCAACTCTAAAAAGGAAAATGTTCAGCATTTTATCCTTGTAGTAATGTCGCATCATTAAAAATTGTATCTTAAAGCAACGCCGTTTTAGAGAGGCGAATAGGGAAAACATAGTGTCTAAAACCAACTGATGAGTTTTATTGAAGATATGGATTAAAATATATTTTCTGATATATTAATTAATTTTAGTTTCTACTAAAATTCGGACCTGGATACTATAACCACGTTCAACATTTCTTTCTCTTTGTAATGGCATATTGCTCAAAATTGTATCTTAACGTGAGAGAATTTTTTTTTTTTTAATTTCTATCAATTTTGAATTTTTTGATGGATTTAAATTTCCCTACAACTTTACATCTACCTGTCTGAGCTGACAAATGAGCATTTTCGTAATAACTAACAGGAGTATAATCAGCTTGTAAGGTTGAAAATTTGCCTAAAATACTACGGCTTTTACGGCTCCAGGTCTATAATATACGTGGCCACGTTTTGCATCCATATGTAATATAAAAAATAATTCCTTTAATAATACAGAAAATTTGGCAAGAAATAGTGCTTCTATTTGGGGAAAATCTCTGAATGAAACTGAAGCCTCTTGATAATTTCTTACAAGAGGCAGAGACATAAGAATTTATGATGTTTGGCTGGTGAGTTGAGTAGCCGGAGAAGAGATGTTTGCAGGTGGGTGGTGGGGGCCGCGAGGTACAAGGGACGACTCCTGGAGCACTCATCACACTAAGTGCATGGTTTGTCCACTGCTCTTATCAAGCCAGTCAGGCAAGTCGAACTGGAGGGGGGGGGGAGAACTAAAAGCTTCATCTTGTCATTCTCAGAGATTATTCTTCTTTTTTCGAATATAACTGGAATTTTTAATATAAAAAATCTATCTTAAATAAGGATTTTCATAGTTAAATATATATTATAAGTAAATATATAAGTATACTTTGTAGTGTTGTTCAAATGCAAGACCAAGACGAGTCTTAAACTTTTTATACACAAGACGAGTCTTGGTCTTGGGCAAGAGTCTTGTAGTTATCTATTAGCTTATTTCCATTTATTAAACATGTTATTTTATATCTTAGATATACACTACAGAATAGGTACATTTAGATGTATTATTGATATGGACATAGTAAAGTAAAACTATATTAATAAAATTAACTAAACAATACATTAAAGCTATTTTCAAGAATGATTGTTCTAGGACTCAATCTTGGAATGGAAGCGTTGCAAAATAAAGACAATCTATACAACGTCACGTTTTAAATAAAAAGTCTGATTGTGGGTAAATGGTTGACTGTCGTGAATAATGAAGAGAAGAATAGTTGGGGTGATCAGTCAAATAAGAAGGCAAAAATAAATGATAATATTTATTTTGACATTTGCCGACGTTTCGACCTGAAGTTCAGGCCTTCGTCAGGGCTAAGAAAAGAACGACATAATAAGGTATGAGAAACAAAAGTAGTGTAGGCAAAAAATTAAAGTAAAATTCAGTTGTTTGAATAATTACAATAGTAAGAACTAAGAGATAAATAATAATAATCGCTACAAAGTGTGGAAAGATGAAGTAAACATAATCAAAAAAGGTGACATAAATATTAAAATGGGAATCTTAGAATAAAATGTAAAACAAAAAAAAAGAAAGAAATATGAAGTTATATAAGACATGGAAACAAATATTAAAATAAAAATATTACGAATAGAATAGTTAGATAGAAAATTGAGATATTGTAAAGCCTATCAAGATGTACAGAAAACGTATAATATAATAAAGAGTTAAAACAGAGAAAAGGAATGAAAAGAAGGAGGAAAGAAACTGAGAAGGCTGAAAAAGTCTGTTTCCACTCACATGACTTTCCTACCGACTCAAGACATTTTTTCTTTCAATTTTATATTATTATACCGAAAGATGGAGTACCTTTCGGACACCGAATAAAATTTAGTTTGTGGTGATTCCGTGGTGGATACACTGTTTTGGTCAGTCTTCAAAAAAGTGCGTTGTGTAGGCACGTACTGTGCTACTATCTTGAGGCTCAAGCGAAAGTTTCATGTAAACCTGAACCAACACAGTGTATTAACCACGAAATTACGAAAAGCTAAATTTTAAGCAGCTTCCCAAAAGTTATTCTTAATCATACCGTATGTTCGTTCAAAATAATAAAATAGAATTAGACTAATTTTCCTGATAACCAATCGGAGAAATAATCATAGTAAGATTTCTTTAATGAACTAAAACGGGTACACAGGTAACTGAACAATTATTAAAATCAGTAAAATTTAATACATAATAAGGTTGCAAAAACGTTCGTTTGACCAGGTCTGTCTATTCTTATCTTAGTTTTCTCTTCTTTTTTCCGTTACTTTCTTTTCCATATCCCCACTTCTATTTTGTGAATACATTTGCTCATTACATCATATTTTAATATTTTATTCTCTTATACGGAGTCCAGTCTGTTTTCATAGATTTTACGGTATCTCGATTTTTGCAATTTCCATCTATTATTTTCTTTATATAACTTCATGTTCCTTTTCTTTGTTTGTTTTTTTTTTCAATTATTTCTATAAAATATTTTCCTTTTCTTTTACATATATATTTTTTTCTTTTCTTTTTTGTATTTTAATACTTTCTCATATCTATTGTTATCTCGTCTATTCTTATATTTTTGAAGTCGCCAAACTTTTTTATTTAATTGGGTACTAAAAACTGATATATACCGATTTGTTTTCTACTACAAAAGACAATTTGGTCAAGAAAACGAGAAAAAAGGTGACCTTCAAAAATATTATGCTGTTTGGCCTAGACAACCTCGTTGTTTTGAAATTTTGGGAGCATAGATCACGCAAAAAGGCTCAATATTTTTTTGGCCACCTTTTTTCTCGAGTTTTTGCTCAAATTATCTTACGGTTCGAGTGGAAAGGAAATGTGTATTTACGAGTTTTTAATATCTGATTAAATAGACAAAGATTGATGATTTTCAGATTTAAAACGTCTCCATTTCGAGAATTTTCATAAATGAAATATTTGTAGGTTACGATGATATGAAGCTATTTACGAAGTTTCAGGCGGGTGTTAATAATTTGATAAAAAGGGGTCTGTAATACGGACGAAATATTATTTATTTTTAGCGTACTTCTAACAACTGTAAACCCAAATCACTTTTCTAATAAAAGTAACTTCATTGATTTTTTGTAATAAAATATATTAAAATCAATCAGAGAAATATATAAACAAAGAGTGAGAGAGAGAGAGAGAGAGAGAGAGAGAGAGAGAGAGAGAGAGAGAGAGAGAGAGAGAGAGAGAGAAATTTAACTATCATCATTGAAAAAAAAGTTTGAGATAATAGCTAACATAATAATAATGGCAGAGTATCGAATTGGGGGAATACATTATTGCTGGAAACAATTTATAAGCAGCATACATGGTTTCGACAGCCAATTATATTTCTGTCATTATCAGGTATATTATATATATAATGATGGGAAATATATTGAGGAAATGAAATGCATAATTTGCAATACACCAGATTCATTTTCAACGCAACAGGAAAAGTACACACTTATTTAAAAAAAATCTATCATCATGGATAACTAATTCACGAGAAATCTTTTAATATATGTTTAAGGAAATCATCAAACAATAATTATAAAAATTCTCCTAAGGTCAAAATAAACAACTTATTTTGTTAAGTTAGGTTATGTTATTTTTGGACACTCGACATCTTAGGTCATTAGTTTTCTTGTTTTATTATTTTGAGTCCATTCTCTTTGTTTTATATTTTATTGAAAATATTGTTTTTATTTTGAAATTTAATAATTTTTCTAATGCTTGTGATACTACGCCTAGTATTTTTTGTAGGTTTTTTATGGCCAACTAAATCGCATCTAACATTTTTTGGAGACGTTTCTTTTGTGATTAGAAATCCGTGAGACCTATTTTGATCACTTAATTCTAGCAGAAAGTTAAGTAAAAAAAAAAAAAAACCAATAGCTTCTTTGAATGTTAAGTCTATTTATGTATTATTTTTTTAAAAAATATAATCATTCCAAGATGGTTAAACGAGGCAATTACACGATGGTATTGATTATAGATTCCACAAGGGTTAAGGGTTTAAGGAGAGGGAAATATTTCTAGAAGTTACAGCAGACTTTTGATAGGTGCAAATAAAATTTGATTTTTTTTTTAAACGCATGTCATTTTTTTGTTCATGAGAAAGCGATAACTGAAATATATTTAGTTAAGGCAATAACCAATGGTTCTATAGTAAACTAGAAAAAAAATTACTTTAAATATAAGGATAATTTTCTATCTTAAAACCATTTAAAGGGGACTTTTAAGTGGCTAAACTAACGTAAGTTTTGTTTCTCATAAAATTGTTGATTTTTCCTGCTTTATTTTTTCACTCTCTAAACTCCACTACAGATACTCCACTTTTAGAAAATAATTATAAGCTTACGTTATTATTAATCAAAGTTGTAGTTTCTAATAGAATATGTTCAGATTCACCACTTTTGGTGTAAAAATAATTTGATTTAATAAAAATAATTATAAAAATCATCAATTTAATTTTTTTTTTTAAATTATGTAACAGCCAAACTAATTCCTTTTCGAAATGTCCACGGCAGTCAATTATAATTCCACTATTATATAATTTAATATTCTGTTATTACAAAGTAATTACGTTTTTAGCAAATATCAACAACGATAAATTATTAAAAAAGATTATAAAAAAAAAATGTGTTTTTCGGACTCAGGGGAATGTGAAACGAATAGATCCGTCGAAAACCGCATGACGGAAATTTGTCCCGATTGCAATACTTTCCTTACCTAGTATAGCTAGGAAAGTAATAAGTTAAAAAAATGTGTAAAAAAATAGAATAAGCTGTATCATCAGTAATACTGGTTCGATTACAATTTTTTTTTTGTAATTTAATTAATTACCTTTCAAAAGTTTTATTATAAATTTTACCGTATAATATATACTTAGGGAGTTAGACCCCATAACATTTTTCTTTTCTTTATAACTTGTTTTCCTGAAATTTTTCGAGAATTTAGTCTTTATACGAAAATTGAAAGGACAATGATTAAAACATTATAGGAAAGTTTTATCAAAATCTTTAGAGCCATTTTTGCGCTACAGCGTTTTTCAATTATTGCGCATGCAGCTACGAATTTATGTCACATGCATCAGTATTCAAAACCCAACAAAATAAAAAAAGAAGCAACAAAATCGGTTCAGTAGTTACCGAGAAAATCTTGGCACACACAGACAGACCAATGGCTAAAAATGTGTTTTTCGGACTCGGGAGCTCTGAAACTTGTAGATCCGTCGAAAACCGCACATCGGAAATTTGACCCGATCGCAATACTTTCCTTACCTAGTATAAGTAGGAAAGTAAAAAAGAATAATTTCTCCGTGTCTTTTTTTAGTTAATATTGAGCCATTTTAGTATATTGTACCAAACACACCGGTCAGCATTATATAATGCTTGGAATCTTGCATTGATATCAGCGATTTCGTTTCAAAATATCCCCCTCCCCTCGATGTCCTATAATCTATCTAGTATGAAAATAATAAATTTAAACGTAAAGAAAATAGAATACGCTGTATCACAGCTAATACTGGGTCGATTCCGATTTTTTTTTTTTTTTATTGGTGATTTAATTACCTTCCAAAAATTATATTATAAATTTTACCATAGAATACATACTTAGCGAGTTAAGCCCCAAAGCATTTTTATTTTATTTATAACTTTTTGCTGAATTTTCTTGAGAATTTAGTACATGTAGGAAAATCGAAAGGAGAATTATTAGAACATAGTAAATTTTCATTAAAATCTTTACAGCAGTTTTTTACTACAGTCTATAAGAAAATATGCGCAGAGAACAACCATTTTGTGTCACAAGCATCATTTGTCAAAACCCAACAAATTGAAAAAAAGAAGCAACAAAAACGGTTCTCTAGTTCCCGAGAAAATCATAGCACAGACAGACAGACGGACAGATCAATGGCTTAAAATGTGTTTTTCGGACTCAGAGAGCTCTGAAACGTATAGATCCGTCGAAAACCGCACGTCGGAAATTTGTCGCGATTGCAATACTTTCCTTACCTGGTATAGATAGGAAAGTAATAATAAAAAATGTAAATTAATCAAGAAACTGCAGTTTTTATTAACATAAAAAATGTTATAAAATAAAGTTTCCTGATATTAAGTTCATCTCTGTTCAGAAATCACTATATCTTTTAACAATTCCCCATCTGTCGAAGTGTATAACGAAGTTAAAATTGATTTCCATATTCAATATTTGAGGAACTCAATTGGCCTTCTATGAATGACGCCCTTTGCCGCTATGAATCACTACGCACTATTGTTAGTTGTAGTTATTTTAATGAAGAGGGGAGAGGCCTTGGTGCCTATTAGGGTAAGATTAGTCACCATCAGAGGTCAAAGGGGAACCTAGTTAAATACGAAAAAAAAAATCAATAAAAATATTTTAAAATATAAAGGTATAGTGAGAGAGAGAAACATTTTATTTTTGTATAAAATATAAAAGCTTGCTGGCCAATTATATTGGGTTTGTGGACACACACTGCATAGAGATTAATCTTTAGGACAACCAATAAAGCTTATACATAAATATATATAAGTGGTTAATAAGTCTGAGTATAAGAAATATATATTGAATACTTAATAGTTGACCGTTGCATTATTGAGGAAGGAGATGGCCCGGGGTGGCGGTCATAAATTGGCTAAATAATGGTAAAACTATTTTATTAAAAACCAAGGTTTCGACCTAATTTTGCAGGTCTTCTTCAGGGATAGAACGGAAAAGATACAAAAAGATAGAGAGAATTGTGGAAGTTACATCATATTTAGATAAAAAAATTATAACCAATCTGAATAAACTTTTTTTTTATTATTATTTATTAATGAACTGTATTAAAGAAATACTTCAAGTAAATTTGAACATATGGATATAATGACATGAAATCCCTTGTTGAGTAACTACCCAATGGCAGCACTCTAATGGTATGTCTAATAATGAGGCCTCGGAGGGTTATAAGGAATTGAAGAGGAAGCAAGGTTAGAAACGAGAGGGTTGGGATGATTCTGAAGTTTATTATGGAAGGATAGGTATCTGGGTTGGGACAAATCTGAAACATAAGAAACATTAAGGTCATTATGAATGGTTTTATTTGTAACAAAGCAGGGAGCATTGAGGATTTTACGAAGGATTTTGGATTGTAAGGATTGGATACGGGAGGAATTCGAAGGTTTAGTGGACCCCCATAGCTCAACTCAGTAAGTCAAAATAGGCCTTATTATAGTCAAGTATATGAGTCTTTTTTAATTAATTGGAAGTTTAGAGCGTTTGTTTAGTAAGTGATGAAGTAATCGGAAACGTCAAGCTGTTTCTTATGGTTTCAGTCTGATATGAGGATTTCAAACTTATTAAAATTAAAACAACGTATTAAAATAATTATAAAAGTTATAATTTTAATAAGTTTATTCTCACTGGTTATAATTTTTTATCTAAATATTACGTAACTTCCACAATCCTCTATACCTTTTTGTATCTTGTCCGTTCTAGCTCTGAAGAAGACCTTCAAAGTCGGGTCGAAACGTTGACTTCTAATAAAATAGTTTTGTCACTATTTATGACCGCCTCCCCGGACCATCTCCTTACTTTTTAGTATTATTATTTGTTAGATTTATTTATTTTAAATAGAGCGTGAATACTGTGCTTTCTGAATACTATTATAAATAGCTTTAATTGTGACAGATTATAATATTTCTCAATAAATATGTTAAAACTATTGACTGATAGTATGTGAGTAAATCTTAATAATACTGTTGTAGCTATTTGGAAGAGCGAATCGAAAATCTAAATTACTAATCGATATAATCGTAAATATCCATTGCAATGAGTTATTGCATAAGATGCCTAAGGATACTAGACAAATTGAGCGGAACATTGGCTGTAAGGTTTCGCCAGGGTTGATAAGGCTGCACCAGAGGCCCGCAGGAGGGAAAAGGATTTCTAATAAATGGTCCGTGAAGAAGAAGGAAGGAGGAAGGGCGCTGAAGGAAATAATTTAGTTTCCAATATAAGTTGAATCGGCCGTTTAGGGCTCCTCGTCATTAGAGATGTTTTGAGCACGTGTGGGTTCCCAAGTTACCTCGTTACTGCCCCAACAGAACGGACAAACTTGGAACAACTTCTATATTGCTTGGAGGTGGCCACTGGTGCGCAGCCGCGTGTTGAATGTCATAACTGAAGCTGGTCTGCGGTGGACAGACCTATATAACAGCAAGTTTTATTGTAACCCAGAATCTATCTCTTCTTCATCATCATTATATCATATCCACTGTTTTTTTTTTATATATTCAATTACATCACCTTGACCAGTGGTCGGCAAAGTGCGGCTCCAGAGCCGCATGCCGCTCTTTCGCTCCTTAAGTGCTGCTCCGGCACAAATATCCAAGGATATATGCGGGAGGGCGCAATAATATTTTCATTTAAAAAAGAAAATAATTACATTTTATTTTGATAAATTAAAATTCTTCTATAAATCTAGAACATGTATAATTTTTTGTTTAAGTTAAAAGATAGATAGATAATTTTCTTTTTAATTGTATACAAATACAACTAGTAAATATGCACAAATGTAAATAATGGCATGTACAGGCTTGAAGAGTTACTACAGCCATCAGTAGGATCACGAGGCCATCTCCTTTTCAGACGCCTAGGAGGATTATCAGGAATCGAGGAAGAAGCAAGAGTGGAAACAAGTGGATTTGGATGGGACTGAAGTTTATCATGAAAGGATAGATATCTGGCTCGAGCTAAATCAGCGACACGTGGTACATTAAGGTCTTTATGAATGGTTTTATTTGTGACGGTTTTATTTGTGGTGTATTTTACGGAGGATTTTGGATTGTAAGGATTGGATACGATAGGAATTCGATGGTTTGGTGGAGCCCCAAAGCTCAAGATAGATAATTAAAATTTTTTATTGTTATAAAAATACGTGACGAACATCGAGTTTAATTTTATTAAATGGAAAATAGTGTTGGCTGCGCTGTATATATTAATAACAACCAGCACCAACTTCTGTTTAGCTTACCTGGATAGAGCTCCATATTTACTGGAGAAGCCTCTGCGATCATGAAGGCCCTCCATTGGATATGAAATTCCAATGACAATCAATGGATGATAGCATCAGACTCCAAAAGCGTCATAGCAGCAATAGGTAACCCATGGCCAAGCAATTCAATAATATGGATATATTCAATCTATGGTGGGAATTAAAAGAAAGAACGGTCAGAGTGATATTTGTCTGGGTTCCATCTCATAGTGGTATCTCAGGCAATGGAAGAGCAGACCATGCAGCTAACTTAGCAAGGAAGGGAGAGGCACCAACCATAATTTCAATAAATTATACCACAGTAGAAGACTGGGTACACGCAACAAAAAAAGAAGTTGTTGAAAAATTGGGTAAATAGATGGAAAACTGAACAGTCAAAATTATTGGAAATAAAAACAGACTGCAACAAGTGGGCTAGTAGCACAAGAATATCCAGAAGAGAAGAAACCATATTGTGCAGAATACGAATAGGCCACTGCCTGTTTACTCACGGATACCTTCTCAGAGGTCTAGAACCACCCACGTGCCAAAAGTGTGACAATAAACCGCAGTCAGTAAAACATCTGTTAGTAGAGTGCCACGAGTTCAACAACATTCGGCAAAAATTGAAACTACCAATAGCAATGAAAGAAATATTAAGAGACAACGAAGATGGAGTCACCACCCTATTCCGATACTTAATAGAGACAAAATATTACAATAGAATATAGAAAACTAGCCGCCAATGACCCTCTAGGGTAGAGGCGATTACAAATAAAAAAGAAAAATAACGACTAAATGGTTTTATTAGTTTTCGCGTACACGTATAGCACAAACGATACAAGTTATCGGCAGAAATGGTTTGATCTTAATTCAAAACACAAGTGGTCTGCTTTGAATGACCTGGAGAAGGAAGACATGATCGTTTTTAACTCCTGGAATAGTATTCCTGACTCTTACAATCAGCTGAAAAATCTCCCGTTTGCTGTTCATTCCCTTTTCGGTTCTACATATATATGCGAACAATCTTTTTGAAGCATAAACATTATCAAGAGTAAACTGAGAAGTCGTCTTATTGATGATAAATTGGAATCATGAATAAAATTAAAAATAACAACATACAAACCCGACTTATTCAAACTTTCCTAGGAGCACATTGCTCGTATTAATAAATATTTATTAAATATGAAATTTAGTTTTATTTAGTGTACTACTTATTTAGTGTAATAAAAGTTTACTAAACAAGCAGATTTGCCTTCCAATTTTTTAAAAAAATTGTTGTAGTGTTCATATTTGGCTCTTTGGCTAATAAGTTTGCCGACCACTGACCTAGACTAATACGTCAATTTAGTTATAGATGTTAATATGGAATTCTGGATGTGATAATGGGAGAACCGAATCAATCTCAATATGTAGCTAATGAACTCAATAAATTTAGATGAATTAGATACATCGATATCTTAGAATATCACAGGCGAAAATGGAGTGAGGGACAAGATGTTAAATTTTGCACTCATTTTGCTAAAAAAACGACTTTTGTTTATTATTATCATAAATCTATCTTGTTTTTCAGGACAAATAAAAAAACAACTAAGGTGTGTGCTTTAGACTACACAATATCAGTAAATCATAACATCAACAAAGCGAGATTAATAGTATCAAATATAAAATATAAATAATAGCTCATTATAAAGAGGATGAAATGTTTCTGAAATATTTGTATCCATATCTTCAAAAATACTCTTTATCATTTGGTTTTGGAAATCTTTTTCCCTCTCCTACTCTCTAAGACAGTGTTACGTTAAGATACAATTTCTTTTCGTGCAGTATGCAGGTTCGATTTTTAGTTTTCGAGATATTTTAATCTATATGTAAAAACATTTCAATTAGTCGATTCTAACCGACTTCACCCGAACGTTAAAATCTGACGTATCAATCTAATTTATTCTATAGAAAAAAGCACCTTAAAAGTTTTTAGTGACTGTAATATCTTATTTTACATATCAAAAATGGTACTGTCCCTAGCGAAAACACTACACTTGTTATTCTCAGAATTATGTTATACTTACAGTCCGTAGTACACACCACTTTTAATTAAATTAATAACATCCACCTGAAACATCATAAATAGCTTTATCTCATCATAATCTACAACTATTTCATTTACCAAAGCTCTTGGAATTTGGGGTGGTTGAATCTGGAGTTTGTCTATTTAATTGGATAATAAAAACTTGTAAATACACATTTTCTTACACTTGAATCGTAAGATAATTTGATCACAACATCGATAAAAAAGATGGCCTACAAAAATATTGGACCGTTTGACCTGTGTGACCTCGTTATTTTTACTATTTGGAGGTTAAGTCACGCCAAACGACTGAATATCTTTGAAGGCCATCTTTTTTTCTTGATTTGGTGGTCAAATTATCTTACCATTTAAGTGGAAAGCATATGGGTATTCACGAGTTTTTATTATCCAATTAAATAGACAATGTTAGCCAATCTCCAGATTGGAAACGCCCCAATTCCGAAGAATTTTCGTAAATAAAATATGTTAAGATGAGATGAAGCTATTCACGAAGTTTCAGGCGGCGGATGTTAATAATTTGGTAATAAAGGGTCTACCGCGGACTATAAATAAATTTAAAAAAAATTACCGGTCTTTTTTGGTGGTCACATAAACAACTCAAATACTTCCATATTACTCACACACACAACCAACTAAAATGTTCCCATATTAGTCATACAACGGCAATACATTCTGGGTATTTTCTAAACGTTTTGAATCATAAATCGTTCCAGAGAGGAAAAAAATTCAAATGCCTCGGGCTCCCCAACCACCTCAAGAAAAAACCAACGGCCAGAAACGAACCAAAGTATAACAAACGCAAACAGAGTCTTTTCTTCTTTTTCAAATCACTAAAAATCTCAAATAAAGAGCGTACAATGGTATGGTAAAGACAATACTGAAATCAATGCCTCAATGTTAGGCAAGAGAATCGTGGAAGGCTAAAAACCAAAAAGGAGATGCAAAAACAACAAAGACTACAGAGCTGCATGCAGATAACTATACAGAAATGGAGATATGGCTGTGGAAGATATGGAGTAGGACATTATCGACATGATCTGTAAAGAAAGAATAAAAAAAAAAATTAAAAATTATTTAAAAAATAAGTTATTCTTTAAATTTGTTTTTCGAAAAAAAAAAACATCTGTCGAGTACATGAGGCACTTTAAAACTAACACGGTATTAGAATCGAAATTTGTTGAGAACTGTGTGAAACACAATATCTAATAAGAACATTTTCTCAAAAATATAGTCGGTTTTAAAGAAGTGAAAATATTCGATAATGTCCTGATTTCTTTAATATATATACATGAGCTATTGTTTTATTGTAAATCCAACTGAAGGGAGATTTAACTGAGGACGAAGGCTGGAAACTTCACATTAAATGGAAGAGGGCGCCACATAGACATTAGAAGAGAAGCGACTAAATAGGCCCCTTGCGGAGTGAAATATTTCAAGTTAAAAGACCTGCTGTATATCACCATTCTTCGAGCTCAATTAACAAGCAACCACAACAATAGCGGTGCAAAGCTGATATAGGGTAGCTTCGCTTCAGCTAAAGTCTTTTGTCTACTCTCAATACGTCTTCGATGTTGATAGCTCGTATCATAACTTCCCTCGAGGATATATCTTATGAATGGTCTTCAACAAGGATAAGTTTCTTGGATGAATTCACTTTGGTCCAGAAACTTAACTGCGTATAAATTACTGTTAGTTCGTGGGACCAAATTGATTCAAAATGTTGCAAATTTTTTATCAAACCATAACTGCGCTCATTGTTTTCAAAAAACACACTCAGTATCTCTCAATGTTTCTACCAATTTATTACCAACAAGGCTATGCAATCTATTCACTTAAACATCAAAGGAAACATATGTAAATCACTTTTCTTTTCTTTTACAATTTATTTCTTTATATATCAACAGTTATTATTTTTTTTATTTTTTTTATAAAATTGATTTAGCGTTCCTTTCAAATTTCATGTAAGGATTATTAGGCTATTTTTTAGCTCCAATATTGTTATATTGAAACACTATTACCCAACTGTTCTCGTTGATATATCTTAAGAGCTATTGTACTTAATTTATTACTAGTATTTTGTTATTCTTTATTTTAATAGGTCTTTTGGCCATATTTTTGTTAAGTTATATGAACAATTCTTTTATTCTTAAGAGACCTAGTCCCAGAATAAAGATGATTTTCAATTTATATTTCTAAAAATGTCGATCTATTTTCAAAATTAGTGCTCTCGACCAATCTCCGCTGGCTTTAGTAGCAGTGACGCGGTTGGGAGAGTAGCGCAAGGTTCTCCTGGAGTTCCCTCGCCTGATTGTAAATAGGTATGCATGTGTTTTTTTGCTTAGTTTTAATTTTCTTATTTTTTAGGTTATTTTATTTTATTATCTATTTTATATACTTTTGATTATTATTTTGTTCTATTTGTTTTATTTTTTTGTACATATAGTGTGAATGTCATCCTACCTCACTATAACCAATGTCCAACAGACAGATTGTTATAATACTCAATAAAGAAATTAAAAAAAAAAAAATTTCAAAATTGATTTAAGCGATAAGGGAGATACCGTATCTGTACGACATTTCATTGCTTTTGTAATTTTACCTGTTGTTCTTCAGGTGTATCATCTCTTCTTTAAATATTTTAAATTTAAAACTATTTATATTTCCACCATCTATTGGTTCGCTGACGACACTGCAATTCTTTCTTCCCACAAAAATCCTACTATCGCATGAATTGCCTTTCAAAATCACCTCTACGATCTTCAAAATTGGTTTGCAAAACGGAAAAATAAAATAAATAGTAAAAAATCCACCCACGTAAGTTACTCTCTCAGGTTCGGCAAAACAAACAAAATACAAACAACACAATAAAAACTTCAACGAAAAATTGTCAACGTACCTTGCTACATTTCAAATAACACTCTACATAATGACTTGAACATTCCAACAGTAAAATCCAACATCCACAATAAATACATTCCATTTCACTCTTCAATTCTAAATCACACCAATCCTTTCTTTTTCCTGCTCCATGATACCTGATCGGCGCAGACTAAAAAGAAAATGTCCAAAGGATCTACTACAATAAATAAGAAATTAAGCCAATCAGGGAAACTCGCATGTAATCTCAAATAATCGAGTGGGAACTAAATATTTTTATCCAATTCCATCCATTTTACATTTCAAAGTAGAAAGCCCGAAGAACTAAGTCACTCCTACTAGGTCGCAAAACACAAGAAAAATAACAAATTCACCAGAAATATTTACATAGCCGACTTTTGAATTTCGAAACAGAAATAAATAAAGACAGAAATTAAACTGAATATAAATATGTAAAGTAACTTGCAAACAACAATGAGGTTACATCCTTTATACTCTAAAAATCGATGGAACCACTGGACCAACGGTAATTCAATCGACGAATAAAGAATTCCATTTATGTATCTATCGATGAGCTTAGGAACGGCCTAATGGATTTCCAATTGTTATCAATGGACTCGACGCTGAGTTCAAGAACCTAATTATTAGATATAAGCAAAATACTAATGTAAAAGTTTGCTGGGCATTCAACATTATATATAATGCAATAATTATATATAATGCATGGGCCAAGCTCTAGCTAATAGTTGGATTAATTATTTACAACTGGACCTTCAAGTTCATAAAGCAGGATAGAATATTTAAGTTCAGTATCTCAATGTTTGAATATTTAAATAATACCAAACTTTTTAATATTATAAACTAGTAGTTCGTCCTTGCGAATAATTTGCAAAGTGCCATTGGCAGTGAAAAAATGGCAATAATATATTGAAAACGGTGAATGGTGTATAATTTGAAAAAAAAGAAGTTAATTTTGATTTAAATTAATAGACCGAAATATTTTTACTAGTAACAATTATCATTATTATTGGATACTTAAGGAAGCGTTTAGAAATTTGAAACACTAAGGAAAACACAAATATCTAAATAGATTTTTGTCAATATTAGTGTTTTTTATTTACTGAAAAGTGTTAGTTTAAAATAAACATAACTTTATTAGGGAGTTTTCAGTATTTTACTAATTTAGATATATTTGACAAAGGAAATTCAGTTCATATTGATTTTTATTGTTTAAAATTGGTATGTAATATAAGGCATAAAATGAAAATAATTAATGAGCAAATATAATTCGATTATGATGATGTTTTTTTATTTATTAAAGGTTTTCTTCCCTTGAAAATGGCCTGAGGGTCTGAAACGTTAGTATAGAAAATAAAATAAAGTAGGATCATGAGATCAAATACGTGTATTTAGTGGTGACTACTGTTTAAGTTTTAACATAAACATCAATAATCATTGTCACCTATTTTGACTATTATTTTTACTATTTATTTGTTTTTCTCTTCGCTTCAGGTCATGCTTTTTCCTCCTGTGTATATATGTTTTATATGTACGTATTATATTTTTTTATGTATTTTCATTTTATTTTCCTCTATTTTTCCATGTCAACTATAATTACGCTTGAAAATATATTTTTGACCGATACCATATATATACCGATGACATATTATTTTATAGTGCTAGTTTATTAATTAATTTGATTACCAGTGAAATAATTCATGTTACATTTGAAAAAGTAGTGTAAACTGTTAAGTTAACAATTAAGTTGAAACTGGGCATAAATTATTGCATTATTATTCAATAAATAGATTTTTTTTAAAAGTTTATTAATTTAGCCTACTTTGAATATTTTAACATCTAAACCAATGCCTTTCTGTTATTACTTTTGTTAACTTATTATATTATTGTTTCATTTATTTATTTTCATTCATCCAAGTTATATTTTTTGTTTCTCTTTGTACCAATATAAGTATGTATGTATATATAGTTCTTTTTTTTCCATTACACTATAAGTAATCCTGAGATTTTATTTTTATATCTCTTAGTGTTTGTACATTATTATATAAATTACTATATTAATATAGATATTACTACATCTTGTATTAAGTTATATTTTTAATTAGTTAGGCAATTGTTTAAAAATTGTGTAGTTATGTACATATAAATATTTTTTTTTACATCAAGATATTAAATAATTTTGATAAGATTTTATGTTCATTTAATTTTTTTTCTGTCTATTTTTTAGTGGTTACATACCATTTTTTAAATAATGTATATAATGTTAGAATGTTCATAAGCTAGTTTTTGGCCAGATTTGTATTTTCTTTCATATTAATTAATCGTTGTTATTCTAAGGGGACTTAGTTCCAGAATAAAGTTCAATTCTCTATTCTATTCTATTTATTATTAATATTGAGGTGAAGTCCTAACCTACAAGTTCGAATACATATGTTTAAAAGTATTTAGTTTAAAATACATTTTAATAGCTTATGTTAAGGGGCATTTATTTGAGAAACACTTCGATAGCATCGTGTTTAATAGCAGTATAATTCACGGATTTGGCCACATACCACCCCTCCTAGATGCATTTTTATTTCAAATTTTAACTTGAATACAAACTTTTTTATCATACAAAACGTGCAATATCAATTCGATATACGTAATTCTGCTGCAGATCAAAATCAAGCGATTTTTTTCCCCATGCAAGCAACTAACTATAGACAGATTTACTTTTTAAAACGCATACTCTGTGAATGGAATGAACACACTCCTTCCCTCGACAGTAACATCATACAAGGCCATATGCATAAGACCGAGAAAGGGTGAGCATTTGATGCATGGCCTGCCCCATCTGCTATGCTCGAGGATTGCCACTGCCATCATCCATCTCTGGAGGGTGGAATACATCACGTACATCATCCCGAAGACGAGGGTAGCTGTGGGTCAACAGTCCAAGCCATAGGGCAGTCCTGTCATTGCCACGACCCAATATGTCGCGACGAAGATTCTATATCGGTAATAACAGCTAGTGTTGCTCACATGCAAGACCGAGACGAGTCTGGGTCTTGCAAACTCAGTCTTGGCCATGGTCTTGGTCTTGCGCAACACTCCCGCAACAGTCTTGCAGTTATTAGCTTATTACTATAGAGATATTTCTGTATTTTTTTAGATAGGAGAAACCTAACTAAGCCCGAATGTAAAATTAGAGGAGTTGAATGCAAAAGTATATTGGTTATTAACATAAAGTAAGATTGTCCAGTATTAGTAACTTTTTAGAATTAATTTGTATTAAAAAAGTTGATTTTTTTTTACCAGTCCTGGTCTTGGTCTTGCAACAGTTCAGCAGTCTTGGTCTTGGTATCTCAAAGTGCAAGACCAAGACCGATTTTGGGCAACACTAATAACAGCACAAGAAAGTTACTGCAGTCAACATAACACAACAAGCACTTCGAATCGTTTAACCCAGGTTAGAGATGAAACCTATTCTATAGATGACCTTAGCGCTCAGTTTAAAAACTTGCTCATACATAATATTTTATTTTACAGGGGTAGATTATTGACCGTATGATGATATTTCCCATATTTCACTCACTACCATACTTTAGTAATTAAATTTCTGCTGAAATATGCATGGTTAATATTTAAGTATTATATAGGAAGGAGATGGTCCGGGATGTCAGTCATAAATAGGCTAAATAGTGGTAAAACTATTTTAGTAAAAGCCAACGTTTTGACCACACTTTGCAGGTCTTCTTTATGGGTAGAACGGACAAGGTACAAACGTAAAAGGTACAAAATTGGGGAATTTTTCTGACCTGAATTTGCTGAATTCGAAGATATGGATGGATACAAGGGAAAAAAATACTATATCTTAGAAATAATAAACTATAAATATATATACAAATAAGATAGAATTAAGAAATTATAGATAAGAGTACAATGCGAATAAAAACAAAAATGGAAGAAGTAACATAGGAGTAAAATATAAGTAAAGAAATAAGAGACCATACATTGCAAAACTACTTAAGAAGTATAGAGAGGAAAACAAATATGAATAATTATAATTATATTTAGTTGTACATATGTAAGAAGATTACATTTAAATATTAGATAATATTGAGACATGGTTAAAAAGTAAAGTGAAAACGGATGATCATACATTGATGTAGGAAGTAAATATAAAATAAAAATAAAATAATGTCCGTTCTAGCTCTAAAGAAGACCTGCAAAGTCGGGTCGAAACGTTGGATTTTAATAAAATAGTTTTGCCACTATTTAGCCTGTTTATGACCGCCACCCCGGACCATCACCTTCCTTTGAAAATAATAATATTAGGTGAAATTTATAGTTTAAAAAATGTATGTAGAATAAACTTACAGTAAATATAAAATAACGATAACAAAGTTAGGAATAGAAAGTAGCGAAACTTTGAAGGCATTTTTGGGCCGTTGAAACTATGTGCCAAAATGTCGGCAAAAAATATATATAATTTATTTATTTTCACATTTTTTTTTACTGAACATCCCGCAACCAATCTTCTTTTCAATTACTTATTAGAGTCAAATATCAATCCACAATTAGAATAAATACCATTTTGTAACTCTGTAAAGATAGATATGAAAAGAAAAACATACTCGTTTACTATCTTATAAAAACATACTGTCTCTACTTTATACTGTGCAAGAAGTAAAATTTTCATTGCGATCGTTTTAATTTATTGTTTCATAAAATCATCTTATCTTCTATTATACGTGCTGTACAGACTTAAGGATAAAACTTATTATAAAGCCTTTGTAATCGCTTTAGCAAACTTTCCTTTATCAATTCTGAATATGAGTAGTACGAGCACTTATCTCTAAACAGATATGGGTTCCTCCAATTATATAGAAGAGGCACATTTCTCCAGACAGCACACACTAAATCTCCAGGGCACATATCTCAGAAAGCAAAGACCCCGAGGAAATTGGCTATAATCAAAGTTGGCTCCTTATCTGGCTGGAGAAGATGTGGAGGGGGAACTAGATAGACCTCTCCTCCCCCCCCCCAGGATAGATTAACCCTTATAATTAACTTTCTTTCGAGTTAATCCTTTTTCAAAACCGATAATTGGACCCTCTTTTCATCAGGTTCCGACTTTTATTCTCTTCGTCCAGAGTTTGCCGTCCTCTCTTTCACTAATTGATTCTAATCAAATTAATCTATTCATAGCTTCGGCAAGGAGTTCGAAACCACCTTGTATTCTCTTTTCATTTGAAAATTAAACAAAAATTTACTCTCTGACCTAATTAACTACCAGAGGGTGGAGGAAGGAAGTTGCCAATCACTTAAATTAGATTTTCATTTAATTAGTTGTCGATTTATTTATAATTATGCGCGAATTTATAGTAGTCTAATTGTTTGCGCTCTTTTTCCTTAAGTAACACAGAATTAACACGATTGTTGCCACGAAGTCGAAAATGAATGCATTTTTTGCGCTTACGTTCCTAACAGTCTATTTAAAGACAGCAAAATGGAACGATTTTCACTTTCGACATTTGTAGCCGATTCTCTAACCGGCTCTGAAATTAAAAAAAAAAAAAGTTTTTATTCACACTAGTCAATAATAAAATAGCCGAAACGATTAATTTTTAATATAAGAATAACAAAATTGCTATCAAAAGCCAATATAGTTTCGCCATATCTAATTAATCAACTTCTATATATCTCCATGTTCTATTTTTATTTTTTTAATAACTCATTTATGAAGCAGGGAATCTCAGTGAGTAAGGCACTGAATCCCGCGATCGAATCCGGCTAATAGGAATTTGTTTAGTCTGTTACATCAGCCATGCAACATTTTCAGAATCGAGAGACCTTAAAGGAGCACACAAAGGCTGTATTAAGTTGCTGCTCATAATCTATCGGTTGAGATGATCTCGGTCACATCACCTCCTAATAAAGCATTGAACCAATAACACTTCACGGGATGTGGAGGCATGTTTGTTTTTGAAGTGAAAACTGTTTTAGGCGGACTTAACACGTTATTTTATGGGTAGCGAATAAAACTAAACCTTCATGCTCGGATACGTAACGCTTATTCGGGTAAAGTCGGCTTCAGTCGACTATTTTTTGGAATTGGATTAAAGTATCTCAGAATCTAAAAATTGGAACTCCACACTGTAAGCGAGGGAAATGTTCAGCATTTTATCCTCTTTGTTATCAGCTACTATTCAAAATATTATTTTGATGTGATGCCATGTTAGAGAGACAAATTGAGTAAAAAGATAAATTCTTGAACATTTGAACAAAAATATATAAAAATTTAATTACTATGGAAATTCAAACACTAATTTACAGAAGACGATATAGACCTTTTATTTTTTTAATTATTCGCAAAAATAAGAAATTAAGTTTTTTTCTAATCGATAATTCGTTGCAATAGATAGTGTTTTGACAAATTACTAAACTCAGTTACAGAAGTCTTATTAAAAAACGTATCGTTTCATTTTTAGAGTTGTATAAAGAACGATTAGTCAGAGTTTACTAGAGTAATAATAATAATAATAAGGCTTAGCGAACCCGAAGGTTCGATGCCGACACCACCAATCGCTTGTTACACACCTCCCTCCACCGTTCGCCGTCCAAACCCAGTCCCTTCAGATCGCCTTTAATGCAATCTTCCCACCTTCGCTTCGGTCTACCCCTCGGACGCTTACCATTCGGCACAGCAAATATTAATCTTTTAGGAATTCTCTCGTTATTAAGCCCAACAGCTTTACAAGCCCATTTGATTCGCCGCGACGAAATTACCTCAATTATATTACCCGGATACAGCTCACGCAATTCGTTACTAGAGTAATATGTACACAATATATGATTATATATACTAGTCGGCCCGTGCGAAAAATTCGAAGACAATTTTGTTTAGTGAAGAAATAGCAAAACAAAATGGAAATAAATAGTTCCTATGTATTATACAAGGAAGGAATTAATATTTTTTTCTTGGTCGATTACAAAATTCCATGAAACATAATAGAAATAATAGGCAATATTTTTAAACGCTGATTGTAATATATACAAAATAATACCCCGATCATGGAATATTCTAAATTGTTAAAAAAAAATTAAATGTAAGAACAAATAAATGTCTTAATAATAAGGTTAATATATCAGCCAGGAATAGACTATTCTATTCCTAAATGCAATATATTTAAATCTGAAGACATTATTAAGTATACCTAAACTAATGGACTATATCTTTGTTAATAATTGTCCGATTTTTTTTTTTTTTTTGATTTGTAGGTAATTTAATAATCCTTCTATTTATCATGGATACAATCCAGAAAAAAATGCATACTTTTTGAGTTATTCGCGAATAAAGTTCCTCCATAACTTTTTTCCCATAAATTTCGGGGGGATAGGACTATTTTTACGCATGTGAAGGAGAAGAATATCTTCAAAATGAGTGGTCAATCATTGGATTTGATGAAGAATTGACGAAGTTATGGCGTATCGAAAAAAAACCACCTTTTAGAAATAATATATAGGATTGTATATGTTGTTACTTTGTGAATACAGTACAAAAAAATTATATGTATTTTTTTTTTTATTTAATCTTTATTTGTTGCCAGGGGAGAATCATATGCAAATAGAGTCTACTTTGTATAACAAACATTATGACTCTTATGGTATAACAAGTTTTTTTTTTTTTTTTAATTTATATACTACAGTTACAAATATTGCCTTAAATACAATGATATACAATATACAATGATGAATTAAAAAGCATAGTATGCCTTAAAAATTATATTTTACATTATTGATCTCGTCTTGCTGATGTTTTCACATTCCATCCTGAGTTGTTAATCACACGTAGTTGTTCCTTTTTTTTTTTTTTTTTTTACTATAAACAGTTATTTTATTTATTGTATAAACTTTTTGATCATTATTTATTGTTATTTTTCTTCTATTTTATTTTATATTTTTTGTACATATAGTGTGAATGTTGTAATACCTCACTATAACAAATGTCCAAGTGAGAGATTGTTGTAATACTGAATAAATAAATTTAAAAAATTATAAACTAATAATAATAATAATAATAAGGCTTAGCGAACCCGAAGGTTCTATGCCGACACCACCAATCGCTTGTTACACACCTCCCTCCACCGTTCGCCGTCCAAACCTAGTTCCTTCAGATCAGCTTTAATGCAATCTTCCTACCTTCGCTTCGGTCTACCCCTAGGACGCTTACCACTCGGCACAGCAAATATTAACCTTTTAGGAATTCTCTCGTTACTAAGCCCAACAACTTTACAAGCCCATTTGATCCGCCGCGATGAAATTACCTCAATTATATTACCCGGATACAGCTCACGCAATTCGGCGTTGTGTAACCGTCTGAACTCTCCGGTTAACTCATCCTTCTTCGGTCCGAATATTTTACGCAATACTTTATTTTCAAAAACCTTAAGACGCTGCTCATCCCTTAATGTAAGCGGCCAAGTTTCGCATCCATAAAGAACTGTAGGTAAGATAATTGTTTTATAGATTCTAATTTTTAAGTTTCGGGACAAGAGGCGCGAACTAAGTAGTTTTGTCACAGAAAAATAACAAGCATTCCCCGCCTTCAGTCTAACCTTAATCTCTTCTTCAATTTCGTTTTTTCTAGTTATCGTAGAACCTAGATACCTAAATTTATCTACCTGTTCAAACATATTACCACCTATATCGATATTACCAGTAGTATCGCCATTTTTGCAGCTAACCATATATTTTGTTTTATCCCCGTTTATTTCGAGTCCTAGTTCTTTACCGGCTTTCATTAACGTTGTCGTATTTAGTTTTATAGTTTCAACGTCTTCGCTTAGCAGTACCAGATCATCAGCATAGCCCAGCACGGATGTTGTCCCGCCCAGATCCAACCCTTTCTCGGTTCGCATTACCTCCCTAATGGCATGTTCCAATGCCAAATTGAACAGGACAGGCGAAAGAGAATCCCCCTGTTTTAAGCCCGAACGAAAAAAATTATAAACTAGACAATAAAAATAAAAATCAACTTGATCTTCAAAGATAACTAAAATATAGATTTGTTTTTCCAGTTTATATAAAAAAATGCTTCTTACAGTTATGGACTTGGAACAGATCTTGCAACATGAGACGTTAGGGTTAAAATAAGGCCCTTGTCCCCAACCCTTATAATATATGACGGTTCTCATGAATATAACTGCGAATAGGTCATGAATACCGGACCGGGGTTTATTCATAGGCTGGTTCCTTCCAGCGGCCAGACCCTGCATTAGCCAATGAGCGAAGGGCCCCACTGGAGTGTTTGTTGCTGGAGGGGACTGGAGGGTAGTGTGCGGCCTCTCCAGCCGTCAGTCACTCAGCTGGAGTGGTCTCCTGCCAATCGGGAATAAAATCTTCTTCTCTCCAGCAGCTCCTTCCAGCTGCCAAAGGGGTCCTTAATTGTCCTCTTTTCGCAATAGTCAACAGCTTGCTATACACGGGGTTCTTTATTAGATATCGGACAATAGCTGAGTTTTTTGTATATAGTCAACACAGCTAACAGTTCTAAATATTATAACTTCACTTAATATGAAAATTTAAATTATAAAGATCATTCTCAGCATATAAATTCAAAGAAACTGAATACACATACATACTTACTTATGGACCTATTTATCACAAATATACAGTATCACTAAAAATTCTCCAAAACTTCAAACCTTCCAATCAAAATTATTGCGACTCATAACAAAAACACCAACGTATAAAACTCTACATACTGACTTCCACCTTCCAACAGTTGACCAACATATAACGACCCTTAATCAACGATTTTACACTAATTTAAATGGACTTAATAACAGACTAATAAGAGACATGGTATACCTCCGAACATGAGGAGAAGACTAAAAAGGCGTTGGATGAGAGATCTCCATCCTTAAACAACCTAAGTAATTGAAGGAGTTCGGAATGAGGCACCGCTGAGTACTTCCATTCCCCATGCCTGTCATGTCATAATTTCTTGTATCGATAGCACATTTGCTGAGTGTTAACAATAAGTTGACAGGCGCATATACTTTTTTAGAGAAAAAAGACAAACAATATTATGCAGAATGTATCAGTTCTTAATGACCAAACTCTACAAGACGGGAGGAGGTTGATTCTATACAAAATATGCAATAAAAAAGTTCATTGACTGCATAGGCCGCTTCTAACGAAGAAGAAGTTACGCCGGTGTCAAAAAAAGGTGTCTTATTTCATACTAATGTTTTCCTTATAAATTGATCATATCCACGGGCCTGATGAGAAAAATGCACATCTGCCAGCATATAGCCGCTGACATACAAAATGGCGGTCATGTGAAGATAGATTGGGACCTTATATAGGTTGTAAGCATATAGACTATTATGTTTTAGACGCCCACAATTTATGTTTTATTTTGTCTGGTTTATTTCCTGTTAACGACCTCCAGAAGCTAAAAAAATAAAGTGACAGTTATATTTTATCCTATTTTCTATTTCTGAACTAAGAAGGATTGAAAAAAAAAAACGAATAATTTCTTCATAACCATCATTGCCCAATGATGAGTTCATATCTAGTTCAATATAACATTAAAATAATAAAATAAAAATTAAAATCATAATAAAAAACTTAGCGAACCCGCAGGTTCGATGCCGACACCACCAATCGCTTATTACACACCTCCCTCCATCGTTCGCCATCCAAATCCAGTCCCTTCAGGTCGGCTTTAACGCAATCTTCACACCTTCGCTTCGGTCTACCCCTCGGATGTAAACCATTCGGTACAGCAAATATTAACCTTATAGGAATTCTTTAGTTGCTGAGCCCAACAATATTAAAAGCCCATTCGATTCACCGCGATGTAATCACCACAATTATATTATCCGGATATAGCAATTCGGCGTTGTGTAGCCGTCTGAACTTTCCGGTTAACTCATCCTTCAATATAGCATTAATTTTTAAATATTCTATGTATAATTCAGTTACTAGTTTCCTTTTAACTTAATTTGATTACATTTCAATTCTTAATACTTAATGTTCGTTATGAACCAAACCTGATGGAATCCTGGAAAACCGTTTCAAAATTCCCGATTAAGGTATACAGGGTAAAGTCATTACGAGATATACATTCCAATAAGCCTGGTATATAAATAGACAGTTAAAGTTAAACCATTGATCTGTGACAGCAATGTATTAAAATACACAATGAGCAAGTTTTAAATAAATAAATGTTTTAAAGCAGTAATTCCATATTATGGACTGCCAAATTCTGAGTACTTTAATATTTTTTAATAATTCAATTTATTCAAAAGTAATATATTCTACATGGCATTGGAGAACTACGGAGGATTTTGGGATTATTTTTTGATTTGAAGGAATCAACACCTCTTATTTCGGAAAGGGTTGATGATAATTTTGTACGGCTGTGGTAATTTCTGAGGAGGAGAACCATTACGACGGATGTCCAGGTAGCGGGGTTTCGTCCCAACCTTCCAAATTAGCATAAAGTAGAAATTAATAAGTAAAGCGGCAGCGAAGTGTAAACTTTCGTCGGGAGGGTGAATGCTCCATTACTGAATTACGAGTACCTCTATGCACGCCTGAGGAGAAGGGATTGGTTAAGGAGTAGGTCTTTAAATATGGAGGACTTAAATATTTTCTGTCAAAGACAACAAACTGTTCTTAAATTCTAAAAACACTTACTTGACAACTTCTCTAAACTTCCAGGATGTCAGTAAAGCGAGGTCAAAGAAATGCTAAGTCTTTAGAACCAACCAAAATATATAGAAACATATATTTATTGTATTTTAAATTATAAAAATGTCAATTGTAAATTTTTTTATGTATCACTTTTCTTTATGACTGATTATTTTAAACTTCATTTAGTAATTTTATAATCACTTTATTCAGTTTATTATCATTATTTTCCTAAAGTTGTTTGTTTACATTTTGTATTTCAATTAGGACAGATTTTCGATTTATTGTATATAATTATTCAAAATTTTAAAATTAATTATTTTGTAAATTAATTATTATTTATTATATAGAGAAGAAGCGGGGTAGCTTTCATTGCTCAAGGTCCCAAGATCGAATCCCCACTCATGACAGATAAATTATTTATTCATTTATTATTATTATTATTATTTATTCCGTTGGCCGTGGGGCAACTCTGGGGTAGAGTGACTCTTATGGGGCACACCCAGCCTCTACAAAGCGGGTACCCTTAATTAAATAATTAATTAGCGGAAAATCTGGCGGTTGAGCGTGATATTGGCTCAATCCCCTCCATGCACAACCATTGGCCTTGTAACAGTGCTTTCTCTAAATAGTATTATACCCTTGTTATGGGTTGTAGTTGTACAGGTTTTTTTTTTATTTAATTGGGTCTACACCAAATCTATTTGTATGGTGGCTATACTAAAAAATTAATATTAATAATCCGTTAAGCTGACAAAATGGAAAGCTTCAAATTTACACTAATTAATTCAAGTATCGTATAAAAGAGAGAGTAATAAAATAAAAATCATTAATGTCAAAATAAAATTCTTTATTTTTTCTTATCTCCTTATTTCTTAGAAGTAACTATGTATACTGTTTAATTATTTTCGATATATTTTGTACTTATTTTCAATTTTTTTCTTACAAAGTTACATTTGCTTTGTATATACAGTGAGCGCAGAAGTTATGGATAGGTTAGACTTTAAATATAAATAATAAGCTTCCTTGTTGAATAAAAAGTTCCAGTTTTTTCTAGATTGAAGAAAAATGCTCTCTAACAACAACTGTATGAACAAAGTTTCCTAAAAATAAATTAAAACGCCAATCAATGTTGTTTCAATAGTGTTCTTGAGATCAGTGTGTTTCACACCTTCCTACTAACAGTTTTCTAAGAGCAAGTTGAACATTTAGGTCATCTAATCTTTATCGTTATCTTTAAAGTTAAATAAAATTTTAGAATTTTTGAAAGGTATGTCCATTACTAGAACAATTGAAGTTCTGGGTGTCCATCACTAGTGCAAAAAATATGTTTTTGTTTTTTTTAAATGCAGAGTATACATACATAATAATTAGTTTTTCAATTTTTTTTTATTATTGAAATTTACAACTGTATTAAATGATAAATACATCAAGTAAATATGAAAATAGTAACATGGCATGTACGACATGAAGAGAAACTACCCATTGGTAGAACTCCAATGAAATTTCTATATTAGAAGGTCCCGAGGACATCTTCTTTTAATAAGCCTCGGAGAGTTATCAGGAATAGAAGAGTTGGAAAGGGTTGGAAACAAGAGAGTTCGGATGGTTCAGAAGTTTATTATGAAGGATAGATATCTGGATTGAGCTAAATCGGAAACATATGGTACATTAAGGTCGTTATGGATTATTTTATTTGTGACAAAGTAAGGAGCATTGAGGATTTTACGAAGGATTTTGGATTGTAAGGATTGGATACGAGAGGAATTTGATGGTTTAGTAGAGCCCCAAAGCTCGACTCCGTGACTTATTATAGTGATATGTATGAGTCTTTTGTAGATTGTTGGAAGTTTAGAGCGTTTGTCTAGTAAGTGCTGGAGTAAGAGAAGACGTCGTTTCAGTCTGGTATGACAATTTCAAGTGAGACGTTTCTCCAGGTGGAGTCCTAGGTATCGGATTTGCTCAACAGGTATTGTTAAAGGATACTGTAGGACAGTGAATCATAGGTTTACGAGGAAGAGCAAAGGTAATTTTTTTCAATTTTAAAATTCTAAATAGAAAAATGAGACCCTAGTGATTCTAAATGTCCAACACGAAGTTTATAACTATAATAATTATGGCGGTATACGCCTAAAAAGACAAAAAATTCCTTAGCTATGTCCATTATTGGTCCTTACTCTTGTTAGTTGTGATATGATTTTTATTTTATATTGTATAGAGTTAAATAATGACCTGTATTAATAAATATACAATGATAATTATATCACTAATCACTGATAAAGAAGAATTCCTTCCCTGAGGAGATAACCCAGAATAACGTATGCCCTAGGAAGCGTGCCATCATTACAGAGATAACATCTACACGACACACTAAAGGACATAAAATCTGAATTTAACCATGCCCTGGATTTTATGGCATGATCAAAGAGACGGGAATATGCTCTGTAAATAGAAAAGTAGCGCGGGGCTTAGAATGCTGATCCTATCAGAGCAGCAGCTGTTGCGCTGTATGCCCCGCGTACCGTCAGACTACCGAGGTTGGATCAAAAGCCTCTCCGATCTGATCTTGTCGATAGGGCCTTTAACAAAGCTCTTCTAGATCTTCAGTCCAGATAGCAGTATAATACCTGATTATTGAACGATTAAAGCTTATTTTAAGCCGTTTATTTTCCCCCACCTAATGTAAACCTACTTAGTAACCGACGATATTTCAATTCATTGAGCCAGTTTCATTAATATCGTGATCAACGTAAATCTTATAGCAATAATATATATATATATATATATATATATATATATATATATATATATATATATATATATATATATATATATATATATATATATATATATATAAACGGAAGGATCCGAATGGTTCTCGAGTTTATAACGGGATGTCAGTATCCGCATTAGGCCAAATTGTAAACATATTGAACATTAACGTCGTTGTAGATGATTGTTTTTAAGAGCAAAGTAGCGTTGAGGGTCTTGGATTTTATATTGGATACGAAAAGAATTCCATGGCTTAGGGGCCTCGCCACAAAGCTCAAAACCGCAAATAATAATTTTTGTTTATTGTAGATTTTTTAATAACGAATTATAAAATTTGCTGGTATAATTGAACTCTTCATGGTTTTATAGATCAGAGTAATCCCCGAAATTTTACAACCGATATTGTTATAGACATGCTTTTAACTCATTTTATAATACATGATTTTGTTTGATAAACATAAAAAATATGTTTTGTTTTTTTTTTACTTGTTTTTGAGATACAGTAAAACCTGGGGATACCAGACACACATGGTGACCCATCTTCATTCTTTAATGAAACGTGATTTTTTTTTATTTTGTATCTATATACATACTTAATATGGTATATGCATATACAGATATATGTATATTTTAAAGAAATGTAGAAGACAAAGATATATGCTCAAAGCTTCGTTATTTTGAAAATGTTTTATTTTTAAATAATACATTTTAGAGTGCTACCAGTGGGTAGTTTTGTTCACATTATAATATATATATGCATGAAATATTTACACTATATTATTCCAAGTACATTCGTAATAATGTTTCTTTCAAATTACAATAATCTTTAAATTATTAGATAATAGAATAATTATCTATAATATATATTATAATATATATATATATATATATATATATATATATATATATATATATATATATATGAGTGGTAGAGAGTCTACCAAAATATTGACGTAGAGTTCAACTCCTGCATTATGTTAGCATATTGCCACAAGTGTTGCCCAAAAGCGAGACCGGGACGAGTCTTGGTCTTGCAAACTCAGTCTTGGTTTAGGCTTGGTCTAGTGCAAAAGTCTCGCAACGGTCTTGCAGTTACCAATTAGCTTAGTACAATAGATATATTACTGTATTTTTATAGATAAGGGTGACCTAATTAAGCCCGAATGAAAAATTATAACAGTTAAATGCAAAAGTATATTGCTTATACCAATTCTTTATATATAGTATCTAAAATTATATATAGTAACTATTTTGCCTTACTTTTTATTCAAAAAATCTATTTTTTTTTTTTTTTTACCAGTCATGGTCTTGGTCTTGCAACAGTGAGACGATCTAAGTCTTGGTCTTGCAAAGTACAAGACCAAGACCGATTTTGTGCAACAGCCTTGTTACTTAATAATTCACCAAATAAGTATTAATATTGGTTACAGAAATTATTTATCTATTCAATAGATATATTAAAATTGAGATCTCCTGTTGCAAATACATTTTTAGAGTGCTACCAGTGAGTAGTTTCTCAACCAGTGGTTTCACGTTATTATATTATTGTGTTCACGTTTACAGAATATATTTTTATTTCTAATACAGTTGTAAATATCATAAATAATAAAAAAATTATTGTTGTAGAATAATATAAGAAAATCTATAACCAACTCCAATATAAACTGTAAACAATCCTCATGCTACGTAGGTACTGAAAGAAATTGTGGTGGGCGCAATTGGAATAAAAATAAAATAAAAATTCGGTGTTATGCATTACAAAACATTCTTTAACATCCTTTTTTTCAGTAGGTCATCAACGTCTGTGGTTATATCGACTCTGCTCAGCCTCCACTGGTAGTTAATACCAGCAGAATAAATATTTCCAGATCTTTTATATAAGTATGCCTACATTTAATATTTTATTGTGATTAGTTCAAGTTTCTTCTTGGTTGATTTTTGTATATATTTATTTTTAGTATTATTATGTAGTATATTTTAGTATTATGGATGACCTGAAGTGCTATGTCAAAATGACACGAAAGCCTTTGAGAACGAATGAAATGAAAATGCTATACTCACTTTTTTCCAAATCAAAATTGAAAATTAGAGCAAAACTAAATTAATTCACTTACCTACTCAAACCCATACCTCAAAAATTTACGGTTCTGCAAAAAAGACGCGCTCACAAAAACTATTTCAATCCAAAATTTTAAGATAGCAGAAGCTCTCTGATATGTAAACAACAAAACATTACATACTGACTTACGACAACTAACTATAGACCAACACAGCCGACATGCCCATCAGGAGACGATTGAAAAGGAGCTGGATGAAAGATCTCCTTTTCTTAATTAAGGAAGTAAACAAAGACCAGAAAGAGGTGATGTTGGGTACTACTCTTTATGATGGCTAAAATGTAATATTATTCAATAAAGAGTTATAATTTTCTACATGAATAGAATAATTCGATATAGAGAGAGTAAAAACAAGGATGAAATAAAATTTATTCAAATCAAGTGGAAAATTATTTTTCACACAAAATGACAATGTAGCTATTTAATTAAAGAACATAAAGCAAACGAAAATTCTTAATGATTTTTTTCCAAATTATATTTCAAAGGAAGAATATTTGTTATTAATATCATACAAAAATGTAAGATTCTTTTAACTTTGATTAATTCATTAGTTGCTTTTAATGGATTCCTGGAAATATAATGGATAAATTAGCAGTCCCAAAAACTGGAAGGGAAGAGTGGTTGTATACAGAATACTGATAGGAGACTTCAAAGTGAATCAAGTTAATTATTCCAAACTGTAGCAGATGAATATCAATCAGCAAATTACTAAATTTTGTTATTAAATACTTTTTGATGTTTTTCAATTATTAAAATAATATAAATTAAAAGTAAGCCAGAACTAATGCTTAAATAAATGTAAGAGAAAATTATGAATTTCAATATCCCCCGATTTCATCTTAAAACTACACGGACATCACAATGGACTTAAAACGAAATGCTCATCAGGAGGCGACTGAAAAGGAGGTGGATGAGAGATCTCCTTTCCTGATTTTAGGATGTAAACAGACCAGGGAAGAGGTGCTGCTGGGCTCCATTCTTCGTCATGCCTATCATGCCATTTTCTACCTAACAAGTCTGCCAACAAATCTGCTAAAATACCAAAAAAATACAAATTTGTACATTAGGACTATTAAAATATATTTTGAATATGAATGGGCCTTAATCTCACTTGGAAGAAATTAAGTTAGACTTTATAAAAGAGTATGGGAAATATATTCCACGAACGCAATACTTATTTATTTCATAAATAAGCAAGTAAAGTATACATTTTATCATAGACTATGGTGGAGTTTAAATGCAAATAATAAGCTTCCTTGTTGATTAAAAAGTTCTAGATCTTCCTAGATTGAAGAGCAATGCCCTCTATTGACCACTGTATGAACACAGTTCCCAAAAGAAAATTTTATAATGGTTATCATTGTTGTTTCTATAGTGCTCTTGAAATGAGTGTGTTTCACACCTTCCTACTAACAGTTTTGCTGGAAGTTAGTTGAACTTTTATCTTACCCTATCATTATCGTTATAATTATAGTTAAATAAAGATTTTAGAATTTTTCTTAAATATGTCTATTACTGGTACCGATCCCTTGTCCATTACTAGAACAATTGAATTTCGAGGTGTTCATCACTAGTGCAAAAAGGTGTTTTTTAAATTGGATATTATACCTGCATAACTGAATAATAATAATAATAATAATAATAAAAGGCGTAGCGAACCCGAAGGTTCGATGCCGACACCACCAATCGCTTGTTACACACCTCCCTCCACCATTCGCCGTCCAAACCCAGTCCCTTCAGATCGGCTTTAATGCAATCTTCCCATCTTCGCTTCGGTCTACCCCTCGGACGCTTACCATTCGGTACAGCAAATATTAACCTTTTAGGAATTCTCTAGTTACTAAGCCCAGCAACTTTACAAGCCCATTTGATCCGCCGCGATGAAATCTTCGGTCCGAATATTCTATGCAATACTTTATTATCAAAAACTTTAAGGCGCTGCTCATCCCTTAATGTAAGCGGTCAAGTTTCGCATCCATAAAGAACTGTAGGTAAGATAATTGTTTTATAGATTCTAATTTTTAAGTTTCGGGACAAGAGGCGCGAACTAAGTAGTTTTGTCACGGAAAAATAACAAGCATTTCCCGCCTTCAGTCTAACCTTAATCTCTTCTTCAATTTCCTCTTTTCTAGTTATCGTAGAACCTAGATACCTAAATTTATCTACCTGTTCAAACATATTACCATCTATATCGATAACACCAGTAGTATCGCCTATATTTACATGGTTTGTTTAATAACAAACGTTAACAACGTTAAAATTACATTAAAATATATTTTCGTTTTATTTTTTCTGATCTTCGGCTAAAAATATTTTTTTATTTACGATATTTATAACTGTATTAAAAATAAAAATTCATTCAGTAAATGTGAGCACAAGAATATAATAACTTAAAACCATTTGTTGAGAAACAACCCACTGATTACTCTTAAAATGTATTTATAAAAGGAGGTCTCGAGGCCATTTTCTTTCCAGACGCTTCGGAGGGTTATCAGGGATCGAAAAGGAAGCAAGGTTAGAAACCAGAGGGTTCGGATGGTTCTGAAGTTTTTTACGGAAGGATAGGTATCTGGATTGGGCCAGGTCAGAAACATAAGGAACATTGAGATCGTTACAGATAACTTTATTTGTGAGGATTTTGGATTGTAAGGATTAAATACGAGAGGAATTCGATTGCTTAGTGGGACCCCAAAGCTCAACTCCGCAAGTCCAAATAGGCCTTATTATAGTCATGTATATGAGTCTTTTGTAATTAACTAAAAGCTTAGAGCGTTTGTCTAGTAAGTGCTGCAGTAGTCGAAAACGTCGGGCGGTTTCTAGTCGTTTCAGTCTGGTATGAGGATTCCAAGTTAGACGTTTGTCTAAGTCCAAGGTATCCGATTTGTTCTACAGGAATAAGTGGGGTATTATTAAAGGATACTGTAGGATAGGAGGTCATAGGTTTACGACGCAGGGTAAATGTATTTTGGTGGGATTTATTGGAATTTATTTTAATCTTTGACACCAAAAAATCATTTAAATAATAAATTACTACTTTTGGTCAGAAATTGTTTATGGATGATTTTTACATAATATCAGTTAGATTACGGTTCAAGAAAACTTAATCTATTGTATCTAGACCGATATGAAATACTAATTCGCGTATAATTTTAAGTTGAGTACATCTGCGGATCATCTTTAAAGGTTTAGAGAAGAAATGACACCTTGCCAGAGAACAACAGGGATCAATAGGGATACTTAGCTTGTTGTTATACATCATAGCCACACGACATAACACTGAGCTCACACACGTTAGAGCCAACAAACGCTGGCCATTGACTACTCTCTAGAAGACACATGGACCTTTTGCACGCTTCATTAACACTTCAGCATCATTTAACACAATTACACGAGAGGTTTAACCATTCTGTGATATAACGTAATTACGACAACTGTCAACAAATAACACACATAACAGATATCCTAATTTGTTCTTTAGTGTTACGCCCTAGCTCAATTTCCACAGGTTTTAGCACTAGTGACGCGGTTGAGGGAGTAGCGTAGGGATCTTCTGGAATCTTGATTTTCCCTTTTTAACATTCTTTTGAAAAATTTTCTAATTTAATAAACTTTATGTCCATATTAATTAAATTTAGGTTTATTACTGAAAAAGTTTATATTTGTGTAAAAATCTCAAGTTGTGTATAATAAAATATGTGATTTTATACCTTGACATTTAAAAATACCATTGTTTTCAGCAAAAATGAATACAACAAATTTTTTTTACAAAGCTTCAGGTGAATCTCAATTTTTAATAATAAACCTTAACTAATATGGGCTTAAAGCTTATTAAACGGTAAAGTTTTTCTAAAAGGGGACATCCATAGTATAGTTGGAGGGGTGCCCAGAAGGGGGTTTCATGGAGCAAGTTGCGCCATCATAATTGTTGAGGGGGGCACATTTTGACGGGATTTTGAATTTCTGAGAGGGGTACATTTCGAGGGATTTATGAATTTTCGGATTGAAAAGTTTCAAACAAGAAGACAAATTGAATACATTGAACAAACCTAATCAAGTGTAATTGTATATGATTTACAGAACTTTTATTTCTAATGTTTTTAGGAAGAGGAGAACAATAAAATATCTTGGGGAGGAGAGAGGGAATGCTCATGTGACATGGACCTTGGGGGGAGGGGAGGGAGAGGATAGGCAACCCTGATATGGAGGGTCCTACGAACAAATCTTGAATAATTTAAGATTTTTTTTAAAAACAGAACTTAGCTTAGGCGCCTTTTTAATTGTTTAAAAAAAAAACTGAACTTTAAATTAATTTTTTTTTATTGAAGGAAGGTAGTCGACTGTTCTACATATCATGGGTGGTAAATATTCAGGACGCAGTATTTAAAAAAATAAAAAAGTTTTTAATGTTTTATTTGTGCCAAGGTTTCAACCCAAACATGTGGGTCATCTTCAGGGCGTGGTTTAAGCACTGAGGGTGTTCGAGTAGTGAAGATGACCCACATGTTTGGGTTGAAACGTTGGCTTAAATAAAAATATTTTTAAAAAGACTGCGTCCTGAATATTTATCACCCATAATTTTTTTTTTAGTTTATTGAGGAGAAATTTCATATTGCCTAAATTAATTATTTTTTTAGTATTGCTTTCTTAAAAAAACACACGACTCTAATTTCCTACTGCCAAAAATCGGACCAACGTATGTATCTACTTCAACCTTCGTCCATGTTACAAAATATTATATTATTCCATAAATATATTTTTAAAAAACACTTTAGTATTAATATATTGAAACAATAACAGATTACTAAAAACCCACAATGTACATTTTAAGTGATTATGTGATACATGATAGGTGTGTGTGATCAATAAGATATCCTCCCTACGAGATAAAAACACAACCTGTTTGCAATACCGACTATTCAATCAGAATTCTCCTTTGAAGTGGGACGATCGGATCCAAAAGAGGATGTGAAATTTGTGTCCAAATAAATTAAACTAATTGATCAATAGCCTCGAAGGGGGGCGAACAGGGGGGGATCTTTTTCTCGTATGCGAAATTAGGGGTTCCGCAGGCCAGGGCCCGCTTAAATTGGATTTTTGCCTGGAATCAAAGGCAGGCTCCAGCCGATCAAAACCAAAACCTCCCCAGCCTGGAATTCAATTTTATCTTCCTCTTGTGTCCTCCTGTAAACGTTTTAGAGCTCTTCATTTCACAAAACGGTCTCCCCTTATCACGCTAAAGTCTATTTCCCAAATGGATAGTCGTATAATGGCTGATAAATAAAAAAAAAATACTTTAATCTAAATTTTGTTTAATATCTTAAGACTAGTTGGCCTGAGCGAATTTCGGATGCTATATCGGTCAATTTGAAACAAGAATATAGCATTTGAATGCAATATATAATGAGAAGGTGGGAAGATTGCGTTAAGGCGATCTGAAGGGATATGGTTTGGAAGGTGACAGGTGGAGGGATGTGTGCAGCGATTGGTTGTGCCGCCATTGAACTTTGGGGCCCGCTAAGCCTTTTATTATTTTTATTACATATTATTTCTCAAGTTTTTTTTTGCGGTTCAGGCTATTTTTTTTTTCTTTCCATACTTCGATATTTCAGCTCGTTCCAAAGAACAAGATTTAAAATATGAAACACCTTATACGAGTTATTTAGAATTTCACAGAGCCAGAATAAAGTCAAGACAATATAATAATAATAATAATAATAAGGCTTAGCGAACCCGAAGGTTCGATGCCGACACCACCAATCGCTTGTCCCTTCAGATCGACTTTAATGCAATCTTCCCACCTTCGCTTCGGTCTACCCCTCGGACGCTTACCATTCGGCACAGCAAATATTAACCTTTTAGGAATTCTCTCGTTACTAAGCCCAACAACATTACAAGCCCATTTGATTCGCCGCGATGAAATTACCTCAATTATATTACCCGGATACAGCTCACGTAATTCGGCGTTGTGTAGCCGTCTGAACTCTCCGGTTAACTCATCCTGCTTCGGTCCGAATATTCTACGCAATACTTTATTTTCAAAAACCTTAAGACGCTGCTCATCCTTTAATGTAAGCGGCCAAGTTTCGCATCCATAAAGAACTGTAGTCAGGATAATTGTTTTATAGATTCTAATTTTTAAGTTCCGCAAGACAATATAATATAAAAGCATATTGAATGGTCAACGTACTCACTTATTGATGAATGATAATTGCATAGAGAACTTACCTGAAACAATAAATAAAATAATTATTTTCACAAGCTAAGGAGTCATTAAAAATATGAGATGTATAATCTGCAATAAAAACATAACAAGAAATACACTGATTATTGAAAAAAAAAATTAATGTGCATGTGATGTGGAAAACAAAATGAACTCATCAAAATAAAGATTACGCTCAACCGATAGCTTTTCACATTAATTAATTATTTAACTAAAAGCTGCCATTGGATGAATTTTTCATGGGTGGGAGAACACCAGGAGGGTTCGTCCTTAATCTGTACTAACGTGTTATATACAGTGTAAAAATTTAACACGGGAATGATATAGAGATTTCCAATAAGCATCGGATATAATTCTGTTATGAAATGCCATGTCCCAGAATAGGGAGGATATTCCGGAAATCCAGCCAAGGAGGAAGGAATGCAGGGCGGTGTAAGTTGGCGGTGTCATCTGGCGTATATAAAGAATTCCAGGGGGGGCTCCTCAGGAGACAATAACAAATTGTGCCAGGTCCCCCCCTCGAGGAATTTCATTTAGCTTCTTACCGTCTCATCTTTGCCTACCTTACTGTGACCCCTTTTATTTTAATACGTGTCTAGCAACCGTTCCACACAAATCCTTCCGATTTTAATAACTACATTGTGAGCTGGAACAATCTTTAGGTTCCGGACGTATATTTAAGAGAAGACATATTGTTTCAAAATGAAGGAAAATGGAGAAGGATAGTCAACATATTACAATAAAGCAACTGAATTATGATTTTTTTAGATGTGAATCTGACCACAAAAAAATAAGATAAATTTTATAAAATAGATATTAAAAACAGTGGTTATTATTTTTAGATATTTCATAACAAAATTCGAATCGGATACTCAAGATTTACAGATTAGCATGTCATGTCAAAGGGGACACCTCCTCAAGGTAATTCATAGAGGATCCATTAATTGTTGCACATCTCGACTGAGTGCTATGTTTTCAAAGCTCATCGAAATAAAATGGAATTGGGTATTAATATTAGGACATCCTAGAAAAAAAAAATAAAGATGACAAATTTTTTTTCTAGAAAAAAAATACTATATACTATGTTATTCTTTTGTACTTTGTAAATTTGTTTGTAACTTTTAGATATTTTAACTTTATTGTAATTTTCTCATTAAAAATTCTTAATAATTAAATCATTTTGTACTCTCAAAAATTGTAACTTCTAATTGTAAATTCTAAGTGCTATAATAAATATATAAAAAAATATTAAATATTTTTTAATACTTCATCTATCCCTAAATAAAGTCTTGAATTTTAATGTTAAAAAATTATATTATAAAAAGAACTATTGTGTTTGATAGAATAACATGTCAAAACTATGAAAAAAAAAAATGATTAGCAGAAATGGCAGTAAGACCAGACATATTTTTCCTTAATTTTTGTTAAGATGATAAAGTAAAAGTGAAACAGTTATTTTATTAATTGGAGAGAAATTGGTTCGAGTCAAAAGAAATAAATATCATTTATTTATTTTTATTTTTTTGACTAAACACCCCAACCAACTTCTCTTCAATTTTCACTACAACCAACCCAATCAATCCACCATTACTTAATTAATTTTTGTTCAGTTTTTTTTTTTTACATTTTAAACAAGATATAATAAAGTTTGTTAAAAGATAATTTCCTGCCACTAACTTAATTAGCTCTCAAATTTTCAAACTGAAAAGTTATAGGGGCTTCAGAGATTAACAGCGATAAAAAATCCAAGTAATTATTTTTAGGAAAAATACAACCGCAAAGCTTTGAAGTTTAGTATTTATGCAGGAAATAACATTATAGATATTTTTTGAAAATTAAATTTAAAAAATAAATTGTTGTGCTACTTGCATAACACAACTTTCACTTATTACCCTTATTATAGCAGAATTAGCTATTTTCAGAGAAAATAAAAATTATAGACAGTGGTTATCTTTATTTGTTTGTTGAGTATTAATATTTATACAGATGTTAATTTTCCTTTAACTTCATTTAAACTTCCTTAGTATCAGCTGTTTAACACAAAATCCCTCTAATAAAGAGTAAAGATACGTATAAAGATATGTAATCTCGTTTCTTCACTATGTTTATGGATGATTTGGAATGATGTAAGTAATATTTTTATCTATTAGTTATAGTCCGTGATACAGACCCCTTTTTATCGTATTATTAACTTCGCCTGAAACTTCATGTAATATTTTCATCTCATCGTAATACAATAATTTTATTTACGAAAACTCTTGGAATAAGGGTGTTCAAACTAGCAATCGGCAAACTTTGTCTGTTTAATTAGGTACTAAAAACTCGTGAATACACATTTGCTTTCCTGGGCACTAGGATATACACTAACATCTGGGCATGCATTTGGGGTTGTAGGTCACGACGAACGGCTCAACGTTTTTGAAGGCCACCATCTTTACCTTGTTTGTGCTCAAATCATCATACGATTTAGGAGGGAAGCAACTGGGCATTTACCAGTTTTTAGTACCTAATTCAAATCCTGTGTTTGCTCCAGCAATACTCGTTCCCGGTCTTCAGTTTATACACAAGGGCCTACCGAACCGCTGCTTTCGACAGATCGTTCATTATCCCATGTTCATCCCTATGGAACTCCATCCCTTCCCACATCCGTCAATCCAATACCATTCCTACTTTTAAAACCCGAATGTTCGATTATTTCTTATCCATCCAGCCCCATAAAATTGTAAAGAGATGTATTTAAATTATACGTCGTTCTTCATTATTTTTTATTATTAAATGATGAAAATTATAAAGTAACTTATACTTTTTGTATTATGGCTACATACTCTTTATTTTTGTTTATATATCTCTAAGGCTTCTTAGCCCACATTTCTGTCTTTCTGTATTATTCTACAGGGACTCGTTCCAGAATAAATAAAGTAAATAATAATAATAAGGCTTAGCGAACCCGAAGGTTCGATGCCGACACCACCAATCGCTTGTTACACACCTCCCTCCACCGTTCGCCGTCCAAACCCAGTTCCTTCAGATCAGCTTTAATGCAATCTTCCCACCTTCGCTTCGGTCTACCCCTCGGACGCTTACCACTCGGCACAGCAAATATTAACCTTTTAGGAATTCTCTCGTTACTAAGCCCAACAACTTTACAAGCCCATTTGATTCGCCGCGATGAAATTACCTCAATTATATTACCCGGATACAGCTCACGCAATTCGGCGTTGTGTAACCGTCTGAACTCTCCGGTTAACTCATCCTTCTTCGGTCCGAATATTCTACGCAATACTTTATTTTCAAAAACCTTAAGACGCTGCTCATCCCTTAATGTAAGCGGCCAAGTTTCGCATCCATAAAGAACTGTAGGCAAGATAATTGTTTTATAGATTCTAATTTTTAAGTTTCGGGACAAGAGGCGCGAACTAAGTAGTTTTGTCACAGAAAAATAACAAGCATTTCCCGCCTTCAGTCTAACCTTAATCTCTTCTTCAATTTCGTTTTTTCTAGTTATCGTAGAACCTAGATACCTAAATTTATCTACCTGTTCAAACATATTACCATCTATATCGATATCACCAGTAGTATCGCCATTTTTGCAGCTAACCATATATTTTGTTTTATCCACGTTTATTTCGAGTCCTAGTTCTTTACCGGCTTTCATTAACGTTGTCGTATTTAGTTTTATAGTTTCAACGTCTTCGCTTAACAGTACCAGATCATCAGCATAGCCCAGCACGGATGTTGTCCCGCCCAGATCCAACCCTTTCTCGGTTCGCATTACCTCCCTAATGGCATGTTCTAATGCCAAATTGAACAGGACAGGCGAAAGAGAATCCCCCTGTTTTAAGCCCGAACGAACCTCAAATTTTTCGGACAAATTATTACCGATTCTAACTTTATTAAGTGTCTCCGTCAAAGAATAAATAAAGTATTATTATTAATTAAATAGACAAAGTTTGCCTCCCTTCAGATTGAAAACGCCCTAACTCTGAGAATTTTCATAAATGAAATAGTTGTAGGTAACGATGATATGAAGCTATTCACGAAGTTTCAGGCGGATGATAACAATTTAATGATAATAATTGTACCAAGGATTACTATTTTTGTCTATTGTTATTTATTACGTGCTTATGATGCCTCAATTTTGGAAATATTGATGGATAGACTGTTCACCTATATGTTAGAGACTATAGTATATTTTTGAAATTTAAAAAATGTGTAAAATCTAGTAAAGGATACTATATAACAATACCGACAAGACAACAGTCAATATCTTTCTAGCAATTTACTTGTATGTTCTACGAAGACAAAATCATTTCAATCCCAGTTGTAGTTAAGTGTCAATTATACATAGAGCCCTTAGGTCACAAGGCTGCAGTCCGTAATATATTATAATTTATACGCCTATCAATTAACATCGCCTATAAGTGCGCACTGTCATTTAATTGACAAGCCACCCGCTTATTTTTTTCCGAACGACAGAACAGACTCAATTATTTTTTAGACTAGTCCTCTAAGGACAGAGCCTCGATGACACAGGCTGACTCACAAAGAGATGCGAGATGTAATGAGATGGTCGCGCGACCAGAAGGCTGCAGCGGATTATCGCTTCACGTCACATAAATCACCTGCCAGGCATCGCCACGAGATGCTATATCATAGCTCAATAGTGTAGCCAGAACTGTCTGGTATTCTATTGTAGCCGCTATGCTGAGCTGCTGTTGTAGCAAGCTGTTACTGAGCGATAGATCAAGTACTAAGCACAGGCTGTATGATCGATGGCAAAATGACGATCATTATCAAATATACAGTAATAATATATTACTGTACCTGTGCCAATAACCCGCTTAGTATACACAGTGGCTCACAGTGAAAATAAAAAAAAATTACTGTGTCCACTCACATTACATTCCTACCTATTTCAGAAAAGTTTTTATTTCATTAAAACTATCATAATATAAAATATCATTATCATATCCATTTAGAAAAAAAGTGAATTAGATTTAATTTCTTGAAAATTGATCAAAGAAAAGATTTGAGTAAGATTTATTTTATAAACTTTTTTTAAATTTCTTTATTGAGTATTATAACAATCTGTATGTTGGACATTGGTTATAGTGAGGTAGGATGACATTCACACCATATGTACAAAAAAATAAAATAAATAGAACAAAATAATAATCAAAAGTATATACAATAGACAATAAAATAAAATAACCTAAAAAATAAGAAAATTAAAACTAAGAAAAAAAACAAAAACACATGCATACCTATATACAATCAGGCGAGGGAACTCCAGGAGAACCCTGCGCTACTCTCCCAAACTTTTTTTCAAAATACAGAGTTAAAATCTATTAAAGATAAATTTGGTATGAAATGAATTTTAATTTGGAATTTCATTATATAAAAGAAAAATTATTTTCTCGTTGGATCTCAAAATGGTCGATGAAAGCGAAAAAATTCTGATAGAAATGATTGATGGAATTATTTTTCTCAATGAAGATAAGATGTCGGTTTAATTCTCACGACGAATTTCTTCTTTGTTAAATATTCATCAATCATATTACTCTCAATAATATCATTTTCCAATATCAAATACAAATATCTGGTGTGTCCACTCATACGACTTTCCTACCTATTTCAGAAAAATTTTTATATCTTTACATATGTTCATGAAGAAACAAAACAGAATTGAACTAAATTTATTATCCTGAAAATCGATCAAACAAAAGATTTGAGTACGATTTATTTTATAAACTAAAGCAATGTAAACCAGCATGTGGTAGATCAGTGTAAAAAATTCAATATCCTGTAATATTGCTAATCGAAAACTTTTTGCCTTAGCTTAGTATTGTCAAACAATAATTTCTGTTAAAAGTAGCGGAAATAGTGATGCTTGCATGGTCTTACATTGGAAATTGAATAGCTATTATAACTTCGTTAATAGTTGTCCGAAATGAACGATTTTTATATGGCTTTGTAGGGAATTTCGTTAGCTTTATATAGGCTATTAGACACCATACTTTTCTTTAGGGGGCTTTGAAACTTATAGATCCGTCTAAAACCAAATATCGGAAATTTGACCCGATTACAATATTTTCCTTACCTAGTATGCGTATGAAAATAATAAATTAAAACATAAAGAAAATAGATTACGCTGTATCATAGCTAATACTGGTTCGATTCCAATGATTTTTTGTTGGTACCTTTCAAAATTATATTATAAATTTTACCACAGAATATATACTTAGCGGGTTAGATCCCAAAACATTTTTATTTTCTTTATAACATTTTGCTAAATTATCTCGGGAATTTAGTTCATGTACGAAAATTGAAAGAAGAATTAATAGAACATAGTTAAGTTTCATTAAAATCGTTAGAGTCGTTTTGCACTACAGTCTATAAAAAAATATGCGCAGGGAGCAACCATTTTGTGCCACAAGCAACATTGTGTCAAAACCTAACAAATTGAAAAAAAAAAAGCTACAAAAACGGTTCTCTAGTTCCCGAGAAAATCATAGCACAGACAGACAGACAGACAGATAGACGGACAGACCAATGGTTTAAAATGTGTTTTTCGGACTCGGGGAGCTCTGAAACGTATAGATAACCGCATATCGGAAATTTGACCCGATCGCAATACTTTCCTTAACTAGTATAGGTAGGAAAATAAAAAATACTGAAATGGTTACAGTAAATAAATAAAACCACAAACCCTTCAAAAGATTTATTTATAATGGCAATTTAAATATGTAAAAATTCAATAAAATTAAAATATTCAACTGTGATTATTTTAAAAAATGGTAGATCTCACTTCTTATTACAGTTTAATAAAATACCACAATACACTAAAAAGCTAAACTGCTCTACACGTTGAAATGCCTTTCCTTCAATATCAACAACACTAAAATTGTGGCCATTTTAAAATAAGGTAAAGATAAATAATATAATAAGTGTTCCTGTCGTATGTGTTATTTTATTTCAAAAAGAAAATAACACGATAGGAAGACCAGGAATAGAATATAGTGTCCTGAGGGATGAAGTGTTAGGGATGGTTCGTTAGATTCTGCGGTGGGAATTACAACTTGCAAGGCTCAGGGATTCTGGTCACCCCTGTCTTATTTGGGGGGGGGGGAGAGGTACAAGTTTTGCTGGAAAACAATAGACATACCACCAGACAATTTAGAAATATGTTTGCAAGTGTTGGAAGATTAATAGCCGACAGAGAATTAATAGTAATTGTGTTATAAAAACAATATCTAAAAAATAAATCTTTATCACGAAAGAAAAATAAAGAAAAGTGTTAAATTTTTAATAAAAACTTTTCAGAACATTAAAGATTTCTCTTAATTATATGCATGATTATGATAAAAAATTCTAATACAGTCAAGCAGTCAATGGCAGAAAGGAAAAACTGCATTAAAAACAACGTCTAATGTATCTAAAAATATTGAAAATTCCTTTAATTATTTAAATATAATTAAATGTTAGGTTATAATTGGAAAATGCAAACCAATCAGCTTTGTCTCTAAAATACAGATAAATAATAAAATAACACATAAAATATGGAAATTCAGGCAGCTTAAGAATAGAAAATAAAACAAGGACAAGATCACCTCACTTCATGACATCCTACTGCATGTTGGACTTTCAATATACTATCCAATTTGTTTTATATATTCTTAAAATTATAAAATACTTATTTTTCAGCATTAGCGAGAACAGTCGAACATGTTTCCAATATATGTTGACCTAATATCACCAAAAAAAAAAAGTCCCAAGTTATTAATCCTTCCTTGTCAATACCTAAATCTCCCTTAAAAAAAAAAATCGTCTGTAAAACAATTTAGGAGAGGTATTTACGAGCAATAGTAACTTATATTTTCTCTTTCACCTGTCTCTGTCTTGAAAGTTGCAATTAGAACACATTTTGTTGCCTTTGATAAGCTAAAATATGTAATTTTTGTCTTCTGATTATTTCTATTATACTTTCAAATTTCTTGAAATGGGCCATAACTTATGGTAATTACTTGTGCATGATAAGAACAGTCTTCATATTTTGAACCGGCCCATTAAAAAGATTTGAAAATAAATTGAAGACTTAATAATTGATTAACATTGAGATAAGTGAAAAACTTCAGAGAATTAAGGATTGTTGTATATATTTGCTAACTATAGTTTTTCAGTTTTGTGTATAGTTAGTCTCCTTAATGTTTTATTTTATTTTTCTCTAATCTTTTCTCAACAAATCCTTTTTCTCCAGCTATTAATACAATTAAATTTTATAGAAAATGTTTAATAACAGAACCAAATGATCTTATATATACTAATTAAAATGATTGAAGGTTTAGTTATAACTTAGGGTAAGGTTTGAAAAATACATTTCAGATACAAAAACCAATCAGTAGAATACTTAAAAATGGTACTTTAACTAGGAATCGCGGCGAATCAAATGGGCTTGTAAAGTTGCTGGGCTTAGTAGCGAGAGAATTCCTAAAAGGTTAATATTTGCTGTGCCGAATGGTAAGTGTCCGAGGCGTAGACCGAAGCGAAGGTGGGAAGATTGCATTAAAGCCGATCTAAATGGACTGGGTTTGGACGGTGAACGGTGGCGGGAGGTGTGTAATAAGCTATTGGTGGTGTCGGCATCGAACCTTCGGGTTCGCTAAGCCTTTTATTATTATTATTGTTGCTGTAAATAATGATATTTTAGGCATGAGAAAGGATCTTACCCAACAGTACCTATATTTGTTTATTTTCTTAAATAAAGAAAGGAGATCCCTCATCCAGCTCCTTTTCAGCCATCTTCTGCTGAACATGTCAACAAGCTGTGTGTCATGGCCATGTCGTTTTAGGCTATTTAGGCTATTGTATCCCACTAGATTATTATGAAATCATCAGTAAAGAATAGGTCAAAAATTGGCAATCGTTAGTCGGTGTGTAAGGTTTTGTTGTTTACGTACCTGAGCAGCCGCGTTTATTAAAGTCTGTGGTACAGACCCCTTTTTTATTAAATTATTAACATCCGAATCAAACGTGAATGGCTTCATCTCGTCGCTACTAAAAACTCGTATCTACCAGTTTGCTTTCTATGTGAATCGTGAGATAATTTGAGCACGAACTTAAGAAAATATGTGGTGTTAAAAAATATTGATCCGTTTGGCGAGACCTACACCCCCCAAAACAAATTCAAAATAACGAGGTTGAATAAGCCAATATTTTTGAAGACTACTTTTATTTTCTAGTTTGTGCTTAAATTATCTTACGACCCAAGTGAAAAACAATTTTTAATACCTAATTTTTTTTTTTTTAACTTAATGAAATTTACAACTGTATTACATGAAAAATACAATAAGTAAATGTGACATTGGTAACATGACATGTACAGCATGAAGAGAAACTACCCATTGGTAGAACTCAAATTAAAGTTCTATATTAGAAGGTCCCGAGGCCATCTTCTCTTCAGAGGCCTCGGAGGGTTATCAGGGATCGAGGAGGAAGCAAGGTTTGAAACGAGAGGATTCGGATGGTTCTGCAGTTTGTTATGGAAGGATAGGTATCTGGGGATTGGGCCAAATCGGAAACATATGGAACATTAAGTTCTTTATGGATGATTTTATTTGTGACAAAGTAGGGAGCTTTGAGGATTTTGGATTGTAAGGATTGGATGCGAGACGTATTCGATGGCTTAGTGGAGCCCCATAGCTCAATTCCGCAAGTCCAAATAGGTCTTATTTTTGTCATATATATGAGTCGTTAGTAATTGATTGAAAGCTTAGAGCGTTTGTCTAGTCAGCGCTGAAGGTATCAGAAACTGAGCGGTTTCTTGTCGTTTCAGTCTGGTATAGAATTTTTAAAAAGAGAATTTAGCGTAATTTAGGAGCACAATGGTCCTCTTCAATTGGTTTCAACAATAGAAAAACCGTCAGTTGAATTAATTTTTTTTTTAGTTGATTGAGGAGGAATTGTATATTTTACCTAAATTAAATATTTTCTTAGTAATCGCATCCTATTCACAAAAAATGCTTACTTAAAAAAAATGGTTCTGCAGTTTGTTATGGAAGGATAGGTATCTGGGGATTGGGCCAAATCGGAAACATATGGAACATTAAGTTCTTTATGGATGATTTTATTTGTGACAAAGTAAGGAGCGTTGAGGATTTTACGAAGGATTTTGGATTGTAAGGATTGGATACGAGAGGAATTTGAAGGTTTGTTGGCGCCCCATAGCTCAACTCCGTAAGTCCAAATAGGCCTTATTATAGTCATGTAAATGAGTCTTTTATAATTGATTGGAAGGTTAGAGCGTTTGTCTAGTAAGTGCTGAAGTAGTCGAAAACGTCGGACGGTTTCTAGTCGTTTCAGTCTGGTATGGGGTTCCCAGTACCTAATTAAATAGATAAAGTTTGCCTATCTCTAGATTGAAAACTCCCTAATTCCAAGAGTTTTAGTAAATAAAATAATTGTCGGTTACAATGAGTTAGAGCTAATCACGAAGTTTGAAATGAATGTTAATAATTTGATCAAAAAAAAGGGTCTGTTTCACGGACTATAACTAATAAATAAAAAAATAACCGGAAAAATAATTAATATTTATATTTGTTTATTTAGAAATATTACATTCTGTCACATCAAGGACATTTATAATAGTGTTCAGAGAAAGCACACTCACACTCTATTTACAATAAAAAAAAAAAATAATACAGAATTGACAGAATAAATTTTTTTTTTATAAGTACGCCTTTTTTGGTGAATCTTAAGAATAATTTTAATTTTTAAAAATACAAATCGTAAACAAGTTACTGAAAAGAAACACCCCGATAGGAGATCCCGAAGCCGCTCTCGATTTCATTAACAAATTCTAGAGAGCCGCCGAAGTCGATTAGCTCGTCCCCACTGCCATTACTTTAATTGGGCCTCCATTGACAGCCGCTTTTCCCTTTGATTTTGTTTGATCTGCTCCCGCGGCCGAACTAAAACAAAACAAATATATTCAAGGGCTCTTTGATCCTCTCTCCGGGCAGCCCCGATCTGAAACATTGAATTAAATTATTCACTATAGTGCTTTGTAAATAAGCATTTCCCGGCTCAATTAACATTTATAAAACAAAAATTATTAAGGTAACCGTTCCTTGTTTAGTATAGTGTTAATTCAACCAAGAGAATAGAAAATCATTTTTTTTATTATTTATTATGATATCTAAAACTGTATAAAAAAATACATCTAGTAAATTCGAACAATGGGATATAATGATATGAAACACGAGTTGAGAAACTACCAAATGGTAGCACTCTAATAATATGTCTACATTAGCAGATCATGGCACGAATCCAGGATTTAATTTTTTTTGGAGGGGGGGGATGCTTCAGCCTCAAAGATTTTTTTTTCATATATATATAACGATAACTAATTTGAAAAAAAGAAGAAGAAATAGATGAACTACCAACATGAAATGGCGTTTAAATGATTCTTGAAGTCCTATTAAATGTAATTAATTACACGAACAATAATACTTTAAGAGATAGCTTTTAATATTTTTTTCTATAAAACAAGGTTATATTTTACCGCTTTGGGGGGACTTCAGTCCGAAGGCCCTCTTCCGTAAATCCGCCTGTGGATCACGGTGCATTCTTCTTTTCAGATACCTCGGAGGGTTATGAAAAATTTAAGAGAGAACAAGGTTAGGAACAAGAGGGTTTGGATAGTTATGAAGTTTACTTGGAAGGACAGATATCTGGATTGGGCCAAATCTGATACAAAAGAAACATTAAGGTCATTATGGATGATCTTATTTGTAACAAAGTAAGGAACATTGAGGATTTTACGAAGGATTTTGGATTGTAATAATTGGATCCGAGAAGAATTTGATGGTTTAGTGGAGCCCTCATAGCTCAACTCCGTAAGTCCGAATAGGCCTAATTATAGTCAAGTATATGAGTCTTTTGTAATTAATTAGAAGTTTAGAGCGTTTGTCTAGTAAGTGCTGAAGTATTTGGAAACGTCGAGCGGTTTCTTGTCGTTTCAGTCTGGTATGAGGATTCCAAGTTAGACGTTTGTCCAGTTGTAGTCCTAGGTAACGGATTTGTTAAACAGTAATAAGTAAGGTATTGTTAAAGGACACTGAAGGACAGGGAGTCATTGGTTTACGACGAAGTGTAAAGGTAATTTGTTGGGATTTATTTTAAACCTCCAATTTTGAATCCATTGTTCAAGATTTGTAACTTTCAACACCATCTAAGTATCGAGAAAACCGATGAGTGTTCTATTCCGGACCCCACCTACAGCTTTAGGTCCTGATAAGACATTTCTTATCCAGAACTGAAGTTTCCTGCAAGTCAGCATGAGTCCACCCAAACTGGACGAGATAGGAGGGCTTACAGGATCAAACGGGGAACAATCGAATTCAGGGGAGGTAAAGGAATATAAGAGGCAATTTCCACAAGTCACAACCGTCTGAAAAATCAAAAACATTACTTATTCCATTTCGAAAGATATCACAATCATTAAGAAATAAGAATTTTTTTATTTATTTTTTTGTAGTTTTTTTTTTCATGCACAAATTCGTATTCGTTAACAAATCTCAACTTATTTAATATTGATTTAAAGCTTATAAAACATGTTTTTTTTTTTCTAAAAGTGGACTATGTTTAGTCAAGTTGTAGGGTAATAAAAAAAATATCTATGATTTAATGAACACTAGTTTAGCCGTTTGAATGGTTTCAACAAATACAAACCCTAATGAATTTAAAGGGAATTTTGTATAATTTACTGTGAAGCAATTTTTAACTACCTAACTTAAAATTTTGTTAGTTATTGCTTTTTATTTAAAAAACAAATATGACTTAATTAAAAAAATACAAAACTTTAATACAAAACGAAATTGAGGAGGAGAAGTTAAGGTTGAAGGCGGGAAATGCTTGTTATTTTTTTAGTCCAAATTACTTAGTTCTCGTCTCCTAAATATAAAAATTTACAAAACCATTATCCTTCCTATGGTTCTTAATGGATGCAAAAAGTGGCCGCTTACATTAAGAGATGAGCAAAGTCTTAAGGTTTTTGACAATAAAACATTGCGCAGAATATTCGGACCAAAAAAAAGACAAGTAAACCAAAGAATTTAGGTTAATCGATGCTGAATTCGATGAATTATATTCAGTTAATATAATTGAGATGATTAAGTTGAGGCGAATAAAATGGGCATGTAAAATCGCAGGACTTAGCAACAAAATAATTTCTAAAAAGTGTATATGGGATGTACCGAATGGCAAACGTCCGAGGGGTAGACTAAAGCGAAGGTGGGAAGACTGTTCAAGATTTATATGGCGGTGTTGGGTTTATACGGAGTCCGCTGGATGGAAGAATGTGGAAATCGATCGGTGGTATCGGCATCGAATCTTCGGGTTCCTTAAGCCTTATTATCATTACTTAAAAAACATTACGTAGCTTAGTTAATCCATTCAAAAGTCTTCTTTTAATAGTTTCAAAAGTGACAAACCCTACTTTAATTTGAAGTAAATTTTGTCTAGTTTACTATAATTGAATAAATAATTGTTACTAAAATTAAATGTTTTTTTTTTTAATTTACGCATCCTGTTCACCAAAATAATTTCACAAAAAACCACAAATCATGAATTTTCTACTTTTCTGAGGAAAATCGGAACATTGTTTATACAAACTGTTTTTGTAGATATTGATGTATGTTACCACCTCTTCAAATATTTTATCAACGTTTGAAATTTGATTATATTACAAATCATTTGATCCTTTATTTATAATAGAACAGTTTTAGTCGATGACGTCATAGATTAAATGAATATTTAATCACCGAGAAGATGATATGACGTCATGGACTCGATGAAGACCCAATCACCGGGAATATAATTAGTACTAAACCGAGAGGTAGACGTTGATGGGAGGACGGCATTAAGACTGATCTGGCAGATTTGGGGATACGCGGCCGACGGAGAGCGATATGTAGCTTATAATGCCGGGACCGTACCCGCACGAACGCGGAGGATTATCGTCGTACATACTGATCCGGCACAGAGCCAGGTAGCTAATGAACAGGTGAAGTGTGGGCTGGTAATTGGGGAAGCCATATTGTTAGCCTGCCTTGAGGAGCTGCGTCATCTTACAGTGGCGTTTTAATTCTGTCTCTCTGCCACTAGAGGGCACTTCATGCACCCTACCGTTTGTTCTTTTTTTTTTCCCCATCTCTTCTTCACCACTTGCTAAATAATGCCTCACGTCTTAGAGCTGTGTATTTCTTACAGGCACAAGAATATCTCTGAATGTTGTTATTCAAAGTAAAATTAAGATTTAAACCAAAATTAAAGTAAATATCGACCAAAAACTGCAAAGTGATCTATCAAGGCTAATAAAAAAAATCAAAAGAAAAATGTCTACGACGTATTTGATCGTATTTTTCCCTAATACAATAAACTTTGAATATTTCATCGGAGAAGATTCTTAAACCCTAGAACATAATTATGAGGGTTCCAGAAATGCCTAGAATATATACTATATATAATAATAAATAAATTTATCAAGCCCATAAATAAATATAATTAAAGCATTATTGAAAACAGTGATAACAATGAGGTTTATAATTAATTATATGTATTGGCGCTGGATGAGGGATCTCCTTCCTTAAACAACCTAAGTAATTGGAACAAGTTAGGGAAGAGGTACTGCTGAGTACTTTCCTTCCCCATGCCTGTCATGTCATTATATCATGTATCGCCATCACATTTGCTGATCGTCAACAATAAGTTGACAGGCGCAAATATATTTTTGATAGACAAAAAAAAAGAATATGTATTGAACATAACAAAATAGGATAAAATTATCATGAGATTTTTGCTATCTGTAAAATACAACATATATTTTTTTAATTGACATGATTTTATTATACTTTATTAAATAATTAGATTTAAAGAGTGGTCCAAACTACTTTAATAAAAAATAGTACGACTTATAATTAAAGCGCCTTGGTATGTGACAAAAAAAACCTTACATGTCGACTTCCTCTTGCCTACAGTTGACCAACACATAAGAACTATTTACAAACGATTTCACAAAATTTACACGAACATACTAACAAAATAATCAGAGATATGGCTTCAGCTGACATACCCATCAATACGAGGAGGAAACTAAAAAAGGCGCTGAATGAGAGACCTCCATCCTTGACAAGCAATGGTAATTGATTCAAGAGGTACTGCTGGGTGTTATCCTTCTCCATGCCTTGTATGTCAGTTTTAGACAGGTATAGATTAATATTCAAAGAAAAAAAAAATATTATAAACATTATTTAGTCCACAAATTTATTGATTAATCCCATATAATAATAAATCGGCCTGTAAAATTGTTGGGCTTAGTAACGAAAGAATACCTAAAAAGTTAATACCTGCTGTACCGAATGGTAAACGTCCGAGGGGTAGACCGAAGCGAAGGAGGGAGGTTTGTAATAAGCGATTGGTAGTGTCGGCATCGAACCTTCGGGTTCGCTGAGCCTTTTATTATTATTACCATTTCTTTGTTTCACACATTACATGGCTGTTTGTAACAGTTGGGACCGAATCGGTCAACCAAATATTACATTCATAGATTTTCAAAATTACTTTATATCTGTAAATTTTCGAGCTATATTTGCTGTTCCCAACTCACGCATAGAAGATCGAGAGATTCTTCTGGTATTAATCCATTATATGAAATTCCTAATGGTAAAATCCGGATTTCCTTTAAATCATACAGTTGTTTTAATTCTTCTGCCAATTCTACACATTTTCTTTCTTTTTTTTCCGCAAATACCTTGTGCAGATTATCATCTGAAGGAACTCTACAATAAATAGACGCTATTTTGTTATCTTTATCGATTATTAGAAAGTCAGGCCTATTCTGTGGGACAGTGTGATCTGTAAGTTTAGGGTGATCCGAGAATAGTTTGACATTTTGCTTGTAGATGATTGATTCAGGATGATATTTGTAATACGGACAATAGTTATCCCTCAGTTATTATTATTATACATTACTTATATTTTATTACCATCATTCCGCTCCTGTTACAGCAATCGTTTTCACTTTGGCCTAGTCTTAACACACCGGCCCAGGTCTCTGTAGGCCTTTCCCTTCTTCTTGTTCCTTGAGGATTCCATCGCAAAGCTTATTCCTCAATGGCACTATTCTCAAAGTGTGTCCTATCTATTAACATTTCCCAATGATAATAATAATAATAATAGATAAATCTTTGTCTGTTAGCTGGCTGGTAGGAAGAAGTCTGTTCCCCGAGACTGAAGGTTTTTTAACTGCAATCCAGGACCAGGTTATAGCTACCAGATCCTACTGGCGACACGTCTTGAAGCAACAGAATGTATCGGACAAATGTAGGCTCTGTGCAAGCACATATGAGTCCATTCAACACATAACTGGAGGCTGCGGAGCTCTTGCAGGTACAGAATATCTAAAAAGACATGAAGATGTTGCCAAAGTCTATCACCAGGCGATTGATCTAAAAATTAAATTAATAAACGACTATGCCCTAGTATAAATATTGCCCTAAAAGTATTTGCCAGAAAGATGGCTTAAAATTATATTGGAATCAATCGTTTATAACAGACCATCTTGTGATCCACAAGAGACCTGATATTGTGTTAATTGACGGCAACATTAAGGTGGCTGAAATTATAGATATTGCTGTGCCAAATGACGGAAACATTAACTCAGTCTGTGCAGAAAAAATTCGGAAATATCAAGGTCTAGCAGCTGAGTTAAAAAGTTTGTATAAACTTTATAAAGTAACCGTTAGGGGCATTGTGATCTCCAGCAATGGCCTGATACCGGTGTCTACTGTGGAAGCCACTGACAGGCTGGGCCTCCCAACTCATGTAATAAAGGAAGCTCAGAAAGCGGTGCTGCTGAATACTGCCAGAATTGTAAGACGTTTTCTCAACATTCAATAGAAATTAAAATTGAACATACCTGAGGTGGTTGGAGTCGATTCTCCTCCTCTCAAGTAAACAAAAAAAAACCTTTTGTAAAAGTGTTGACAAATAAAATAATAATAATAATATATATATATATATATATATATATATATATATATATATATATATATAATATATATATATATATATATATATATATATATATATATATTATAAAGTCTTGATGAAACATAAAGTTCGATGCCGATACCACAAATAGTTGTCTACATACTTCCATCCACCTGTCGTTGTCCAAACCCAACTCCATATTACCCTTAACACAATCTTCCCAGCCTTGCTTCAGTCCGTCATAGCGACATAGCACTTGTTAACCTTATATAGATTATTTCACTATTAAGTCTAACAATATTACACGGCGCACTGTAATAACCCCAATCAGCATTCAACACCTTCAATATAGTCTCAAGGCTTGTAATTCAGAACTCTATAGTAATACTGCGTCATTATGCACCAATCAGAGACGTAAATAACGCCGTGGGCGTGGAAACTACCGCCATCTTGAAGATTAATATTCACAAACAATGTCACTGCGAATTTTTCATTATTTTTTTTTTAAATTTCTTCACACCGCTCAGCGGTAAAAGAGAAAACGATTAAAGAAAAAAATATGTCAGTATTTGATTATGATAAGGTTTTAACAAAATTATTTTAATTAATTTTCGGAAATAGAAGCATTTCGAGATGACATCTTCGATCGAGAGTAAATTTAATCAAGCCTTCATATTCATGCAACTAGACTTTAATAGAATTGACGGTGAGTCACAGATTAAATATTTGCTTTGGCGTCATTCAACTGTAGATGAATTTTCGTTGAACAAACTCATTAAAAATTTAATAAAAACGATATTTTCTTTACCATTTAATAAAAACATTTCTGTAAATAAAACTGGCGGTAATTAAAAAATAAAAATTTTGATTTAATGCTTTTTCTGTCTCTGATTGGAGCATCATATTCATTTCAGATATTAATGGTAAACTTTCTAAAAAGTTTAACATTTTTAACTTTGTTTTTAATCAAACAATCATTTTTCACAAAATATGATATAGGTTGTCCCTAATAATATCTTGTTATTTTTATTTATCACCCCGATACATAGTATTTCATTTCCACTACCTAGAAATATTTTATTGTTTCGAAAGTCGACAGATCGAGATGGTATAGATTTTCTTTTAGATATTGACACGGAAAACATGTTTAGTATAAAAGTTTAGTACAACTTGATTAGTATAACTTCAGTATATCTTGATGCCACAGTTGCCATGAATTTATTTTCATATAAAAATTAAAATATCTTCTATACATTATTCTTCCTAGGAGACCACTTGCTTGGGTTTAGCCATAGCGACGCGGTTGAGAGAGAAGTGCAGAGATCTCCTGAAGTGATGCTTTTCCCTCCACATTTGGAGGATCAAGTCTGGTTTAGAGTTATCTCGCCAGATTGTAAATATTGTATATAGGTAGGTATATGTTCTTTTATGTTTTTTATTTTTAGGTTATTTTATTCTTATTTATTGTATATATATTTTTTTATTTATTGAGATATATAATATTCTGTCTCGTGGACAATAATTATAGTGATAAATGAACACATTCTCACCATATATACAGAAAATATAAAATTAACAAAAGTAAAATAATAACTAAATAATAATAAAGAAAACTGTTTATTGTATATATATTATTTTTCTGTATAATTAATTTTATTTATTGTAAATAGAGTATGAATGTGATCTCTGAACACTATTATAAATGTCCTTGAGGCAGATTGTAATATTTTTCTATAAATAAAAAAAAATCCCTATAGACCAAAACGACTCTGTACAAAAATACTTTATTTCCGATATTCACCTAGTACAGCCAGTTTTTTTTTTTTTTTTCTCGGTATATCATATCTTCAATAATTCTTCATAAAATCCAATGATTCAGCAATCATTTTTAACATTATCTTCTCCTTCAGGAGGGAAAAATAATCATATCCCTCAAAAAATAAAAAAATTAGAGTAAGAAGTTAAAAACTAAAAGAAACTTTATTTGCACATAACTCAAAATTTTTGCAATTTATCGTGGACCAAACTCATTATTTATAAGTTTACAAAATTCCCCCCTCCCCAAAAAAAAAAAAATTACCTTCGAAATGGAGACATTACAACAACGATACAGCATACATACAATTTGTACATATGGCTTGGTTTATAACATGAATAAAATATTCATAATTTGACAGCAAAAAATAAATAACAATAATAATTTCTCTACATCATAATACATTGAATTGACCTCCTTTCTCTTCAGATCGAAATCCGCACCTGTCATTAATTTGACAATAAGCAGACGAGGAAGAAAGTACCCAGCAGCACTTCTTCCCAGTCAATATTTTCTTTCTTGATTCAGGATAAGTCTCTCATCCAGCTCCTTTTCATTCACTTCCTGATGTCCATGTCGTTAATAAGTCTATTGTTATGTCGATGTAATATAATATGAAATCACTAGTAATGAATACGTATGTAATGGTCGATAGTTAGTTGTACATCTGTATATAATGTGTTATATACGTACCAGGGAGCCTCTGTTATTAGTCTGAAAATGATTTTAGTTTTTATAAATATCCTTTAACAACATCTCACTTATTCCTGTTAAACAAATCTGTTACCTAGGACTCCATCTGGACAAAAGACTCACTTGGAATACTCATACCAGACTGAAACGACAAGAAACAACTCGACGTTTCCGACTACTTCAACACTTACTAGACAAACGCTCTAAACTTTCAATTAATTTCAAAAGACTCATATACTTGACTATAATTAGACCTATTTGGACTTATGGAGTTGAGCTATGAGGGCTCCACTAAACCATCAAATTCCTCTCGGATCCAATTATTACAATCCAAAATCCTTCGTAAAATCCTTAATGCTCCTTACTTTGTTACAAATAAAATCATGCATAATGACCTTAATGTTCCTTATGTATCATATTTGGCCCAATCCAGATATCTGTCCTTCCATAATAAACTTCATAACCATCCCAACCCTCTTGTTTCTAACCTTGCTTATTATCCATTTCCCGATAACCCTCCGAGGAGAAAAGAAGATGGCCACGTGATCTCCTAATATAGTCATATTATCAGAATGCTACCAATGGGTAGTTTCTCAACATGTGTTTGATGTCATTATATCCATGTGCGAATTTACCAGATGTATTTTTTGTATACCAAGAAGTCAACGAGAGGAAAACTAAGTATATGAGAGTTGGTGGTGAGGTGGATCTGAACTCTCCATTTGAGGTAGGTTCTTTTAAGTTTGAGAGAGTGAAAAGTTTTATATACCTTGGGTCTGAAATTAATAGCAAAAATGACATGGCTCAAGAAATACAAAGAAGGATCACGGCTGCCAATAGATGTGTCTTTGCACTTGGCCGACACTTAAGAAGTAGGTACCTCTCAAAGAAGACCAAGCTGATCATATACAAGACTCTTGTTCGGCCTGTTTTGACATATGGCTCAGAGGCTTGGACGATGACCAAAAACGATGAGATGAAGCTGAGTGTGTTTGAGCGAGGAGTCCTCAGAAAGATTTATGGTCCAGTAAAGGAGGGTGATGTCTGGAGGAAAAGAAAAAATAGGGAGCTCAGTTCTCTCTATACAGACATCGACGTAGTCACGTATATTAAACTGGCCAGACTAAGGTGGGCAGGGCATGTGGCCAGAATGAGCACCGTTGAGATACCAAAGAAAATAATGATGGAGGAGCTGCACCTCGCAAGACGGGTAGGAAGGCCGAGGACGAGATGGTTGGACAACGTGGCCTATGATGCGAGAACCCTGCTTGGTGTACGGAACTGGAGAGCTGCAGCAGAAGACAGAGCCAACTGGCGGAGGGTCTTGGAGGAGGCCCAGTCTCGGTAACGGGATGTCGTGCCACACATGAATGAATGAATGAATTTTTTGTATACAGTTGTAAATATCATATAAATAAAAATATATAAAAAAAAAACAAGTTTTTATAAGTGCGTTGTTTTTGCTGAAATAAAAATCTGTTAGGCGTAAATCCATATGGGTTTGAGTTTTTGTCTGATTTTCATTTTTCAGAAACGGCATGAATTTTATCTTTTATTTTTTTTTCAAGCATGTACGCCTTAATATGTTATGGATTATATTTCCCTTATTAACATATTAAGTAGCGATAAAGGATGTTCCTTATTGCTAGATAAATATTATCGCCAGGGTCCAGTAATCCTATCAGAACGGAGGGGACCTGCTTGGCCAAGCTAATGCTGCCCTGATAGCGGCTATTAAAATTCAGCTAAATCGCTCGAGCTTGAGAAGAGCATGAAGATAGGCAAAGTAGGTTAGAGAAAGGCTTGAGCCGAGATTGGAGGAGGATTAGGTTGGAAGAAGATGGAGTGTGATCTATTATATAGGAGAGCTCTCATTGGCCGCCGTGTTCACGATATTATATCAACGAGCCCTCATTGGCCAGTGTGTTCACGTCCTCTCTTCTTATTGGTTCCTCTTCTTATTGCGGCCACTCCATTGGTTTATTGTGTTGTCTCGGGCCGAGCCACTTCTGTCATTACTTGTGTTCGTGATCGTTACGAGAAAAGTAGTCAGGTCTAAAGCTCACAACAAAGACATTGATGTTCGTTTGAAAATTATATTTTGGTTTGTTATTTTAATAATTATCCTTCATAATCGACGACCAAGTTTAAGCTTTTTAAAAATTCAAGTTTATCGAATCCAAACAAATTACTGAATAAATACTTTCTAAGTGAAGGATCTGTAGCTTTTTCTCTTAAAGTAAAGTGAACATGTGGCAATACTTAAAACCAAAAACATGCGTAGAAATTTTTGGTTTTTAGAATTTAAAAAAAACTCATGGTATAAGTAATATTAAAATACTTAAGTGGTACTTACTTAAATATTTTATTCCGAATATATGGCTTAATATATCTCAATATAGTCCTTATACTTGCAATAATATTGACATTACTTCAATAATATTGAAGCAGCATTAGAACAAGAAAGAGCAACATTACAAGTAGCAACATAATAACACTAGTTTCTAACTTTGGTTTTGTGTGTGTGTGTGTGTGTGTGTGTGTGTGTGTGTGTGTGTGTGTATGTGAGTATGTGTGTGTGTGTGTGTGTGTGTATATGTGTATATATAGAAATAGAAAAATAATTTTATTCTGGGACGAAGTCCCTTCAGAATAACAAAAAAGTACAGAAATTAAAATTTTGCATCTGGCCAGATAAAAACAAACATAACAAATTAAGATAAAGATAGGTCATTAAAAAAAAGAAAAGAAAAAAATATTGGTTATACATACTATATACAAAATAAAATAAAAAACTCTTGAAACCACACGAAGATACTTAAAACTATGTACAATGTTAAAATAATTATATATATATATATATATATATATATATATAATTATTTATAAGTATGTATAATTATATATATAGTTTTCTGATGTACATAAATTATATTTTGTTTTTCTTGTAATTTTAAGGATTATAATCTAGTTTTCTTTTATATCTTATGTAGGTTTTTTAAGAGGTTTTTCCTACTGTATAAAATGGATTTCAATCTACTAAACAACATTCATACCACTAATATGTCATGTACAAGGTTACTGCAACCACAAACATGGAATTATCATTTTGACATGATGTAATGTATATATAAATAAAAAGAAAAAAAAAAAACCTGGTTCCTATTCGACCCCTGACAACCCTACGAGGTGTCTGAAAAGAATATGGCTTCGAGATCTTCTATTGTAAATACATTTTTTTCAGTGGGTAAAAACAAGTATTGGGTTTCTCAACAAGTGTTTCCATGTTATTATATTCTTGTGTTCACATCTACTTAATGTATTTGTTTTCTGAATGCAGTTGTAAATATCATAAAAAAAAAATTAAAAAATGCGTATAAAGACATTTTATAATCAATATGATATTTATAATACAAAATTATTTTTGAACGAAAAAGTAAATGACTTCATTCACATTAACTTATGTCCTGCTACGTTGCTGAAACAGCCCATAATGAGTTGGTAACAAGGAAACAAATTTAAGAGTTTTGATTTTGTTTTTTGAAAATTTAAAACATTCTTAAGAAACGAAATTGCTGTCCTCTTGATATACATAGCAAGGGTTATTTTGATGACCTTAAAGGGGGGTTTCTCACCCTCCTTTTTTAGACAAAAAAGTTGCAGAAAGACCCCCCTCCAGACTAATATTGACATGAAAAGACATAGCCCCATATAGTAGGCAACTGCTATGCTATATATCAGCCCACTCATTAGGGCCGGGATTGCTCAGGCCATCTTTATCCTTTTCCTTCCACTTCATCAGGCCTTATTAAGGACCCGGTATTAGCCCGGAGCTTGTAATGAAGAAAACTTTTAATATAACGGCTCGTCGGTCCTTTGATGACTCACCAGGATCCTCTGTCTTTTTAATTATCTCAGAATGTTCTCGAACTAAGGTGGCCACTCGTCTACAAAGAGGCTTAGTGGAGGAGATTAGAGCATGGGAGTGTGTGATGGCCCTGCCCCCCCCCCCTCGAACGGAATGATGAGGCAGTCTCCTTTCCGGTTCGAATGATATCCATTATTGCAAAGCAGATTTGGCGCTAAATCCAATCCCTGCTTTCTTCCTCGCAAGGAATTTTATTATGTCTGTTACCGCGTCTCCCCGGCGGAGATGTTCGAAAATGGAAGAAGCGCTTATAAAATCGAAAGAAACTCTTTAGCGTCGTAAGCGAACACTATATTACAGTAATATTTCTTATTTATCTAACACTAAAATGTCATAAAACATATTTCTTCATTTTAAATACTACAAACAACAAAATATAACAATCCGCGGAACTGATTTATCAAATTATTATTTTTTTGTTAACTGTATTATTTGTTTATTGATAAATATTACAAATCTGTCTCAATAAAGGACATTTATAATAGAGTTCTGAGAGCACATTCAGATCATATTTACAAATTCAAAAAATAAATAAATAAAATGTCATAGTGAAGGAAGAAAATATAAATAATAGTAATAATAGAATAAAAATAAATGAATAAAATAGAATTAAAATTATCTTTCAAATTATTAACAATTAATTGGCTACAATTGAGTGTATCATAGTGACAAAAAAGAAAACGCTAAAAATTATTTCACAATGGTTTATTATTTCCAAACAATAATCTAAAGTAACATTACTTTCCTAATTACAAAGAAAAATAAATAAAAGGTGATTCCAATTATTGGACGAATTTTTTTTTTTTAATCATTAGTGATATATTAAAAAAACTAGCATTACTTCAGTAACACATTCAAAATTCAAAAACCAAAAACAAACGATATAACCTTTGCAGTAGAACATACAAAAAAAAAATGAACTAGAGACCATATCTTTGCTCCTAATTGTCCGATTTTAACGATTTTTATTTTTTTTTTAGGAAATTCAGTAAACTTTTAATAAACCATAGGTTACAGGATGTTTGGGTCCATTACGAATATTTTAATAGATAATAAAAACGCTGTAAATTATTTCACAATGGTTGATTATTTCCAAACAATTATACATCTAAAGTAACATTACCTTCCTAGTGACAAAGAAAAAAAAATAAAAAGTGATTCCAATTATTGCACTAAACTTTTTTTTTCTTCTTGCTTCTTGAGTTATCAGGAAATCCAATCTTACCACCCTTTATAACTTTTTTCCAGCTGATTTTCGTTGAAGTATGCTATATTGAAACATTTAAAGGGCATTATGAAGAAGACTTTAGCCAAGTTTCATTGAAATAGGTACATAGTTTAGGCGCTACAGTCTATAGCAACGTAGGTTTTTCGGCCGCCATTTTCAAAGTAAAAGGTGGATGGTAATATCGATTAAGGAGGATCATCCTTAGGCTAGCTATGATTTTATATCCAAATTTGAAAAGAAATTTCGGAGAAAATTTTTTTGTCAGTTTTAATTTTTTTTTTTCGTTTTTCGAATTCTACGTATACTTAAACGTGAAACCTTAAATTTTGAGAGGGGGTTAAGTTTTTAAATTTTTCGGTCGATCACAATGGTTCATTATTGAAAATAATAAACCAAAAACCGAAAGGACTTATTTGTCAACCGAATAATCTGTAAATATTTATAAGAAGAAACAAGGGAGATATCATTAATAATAAATTCAAAAAAGGCTACAAAGAAAACATAAAAAATAAATAAATGAAGAAAAGTTCTTTCCCCGAAATATAATAGAAACAAGAGAGGTTAGATTTCCACAGGAGCTGGAAGAATCTAATTTCCTGAATGTTGGAAAAGCCCATTCAAATTTGAGGCTAATGAAAATTCTTTGCGAGGCGAATAGCCAGTATTCAAAGGCCACGTTATCTTCTTCCACACCCCCCCACCAAAGAACCCCCCCCTCTCGATGGTCTGCTCTTATGAAGGATATTAAATCTTTAATATTAGATCCAGTTATATCGGATCGCGTTTGTTTCCAATGAGTTATTTCGAAATTTTTGTTTTTCCTTATAGGCGAGTCGCTTCGCTAAACATTCCCGTCCGGGAGGATTAAGGGGCAAAGGAAATTGAAAATTCACCAAGAAAAAGGAGGAAACATTTTCTTTCGTATTTCACTGAAATTTTTATTACACATTGAGTAAATATTCATTTAAAGAATTTTTGACAATTAATCAAGAAACGATTAATAGTTAAAGAATTTATTAGATGCGGTAAATATCAGTGAGCAAGGCACTGCAGTACTATGCTCCTAATACAGAGTTCAAGATATTAGATACAGATAAGATATTCTAATACAGATGGCATGAACATATTCTGTTACATCAAATGCGGATCGACCCTAAGGTCTGATCGACTATCGATAGTCGATAAATTCATTGGTATTATAAAAAATTTTAAAATATAAATATCGATTCTCTAGAACATAGCAACATCAAAAAATATATCATTTTCCTCTTTAAATTAATTGATCGGAGTTGAGCTATAGGGCTCCACTAAACCATAAATTCCTCTCGTATCCAATCTTTACAATCCAAAATCCTTCGTAAAATCCTCAATTCTCCTTACTTTGTCACAAATAAAATAATCCATAAAGACCTCAATGTTCCATATGTTTCCGATTTGTCCAAATCCAGATACTTATCCGTTCATAATAAACTTCATAACCAACCGAATCCTCTAGTTTCTAACCTTGCTTCCTCTTTGATTCCTGATAACCCTCCAAGGCGTCTGAAAAGAAGATGGCCTCGTGATCTCCTGATGTAGACAAATTATTAGAGTACTATCGATGGGTAGTTTCTCAACAAGCGTGTTTCATGTGTTTTATATTCCTCTGTACACCTTTACTTGATGTATTCATACTAATACAGTAGTAAATATCATAATAAAAGTTTATTCAAAGTAAATTAATTGATAGAAATATCAATGATTCTACTGTCCTTAGTAAAATTAATTTTCTAGCCTGTCCATTTTCTTCATCAACAACTTTTCCCCAGAAATTTCCATTCAACAAATTATGCATTCCATTCACCCATAGATGGGAATCAGCGAAATGCTAATTTATTTTCATCCAACATAGATTTATTTTATAACTCGTGGCCTTGGTTTGAGAAGGTTCTAACTAAAAAATCTGGGAAAATTAAGTTTACTGAGTGAGAAGAGTTCAACTCTAGAGTTGAACAGCGCCACTCTAAAGAATGTCCATCGATAGTCGACATTATTGAAATATCGATATTTTCCTCTAATGTGAACTACATTCTATATGAAATAGGCAGGATGAGTATAATTTTTTCCTTACGATCAGATTCATATATAATTTTTAAAGCTTCCTGGAATTCTCCAAATTCCACCAGAACCTTACCCATCATCCAAATCCCTTTGCACAATCTCTATCCAGCACCTCCCATCCATATAATCCTCCAAGGAGGTTAAAACGGCAGTGGCCACGCGACCTATTATAGTTTGTAAATATTGGATGGCCAGATTCTCCACTCACGACATGAGTGTATGTGGCTTAAGCACTGTTGCTCAATCTCCACTGGGTTTAGCCCCAGTGACGCGGTTGAGAGGGAAGTGCTGGGATCTCCTGGAGCCATGCTTTTCCCTCCACACTTGGAGGGACAAGTCTGGTTTGGAGTTCCCTCACCAGATTGTAAATATTGTATATAGGTATGTATTTGTTCTTTTTATACATTTATTTTTAGGTTATTTTATTCTTATTTATTGTATATATGTTATTTTTCTGTATAATTTATTTTATTTACTGTACATAGAGTGTGAATGTGATCTGTGAACACTATTATAAATGTCTTTGAGACAGATTGTAATACTTTTCAAAAAATAAGACTAAAAAAAAAAAGCTTTCTGAAAACAATAATTTCTACCTCTCTAGCTCATTCTCCAGTGGCTTTAGCACCAGTGAGACGGTCGAGAGAGTAGCGCAGTGATCTCTTGGAGTGCTTCTTTTCCCTCTATAGTTAAAGGGACATGGCTTGGGATTCTCTGCCTGATTGTATGTGTTGTATATAGATATGACTGTTTTCTTTATATTTTTAATTTTCTTGTCTTATAGTTATTTTATTTTTTATTGTATATACTTGTTCTATTATTATTTAGTTAGTATTTTGCTTTTGTTTATTTTGTGTTTTCTGTATATATGGTGTGAATGTGTTCATATCATACTATCATTATTGTCTGTGTTACATTAAAATCGTCGCAAATCTATGACTTCCTGACCTACAGTATCCTTCAATAACACCCCACTTATCACTGTTGAACAAATCCGCTACCTAGGACTCCACCTGGACAAACATCTCACTTGGAATCCTCATACCAGACTGAAACGACAGGAAACATTTCGACGTTTTCGCTTACTCCAGCACTTACTAGACAAACGATCTAAGCTTCCAATTAATTACAAAAGACTAATATACATGACTATAATAAGGCCTATTTGGACTTACGGAGTAGAGTTAAGGGGCTCCACTAAACCATCGAATTCCTCTCGTATCCGATCCCTATCCTAATGCTCCTTACTTTGTCACAAATAAAATAATTCATAAAAACCTTAATGTTCCTTATGTTTCAGATCTGGCCTAATCCAGATACTTATCTTTCCATAATAAACTTCATAACCATCCGAATCCTCTGGTTTCTAACCTTGCTTCCTCTTTAATTCCTGATAATCCTATGAGGTATCTGAAAAGATGGCTGCGTGATCTCCTTTTATAGACATATTATTAGAGTGTTACCAGAGGGTAGTTTCTCAGCAAGCGTTTTCACGTGATCATGTTATTGTGTACGCATTTACTTGATGTATTTATATTAATACAGTTGTAAATATCATAAATAAAAAATTTATAAAAATATTAAAATATCGAAGGGACGATATAGAAAGTATATAATATCGAAAGAAAGTTTTCGATAATATCGACTTCGATGGCCATCTCTACTTTGGTTTAAGCTCGGTGATTATCCTAAATCCTGGGTACTGCATTAGGTTTGTAAATTATAATTTTTTAAATTTAAATAAAACAACAAAAATCAATAAGGTCTGACTTATGCATTAATAAAAATATAAGACGGAAAAAAATATGAAATATCCAGTGAAGCATCTGATAGGGGCCTGGTATCCGGGGAATTCTTTTCAAATAGAAACCATTTCGCCTCAAACATATCACCTCATCCTCCAATCGCTTCCTTCTGACAGATCCCTTCCTGTCCGACTGGTTTCGTCTGTCAGGTCTCTCTTAGCAGGAGTACCGAGGGGGAACGATCCAAATCCCCAATTGTATTCGACATAGACATACCCGGCCGAACTTTAACGCTGTCAGCGAAATACACCGAGACAGCTGATAAAAAAGACATTTAATAAAGCACAGTTGGGTGAAACATTCGAATCTTAGGACATGCGTATTTCAACAAGATATATCCTTATAATAATTTTAATGGTGTTGATATATTACTTAGTTTTTAACTTATATTATAGGCGCCACTAGCGGATCCAGGATTTAATTTTGGGGGGCTTCAGGAAGAACAATTTTTTATATACATATAACGATAATTAATTTGGAAAAAAAGAAAGAACCTACCTATATGAAATGGTGTTTAAGTGGTTCTTAAAGTCCTATTAAATGTAATTGCAGGAACAAGATACTTTAAGAGATAGTTTTTAATATTATATATATATATATATATATATATATATATATATATATATATATATATATATATATATATATATATTTAAATATCCAATATTATATTTGTTCGTTTCATAATAACTAAGCTGAATTTGTACACATAATATGAACTACCACCTCCTTTTTTTTGGTCCATCCCCCTCCAAATCAAAATGGCGGTAGGTGTAAAGTGAATCCTTTTTTCTCTCAATTCCTATTTTAACCAAACCACATTTTATATTCTGCAAGTATAATTAAAAAATCATGATCACCATCAAAATCCTATGCCACTGATTTCTTATTTTAAAATTAAATATAAATAAAAAGATTGTACTTATAATCCAGTAACATTATCATGAAAAGGGGGGGAGGGGCTAAGTCGCATCAAGTGGTGGTATTAAGTGTCGTTTTCTTTTTTAGATGGGATGTGAATTTGAATATTACATTTTAATATCCCAAAAACTGACTAATTTTCGCACTTTTATTAATGCTTCCTAATTTCGACCATATAGAGACAAGTTTTTAACAAATAGCTTTCTATATTAAATTTTAAATTAGATTAAAGTTACTACAATGTGAGTACATTGTAACACAATATGTTTCAAGCAACAGGTACAGAAAGGATTTGGCCAGTTCAAAATATACTAAAATGAAGTCAAGAAGGAATGCCGCTGAGTACTCCTTTCCCTCAGGCCAATTAAGGAACTATTAGTATTTTTCTCGCCAGCAGACTCCTAATTGACATTAATTCTGACAGGTCTAGGTAAAAAAATAACGTTTAAAAAAAATAATGTTTTCACAGTCTAGCTATTTATGTAAAAATGTCTATAAAAATATTCTCTATAAAATATATTTTTACTTGTACTTATTGTCGTAAACCTATCACTTCCTGTCCTACAGTATTCTTTAATAACACCCCACTTATCCCTGTCGAACAAATCCGGTACCTAGTACTCCACCTGGACAAACATCTAACTTGGAATCCTCCTACTAGACTGAAACGACAAGAAACCGCTCGACGTTTCCGATTACTTCAGCATTTACTGGACAAACGCTCTATCCTTTCAATTAACTACAAAATACTCATATAAATGACCATAATTTGTATTTTTATTATAAGCCAGACTAATACCCATACATTTATAACGCTGTTATTATTCTTAGGGGACTGTAGTCCTGTAATTACTGGGGGATAGGGGAAAAAAAATAATACAATTATTTTTTAAGCTAATTCTTGGAATCGACATATAAAGTTATATTTTATCTAACTTTTGAACAGTTGGAGAAAACTTTTCTTGGAGACAAATTTTCTTCAAGAATATATATCATTTTACTAATATATATTCTTGAAGAAAATTTAATTATTAAAACTATCTTTCCCAAGGCTAGCTACCTGCTAGTCGAATTTTCTTATTATCTTAACCGATTAATTTACATATTTCATTTATTCATGTAACTGATTTATTATCAATTATAATTATAAAGTCTTTTTCTCGATGATCTTTAAATGTATTTATTTATATAACATATGTCAACTAAAAGGAGATAAAAAAAAATTACACGAGATGCTAAAATTAAATTCCGAATAACTCAAAAAATATACACTTTTTATAATCGGACAGTTAGGAGCAAAGATATGGTCTCTAGTTGTTTTTTATATGTTCTACTGCAAAGGGTGTACCATTTGTTTTGGTTTTTGATTTTTGAATGTGATACTGAAGTAATGCTAATTTCTTTAGCATATTACTAATTGAAATCACCTTTTATTTCTTTTTCTTTGTCATTAGGAAGATAATGTTGCTTAAGATGTGTAATTGTTAGGAAATAATAAACCATTGTGAAATACTTTGCAGCGTTATTTTACCTCAAATTGTGAGTGTCGCTCTCCCATTCTCTGAAATATGCACCTATAAAGTCACGAAATAGGCAACCTATATATTTTTGAACCTATTTAAATATATATATATATACAAAAAACCTATTATAAACTGTATACAAAGGGATATTGTTCAACTACGTTGTATATTCATTAAGAACCTTTTAAGGCAGACCTTGAGGGTGGTTACCTAACCGGTAAACGATATTAGCCAGCGATCTACGCGATAATAATAGCTTTATAGGTTTTAAGGGAGGCCCTTTTACCTCTGGCTCGATCATAGATAAACCTGTTAGGGCAGATTGTCTCGCTACGGCGCTAACACTCTTAGCAGTTCGATCAACCTATATAATGAATATTTCGCCGAGAGCTGAGAGCCAGATGTAGCGAGCGATAGTTAACTCAGTTCCGCTCCAATTATGACTCCGTGTGTCTGACTCAGAGCGGGTCCAATCCCGAAGACTTCCTCTCCCAGGATGGCTTTTCAATTAGGACCCGGGAACCTCCGCTGGAGTGGAAGATCATTTTTAATGAAGGAGCGAGGGAGCGGCTGGTGCCTGAACCCTAACCACCCCAAGGCCTCCCCCCCCCCTTCACCATATCACAATCCCTTCAAAGGAGTCAATATTTGCGATAATATCGTAGGGCCTGTTCTTGACAATGGATACGATTCGAACAAAGAAAGAAAAAAAACGAGGCCTGAAGATGAGAATAGTTGAAGAGTTCTCAAGGGCAGTTATGAAAGCTGTTATGATCCCTTCAATGACTCGTTCCATCTCCCATTCAATTTATATTCTAACTGTGTGTGTGATATCATTCACGCAAAAAAAATGTTTAACTATGCATTTTCATTTAACATAAAAAAAAAATCTGAAGAATGAAGAGAATAATATTTGGGGATATAATAATAATATCAGTCAAATAAGAAGGCGAAAATAAATCTCATTTCTCCATCAACCTTTTTGGATATAGCCATGATGAAGACCTGAACTTCAGGTCGAAACGTCGGCAAATATCAAAATAAATATTATCATTCGTTTTTGCCTTCTTATAAGACTGATCAACTCAACTATTCTTCTCTTCATTATTTACGACAGTCAACCATTTACCCACAATTATAAAAAATTCTGGTGCGGCGCGTCACACAACTTTAACTTACCACCCTCTTCTTAGCAGAAATAATTATGATCAGACAAAAGCGAAAAAAAAGTAAAAATTATAGAAGCTATATTTATTTATATTTCATTGTGAAATGAAAAAATATTTTATTATTCTAGGACTGTTGTCCCTTTAGATCAAATAATAAATACAGATTGTATGTCTGTGTGATTACAATTAGATTATATATATACAATAAGAGTTGACTAAAAATAAAGATACTGAAGAAAAGAAAGAATCCCTAGCATATAAAAACGTTAAATATGCAATTTCACTTTCGTATGACTTTTCGTTTTTGAGCTAAACTGTTAACATACACACACACAGACCATTTTGCGGAACTTGGTTATTTGGACTCAGGGGACCTCAAAACGTGTATTTTCGTTGAAAATTAAGAACCAAAAATTATCACTATCGCTATACTTTCCTTCACTATATATTTCATATATAGGTAAGTGAAAGTGAAAAAATAAAAGGACCTGTACCACTACAATCCATGAAGGATCTTGGGTCCAGTACAATTTAGTGAAAGTATTACAAGGCCAACGGTTGTGCAGGGAGAAGATCGGGCCAGGATCATGCTGAACCCCCAGGTTTTCCCCCTTAATCAATTATTTAATTAAAGGTACCCATTTTGTAGCTGGTGTGCTGCAGGAGTCTCACTACCCAAGGTCGCCCCACGCCCAATAAAACAGAATAAATAATTTGTCTGCCATGAACCGGGATTCAAACCTGGGACCTTGAGCATTGGAAGCTGACTGCCTAATCACTGAGCTATCCCAATAATTAAATGAACAGCTGTGTAATTAGTACTAATTATAGAGCTTATAGGAGAGCTTAAGTTACCTCTTACTATCCTAATAATAACAAATCATATTTTGATTAACATTGTGCGATTGAGAAGGTCACAATTTTCAGATTTTCGCAGGAGAATAATAAATTAAAGTTTATAAAATTATTTACAAATTTTATCCTAATTCTAAACCAATTTCAAACTACACGCTTGGATAATAAGACATTTTCGAGAAAAAAAACTTTGTCTCTAATTTTTCATTAATGAAGTTGTAGATACTTAAATCCCCTATTAGAATATATATATATATTCATTTACAAATTAATATCCAACCAGTCAACAGTTGCAGATATTTTATTATGTTGTAAGACTACAGATCTTGGCAAGTTTTATCCCTCTTGAGGGAATAAACTTCTATAGCTAGTTAAAAATCTGGGCAGACTCATAGAAAAATTGACATCTAATATTTATACTTATTACATCTAATATTTATACTTACAGTTTATACTTAGCAATTCGTTAAGTAGGTCTTCTTCATTTTCTTTTTTAATGATTTTTTTTTTTGTTTTTCCACTTGAATTTGACATATCCTAAAGTCAATCAAATGAACTTTATCATTTTCTCTTCGGCAGTGCGAAACATACTTCTAAACTTGAGATAAAACGCAGAACTCAACTATATATATATATATATATATATATATATATATATATATATATATATATATATTCTCTTGAGACAGAAAAGACATACGAGGTTGGAATTGAGCCCATTATAAAAAGAGGATAATAATAATAATAATAATAATAAGGCTTAGCAAACCCGAAGGTTCGATGCCGACACCACCAATCGCTTGTTACACACCTCCCTCCACCGTTCGCCGTCCAAACCCAGTCCCTTCAGATCGTCTTTAATGCAATCTTCCCACCTTCGCTTCGGTCTACCCCTCGGACGCTTACCATTCGGCACAGCAAATATTAACCTTTTAGGTTAATTCTCTCGTTACTAAGCCCAACTACTTTACAAGCCCATTTCATTCGCCGCGATGAAATTACCTCAATTATATTACCCGGATACAGATCACGCAATTCGGCGTTGTGTAACCGTCTGAACTCTCCGGTTAACTCATCCTTCTTCGGTCCGAATATTCTACGCAATACTTTATTTTCAAAAACCTTAAGACGCTGCTCATCCCTTAATGTAAGCGGCCAAGTTTCGCATCCATAAAGAACTGTAGGCAAGATAATTGTTTTATAGATTCTAATTTTTAAGTTTCGGGACAAGAGGGGCGAGCTAAGTAGTTTTGTCACAGAAAAATAACAAGCATTTCCCGTCTTCAGTCTAACCTTAATCTCTTCTTCAATTTCGTTTTTTCTAGTTATCGTAGAACCTAGATACCTAAATTTATCTACCTGTTCAAACATATTACCATCTATATCGATGTCACCAGTAGTATCGCCATTTTTGCAGCTAACCATATATTTTGTTTTATCCACGTTTATTTCGAGTCCTAGTTCTTTACCGGCGTTCATTAACGTTGTCGTATTTAGTTTTATAGTTTCACCGTCTTCGCTTAACAGTACCAGATCATCAGCATAGCCCAGCACGGATGTTGTCCCGCCCAGATCCAACCCTTTCTCGGTTCGCATTACCTCCCTAATAGCATGTTCTAATGCCAAATTGAACAGGACAGGCGAAAGAGAATCCCCCTGTTTTAAGCCCGAACGAACCTCAAATTTTTCGGACAAATTATTACCGATTCTAACTTTATTGAGTGTCTCCGTCAAGCACATCCTGACTAGATTTACTAGTTTTTTTGGAATCCCCTGCTCGATTAGAATATTATACAGTTTCTGGCGGTCAATAGAATCGTAAGCCATTTTAAAATCTATATAAAGCTTGTGAACAATACCGTTATACTCCAATTTTTTCTCTAATATTTGCCGTAAAGAAAATATTTGATCAATAGTCGAACGATTACGTCTAAATCCGCATTGGTAGTCTCCGATAATTTCCTCGGCGTATACCGTAATTCGACTGGTTAAGATTAAAGTGAATATTTTATAACATACTGGAAGGAGTGAAATTCCTCGATAGTTATTACAATCCGTCCTCGGACCATAAAAAGAGGATTGCTAATAGAAATATCCAGCAGTAGCTAGGACCCTCGCCCCCCCTCAGGGCGTAGCGATTAGGCAATCTGATCCATGGATCCTGCTATCTCCTTCCAGGCCCGCGGTCAGCTGTCGGTCCCTCGGCAGTCACTGCTGATTCATCTACAGTCTGATCTATGGCTCTTACTAATTTACTGTATTCAAACTGCACCCTCTCCTCTCTTTGTGGAGGATCGATTCGTCTCCTCTTATCGCTAGTTTGTTATTTTAATGGTTTAACAGTGACACTGTTAAAATATAATGGTGTAAGATATTCCATGGATACGTGGTCTGCAAGAGGGTTGAGGGTTGAGGGTTGGGCTAAAAAAAGAACCAGATAACAAGGTATGAGAAACAGGTATAAAAAAATAAAGTAAAATGAAGTTGTTAGAATAATGACAATAGTAAGAACTAAGAGATAAATAATGATAACCGTTACAAAGTTTGGAATGATGAAGTAAACACGATCAAAAAAGGTGACATAAGTATTAAAATGGGAATCTTAGAATAAAATGTAAAACATAAAAAAAGGAATATGAAGTTATGTAAGATATGAAAATAAATAGTAAAATTACGACATTGCGAATAGAGTAGTTAGATAGAAAATTGAGATATTGTAAAGTCTATCAAGATGTACAGACGATGTATAATATAATAAAGAGTTAAAACAGAGAAACGGAATGAACGGAAGGAGGTAAGAAACTGAGAAAGCTGAAATAAGAAAGAAATAAAAAAAAAGAGTACCTGTCTCAATCAATGTTGAAAGGAGAAGCAAAAATAGTAGCAAGTGAGGGGGGAGAGAAGATATGTATAGTGGCGTCATCTCAAACGGTTATCTGGCAAAGTTTGAACTAAAGTAGCGGAAGCGTGAATATGGACGAGAGATTCTTTTCTTCATTACTCATGACAGTCAACCATTTACCAATTATGAATTAAATTAATTGATTAATATAACCGATTCAAATAATTAATTTCGTTTTATATCTGTAATCAATACTTTCAAAAATGAAAATAAAATAAAAAAATGTACTGAAAAATTAAGAAGCAGCCTCCCTTAGATCTTGATTCAGTCGATTGATTCACGAACGGTCTCTTCTGTTCAGTTTTTTGACGCCTTTTAAAGGATATGCCAGCAAATTTCTTTAGGCTGCTGTTCCATGTTGGAAGTACGTACGTGTTTTAGCCCAGTCAAAATAGCACAAAAAAAGAGTCTAGCTTGCAAAAGGTTCAAAATTCAAATTTCATTTTTATATTGTTATGTAAGCTCTTCCGAGGTACGTCACGAACATTACTTTGCATAAAGATCTAGACATGCCAACAGTTAACGACCACATATGGACACACTACGAAAAATTTTAGAATAACTAACATGGACTTCCTACACACTGATACCAGACATGGCCTCGATTAACACGCTTGGGAGGTTCAAAACAAATTGGATGGATTTCCTTACCTAAAAATATGCTCAAGCTAAGAAGGGATGCCGCTGTGGACTCCTTTTCCTCACTCCAACAAGTCACAATTAGTATTTTACCGACAGAAGACTCGCTAATTAAAAGTACTTCTGACAGGAGAGGTTAAGAAAAAATATATAAAATCTAAGTTTCTACCCTAGAAAGCATTGGGGATTCCGTGTAGTGTTCCAAAAAACATTGAAATTTCCGACTTCTTTTGGTTTACGCTAAATATCTCCCTTATAAAGGGACGTACATTAAAAACAAATATTATATCTAATCTTAAAAAGCTTAAAATTATCTAACATTTTTTCACATTTTTCTACTGTGGGCAGCCCCAGCGAAATAGTACCTTAACATGTTTAATTTGACAGGGCTATTTGTCTATAGTAGATTAATGTAAGTTGGTATGTAAGAGTTTAGTTATTTACGATCCAGGGAGTGTCTACTATTAGTCTTAAAATTTTGGATTGACAAGATTACAGTTGTGTATGAATAAATGATTTTTTTATTGAGTATTTATACAATAACATACAACAAAAGTATCTAAGCTCAATAAAAAAATATTTCAGCTTGTTTCTTGAAACCGTCAGCCGGAGGCTGGCCTTGGCAAAACAAGTGATACAATAATATAAACTAAAACCTGATATGTTAATGTTAATAAATACAATGTTAATGCTAACAAATACAGAAATACAATGTATCAAATCTTAATATCACAAATATAACTACACATATATAAATACATACGCATTTTAATATAAATATTTTTTCCGGCTTAAACATTATTCATCAATTATTAATTAAATTCTTGGCCTAAGGCATATCTGTATAGCCAGGCTCCTTTAAAATAATAGGATAAATGTAACCAATTTATTGCGTTCAAATGTGCAATTATTTCCGCAAATTTCAGGCGGATCTTTTCCAAAATATCTTCTCCTAAGTTCCGCCAGAACAGAATATACAAGGAAATGCACGATATTTTCTATTTCATTCATATTACATAATGAACATAATTTATTATTTGTTTCGTAATATACCCTACAGTTTAATTTTATTAATTCTCCTCTGGCCTCAAATATCGATTTTATTATCGTTTCATTATATTTCTTATCGAAATAACTGTTCCCTGATATATCGTGATTTAAATTTTTGTATATATTACTTCTATTTTAATTTTTTGCTAGGGTTGTGAACCTAATTTATAATTCTACTGTCAGTTTATCTCTTACTTTCTGAAAACGCACATTCCATTTATTTGACAAGATTACAGTTGTCTTCTTTACTCAAGAGGAGGAGAAAGAGGTGAAAGTTGTGTCATATATTTATTTTTTATATTTTAGAGTACATTTTAATAATCAATTATCATCACGATTAAATTTACCAGTTCAATATTCAGCAACATAATTCCAAATACAATATTTCTTAACGCAATATAATTATTGCGTTAAAACATATTTATAATACACAAGAAAAGAAAAAAAATGTATCTTAACAAGACGCTGCGTATAGAATGCGGCAGGAGAATATTTTTAATTAAGAGCAAGCAGATTGGGCTGAGGTTTGTGGTCTGAGGTGGCGCTTGGATATCGAGGTTTTATAAGCCTTCTCCATCTACTGCGTCCGTTTCCTAAAAGTATTATTTTTTTTTTAATTTATAATCAATTTAAATATAAGCTTTGTTGTATCAATTGATGCAATAAAAATAATTTCTATGATATATATTGAATGGCATTATAATTCCTCGCACTTGATTAACAACTACGTAAAAAATCTATAAGTTAATTCAATTATTCCCACCCGAGTATCATATTCTATTATATAAAAGAACAGTTTTTCGTTTGTGACTGCTGACCGAAAAAAAAAATAGATCGATTTACATACTAAATAGATGAAATCACTTTATAAATATATACAGTACAAGCCTTAACCAATAGGAAATACTTTGTTGAACTATTTCATTTTAATTGAACCCTGATGTATATAGTTATGTATGTATTTTTTTGCTAAGTTTTAATTTTCTTATTTTTAGATTATTTATTGTATATACTTTCGATTATTACTTTGCTTCTATTTATTTTATATTTTTTGTACATATAGTGTGAATGTTATACTACCTCAATATAATCAATGCCAAGAGACAGATTGTTGTAATATTAAAAAAATAAAATTAAAATAAATAAATAAATAAAATTGAACCCTGGATCTCAATGTATAAATATCAAATTTACCACTTAATATATAACTTATTTTTTATTTATTTCATAGCCGTAATTTTAAATAGTGTATCAAGTATCAATAGTATAAATACAAACATTTAGTAATAGATTTTTTGTTTGTTATTGTTATCAAGTAGTAGTTAGTATTATCGTTGAGTGATAGGATTTCTCAATTTTGTTTATATAATTATGATTATTATGTAATGTATTTGTAATTTAAAAAAAAATAATTAGTATAATTAAACATGAAAGGCAATGACCTGACGGACGGATAATAGTCAATGTCGTATATGTTAAATATAATTTATTTAATGTAAAATTGAAAACAATAGAGATAAAAAGAGAGAAGTGAGAGAAAGGGAATGTTAAATGTTGAAAAAAAAAATCTATTTTACTAATATAAACTAATACTTCTATATATTTATATATAAGTTTATTTATTGTCCTAAGGATTGAAGAGTATGCTGTGTATATAGCAACCCAATATAATTGGGCAGCAATCTGTTATATTTTTATAAAAATAAAGTGTTTCTCTCTATAGATTAACAAAAAAATATTTGTATTTATTTTTGAAATATCTGTAGAATCTTTGTTATGATATTCTGATTAATAATAAACATTCTTTCTTTCTATCCATCTATCTAGATCAAATCATGACAAATAAAGATCAGACTTCGACGAGACAAGTGTTTATATATTTTAATCTGGAAGAACCAAATTTCTCAAACGGACACAGTACATAATCTTTCACTTGAATTCGACAGATGGATATAGCCTGGACACCACGAAACAAAATAAAATAAAATATTTTTAACTAATGATTTAAATTATTGTACTCCATTTTTTTAAATCATTAAAACAGAATATTTGAAAAAAAACTAAATACATTTAAACATTTACTTAAAAATAAATTAATAAATGCCTCACAACTTCATGGTTAAAACACGACAGCAGTGTTCACCCCATCCTCCCACCCTCAAAATAGGCTATCTTTCCTCATGCCTATAAAGGCAATCATTCAATTTAACACAAAAAATGTGCTGATGGTCACTGTCATGATAGGTGATAATAGATATATGAAGAGTGAAGAAAAATTGAATAAATGTAAAAATATTATATTAGGAGTGTTACCAAAAGATAAATTTAAAAATAACAGGGAAAAAATAATTGGTGTAAAGCTTTGAAGAATCCATCATTAACAACTAATTAAGAAAGAAAATAGACCTATACTAATAAAGCCTATATATATATATATATATATATATATATATATATATATATATATATATATATATATATATATATATATATAAAGATCGATTTAAATAAATTGAGAGGGTGCATGTTATTGTACCATGTTAAAGCTAGCGCAGACTATTGTAAAGAAAAATATTATTTGATTTATAAATACTTTGCTGGAATGACTTCCTTCCGTGGTCATAATTCCTCTACAGGAATGCGAAATTGTCACGTCACTTAGGAACACGTAAATGACAAAAGTTTTCTTTTAAAATCTAGAGAAAGAATAAAACAAATAAAGGGAGAATAAAAACTTTGTTAAACAAAAGATCGCAGAAACAAAAGTTTAATAAGAGTCGGTTGTTTAGAAAATATTACTATTTTTTTTTTTCAACTTCTACCTACAGACTATCAGCGAGTGTGTTGTAAGGAAGTACTGTAGAATTTAGAATAAGTCGTTGGTAGAAACAGGAGTAAACAGCGGCGTTCCTTCCTATCTTGTCTTGAGTATTTATAGTACATAGAGAAGACCCTTATACGATCCCATTATTAGGCCCTTATATCTGTCGAAGTGTATATCGAGAAATGTCAGTTCAGTCGATAATTTTATAATTCTGTTGTTAACTTTGAATTGATTTGTATTTATCTTTTTTTTCTTTGAATTTTGATGTCTATATCGTTATCAGTCTGTTGTTATGTCCGACAAGTTTATTGTGGAGGCTGGAATAAAAAGTACAAATATGTCGGTCAAAGTTGTCGTAAGTTGGTATGTAAAACATTGTTTACGAACCAGGGACCTAGTGTTATAATTAAAAATGAACTGAAAAGAAAGGATTCAGGACAGAAAAAAAAATAGAATTTATTTCTTGTTTTCTTCTTGTTTTGCTGAAAAGCTGAATAATATTCTCTATTTTCGACAATGAAAGAGTATGAGTTTTACTAAAAAAAAAACCTGTAAACAAATAAATTAACTCTACTTTCAGTAACTTCCAGGTATACAAACAATTGGTTTATTTGTTGATTTACATGTTAAGTTGACCTTTCGGGAAAATTATTCTCATCTTCAAAATTTAAAATTCCATATTTTCATAGCGATTTATGGTTAAAAGTCTGATGTGCTCCTTTGTCATGATTTGAAATCTATGTTATTAAAGCGGGTTTAATTTTGTTTTTGAAAATCAATCTTATAAATTCTTGGAGTAAAGCAACAGTGAAAACTTTTCTTTTTGTTGCATTCTGTACAGCAACCAATTAGCTCCAAGAAATAGGAACTCCACAACTCGTTGAACTACGGCTATTGTACTCACTCCTTGCAAGAGATTCGAAATTACAACTTAGACAGAAATTGAATGTGTATACTTACCTACTTAAGCCCATTTGGACCTACGCTTCAGAAATATACGGGACAAAAAAAAAAAAAAAACTCATATACGTAAATTACAGACTTTTAAATCAAAAACTTCAGAACTATCACGAAGGATCCCTGGTACAGATGCCAACAGTTAACGACCACATACGAACATACTACAAAAGATTTCATAAAAACTTACACGGACATACCAACTCAATGATTCGAAGCATGGTCACAACTAACACGCCCGATAGCACTCGAAGGAGGCTTAAAAGAAGCTGGATGAGGGATCTCCTCCACTAACTATAAATATTACATTCATTACTGGGCACTCGTCTCTCTCACGCCTATTCCAAGACATATCACTTTCGCTGATTGTAGGAATTTCTGACAGGTGTGAGTTGAAAAATTAAGTTAAAAAAAAAAATGTTATAAATGAAATAAAATTATGCTATCTGGAGCATCAATATTCCTAGGACTAATAATTCGGTGTCTACTATTCAGTATCCCCAATAACAGACACCGAATTATTAGTCCTAGGAATGTTGATGATCCAGATAATATAATTTTATTTTATAACATAAATTTCAAAATCAAGACAAAAGAGCACGCTTAGAGCTTCTAATCTATACAAGTATAATACGGCCGGCTCTGTTGTATGGTACACCTCTGTTCGAACACATCAGCAAAACAACTCTGAAAAGATTAGAATATTTCCAAAATGGAATAATTAGAAAAATTGTTATAGGAACCACGCTGCAGAGAAAGAAGACAGTGGATATACAAACAACACTAACCTTATAAACAATTAAAGAATTTTTCGCAAAACGAAAAAAATTATTTTTCGTAAAATCCCAGCAATTGGCAGACCCTCTTCTTAACAATTTGTTACCAGCCAAAATTCCAAAACTTTGGCAACAAATAAAATGATATCGATGTTTTAATTTAGTTGTAAGCTCTAGAGGATAAGGTCAACTCAAACCAGAGGTGAGCCCCATCACCTTTATATTACAGATGGAGAACGAAATACTTAGAAACGATAAAAATCGAAAAATAAACCTTATAATGCTTTTAAGCAGTAAAAGGTGTATTATTAAGACAATTCAATCATTAAAGACAAAAATAAGTAGAAAGGGGCCACGAAAAAAAAAAAAAAAAAAAAAAAAAGAGCAAGTCAGACAGCCATAAATCGCTATGAAAGTATGGGATTTTAAGTTTTGAAGATGAGAATAATTTTCCCGAAAGGTCAACTTAACATGTAAATCAATAAATAAACCAATTGTTTGTATACATGGAGGTTTTTATTACTGAAAATTGAGTTAAATTATTTTTACATACAGGGTTTTTAGTAAAAATCATACTCTTCCATGACCTTTAATGGTCTAAGAGTACGATTTTAAAGAAAAAAAAAAGAAAAGGAAAAGGTAAATTTGTCTGTAAAAAGGTTGGTGAGGAAACAGAAATAAGATTGTTTGTAACTTAATAGTATTTCCCTCTCCCCCTCTCACCCCCCCCCCCCGTGACTGGGACGGGGGGGGGGACTCCGCCCAACAGGTGGTTGCTTTATTCCAATGGTTTTTTTCTACCGAGAATTCGACCTGACGCGAACCAACGGAGTGAGAAAATACACAAGGAGCTTATGTAAAGGAGTCCTGGATCCTTCCTTATTCCTAACCAATATGAATCTTCCTCGGTTTGTTTTTTTTTCTCTACTTATTCTCCTTTCCATTCCTATTTATCAATCTCTTTCCATTTGTAGCTGTGATATACTTCAATATTAGCTATTTTCGTTTCAGTTATCAATTTCTTTTTATATATCTTCACTGAAGTGAAGAAGTATAACTAAGTTAGAAGTAAAACTAAAGTGAAATGGTAGCTCATCAATATATTTTTTTTTTGTTTATATATTAATGATATATACAACTGTATAAAAAAAACTAGTAAATATGTTAAAAATAGATATAATGTCGTGAAAACACTTGGTGAGAAACTACCTGCTGGTAGCACTCTAATATTATATCTACATTAAGAGATAACAGATCCATCTTCTTTCCAAACGCCTCGGAGGGTTATCAGGAATCGAAGAGGAAGCAAGGTTAGAAACGAGAGGGTTGGGATGGTTCTGAAGTTTATTATGGAAGGATAGGTATCTGGATTTGGCTAAATCGGAAACATAAGAAACATTCAGGTCGTTATGGATTATTTTATTTGTGACAAAGTATGGAGCATTGAGGATTTTACGAAGGATATTGGACTGTAAGGATTTGATACGACAGGAATTGAATGGTTTAGTGGAGCCCCATAGCTCAACTCCTTAAGTCCAATTAGGCCTTATTATAGTCATGTGTATGTGTCTTTTGTAATTAATTGGAAGTTTAAAGCCAGAATTAAAAAACCTGATAACAGCCTTAGGAGGCTCAGAAAGCTTGGATGAAGGATCTCCTCGCTTAAATAAAAATACAAAGATTGAAATAAAAGGGGTGCAGCTGGGAAAATTCCAGTGCTTTTCTTTCAATCAAGTTCCATTTAATATAAAAACCAATAGAGGCTGAGTGAGGACACTAGAGCAGACTGGTTGAGTGCAGTATCAGGCCATTACAAAAACTGCAATAGAATTACTTACAAAATATCACGAGACCATTGAAAATGCAGCCAATGATTAAGTGCATGTGTGGAATTATAATAGTTGCTGACTATTAAATTCTATTGGATGCGTGAAACGGAATTATTTAAAAATTAATCGCAAAAATTTTAATAACAAGTAACTAATTTTATTATTTGTAAAAGTTTCCCTTTTAAAAACTTTTACTCCTCCAATTCAGTTTTAAAATTATTAAGTTCATTTTTTCTTATACTATTTTAAAGAAAAAATTCATATGGGAGCGGTGGAAAATATATAAAAATAAATTTTATATACATTACATGTTTCATGCACAAACCAAATGTAAAATTTCTTACTACTATTATTTTTTTTAAATATTAATTAACACATATTGACGAACTTTTGACAATCATCAGATGGTCTCATAAAGATAATAAAACTGATATTTAAGACATGAGGAAAGCAGAGAGCAGTACCTCTTGTCTTGAATCAATTAACAATATTTGTTAAATAAGGTGGTCTCTCATCCAGCGCCTTTTTAGTATCTTCTTCATATTGTAAATAATTAAAAGAAAAAGATTCTTTAATAATATGAGTGGACCTTGTCCTAAGGAACCGAGTTAGGCAGCCTTCCAAGACCGGGCTGTCTTGCGGGTCAGGTCGTCCTTCCCCTTAAATAATTAATACAGTTTATCTATTATGATGTATTCAATTTTTTTTTTTTGTATATAATTCATTTAAATAAATGTAATATATTTCTCGTTAATACATATTACTAGCTGTAGCTGTACACAGTGGGGCATATAACGGTTCAACCGTCACTAAGGACTGGATTAATAAGAGAAAAAAAAACCCACCAAAATGAGACACCTAATATACCACATAAAAGTACTTTAATGCAGCCATTTTTATTACAGGTGAATTAGTTGAGAGAGGAGCGTTGGGATCTGGAGCCTCGGCTTTCCCTCCATAAGTAGGAGGAAAAGCTTGGCTAGGAAATCTTCTGGCTGATTGTAAATAGTACATATAAGAATTCCCATGTCTTACTCGTGTATTTTGCTTTTTAACTACATTTTATGTACATTATTTTTTAAAATGTATTTATTTATTTATATTGTTATATATTTTGTATATATGGTGAAAATGTATTCATTTAGAACTATAATTATTATCCTCGGGACAGAATATTATATGCCGAAATAAATAAAAAATAAAAATTATTTATATACATTTTTTAACCTCTTTATGATGATATCTTATTTCATTCTTGTATCTGTTTTTATATTGATATTACTTTATTAATTAATTATGTTTTCTGTAAATATGGCGTCAATGTGCTATTGAACTACAAGACAATACTGAAACCTATCTGGACTTACGGACTTGAACTGTGGGGAACAGCAAAATTTGTTAACATCAAACGCATTCAATCCTTCTAATCCAAAGTCCTTCGAACAATAGTAGATGCTCCTTTCTATGTAACCAACAAAACCCTACACTATTACCTTAATATCCCATTTGTCCTAGGTCTTATCCCAGCAAAATTCTACAAATTCCACTAGAATCTTACCCATCATCCAAATCCCTTTGCACAATCTCTAGCTAGCACCACTCATCCATATAATCCTCCAAGGAGGTTAAAGCTGCAGTGGCCCCGCGACCTTTTATAGTTTGTAAATATTGGATTTCTGGCAATGGCCAGATTCTCCACTTATGACATGAGTGTATGTGGCCAAAGCACTCTTGCTCAATCTCCACTGGGTTTAGCCCCACTGACACGGTTGAGAGAGAAGTGCAGGAATTTCCTGGAGTCATACTTTTCCCTCCACAGTTGGAGGGACAAGTCTGGTTTAGAGTTCTCTCGCCAGATTGTAAATATTGTATATAGCTATGTATGTGTTCTTTTTATTCATTTATTTTTAGGTTATTTTATTCTTATTTATTGTATATATAATATTTATCTGTATGATTTATTTGATTTATTGTACATAGAGTGTGAATGTGATCTGTTAACACTATTATAAATGTCCTTGACACAGATTGTTATATTTTTCAATAAATAAGTTTTAAAAAAAAAATATATATATATTATTATTTTTCGTATTTACTTTGTTTGGCCTTACGACTTGTTAAAGCAAGTGCTATTTTGCTCTAATATTATTATAAATATCGGTAGTTGAAAGAGAATGTAATATTTCACAATAAACAAGTTAATGAGAAAAATTGTATCCGTTAATCGTGAAATATTTTGTAGTGTGTATGTGGTCGTTAACTTTTGGCATGTGTAATGACTGTATGTATAATTAGTCCATATATAAACTAATATTTGTGTACGTAATGTGTCCATATGTATAACAATGTTACCATAGAGCTTTAGTAATAGTTCTGAATGTTTTTAACTGAAAAGTTCGGATTTTTGGGTCATCTTGGCTGTTATATAAATTCCAAATGGGCTTAAGGAGGTAAATTTGTTGATATGTGGGTCCCATGTTATTCTTCTGTTAAATCTCAATCCAAGATATTGCACTTTATGAGTTTGAGAAATTTGATTTTTTTTTTTTATGTAAATAGAGAGAAAAATTTTCCAAAGTTTTAACGAATTATTTAGTTTTAGTAGATGACGTTGTAAAGACCGGAAGGCGTTTGTTGAATTTTTATGTTATCTCAGTATTGTTGTGTTCTTTGCAACTGTTTGTGTTTTACCTCACTGTTATAGCATATGCGTGGTTTGGTATCTCGTTCCCGTCAGCAGTATCGTATATTCTTCCCAACAGCAGAATTTTCGGTCGTCGGAATTTCTGACAGGTTTTAGTGAAGTAAAACTAAGAAAAAAGAAAAACTATACACGTTATTTGGATTTCATGTTTCATAGGAAATCTAGAACAAATCTCGCTATTAGCGGAAAGATCGTGCACGTTTCGGTTCAAAGCGACACTCGAGACCATAAGAACATAAAGGAATGCAGAACCAGAACACGATAATGATTATTTACACGACCAAGTGTGAGCGGATAAGATGTGAATTATTGCATTCGCTCACACAGTGCAATATGGAACGAATAACCAATTTTTTTATTGAGTTATATAACATTTATACACATGGAAAATAGTTATAATAAGAAAAGAGTATATATATATATATCATGTAAATAGGACAAATACATCCATAAATCTAAAACATTATGATCATTTCGTTTTAACCTTTGCCACTGCTAATTAAAATATTTTTCCAACTCAGCTTAATAGAGATATTTTTAACTACAACTCGAATTGTAGTCAAATACACTAACACCAATTATAGACTTCATGTCGGTATTATTTCCCGAAATATTGAAAACTCTATTTATGTTATTGAGTTGATTTTTTTTTTTTTAAATCATGTTTCAATCGCCAAACGACAATTCCTCCTTTGTGATTTCCTTTTCCAAGTCTTCAGAACCAAAAGCCCTCCCTACACCCTGGAACTTATTACTCTACGTAGATCTACCCAGTCTCAATACCAGGTCTCAACCTATAGATTTATATGTCCCTCCCTTAAAACTACTTCCTTCGGCGAATCCTTCGTCATTCCTCCTCGTCCACAAATTCCTTCAATCCTCAACTCCTGTTCCGCCACCTACTCCATATTAAAACTTAAACAAACAAGTAAAATTTCCTTGAGTCTATACACTGTTTAATTCAATCAACTGTACAATTTCAATAACAATCAGCAGTTAATTAGTTGTCATTTTGTTTTCATCTAAGCCAGACTAATGTTCTAAATTATGTGACACTGTTATTATTCTTTGGGGACTGTAGTCCCAGAATAAAATTATTTTTTCATTCATTCAAACGTAAACAATCAACTCTTTTATTTTTATTTTACATGGCTGCTTAGTAATTTCTGAGAAAAACTTGAAAGGGTTACTTGATATATATACATATTAGTAGTGTAACAAATTGCGTTATTTAAGAATAATTTCAAGTGAATCAGTTAATAAGTGAAATTTTTTTTTTTTTGAAATCTATTGAATAATAATACAATCAGCCACTGCTGGAGGGCTATAAGCATTAGGGCTAAAAGTTCTCATTCATACAATATATACAAATAATAAAGAAATAAATATAAATATAAGAAGTAAATAAATAATACTGATGAAGAAGGTAAATAAAAAAAAATAATAATAAAAATAAAATAAAATAAAAACTTCTAAACACAATCATAACTATATACAATATATACATTTGCCCAAGAATCTCCGAGCCAGGCTTTTACCTCCACACGCGGAAGGCACAGCAAGACTCCGGAAGATCCCAGTGCCACTTTTCCAGTCGCATCACTAGTATTAGAAGCCAGTGGAGACTGAAAGAGGGCACTACAGCCACAGACGCTCAGGACCTGAGTGGAGAAGCTGGCCATTGCCAGGACTCCAAAGGCATATTTACAAAAGAACTCGAGGCCACTGCCGTTTCAACCTTCGAGGGGGATGGTATGGATGCTCGGAGCTGGATAGGGATTGCGCTAGAGGATTGGGATGACGAATGAGGTGCTGGTGAAAGGTTGGAGAATCTGGATGGGATGATGTCATGGACATATGGGATGTTAAGGTCATGGTGTAGGGTCTTGTTCGTGACATAATATGGAGCATTGACTATTGTTCGAAGGACTTTGGACTGGAAGGATTGGATGCGTTTGATATTCGATGATTTAGTTGTCCCCCACAGTTCAAGTCCGTAGGTCCAGATAGGTTTCAGTATGGTCTTGTAGATTAATAATTTGTTTTCTGTTGAGAGATGAGATCTTCTGTTTAGTAGTCTATATAGCTGACCAAATCGTCGGTTAAGCTCTTGTCTTTTAAGTCTCGTATGTGGGTTCCAAGTCAGTCTTTTGTCCAGAAGGAAGCCAAGGTATCGGACTGTGTCTGAGTAGGGAAGAGGAATTGAATTAAAAAGGATTGGCGGACAGGATCTGAATAAGTGAAATTATGAATTGATAATTTAATGAATGACTTACTTAAATATTAGACATCAATATTTGTAAAAGAAAATATTATTATTGTAAAAAACAAACAAGTAGAACTGAGGTCAAATAAAAAGGTGAAATAGTAATTTAATAAACCCAACACTCAAATCAGAAATTGTTTACACGGTTGTATTTATCTTTGGGCAGCGCTAAAATCAAAACAACGTTAAATTGCCTTCTAAATACAACTGCTGTATGACGAGGATTTGAAAAATTGAACAATATTTTTTTTTTACAAAAAGAAAAACTTTACAATAAATCAAAAATTGAAAATTCGACTAAATCAAGATTAAACCGATTTTCACTCTTCGGCACAAAACATGTCTTACTCTTTAAATTAACTATTCTCGAATTCCTCAAACTGATAAAGTGGAATATATTGGACTGAGATTTGACTGAATAATGACATGGAGCCCCTAATCAATAAAAATAAAAAAAAATAAAAACTCTAAACTTTGGATCGCGACTAGTATAGTCACTTCTATCAAGAGGTTCAAAATTTAACTAAAACAGAAACTGAAAAATTAAATTTATCTAATTAAATCTATTTCGACCCAAGCTTCATAGTTAAACATATAAAAAAACTATAAACCTTACAAAAACAATTTCAGAAATTTAACTAAAGCTGCATTTTACGTCAGAAATATTTACATAGAGATCTTCACACGTCAACAGTGAACAACTAAATACGTACAAATTATAAGAGATTTAATAATAACTTGCTTGAACATACTTACACAATTATACAAGATATAATCCGAACTTTGAATTTGTGAGACGTAGCGCCGTAAAAGAAGAAAAAACATAAAAGAGTTTGATTTTTTTTTACTTTATTTTTTTTTCTATAGGTCTCGCTTAATTTCCACTGGCTTTAGCAGCTGTTATGCGGCTGAGAGGGTAGCACAGGAATCTCTTAGAGTATAAATACAGTATTAGGAAATACAGGAATATAAATACAGGAATATAAATACAGGAATTAGAAAAATACAGTAATATCTCTATAGTAATAAGCTAAAAAGTAAATGCAAGATTGTTGCGAGACTCTTGCGCAAGACCAAGACTGAGTTTGCAAGACCAAGACTCGTCTCGGTATGAATGAGTTTTTATGTTTTTAATTTACTTATGTTTAGGTTATTTTATTTTTTATTGTGCAAAGCTTTTTGATTATTATTTAGTAAATATTGTATATTTGTTAATTTTATGTTTTCTTTGTATATGTTAATGTGTTCATATCTCTTTATAATCATTGTCCACGTGACAAAGTATTATATTTCTAAATAAATAAAAAAAAAGCTCGACCAGTGTTGAAGTTGAATTTGTGAAACGTAGAGCCGTAAAAGAAGAAAAACATAAAAGAGTTTGATTTTTTTTTTACTTTATTTTTTTTCTATAGCTCTCGCTTAATTTCCACTGGCTTTAGCAGCTGAGAGGGTAGCACAGGAATCTCTTGGAGTCCTGTTTTCCCTCTATAGTTGAAGGCTTGGTGTTTCCTGCCAGATTGTATATAGGTAGTGTTGCCCAAAATTGGTCTTGGTCTTGCACTTTGCAAGACCAAGACCAAGGCCGCCTACCTGTTGCAAGACCAAGACCAGGACAGATAAAAAAAATCTATTTTTTAATAAAAATTAAATCAAAATAGTTACTAATACTTGACAATCTTAACTACTATATGTTAATAATTGGTATAACCAATATACTTTTAAATTGAACTCCTTTAATTTTTCATTCGGGCTTAGTTAAGTTTCCCCTATCTAAAAAAATACAGTAATATCTCTATAGTAATAAGCTAATAAGTAAATGCAAGACTGTTGCGAAAGACCAAGACTGAGTTTGCAAGACCAAGACTCGTCTCGGTCTCGCATTTGGGCAACACTATATACATAGGTACGACTGTGCTTTTATATTTTTAATTTGCTTATGTTTAGGTTATTTTATTTTTGATTGTACGTAGTTATTTGATTATTATTTAATTAATATTGTACTTTCGTTAATTTTATGTTTTCTATGAATACGGCGTTAATGTGTTCATATCTTACTATAATTATTGTCCACATGCCAGATTATTATATTTCTAAATGAAAAAAAAAAGCTCGACCAGTGTGGTACATGCTGAAGAGATTTCAATCTTATAAACCCACTAACACATGTTGTAAAAACATTTACATAACAGATAACTCCCGGAACAGGAGGCTCAAAAAAAGCTGGATGAGGGATCTTCTACCTGAGGTATAAATATAGGAAGGGATGTCGGAGCACTCATCTCTCACACGCCTATCAATGTCTTAATCTTACTTCCCGACAGTATAATCAGAGGTTGTTAGTATCTATAGACAAGTGGGTGTGAAAAAAAAAATCTACATATATTCGTCATTCGTCCGACTATGCAGCGACTGAAGGAATCGCACAGGCCGCTATTGAGGGACAGTTAGGAAGGACTTACGTGACGAAACCCTTAGGAGCGAGGGGGGGGGGGTTCGTGCCCCGCCTGGATTTATTCAATTTGTCCCGAGGCATGCGTGCGCCATTTACATTCTAGACTATACTGCTTCCTTCCTTTTTGCAACTTGCAGGAAAACGACTCCTGCATGCACCAACCATTAAATGTTTGTTTATATTCAACTTAGTCCTTTACGTCTTAATTTATAAAACGCTCTTTTAAATGGGAATGGGAGGCATTCTGTATATATTTTTTTTTAAATGCTGAACCTACACAAGATGTCGGAACCCATTCGCAACATTGAAAGTTAACTTAGGAAATTATTGGCATTCATTTGATACAATTAAATGAATATCAATCCGCACTTGTAATGGAATTGACAATCGGCAGATATTTTGTGGTAAATTAAATGATTGGCATTATAGGCATGAGGAAGGATAACACTCAGCAGCACACATTCCTGGTCATCATTTACTTCTATGACTCAGGTTGTGAGATCTCTCATACAGCTCCTCTTCTGTCTTCTTCTGAAAGGCGTGTCAACCATGATGATATGATTTATAAGCCTAATATTATGTTCGTGTGATTTGAAATGAAAACGAGAGTAGAGAATACGTATAAGTTGGTCGATAGTTGCTTGTCATAAGAAGTTATGTAAAAAATTGTAAAATTTCGGATTCAAATGACCATTGTTTAGGTAAGTGCGTCTTTTTTGCCGAACAATAAATCTGAGAGGCTTATGTCCAGATGGGTTTGAGTAGGTAAGTGTATGTATTTAGTTCAGACTTTCAACTTCGATTTAGAAAGAAGTGAGTACAGTATTTTCAGTCGCTTGTTTAAAGTCTGTCGTTTTGTGGTTTTAATGTATGGTCTGTTATGGACCCCAGGTCATCCTTCTGTCTAATATGATTCCTAGTTATAATATAATTAATTTGGTATAATCTATATAAATAAAATAAATGTTTTATCTGTACATTGAATAGAATCAACCCATTTCATACAGTACTGACACCAAATCCACTTTTAAAAATTTTTTTGTCTGTCTGTATGTCCGCATTGTCCAACGAAATTTTGTCAGGAGTAAGCTCAGCAATGGCTAATTTTAATATTATATTTAGGTTTTCATGACTTAAAAAATAGGTTTTAAATGAAATCAAAATATTGAGTAGAACCAAAGTTATGAATTCTTGAGTAATTTGTCTAAAGATCCCGGTTAGGCAGTTACTTACTTCCATTGTCATCCCAACCTACTCTGCCTTGAGCCACATTTAAAAGTAGTACTATTGAACTGATAGAAAAAATGATCACAACTGAACGGGGAAAATCTGAAATACCGAAAATCTTTAACGCGTTGTCGCTTAAAACATACTCATTCGTCAACTTTGTCCAATCTTCCCGATCAATGTGTCATTCGATTCAACTTCGCAAGCCTAACAAATTTGTAGTATACATTTTTAATATTAATCAAACGGATTAGTCAGAAATCGGAAAAAAAACTCCCAAAAATTTCACCCCGCCCTCCAGAATATTTAGATGAAGTTCTAATACACGAATATAAGTGACTCAATGTCCAATGTTATTTTGCCAGCGATAAACTTTTGAAGCAATGTTTGAAGAAATGGAGAGACTAAAACGCTTTTTGATTATTTCAATCGACTCCACAATCTCCACGCTTCATCATAAATAAAAATTAAACACTTAACAAATTTGAATGGATCGATGGTGGTCGGTTTAGTTGTGTGGTACCTAAACAAATAAGCCTCACAAATTTACGGTTCTACAAAAAAGACGCACTTAAAAAAACTACAGAAATTCCAGACCAAAATTTTACGACTTTTAACAGGAGCTTCTTGGTAAGTAAACAACAAAACTTTACATAACGACTTACGACAATCAACTATCGACCAACACATTCGTTATATCTAATCCAGATTTTATCTTAAACTACACGGACTTATTAACGACATGGCCACAGCTGACATGCCTATCAGGAGACGACTAAAGAGGAGCTGGATGAGAGATCTCCTTTCCTGAATTAAGGAAATAAATCAAGATCAAAAAGAAGTGCTGCTGGGTACTTTTTTTTCCTCATGTCTAAAATGTCAATTTTTCTTATTAGTTTCAGCACATCTGCTTATTTTCAAGCTCATGACAGGTGTGGAGGGAAATATGAATTTAAGGGAAGACAAAAAAAAATATATATATTTTTATGACTAAATACTTTCTCCCAGTAAAGTATTATATTCGCCATATTATATATTTAGTATTAGATACTTTGCATTTGTCAACCTCGGCTGTTTCTCCTTCCTTCTCCCTCCCCCCAGACCCAGACAGGGTCGGGATAGAACCACTATTTAGCTTGAGCTAGCTGACACAGTGTCGAGGTGGCATTAGCACACGTCACCAGCACACCAACAGCCAATGCAAATCTCCCTTATTTACCGCCCCAGGATCCGCCCAGGGCAAAAACCCTTCCTCCCGTCATCCTTCATCCTGAGTCATCTACCGCCAGATGCCGCCTTGACTTGTCTACTGCGGCGGAACGATTAGGCGAGCTCGACCCGCGATAAGAACACGTTCCCTGACATTTGTATATACATATATAAAAAGTTATTGCAGTGTCAAAAGATTCTTTTTAATGTATCTTTTCACGAATCACACAAAATATAATATAACTAAAAAAATAAAAATAAAATATAGGTTAGGACCCAACAAAGAAATCTACACAAAGGAGCTAGAAACATAAATAAGGTTCAGCAGAGTGAAATTCCACGGTAAGAATGACTCCGGAAAGACTAAATAAGGAAATATGCCGAAAAATCCGAGTATACAAACAAAATACTGAAGGAAATCAAGGATCTTGTAGGAAAGAAAACTTCGAAAAAGGGCATCACGTAGACAGCAAAAACAAGAAAAGAACCAAAAGTAATGATATTCGTGTGGTATCTAGGTCCAGTGAAAAAAAAAAATACAACTCAAAACAGAAAAGGAAATGTATAAATATTAATAAAATAGATAATAAAGAATTTTATTTAAGAATATCAAAGAATCTCTAATAATTAATTATTAATTTTTAAATGAAAATCATATTAGGAATTTCTATACTATTCTCCAAATTTTTTCCAAGTTTGGGTCAAATTGAACGAGCAGTTTTCAAACTATAAGCTTGTCAAATAATACGTTTGCTGATCTGAAAGCGAAAGTATTTTTTTCTGGAATATTAGATCTCTCACTTAGAACTCTCACTCCTTATGATCAATGCCTTCCACATTTCACAGCCATTATATTGTTAACAATTATTTCTATTGATTTTAATCATTAAATAGAATTCAATGAAATTGATACGAAGTAATTTCTATACTGTTCTCCAAATTTCCTCCAAGTTTGGGTCAAATCGAATGCCCTGTTTTCAAACTATAGCCACATCAAATAACAGATTTCCTGATCTGAAAGCGAAAGTATTTTTTCTAGGAGAAGTGGATATAATTTGATAAAATCCATACCTACTTGATTATCTGTTTACCAATTCCTTAATTTCTCTCCAAATTTGAGTCAAATCGAACCTGCGGTTTTAGAGATATAGACGTATCAGGCAAAACACTTTTGAGCATATATAAGAGAAAGGAACATACTGAATTCGATAACATTGATATATCAATTATTTTTTCACCATTATCTACCTTTTATCTACATTTGAGCCAAATTGAACGAGACCATTCTGAAATATTGGCTTATCTAAAAAAATATGTTTGCGCGTGCGTAAGTAGAAGTGCTGAATTAAATTTGATAAAATTGATACGGGTCCATTTAGGCACCAATCTGCCTAATCCCTGAAAATTTAATGAAATTAGGATGAATGGTGCTAGGTGATATGGCCGTCACATTGATTTGACTACAGACAGACATACGCCGAACCAAATTTGATCCTTGATGTGTGAAACGTAAAACGCAAGATGAAATTTTCGATCTTGAGCATACAATTTTGTTTTAACCTCTCGCATGAACACAATGCTTCCTACCTTCGGAGGGAGCAAAAAAAAAAAAACTATATGACATTTACTTGTCACCAAGGCTACTGAGATCTCACAAATACATACTGGAAGTAACAGGAGAGAAAGATTGTATAAAACAGCTGATTAGTAGAAATATAGGGAAAATATGTATTTATACTTGAAATATAATAATACAAAAATGTGTTAATAAAACAAATAACAAACTAATAAATAAAATCGACTAAGGTGTTTTCTTTCGACTACCCGATGTTCTATTTTAATATATTTTTTGAGATGCCTGCTTATTTTAGTAATATAGATATAATATTATCAGACACAGTATTGAAACATAATTCACTGCTCCATTCGTCAAGGCTAAGCAGAAAATGATATACAGAATGGTAAAGAAGACCCCATTCACACCCTCCCCCTTCACGACTATAAACTATTTCTATTAGTTGCGGGGTTGGAACCCCAACCGACTGACCCACTCCCAACCAAATGCAGGAAGGAACCACTGCCATCGAGATAACTTCCAGACCCTTTTGTGCCATCCAAATCGTACGTCAACGCCAGTCGAGGGGGAAGTGTACGGTCGATTTCTCAACAGTCATATCCTACATTAATTTTCGCACCACTGGAGTCACGCTCTATTAGACTAAAAGTGAATCATTACTTATAGTCGTATCAACATAGACCAAAAAGGACATTTGTGAGAAAATAATTTATGTTTTTTTAATGAAAATAATTAAGGATGTTTTTTTTTCATGTCAGGAATAAGAATCAAAATAATTCCCACCTCCCTGATTGATGAAAGATAACCTTATTTGCGAAAAACCTTATTTGAAACTCTTTAGCAATGTTTCTCATTTAACTTCGAATCCATTGATTTTACGGAAATAATGAACATAGATGAAAATATTTCTCATAAAATTCTAGATAAAATGTATCATATTATTAATTTGGCTAGTAGAAATAGAAAAATAACTTTATTCTGGGACAGAGTCCCTTGAGAATAACAAAATAGAACAAAATTAAAATATTACATCTGGCCAAAATAAAATCAATCGAAAAAAAAGAAATAATGTAAACAAAACATAAGGTAAAAATTCTATATACAAAACAAACTAAACTATATACAAAACCATTAATACTATGACAAGACACTTAAAGCTATTTGCTCTTATAGACCAGCATACACTTTTACGAAAAAAATAAAGAATTAAAAAAAAAAAATGTATCAAATTCTCTATTAAAATCAGCTCGAATGGTTAGCAACTATCTGACTGTTTTTGGGATAGGAATTGGAATAGGAGGGTTTTGAATGTGGATATGGATGGGGAATGTCGAATTTTGATAGGGAGGGAATTCCAGAAATTGACAGAGCGAACAATAAAGGAATTTTGGAATGAGGCAGATCTGTGAGAAGGCATGTAAAGGTTAGAAGGTCGAGATCTTGTGGACAGGGAATGGACTGAGGATTTGAACTGGAGAAGGTTGTAGGCGTAAGAAGGACGATGGTTGCTGATGATTTGGTAGAGGAACGTACCTAGGAAATATTGTCTTCGGAAGGAGGAGAAGAGCCACCTTAACTCATCGTAGTGGTGAGAAACATGAGAGTATCTTGGGGCCCCGATCACAAATCTTACGCAGCTGTTCATTAGAGTACGTACCGGTATCGAGTAAACAGTATTAAAAGTTGAAAACAGTTTGAAGTACTTACTTAAAAGTTACTGTAATAAGGCCTTTGAAACCAAATATCTGAATATTATTTGATTATTAATATGATGAGTATTTTCATTCCTATAAAGTGATGCTCCACTTTAAATTTGGCTAAATACCTCAATGACCTAAAATCAGATAGTAATGATGATGTAAAAAACTCAATTCAGGTGGATCAAATGCTTGATAGAATAAATACAATAGATAATAGGTAAATATTGTTTGGTTTTTATTTTAATTTAAAAAAAAATTATTTACCAATATCAACAGGAATGACGTATTAAAAATAATTGAAAAATACTGGGATACAATAGCACCACATACCCAAATTAAAGGGTTTTTATGGAAGATATGGATTAAAATATCTCAGAAGCATCGGACCTGCATACTGTAAGCAATGGAAATATTAAGCATGAGCTATTATTTATAATTTATATTAAATATTATTAATTTTCCCTTGTAGCTTCCCTTGTGTGGTCTGAAGCATCACCAGTTTTTTTTATTCATTAATTTGTTCTTTTTTTTTTTTATCAACACGCTTTTCATTATTATATTTTAAGTACAGATATATATTTATCCACTATCCCTGCTAATCAGCTGTTTTCAACAACCTTCCTATAGGATGGCTTGGTGAGATATGAGATGCAGTTTGAAGTACTTAGCTAAAAATTACTGTAATAATGCCTATAAAATGAATGAAATATTTCTACCCAAAACCCCAAAGCCTTGGGACTATTAGCATAGAGTATTTAAATAAAATATTTTTTATTTATTTATATATTAGTTTTTTGTTTTATTTTTCATTTTTCATGGACTGGAGATTTCACAGATATATAACAGAAGGAAACGTTTAATATTTAAGAAGATATGTCTGAATCAATAAAATATGTAAGTCTTAATATCCTTATTACAGTCGTAAGATCTCATTACTCAATATTAAATACTTCCTATAGAAAACACATTTAAAATATTTACTTCTCATTGAATAAATTTTCTTTATTATTTATTTTCTATAATCACAGAAACGTAGGTGAAGAAAATAATAAAGTAGGCCAAATTGACAGATTTCTCAATTTTAAAAATAAGCAGAAAATTACATATTTATGTTTCATCTACTTAAGACCATTAAGAACAGGATAAATGAAACATGAAAATAGTTTCTAAATTGATGTCACAAATACAGAATTTATAAAAAATATGTTCCTCGAAAAGAAAAATGTAATTCGAGCATATTTCTAGATTTACTGATGGAATTTTCAGGTTGATTGGTTTTTTGTCAGAATCCTTTGTATGCCCCAAGAATGCATGAATGTTATACTTTTATGCAGCTTTGTTATTTTTTTTTTTTTTATATATAGAACTGTATTTTGTTTTTGTTTTTTTTTTACTTCCATAAATAAATATTATTGCCGTTTGCAACACCAATGAAACAATATTTAATGATTTAATTGTTAAACACTAATATACATATATATTTTTATTCAATTCTCCATCTGCACATGTCATGGTAGTGACAATTATCAGCTTTGTTGTTAGGTAGAAAATGGCATGATAGGCATGACGAAGAATAGTACCCAGAAGCACCTCTTAACTGATCTGTTTATATCCTAAAATCAGGAAAGGAGATCTCTCATCCAGCTCCTTTTGAGTCGCCTCCTAATAAGCATTTCAGCCGTGGCCATGTCGTTCAAAGTCTAATATTGTTTTAAATAAAAAATTTTTGTTCACATGATTGTAGTTATTTTATTTTTGTCATATAAATAATAAGATGTCCTGTAAAATTTTATTACATAGATTTTATTTTATTTATTTGTTTATTTATTATCACTGTTCTTATTTTATTTTACTGTATAGCATTTCCAACTTTTTTCATTATTTATTTATGAAATATATATTCGTGACAATATAAATTTGCTATACACAAGATAATAAGCAAATATATTAGGAAATACATGATATCAAGAAGAACAGAACAATCGAAATAACTAGTGAAAATTAGAAATTAATAATAATAAATTAGAAAAAGTAAATAATTGAATATTAAATAGTTGACCGTTGCATTATAAAGCAAGAAGATGGATCGGAGGCGAGGTCATAAATAGGCTAAATATTGGCAAAACTATTTTATTATAAGCCAACGTTTCGACCCGACTTTGCAGGTCTTCTTCAGGGCTAGAACTCCCCAATACATGCCCTTACCCTGGTTTTCCAGTTCTAAGTGAAACTTCCAACTGAACACACCTGTAAGTCTCTAATTTTATTTACTTATTTATTTTTTTTATTTTGTTTCTCCACATTCCTTTAAGTCTATTATTTCATATTATATCCTTTTTCTCTATTCTTCCAATCCCTCCTGTAGATCTGTAGAAGTATATTCACATTTGCATATATTATATATTACACAACAACAATTGTTACCACCTATTTACTTCAGTTTCTGATCTTGTTACTTAGCTTACTCTGTTTATATTTTAATGTACTTACTGATTATAATTTTAATAAGCTTATTCACATTGTTTATAATTTTTTGTCTAAATATTATGTAATTTCCACAATTCTCTATATTTTTGTATCTTGTCCGTTCTAGCCCTGAAAAAGACCCGAAATGTCGAAACGTTGGCTTTTAATAAAATAGTTTTGCCACTATTTATGACCGCCAGCCCAAACCATCTCCTTTCTTTATAATGCAACGGACAACTATTAAATATTCAATATTGTTATTTTCTTTTTAATGTTGATAGTACCTCATAACTATTGTTATCTGTTTTTTTCATAGCCCTGATGAAGGCTAGAACCTAGGGCCGAAACGTCGGCAAAACATAAATATAATTTATTTACACCTCAACTAATGTTCTATTCAGTTAATTTATTTTAACTTAATTTTCTTCCACTAACCATAATTATTGAATCGCATTAGATGGAAACTTAAAGGATAGGAAGTATGTTGTTGATGAGTTGTATTATTTTTTATTGAAATGTTTAAAGTTTAAACGTTTTTTTTTAAATATTTAATAGTTGACCATTGCATTATAAAGGAAGGAGATGGTCCGGAGTGGCAGTCATAAATAGGATAATTAGTGGCAAATTTTATTGAAATCCTTTACCACTATTTAGCCTGCAACACCGGACCATCTCCTTCTGTTTAAAGTTTTTATTAGTCTATACATCTTTTTATCTTTTTTACCTATACTGTACATCTGTGAAGAGTATGTCCATATAGTTTTAGGTGTGCATTTATGCATCAGATATAATTTTGCATATTTGGAAAAGAAAGTATGTAACTTCATCAATTCTTCATCTTTTTATATCTTGTCCGTTCTCGCCCTGAAGAAGACCTGCAAAGTCGGGTCGAAACGTTGGCTTTTAATAAAATAGTTTTACCAATGGGCTGGAACTCCCAAATACCTATGCTTGCCCTGGTTTTCCAGTTCTAAGTGAAACTCCTAGCTGAACACATCTTGGCTTTTAATAAAATAGTTTTTCCACTATTTAGCCTATTTATGACCGCCACCCCGGACCATCTCCTTACTTTAAAAGTAAATAACATAACACACTAGTATAATACAAAAATAAATTAATATGACTTGAAAAATGCTATATCTATATAAATTATTTTATTTTATATATTTTATTCTACATTGTTATCAATTTATAGTTTATTGGCGTCATTAATATAAATTTATTATAGCAGCTGTCACAATAGAAGAGCCGCTTAAAGTTGATAAATGGAAATTTATTTGGCTTGATGGGTTTGAAAGGAGCTCATTGTGACCTAACGACGAAGTCACCCACAGGAACCGAAGATTGAACCTCTCCGACCCTCTTATCCTCCAACCCTTCCGCTTCAATCCTTACCTTTGATAAAACCTGGATGCGGGTTAACCCGGGTAGACCCCTATATCTAAACACTAAATACCTCATAGTCACCTTATTACAGAGCTATCTATTAATACTATCAACTTTATATATGAAAGCACGATTCAATAAATAAAAATTTGCTGCATCACACAACTTTAACACAAACTCATATTTTTAAGTAGATTGTTTTTTAATTCCACTTATCTATATATAAAATATATAGTAAAGGAAAATATTGGGATCGTGAAAATTTTCGAATCTGAGTTTACAACGGAAATACACGGTTTGAGGTCTCCTGAGGATTATTTGGAATCAAATCCTGCAAAATGGTCTCTGTGTGTATGTATGTGTGTGTGACGAGTCTAGCTCAAAAACGAAAAGTCGTCTGAAAGTGAAGGTTTTTATAAGTCATGAATGTTACAGCAACCTTTGTGTCAAAATCGGCAAAAAAGAAGTGATACTTCAAATAATAGATGTAACACATTTTAACGATTTTCTCAAAAACGGTTCCAAAACGATTTTGATTAAACTCACTATATCAGTGTATTATAAAAAGTTTTTTTGGTATAATTGAGGTTTTATCCTCATTGGTGTTCTCTAACAGGGCTTAAATTGATAATTTCCAACACTAAGTTTAATTGTTTTTATTTGAAATAATTAACCATTTTACATTAATTTTTGATATAAAAAATATTTAAATATAAAACATGAAAGAATTAAAAAATTAACTAAAGGAGAAATAAGAGATCGTAACGGAATTGTAAAGCAGGAACCAAAGGAATACGAGCGCGCCCGAAAAATAACATAGGCTTTCATAGCTTAATATAATACGAACTCCGACAATATTATCTACTTATACATATGCGGTTATCATAAATGCCATCGTTGTTATTATTTAATACTTGATTGTATAGAATACAGCGAAATAAAAAGCCCACAATGAAATGTAATACTATAATAAATATAGCGTCTACAATTTGCATTTTCACTTCCCCTTTCTCTGAAAATACTTGATTCTGCTAAGAAGAGGGTGGTTAGTAAAAGTCTTGTGATGCGCGCACCAGATTTTTTTTACAAAATAACTAATTTTAACAACAAAAAATAGTATATTGTAAGTGATATTGACCTCTATGAATATTTAAAAATGGTTTAAGAATAGTAGTCAGGTGTCTTCTACCTAGAAACGATATTCAAAAGACTGTCATATCTTGACATGCTCAAATCCAAAAGCTAACTATTAGCTTATTACTATTTATTAAAAATGTTAATTTACATCTAAGAAAAACGCTATAGAATAGGTACATTTAGATGTTTTATTTTGTTTCACGACTTCCAGAGTGACCATTTCTTCCAAAGTCGATAGCACAATAACCTACTCCCCCCACTCCCAAGATATTTTATTCTTCACCTTTTCTTAAAAACAGAGCAAGCGAAGGTAGAATTAGAAAAATCGTAAATCACAAACAATTATACTTGCTGCAGTAAGTTGAAATTTTTCCTCTTGTCCCTTAGTATGAACCTTTTCATTCCAAAAATTCATAACCCAGTCAAAATTAGTCCCCCTCAAAAATTCAAAAACCCGTCTAAATATGCCCCTCCAAAAATTTTGACACTCACTTCTGAGCATCCCGGTGGAATTCCATTAGACAAGTGGATTTTAAATAGACAACAACAGATTAAGAATTTTTTTTTTGACATTTACATAGTTGACATTTAAATTTTGGACATAATGGATATAATGACATGAATACACTTGCTGAGTAACTATCCAATGGTAGCACTCTAATGATATGACTACATTAGAAGATCACGGGGCCATCTTCTTTTCAGACGCCTCGGAGGGTTATCAGGAATTGAAGAGGAAGCAAGGTTAGAAACGAGAGGGTTGGGATGATTCTGAAGTTTATTATAGAAGGATATGTATCTGGATTGGGCCAGATCTGAAACATAAGGAACATTAAGATCTTTATGGATAATTTTATTAGTGACAAAGTAAGGAGCATTGAGGATTTTACGAAGGATTTTGGATTGTAAGGATTGGATGCGAGAGGAATTCGATGGTTTAGTGGTGCAACATAGCTCAACTCCGTAAGTCCAAATAGGTCTTATTATAGTCAAGTATATGAGTCTTTTGTAATTAATGGGAAGTTTAGAGCGTTTGTCTTGTAAGTGTTGAAGTAATCGGGATTAAGAATTTAACGACAGATTAGGAATTTTAAAAGAACAAACTAAGACTATTAGAACAAAAATCTTTTGAGTAACGATGGAAGCATATGGAGAAGGACAAAAAAAAAATCTGAGCTCTTTGCCAACCAACTTTCTATTGTTTTACAACACGTACTGACTTGTCTAATACTGAACACGAAAGACATGCACAAAACTTTTGAAATATTCCACTACTATCCACCTTGCTTTACTCTTAATCAAGTTGCAGAAAAAATTAGACAATTAACTAAAAAGGAAGCTCCTGTCATGGCCTGATAAAATCTTAAATGCTCCAGAAAATGTCAAGGGAAGCTCAAGTGTATTTCAATTTATGAGAGAACGAACAAATTTCCGTTAAAATAAAAAACAAATTCATACCTTACAATTAAATTATCTAAAAAAAAAAAATACTTCATCATACAGATCCATTATTTTATAAAATGTTCGAAAAACTTCTTCTTCTTTATAAAACATGCTTTTGGATTTCAACACTCCATTCAACCATTCATCAATTACACCGAATGACGGACCACATAGTGACAACACCAGAGAATAAATAGTAACAGACATATTCCTGAATATTGCTCAAGAGTTCGATAGGCTATGGTATTTTCGAATTTAAGTCAATACTTCCAATAAGCAATTTTTCTCAGTCCAACATGGGTCAGAACTATTGCGTTAGCAAATGTATCCTTTCGGTTTTTCATGGTGAAATAAAACTGAATGTATTATAGACATCAAATTTATTTTAATCTACAATATATTTAATATGACTTTTCCCATCTGGTGTGGCAAAAGGCTCAATCATTTATTGCGAGTGACCAATGAGATGTTGGACGAAGCGTTGTCTTGGTGGAACACAACACCCTTCCGATCATTCAGAACTCTTCAGGATGTTCCCTAAATTCGATGTTACTGTATCCTATGGAAAGTTAAATTATTGCTCTTCAAAGCCGTACGAATAGTTTTTTTTTTTTATTAGATGTCTATAATAAACAATGGAATAAATAAACAAAAACTCATTATACGATTTTATTTTTAATCTCCATTTGTAGATTGTTTACGAAGGTCCTATTGATGTCATTATGTGGCCCTAAATTGCTCCTAAACTTCTACTAGATAGTTAAATTCGTATTGAATTTATAACATTTTTTGTGATTTTCGAAAAAAAAAAAAAAAATCATGCGAGGTACCCAAACATTAATCCAGAAAACATAGCCGAGCTTGTGCAAATGATTTGTTACGCTTGTGTGGTACACATTTAGGACCATAGCAATGTCTCGTACTGATTGAATAGGATTATGATAAACAATGGCCTTAGATTGCTCGTTTCAATTTCATATGGGCGACCAGACCGCTGAGCATCATTGAAGTCAAACTTTTCTGAATAAAATTTGGCAAACAAATTTTTAAAGGTGCGTTCGGTTAAGGCTTCTCTATTGAAACATTGAATATTTTTCTATGAGCTTCTGCAGCATGCTTTCGTTTTTTAAAATAATAGAACAAAATGTGACGATAATGAGTGGTATTTTCTTCCATATTCACAGTACATTAGCAAACACAATAGTAAGCTAGTTTCAACAAGAGTTAACAGATATAGTTGTTGACATATTACAAACAGGATAAACAATCCCTGTTAGGGATTAATTCATCAGATAAGCAGTGTATCATCAGTGTGTATAGAAACATAAAAATACATAGAGAGACATAAAGAGAAAAACCGAAAGGGCTTATTTAAAAAATCAATATCTTCCATTAGGTCTATTTCAGCAGGAGTTCCCCGATTACTCTGGGTTACATACAATCACTTTGTATGAATCTTGTAGTTCCAATATTTTAACAGCCATGTACACGCCTCACAGATCCTTCAGCAATTTTTAACAAAATTACTGACTGGTTTAAACCCTAAACCAGTATTAAAGTAATAATAAATCAATACAGTACTGTTAATTCATCAACGATCGCTATATTAATGAACACAACTTCTCTGGTTGTGAAGGTCAGTAATTAGGCTCTTATAGAGAACGAACATGTATAGCACACACAGGGCAGTTTGCATACAGCTGGTCGGCACTGATTGAGACTACCAAAACGTGAATCGAACCCAATACATCAGCGCTGGCCGCGACAATACAGCCATAATTGGCAGTGTCCCCCCGGGACCTATCGCTGCTGCTGCACTGATTCTGTGTCCCCCAACTTCCCTCCCCCCTAGGGAGGTCCTTAGCGAATTTTATAGTCCTCGAGGGAACGGTTGGCACCCCTGACACACTCCTGCGCAGGATTAGTCTAATTCGGGGCAGGAAAAGAGGTCCTTAATCTCTCCGCTTCAGCCTTAAACGAGTTCCCGGGGGAATATCGGCTTTATAGAAATTATCCTCCGGGATTGGCCTTAACCAATTCAATTCGCGGATATCAGTAAGTTGAAGAACTTTTCGCATTTAAAATATATTTAGAAATTAAAAAAAAAAAATATTTTTAAATTCAACGCAGTCAGGAGAATATTCCATGGTATATTAATAGACAAAGTTTTATCAAATCATTAACATCCGCCTGAAACTTCGAAAATAGCTTCACCTCACCGTCATCTACAAATATTTTATTTAGAAAAAATCTCAGAATTGGAATTGGGGCGTTTTCAATCTGGAGATCGGCAAAATTTGTCTATTTAATAATGGATCGTTCTTGGGTTGAAACGGCTGAATAATTTTGAAAGTCATCTTTTATCTCGACTTTGTGCTCAAATTATCTTACAATCCAAGTGGAAAGCAAATGGATATTTACGAGTTTTTAATATCTTATTAAATAGACAAAGTTCGCCGACTCTATAATAATACTCCAGTTTGAAAACTCCCCAATTCCGAGGATTTTGTGAATAAAATATTTGTAGGTTACGATGAGGTGAAGATATTTAAAAAGTTTCAGGCAGATGTTAATAATTTAAATACATTTTAATATATTTTAGGCCTAAGGAGAAGAGACAATCGATAGTTTCAAACTATCAATATATCGGTAGTAATATCAATTATTGCCCATCTCTAATATATATATATATATATATATATAGAAGGGAACGTGTTTGAACATGTACAGAAGGTATCAAAAGTGTATATAGGTATGTATGTGTTCTTTTTATTTATTTATTTTAAGGTTATTTTATTCGTATTTATTGTATATATATATTATTTTTCTGTATAATTTATTTTATTTTTTGTACATAGAGTGTGAATGTGATATCTGAAAACTATTATAAATGTTCTTTGAGACAGATTGTAATATTTTTAAATAAATAAGTTTAAAAAAAAAATTATATCAAAGAGCACCTGTTGCCAGGTGATAGTCATTATATAAAGTTGAGAATTTAATTACAGCATTTAATTAAAAAAAACAGTTATATTTGTTAGTTTGGCACTTTTTTTTAAATTTATTTATTTGGAAATATAATAATCTGTTAGGTGTGCAATAATTAGAGTGATATATGAACACAGGCTTCTGCCTTCAACTACAGAAGGAAAAGCAGGACTCAAGAGATCCCTGTGCTACTCTCCCAACCGCATCGCTGGTGCTAAAGCCAGTAGAGTTTGAGCGAGAGCGCTTTAGCCACATATACTCATGTCTTGAGTGGAGAATCTGGCCATTGCCAGAACTCCTATATATTCTTACAAGTCTCTGGGCCACTGCCGCTTCAACCTTCGAGGAGGGTTGTAGGGATGAGTGGAACTAGATAGGGATTGTGCTAGGGAATTTGGATGATTTATAAGGGTCTGATGGAATTTGGAAAAATTTTCAGGGATAAAGTCGAGAACAAATGGAAGAAGGTCATGATATAAGTTTGGCACTCTATAAGAGAAAACTACGATATATTGAGTTTGAGGAATATCTTTAACTCGTACGAAAAATTCGCAGAAAGTTTTGTTTAGTGAAGAAATAGCTAAACAATATGGAAATAAGTAGTTCCTATGTATTATGTAAAGAACGAATTAATATTTCCTTGGTCGATTACAATATTCCATTAAACATAATAGGCCAAAATATTTGTACATATTGCTTTGCTAGGCCTATTTTTAAACGCTGACTGAAAAGATATTACAAGTAATAAAGACAAAATAATGCGCCGATCATGAGATATTCTAAATTATTAAAAAAATATAAAATGTAAGAACAACCAAATGTCTGTAATAAATAATAAAGTTAGCATATCAAACAGGAAAAAATATTTAGTAGAGTATTCTACTCCTTAATGCAATATCTTAAAACAGAAAGACATTATTAAAATAATTGACCGTATCTTCGTTAATAATTGTTCGATTTTTACGATTTTTTTTTGTTTTGTAGGGAATTTAGTAATCTTTCTAATTATTGCGGGTACAATCCAGAAAAAATTTATAATTTTTTAATTATTCTCAAATAAAGTTTCTTTTCCCCTATAACTTTTTTTTCAGAAATTTCGGGGGGATGGGACTATGTTTCGCATGTGAAGGAGAAGAATATCTTCAAAATGAGAGGCCAACCATTGGATTTGATGAACAATTGACTAAGTTATGGCGTAACGACAAAAAAATGCCTCTTAGTAATAATATATAGGATACTTTTAGTTTTAAAGATATTTTTATGATGCTCGCATTTAACAAAAGGGAATCGCTTTTCTACCACGTTGAAGACTATAGCTAAGGAAGTTGCTCTTATTTTTTAGGTCCCTCGGGTATTCCGCACATCGCTCCCTAATTCGATTCCTGTAATTCGAGACAGAATTAGTTTGACAAAAGAACGGCCCTCGGATCGCCGATAACCTGATTACAGGGACCTCCGTGGGATACAGAGAGCGCCACTCTTTGAGTCGGCCAATTAGTTGACGTCGGAAAAAAAAATTACAAAGGCAGTGTGTTTTTCCTGTTTTCTCAACAGCCTACGCTTCATGCTATTAAATACAACAGTGAACTTATCAGTAAACATATCGATATATCGAATTTTAAACATGATAGCGCACGGTATTGCTAAGTATTGAATATAGCAAATGAAGTTTTAAAATTTATTATGGTAAGTCGAATGAAACCGACTTCTGACACCAAAAACGGCGTGAAGGGTAGAGAGCAGGTAAATTAAGGACAAGGGTCTCTAGAGATGGTCACTAAAAACTAGTAACGGGCTAAGTAACTAGTTCCTTTAGGGGTGTTACCAGTTACTGTGGAGTAATAGGGTGAAGTTAAGAACCAATGGAAAACATCCTTTCCTCACCCTGAATTTTTGTATATAATTGTCGAGAAGTAAGAAAAGAGGTCTTATGTTGATGTCCGGCCTTGAGGATGGGTCTTATGTTTTCTTCCGGCTTGGGGACTGAAGCCTTGGCCCAGCATAGACCATGAAGATCCTGGCAGAGCCTTGATAGATGACCTCGGATCATCAGATGAAGCAATGAAAACTACCAACCACACCACTTCATAGAAAATAGATAAATTGTAATTCTCCATCCTAATATTATAATATTGCTTGGCAAAAATTCTCGAACCGTTCATCTGAAATCATGCGTTCACAGTTAATTATTAAATTCATCGAATCACTTATTTTGTTCTTGTAAATATAATTTGTATATATTCTTTATTAAACATAGAAATAAATTAAATTTTTTAGTAAAAGTTATTTTAAGTCTGCCACCTATTTATATCATGATGATCACAGATAATGTGTGTAATTAGAAAACATGATAAACAAAAACCAGCCTTTAAGAAAACAAATCCAATTAATTAATTCTGGACCAATCAATATATTATTTTACTGATTTTTTTATTAAACATTTCTGAGTAATTATCCATTGGCAAATCCCGAATAAAATTAAATACCCCAAAAACGTAACATTTCAGTATTTACCTATTATCGCTAGAAGAGGCTCAGACAATCAATTTTGAGGAGGGGGGAGGAGAGATGGCGATATACAAAAAAAAATCATCATTGATCATATTATGTGTACAAATTATACATTTAGTTTTATTATTTCCCTTCTAAGGTAACTCCAAAGGATGTAGTACATGTTACAATTTATAATTAAGAATATATGTAGATATTTACAATACTAGTCTAAAAAAATTGAATTAAGTTTGTTAACAAATTATAAAAAATTATTAGAATAAAAAAAATAAAACATAATAAAAAACTGAAAATAAAAGAAACAAAACTAATAAGAAAAAATCTGGTGTGTTTACTCACACGATTTTCCTATATACTTCAGAAAAGTTTTTATATCTTTACATATATATATTTCAAGAAACAAAAAAAAAATAGAATTAGATTTATTTACCTAAAAATTGATCAAAGAAAATATTTGAGTACGATTTATTAGATAAACTAAAGCAATGTAAACCGGATTAAGGTAGATCAGTGTAAAAAATTCAACACTCTCTAATATTGTTGATCAAAAACTTTTCACCTTAGCTTAGTATTGTCAAACAATGAATTCTGTTAAAAGGAGAGGAAATAGTGAAGCTTGTGTGCGGGCAATAGATCTTCTTACTTTCACTTAGTCATCTTTTATCTCCCATTCTTAGGGGACCGTAGTCCAAGAATACAATTATTTTTTCATTCATACATTTCATTCATACTTAATCAAAAAAATATATCTGTTGGGGCGAATGACAACAATAAGGGTTATTCTTATATAACAATAAACAGCAATTTGAATATATAAAAATGAAGTTTTTTTACACATAACGAAGGAAAAAATCTAGGACATTCTTTCACTCTCAGTACTTTTAAAAGTATTTAAAATGCCATCTTAAGTGCTTGCGCTTAGTCTGCTCTTAAAAGCACGGTACCTCGAGAGGTACTTCTTTGAACCTTAAAGTCCTTCCTCGCCTGAGCCTCCGACAAAAAGGCTACACCGTCAACTGAAGAGAGAATGACAATGAACCAAGAGAGAGAGGAGAGAGGCCTATACAAATATTCCATCTCTTCGAGCTGAGTGAATCGGTTCACCTCACTGGCTCATTTTCTTCCATTAGCTCTGGAACAATCGTATCTTGCATTGAGGCGTCTCTCTCCAACTTCCCTCCAGGATTAGCTCAGCCAATTATAATCCGTGTATGACTCCAGCTCCAGAATAAAGGGCCCTAAATCCTACCTACAATGGCCTCTCTTAATGGTATCCACAGTTTCATTATATCCTTAAAACGAGAAAGAGAGAGAGCGAGAGAGGGAGGTTGGAAACATTACAAAAGAAGAGAAGAAAAAAAATATTAAAAAGAGTGATTTTAATTTAACAAAGGCAATGATTTTTAAATTTCGTAATAAAGAACGTGTTTTTTCATAAAGATTCTCGGCATTTTCTTTCTTCATGGAATAAAATAAAATTACATTTATACTTTCGGTCGTTTACCATTTACGGAGAACAATGATATTTATCTTGCATTTTTCCTGGATAAAAATAATTTATAAATATTAGGACCTGATTATTATCTGTAATTGTTTCTGTTTTGAGTTTTGTTCTCAGAACATAAGTAATAAAAAAAATAAAGAACTTTCTAATCCTATATATTATTTCTAAAAAGTTTTTTTTTTTTGTCGGCACGCCATAACTTCGTCAATTCTTCATCAAATCCAATGATTGACCACTCATTTTGAAGATATTCTTCTCCTTCACATGTGAAAAATAATCCTATCCTCCCGAAATTTATGGAGGAAAAGTTATGAAGGAAAAGAAACTTTATTTACGAATAACTGAAAAAGTATGAATTTTTTTTCTGAAAGATTAATAAATTACCTACAAAAAATCGCTCAATTATTAACAAAGATACAGTCCATTAGTTTTGGTATACTTAATAATGTCTTTCTGTTTAAAGATATTGCATTTAGGAGTAGAATAGTCTACTACACTATTTTTCCTGGCTTATATATTAACTTTATTATTTCTTAAAGGCATTTGTTGTTCTTAATTTTTTTTTTTTTTAATAATTTAGAAAATCCCATGATCGGGGCATTATTTTGTTTTTATTCCTTTTATTATCTTTCCAGTCAGCGTTTAAAAACAACCGTCCGAAACTTCGTGAATACCTACATTTCATCGTAACCTACAACTATTTTATTTACGAAAATTCTTGTAATTGTGGAATAATTAGGTACTAAAAAATCGTAAATACCCATCTGCTTTCTACTTAGATCGTAAGATAATTTGTTTACAAAATCGATAAAAAAAGGTGGTTTACAAAATATTAGGCATTCTGACCTATATAAACTCGTTTTTTGACATTAGGCGATACTCCAACTAATCTTAAAACATTGAAAATGGCTGGATGTATGGTAAAATTGTTATGGTTACCAGTCATGTCAGGATCAAAGGCAATGAGTTGGCAGATAGCATCGCCAAGAGATCTATCAAAGAATGTCAACCAATCGTTGCCACTCAACCATCAGAAGTCGTCTCTTTGATAAAAAAAAAAAATTCATGGTTGGCTTGGCAAATAACTTGGTCTGCCACTAGAGACAATAAGCTAAGGGTTGTGGAGCCATCCGTCCGGAGAGCCACTCCAAATATCCTGCTGACCAGAAGGGAAGAAGTTGTACTGACCCGGCTAAGTATCGGACACACTAGGCTTACTCACGAGTACTTAATGAGGAAAGGCACTCCTACTCAATGTATTTCCTGCGGGCTACCTCTCACAGTGAACCATATCCTAACCGTATATTATATATTCCAATCTTCTAGGGATCAACACCTTCTCAGAAATAGCCTTGAAGAATCACTCCAAAAGGACCCCAATGCTATTAAAATCTTAATATTGTTCCTTAAGGAAATCAAAATATTTCACAAAATTTAATCACGTCTTCTAATTCTAAATATATCTGTTAAGTTTTTTTAAGTTTGAAGGTTCCTCTTCAAATTGTAAATATACCTGTTAATTATTGTTCATGTAATTTTTTATATCTAAATTGTACTTTTTAACTTTTCTTCTTTTAATATTAATTTTATTATGAATGTATTTTTATGTTTTTAACTTACTTATATTTAGGTTATTTTATTTTTTATTGTATGTAGTTTTTATTTATTATTATTTAGTTATTATTTTACTTTTGTTAATTTTATTTATTTTTTTTGTATATACGGTGTGAATGTGTTCATTTATCAATATAATTATTGTTCCCGTGACAGAATATTATAGTCTAAATAAAAAAATATAAAAATTATTATTTCTATTCCTGAAATCATTATACTTTTATTTGATTGTTCTTGTACTTTTTAATATTTAAACTGTACTCTTTAACTTTGCTTCTATTAATATTAATTTTTATTATTTAAAAAATGTATTTTTTAGCTTTTGTTCTTAAAATCATTAACCTTTATTTTTATTGTCTTTTTTAACTTACCTCCTTTTAAATCTTTGACTTTTAATTTTTATGATTTTAATTCAATTGTAGTATCATATTCATCTGTAAATATTCTAAACTTTAAATTGTAATTGTTAGCGGTAGTTTTGTTATGTGTGTAGTAATTGATCAAATTATAATATAGGGTAAAATTGAACCAGGTGGTTGAAGAGCCCAAAACATTTATGAACAGATAAAGTTTTGACATTTTGGGGGTGTAGGTCACACAAAACGACTGACTATTTTTGAAGGCCACATTTTTTCTTTATTTGATGATCAAATTATGATATGATCCAAGTAGAAGCCAAATGAGTATTTACGAGTTTTTAGTACCTAATTAAATAGAAGTAGTTTTCCAATTTTCGGATTGAAAATACCCCAATTCCAAGAGTTCTCGTAAAGAAAATAGTTGTAGGTTACGATGAGATGAAGCCATTCACAAAAGTTTGGGTGGATGTTAATAATTTGATAAAAAGGGGTCTGTACCACGTGCTCTTGAGGCTTCAATTTATCGTAACGTAGAAATTTTCAATACACGAAAATTCTCAGAAACAGCACGTTTCATTTATTAATTAATAAATAAATGAGACACTAAAAAAAATTAAAAATGCTCATTTGATTTTCAATTTAATGGTAAGATAATTTTATAACAAATCGAGAAATTAAAATTAAAGTAGAAATAAAATGGATGTTAATGAGTTTTAATCATTCAATTAAATAGACAAAGGTTGTCGATCTCCAGATTGAAAACGCCCGAATTCTGAGAATTTTCGTAAATAAAATAGTTGCAAGTTACGATGAGATGAAGCTATTCACGAAATTTTAGGATTTATTAACAATTTGTACAATGGACTATTATCGCTGTTATTAGTATTATTAATATGTATCTTTCAGGTAAATATTTCTTCTAAAAGATAAATATGTTGTATAAATATAAATATCAAATAAATATTGCGAAACAGATTTTGACTGATATGAATGGTTCTTAAAATTGATTGAGTTTTAATTTTAAAAATCAACCCATGCTTACATTATTAGGTTTTGTTTTTCATTTAAATAATATATTTTTTCAAAATGGTGTTATTTTTACTAGTTTTAACATACTTTTACTGAGATACTGTATATTTTCTTTAATATTGATTAATGTAATTCTTGGCCAGTTGTAGTTTTTATTTTTTTGTTCATAACTGTTATTCATAAGGGATCTCGTTCCAGAATAAAGTTTACTTTCTATCTATCTATCTATCTTTCTATCTATCTACCTGTCTAACTGAAGAGAAAGATATTTAGGAACAGTAAATACTCCAGACATGACACAGCTAATTCACTAAGGACCCTTGACAGGATATAGAGAAGAGGTGGAGGGTACATCTCCAATGAGCTAAGTGACCAGAAGGATACTAAATTGGGACTGACCGAGCTAGGTCCTGATATTTACAGGAGTCGAGTAACCGAAAGGCCATCAACAAGTATCTTCTTACAGCGGGAGGTTCCTCTTAGCAGGTGGTGTTCGGTGTCACTCTGTGTGTTCTAGCCTCTCAGGGTTAGCTTCAGTCGATCAGCCGTTGAGGAGGGTATCGTCTTTAATACATGTTACTAGCGGAATACATGGAAGAAGAGGAAGCAAGCAGAGGCCATGTCTATTACATATTATTAAAAAATATATTTCATAATTTTATTACACAAATTTACTAATAGAATAGTTCAATATAAAAAAGAAAAAAATCCTATAAAACGACACATATTAGTTATATTTTAATATATTAATAATCGAACCACCATACCAGACTGAAACGACTATAAACTGCCCGACGTTTTCGGCTACTGCAGCACTTACTAGACAAACGCTCTAAACTTCCAACTATTTACAAAAGACTCATATATATTACTATAATTAGACCTATTTGGGACTATACTAAATCATCAAGTTCCTCTCGTAACCAATACCTACAATCCAAAATCCTTCGTAAAACGACCTATAACGACCTTAATGTACCATATGTTTCCGATTTAGCTCAATCCAGATACCTATCCTTCCATAATAAACTTCTGAACCATCCGAACCCTCTTGTTTCCAACCTTGCTTCCTCTTCTATTCTTCAAAACCCACGAGGCGTCTGAAAAGATGGCCTTGGAATCTTCTAATATAATTGGAGTGCTTCTAATGGGTAGTTTCTCTTCATGTTGTAAAGTCATGTTACTTGTATTATTTACTTGTTGTATTTATCATTTAACAGTTTTAAATTTTAAGTTAATTATAAATTTCAATAAAAAATAAATAAAAATCCGTACATATATTATTACAGTAAGGCTCGAAATCGGTTTTGTACCAAATATAAGCTCCTATCATGCTCAAATACCATGAACGGGATACCGTTGGATTCAGAATTTCACGGGGGGTTAGCGAATCGTATTCTCCGCTTTTGTTTTTCTTTCTAAAATAAAAAAGTCGATACAAACATTTTGCTAGGTTTCAATACTGGAACGGTGGTAGGTCTGTAGATCGAGGTCTGTAGAAATTGGACCTTGAAGATTTTGATGCGTACAGCAAGACCCGGATAGTTCCTCCGGAACTATCGAATTCTGCGTTTTTAAGCCCAAAAACGTACCGTTTTCGAGATAACGCAAGGCATAGGGTTCGCATCCACACAACCTTACGTTAATTGTAGTACTGTCATTGAATACATGTCTCATTTCGTCGACTTGAGGTCTCTATGATCGAGACAAGAGGAGTTTATATTATTCATCGATGGTGTATTTTTGATCGGCAAGCCATATCATCGTCAATTTTTCACCAAATCTTAAGATTGAGCCACCAATTTCGAAGGCTTCCTTCTCCTTCAGGCGGACAAAATAGTCCAATCATCCCGAAAATTCAGGCAAAAAAGTTATGAAAGAAAACAAACTTTATTTGCAAATAACTAAAAAATTACACACTTTTCTCTTGGTTATGCCCATGATTATATAAAAGATTACTAAATTCCCTACAAAATGAAAAAAATCATTGAAATCGGACAATTTTTAGCAAAGATACAGCTTACTAAAATTTGTAAATATGATGGTTCCAAACAAAAATGAAGATTTAAATTAATTTTTGTTTTCTTTGTCGATTATATTTATTGATAAAGTAACATTTGATTTCTTTATCTTTTGATAGGTTGCATTTTTTTATTTTCTTATTAATCTGACATTTGATAACAACATGCTGTTCGTATTTTTCGTACGGGCCTAATAGTAATAATAATAAGCCTGAGGTAACCAGAAGGTTTAATGCCGATACTATCAATCGAAGTCCACATCCTTTTATCGTTTTTATCGTTTGAGTTGGTAAGTTTATGTATTTAGTTTTTGTCGAGCTTTCAATTTCGATTTAGAAAAAAGTTTTTACTGTATTTTCAGTCGCTTGTTTAAATTTTTACTTTAAATTGGTATCGAAGTCCTCTATGTTTTATGACAAGAAGACTAAGAGAACATTATGGAAGACATAGATATATTAGTTGTGAATAGTTACTATTGATATAAATAATAATTTTAAACAAATCTTGGATTTTAAAGCAAAGAAGTGACCCCTTTAATACGCTCCCTGTTATAATCCAAATGATTGTTCGTCCTCAACAAACAATCGGCCTAATGCCGAATGAGTAATTGGGGATGTGTAAATAATTTTGGGTAAATATTTAAGGATTAAGTTTCAAATCCTCTCCGGCCGGTTTCGGGCAGAATTCCGGCTGTTTTGTTAAACTCTTCTTAGCCGGATTTAACAGAGGTGAACCTGGTCTGTATTTACAACTTCACCGCTAACCACAAATCATTAATGCTTCCCTGTTTTATCATTTTCCTCCATAGATACGGTTTATGTATAGTGTATATAAATAAAATGGTTTTAAAAATTAAATGGATCTAAGCTTCGAAATTTTATGGGACAGAGCAAACTAGCCACATACGAAAACTACAAACTTATCACTCAAAAACTTGAGGGCCATAACTAAAGCTCTACGGTACGTCACAAACAATACTTTAGATAAATGTCCTTTAAATGCCAACAGTTAACGACCACATACGGACACACTACAAGCGATTTCACAATAACTTACATGAAAACACTAACTCACTTATACTGAGTATGGTCACATTTAACATGACCAAAAACAACCTCAGGAGGGTTAAAAGAATGATAAGGGATCCCCTCCATTAATTATAAATATTTACAAGATGGATTATTTGTTTATTGATAAATATTACAATCTGTCTCAACAAAGGACAAGAGTTCTGAGAGAATATTCACACAATAATTACAAATTTAAAAAAAATAATAATCAACAAATTTAACTTAGCGGTTTAGAGATATAGAAGTATCAAGGAAAGCACGTTTGCGCATATGTAAGAGAAAGAAATGAACATAATTCAATAGAACTGGCCCTACATTATTTTTTCACAAATACCTACATTTTATCCAAGTTTGAGCTAAATCGAGCGAGCCTCTTTCTGAAATACTGGTTTATCTAAAAAAATGCGTTTGCACGTGCGTAAGCAGAAGTGCTGATAAGAATTTAATAAAATTGATATGAGATCATCTAGACACCAATCCGCACAATTCCTCAAAATTTCATGAAAATTGGATAAATGGTAGTAGATGATATATCCGTTACATCGATTTGACTAGAGAGTATGTCTGATGTCTGAAACGTAAAACGCGAGAGGAAATTTTCGATTCTGAGCACAATTTTTTTTTTTTTTTTTGATCTCCAGCACGAATACAATGCTTTCCTACCTTCGGCAGTAAGGAAGCAAAAAATTAATGTCAATTCAAATTTGGTAGTAAGTGAAAATTCTTTAAAACATTTCTGTTAATAAGTTTTCTAAATCATTTAAAATATGTTCAGTGTTTTTAATTCATCATTCAATGGCTATATGTTTTAAGTTTCTTATATATGGGTCCAACAATAAATATAACATTTTTAACTGTTTAAAATAAAAAGTTTCTCAAGTATAATCTACAGAGTTAAATATCAAAAGAAAAAAAAAAAAAAAAAGAAAACTGGAAATTTGTTTCTTAAGTCCGTTTTCGCTAAGAGTCAGGAACTGGCAGTTATTGCGTGACAAGAGGGAAATGAAGAAAATTCTCGTTTTGGAACAAACCTTTATTTGAAAACTGCCAAAAAAGTTGTTAAGTCTTTGCGGAGGGGGGAGAGGAAGGAGGTATAATACCAAGCTAAAATGTATCTAATTAGAGTGAGTGGGGTTTAAGAAGTTTCCGGTTTAAACAACTTCCAGTTTCGGCTAAACTTACAATGGGTTCATATTGCTAATCCTAATGATATGATTTCCGGCAAAGTTTCAAAGGTGGTCTGAAGTAACTGCCTTAACTTGTTCCTTTGCACTTACGAGGTTTCGCCAGTATGAATACACCTGTGTTAATGGTCTCGAATAACCTCAACTCCATTACTTTCGATTATTACAGCTGTAGGGAGTGAACGATAAAAATAATTTATTTACAAGATAACTACGCAAGAGTCCTTCAATAAAATTATGTAAGCCAAAGAAAAATTATAGTCATTAGATGTAAATGTATAAATCTCACAAGACTTTCCTACCGATTACAGATGAATTTGTATAAACTTTATAATATATCCATTTAAAAAAATAATAAATCCAATATTAATTTTCCTTAAAAACCGATCAGAGAAATGATTAGAGCAGATTTTCTTAGATAAACTAATTTAATATAAACGGGAAGGTGAACCATCGTTAAAACCAGCAAATAAATTCAATACATGTTAATTTCCTAGTTTGGATGATTTTTTATTTTAAGTAAAAACTTTTTGAATGCACGAGTAAAGTTGTCTGGAGTTGGCTTGTTGAAGTGTATTGTAGATGGATTAAAGCATATCAAAAACTAAAAATCAGACATGCAAATTATTGGCGAAATGTTCATCATTTCACCCTCTTTATAATGAGGTAATAATCAATATTGTATTATAACGCGATGCCATGTTAGAGAGACGAAAATGAAAAAATAGTGTCGAAAATCAAATGATAAGGAGTTTAGTTTAAGCGAGGGAAATGTTCAGCTTCTCTTTGTAAACAGCTAGGAATCGAAAGTGTATTTTTTTGTGACACCGAGAGAGAGAGAGAGAGTCGAGAACTACTGTTTTAAACTTTTGGAATAAAATATTTAAAAATTTTAATACCATGAAGAATTCAGAAAACGATTTGCGGCAGCCAACATAGATTTTTTTTTTAATTTTTTGATTTATTAAAAATATAATAATCTCTCACGTAGACAATAATTATAGTGATATATGATCATTCACACATTCACACTGTATATACAGAAAATATAAAATTAACAAAAGTAAAATAATAACTATGTAAAATATAAAATAGTTCCGACGTTTCAACCCAAACATGTGGATCATCACCAGGGCGTGGTTCGAGCACTGAAGGTATTAAAGTGGCTTTAGATATTAAATTAAAATGAAGATATTCACTTGAATATCTTCAGTGCTCGAACCACGCCCTAATAATGATCCACATGTTTGGGTTCAAACGTTCAATGTTGGGTTTTATTTTCTTCAATATCTATAAAACCGAAATGTCGCCATTTGATTTTTTTTTTTTCTAACTATATATTTTGTTTTGTTTGTATTTATTTCGAACCCCAGTTCGTCACCGGCTTTCATTGACGACGTTGTTTAGCTTAAACAAACTAATTGCACCAAAATTAAAAAAAATAAACGATTTAGATAAAAAAAAAAAAAAAATTGGCTACCTTTCTCTTCTAATACGAAATAATCAAGGGAACGAGAGTTAAGAAATAATTAATAAATACAACAGTAAATTAAAATTCACTATTGAAAAACAAATCAAGTACATTTATGGATTATTCGACTTATCATGACAAGTCCAAACTATGTGATTATCCTAACAAGCCAATTCCTCAAACGAACTTTACCTTAGACAGAAGGATGACATGGAGCTCTCATGTAAAAATTAAACATTAATTTTTCGTTTTTTGAAGTTAAAACACTTAACAAACGACTCAAACTACTTTGATCTATTTTTTTTCTAAATCTTCAAGACTGAATACATATACATACTTACTTAAACCCATATGGACATACTCTTAACAAATATATCGCTAAAAATACCCACCTATAAAAACTTCAATCCTACCAATCAAAATTACGACTCATAACAATAGCACATTGATAAGTGACTAACAATATTTTATACTGACCTCTACTTTCCAACGGTCGACCAAAATATAATCACCCACTAACAAAAATTTTATACAAATTTAAACGGTCATTAAAACACAATTATAAGAGATATGATAACAGCTTATATATCTTGAATATAAGAAGGAGACTAAAAAGGCTTCCTCAAACAAGCAAAATAATTGAAACAAGCCAGGAAAGAGTACTGTTCTTCTGAAAGAATAATATGTCGTTTATATCTTGTATTTCTAGAACATTTAATGATTGCTAACCAGAAAGTTGACATGCAGATGGAATCGTCTAAATTTTAATAATTATTTAACCTAAAGAACCTATTTGGTGCGATCAATCAAGTAGCTATAGGTGACCAAAGCTGTGCCTAGCAAACCACCACTCTCTAATCAGACACTACCTCAACAAGTTTGTTCCCCACAAACTCTCTCTAATTTAGCAACAGTTCTCTTGAGGTGAGGATCTTGGTGCTATTTATAAATAGCTTTGTATTTTGTATATAGGTGCAGCAATAAAAAATTTGTTCCAATGCGCGCATCAAACAACTTTCAATTACCATCCTAATTTGAAATATTTTTTCTACTCTATCCATTACTATTTCATTGTACTTGTATGGAAGAAAAAGTGAAATATAAAAATATTTCATGAATATGTTTATAACCTCAAATATATTTAGTTTAATAACTCTGTTACGCATTCAATCCTTTCAGTCTAAAGTCCTCCGTACAATAGTCGATACTCCCTTCTATGTAACCAATAAAACCCTACACCATGACCTTAATATCCCATTTATTCTTGATCTTATCCCAGTCAAATTTTACAAATTTCACCAGAGCCTTTCTCATCACCCAAATCCCGTTGTACAATCCCTATCAAGCACCACCCATCCCTACAATCCCCTTCGTAGGTTAAAGCGACAGTGGCCACGAGACCTTTTGTAAATATGGATATTTTGGAGTTCTAGCAATGGCCAGATTCTCCACTCAAGTCATGAGTGTCTGTGGCTGTAGCGCTCTTACTCATCCTCCGCTGGTTTAAAATACCAGTGAAGTGGCTGATGGAGAAGCGTAGGGATCTCCTAAGCCTCCCTTTTCCCTCCATATGTGGAGGGGACAGGATTGGTTCGGAGATCACCTGGCAAATTGTAAATAATGTATATAGGTATGTTTTCTATAAGGTGTTTGTTTTACTTTTATTTCTATTTTTATTTACTTATGTGTATATATTTTTTTTTTCTTTACTCTTTTGTTCTTTTTTCTTATTCTTTTGTTATTACTTTATTTATTTATATTTTTGTATATACGGTATGAATGCACTCTCTGAACTCTATTATAAGTGTCCTTAAACTGTGACAAATTGTTATATTTCTGAATAAAGTGTTTTAATAATAAAAAAAGTTTAATAACTCTAGAAAAGTTATAATAATTAAATAATTAGATATATATCGGCTGTTTATTAAAAATAAAAAAAACATCAAATAACCTTTTAGAAATTTAAATTAGTGAATAATTTGATGAATTTTCCCTTTGTGAAATCCAAACATCATCCACTTACAATTAGTGTGACAACTTTTGACCTATCCATAGCAAGGCAATGAAAATTTCGTAATTTAATTTTAATAAACTTTACAATAGAAAATAACAGTTTAATAATTAATAGTCCTAAAATCATTTAAAGGTTAAATATTTAGATATACAATCTCTCTAGGCATATGTGAGCTTTTCGGTTGACAGAATGACTAACTCCAATTTTAACATTCTTTATTATTAATTTTAGTGATGTTTCTAGACGCAAAATTTATACCTTTATTCACAGTTCTATATTTCAACACTGCTACCATCTACTCTGGAATCAACTTACTCATAGTTGTTGAAATTGCAGTCAGTCATTCTGTCAACTGAAGGGCTCAGGGATTGAAGTTGTGTGGTTTGTAAAATCAAATGGAGTAACTAGAATTTTGTTGCCTTCCGTCGATATAATAAATAGACTTTTTGTCATTTTAATGGTCTCAATTGGGGAACAGCAAAATTTTCTAACATCAGGCGCATCCAACCTTCCAGTCAAAAGTCCTTCGAACAATAGTTCATGTTCGTTTTTATGTAACCAACAAAACCCTAAATCATCACCTCAACATCTTATTTGTCCTAGACCTTATCCCAGAAAAAATCTCCAAATTTCACCAGAACCTTAAGATCCAAATCCTATTGCACCACCCATCCGTATAATCCTCCAAGAATTTGAAACGGCAGTGGCCTCGCGACCTTTTGTAGATTGTATATATTGGAGTTTTGGCAATGGCCAGATTCTCCACTCAACAAATGAGTGTATGTTGCTAAAGTGCTCTCGATCAATCTCCGCTGGCTTCAATCCCAGTGATGCTGTTGATCGAGTAGCGCAGGATTCTCCTGGAGTTCCCTCGCCTAATTGTATATAGGTATGCATATGTTGTTTTTTTTTTTTCCTTAGTTTTAATCTTCTTATTTTTAGGTTATTTTGTTTTATTATTTATTTATTATATATACTTTTGATAATTATTTTGTTTCTATTTATTTTATATTTTTTGTACTTATAGTGTGAATGTCATCCTACCTCACTATAACCAATGTCCAAGAGACAGGTTGTTGTAATACTCAATAAACAATAAAAAAATAAATAAAAAAAAGGGTCTTAATGATTTGTTATTTGTAAACATTAAGCTTTAGCTCGGTTTAAAATGCACTTAATACATTTTATAATAGCCTAACATTGCCAGAAAATAATTTCTATTCAAATAGAGCGATAAGTGAAAATTGTGTTCCGCGCACCAGATTTTTTTCAGCGTTAAAACAGAAAATTCTTTAGCGTTAGATATAATAGCATTGTAAGAAAAGATACGAATACATGACAAATGGTGAAATAGAAATTTCAAGATCACAGTAATGTTTTCACTATTAGATAAATTCAATAGGACGTTTGTAAATTGCTTACAAAATTTTTATATCTAACTCAGTATGAGTCGAAATAAAGTATATAATTAATCCCTGAGGCGATACAGAAGATATAAGATAAAAGAAGAAAGAGGGAAGAAGCTATCTTTAATTTCAGCTCGAGACAGATATTAGATAGAAAGGGCTTCGGCGAAATTCGCAGGATCTCGGCGAGGATTTATCGCCCACCTCTGCCCTAACATCGCCCCCCCCCAAAAAGAAAATTCCAGGACAGGGCAGCGTTATCCCGGGTAGTATTGTAGCGGCCCATCGTACAATAAAACATACATTGTCTCATCCCTTTGGGCTTTGGACCTCCTATCCCACTATCGTTGCCACAAGTACCCATCTGTCCCCTCCCATCTATATAATCACCCTATCATCATTTTTCTTCTTCTTTCCCTTCTCTTGTCTTTTACCTATCCTAATATTGCCTTTTGGGCCCTATTCGCTACATAGGCGATTTTATATAACACTTTGAAAAATATTTTTCAAACAAATATTTCATTTATAAATTTATGAGACAGAAACTCTTTATTATAAAAGGTTGGGTTGTTAAAAAAAAAAAAAACGTATAAATAAACCACTGTTAGGCAATCTGTAAGAAGTTATTTGTATTTTATTATTTTTATATCATCTCAGATCCTAAAACAGCGTCATTAAACCTACAAATGCACCTCACCCAGATTGAACACTGGTGTATGAAATGGAGCATTAAGATAAACGAATCCAAACGTAAACACATAACCTTCACCCTTTGTCGTAAATCCTGTCCACCAGTTTATTTTAACACCATCCAGCTTCCTTTCTCAGATATAGTCCGATATCTTGGCTTTCTCTTAGACAAAGGACTAACGTGGAACCCTCATACTAGACTTAAAAGACAGTAACTTAACCGACGATACGGTCAACTATACAGAGTACTGAACAAAAAATCTAAACATTCTATTTAAAACAAGTTACTGATCTACAAGACAATACTGAAACCTATTTAGACTTACTGACTAGAGCAGTGGGGAACAGCAAAATTTTCTAACATCAAATGCATCCAATCCTCTCAGTACAAAGTCCTTCGAACTGTAGTCGATGCTCCTTTCTATGTAACCAACAAAACCCTACATGACGACCTCAACCTTCGTCCTAGATCTTATCCCAAAAAAATTCTTCGAATTTCATCAGAACCTTACTTTTCATCCGAATCATCTAACACAATCCCTATCCAGCACCACCCATCTCTATATTCCTCCAAGAATGTTAAAACGGCAGTGGGCTCGCTCCCTTTTGTAGTTTGTATATAATGGAGTTCTAGCAATGGCCAGATTCTCCATTCATGACATGATTGTATGAGAGAGTAGTGCAGGGATCTCCTGGAGTCGTGCTTTTCCCTCCACAGTTGGAGGGACAAGTCTGACTCGGAGTTCCCTAGCCTGATTGTAAATAGTATATATGTATGTATTTTTTTAAAATTTTATTTATTTATTTTTAAATTATTTTATTCTTATTTATTGTTTACATATATTTTTTTTCTGTTTAAATTATTTTTATTGATTATATATAGAATGTGAATGTGATCTCTGAACACTATTATAAATGTCCTGTGAGATAGATTGTAATATTTTTCAATAAACAAGTTAAAAAAAAAAAAAGGGAATTCGTACATCAAGATCTACAAAAAAGTTCATATAAACAATTGCTCGATTACCAGCAGAGAAGTGTTTTTTTAAGCGAGTAACATTTTTTGTTGAATAGGAAGCAATAACTAATAAATATTTGATTTATGTAAATTAGCATTGCTCCATAGTAAACTAAATAAAATTTACTTTAAATAAAAGTAGAGTTTGTCATTGTTAAACCATTTAAAGAGGAATATTCAGCGGACGAACACAGCTAAGTTCCATTTTAAAAAAAGTTATAAATTATTCGCGAATTTTTTTTATCGTCATCCAACTGTATTACGGAAACCCCACTTTTACAAAAACTTCTTTGTTTGATACGATTCAATCTGTATTGATTATGTTGAGATTTATTACAGGAAATTTTGAGATTCAGCTCAGGTTTGTAAAAAAAAGTGCCTACAATTAACTGTTCTAAAGGTTTTATTTATCGTTTTTCATTATCTGGTAAGTATTATAATAAAAACAATGCCTAAACACAAATTTAATTCATTAAAAAAATTAATCTGAAAAATTCAGATTTTTAAAATATTTTCCGGGTAAATTAGTTATAAACTTTTTACACAGATCTCAATTATATTGATCTGTATTTATAAATGGAAAACTAAAAGTTTCTAGTTTTAAAATTTACAATTTAAAATTTAAAAAATCTGATGATTGCTTCAATTATTTTAATAAAAATCTTAATATTAGGATCAGGAACATTTATTTTGTCACTTCTCTTTTAGTAAACTGTGATTAAACAATAAAAAGAACTTTCAGGTCTAATACGAACGCTGTAATGCTGCGTACGAATTGGAAGTACAGTGATATGCTGTTCATGTCTGAGTATTGATTGATTCACATTTTTTATTACATTAACTCAAAAAGTACACAAATGGTACTTTTTAGATAAATGTTTTCCATAGATAAACATAAAAGTGTAAGTACGAATATATACTAAAAAAAAAAGGTTGGATACATGCAAATTCATGTTTTCCTTAAATGCTCAATGATGTTTATGCACGAATTTCGATCACTAGTTATTAATATTACGCATCATCATTAACTAGACTCTCATAAAATTTAGGAGGTGTGGTCGTTTATTAAAAAAACACTTATGAAGAACTTGTAAGATTTACTTACTCTAATGTAACACGAACATTATCCATTACAGAAGATACCATCGTAATCGACATGGCCATCTTCTATCTTGAGATTTTCGATTAAAGAGGAGGAAAAGAAGGAGGTAAGGAGATCTATTTAAATAGGAAGAGGATTGATGCTGCAGTAGCCCTATCTCTTCAGGGAGATCTTTCAATCCGAAGACCGGATTCAATCAATGGCTTCTCCTTATCAGTGTCCTTGCCAATCCGCCTTCGCGTCTCTTCCTCGCAACCTCCATTTAATCCCCACTCCAGGACTTTAATTCACATGGGATCTGGAAGAGGTCCTGGACGGAGGAGACTTCTTTCTAACATTGTGCAACACGAAATGGATGCACCATTTGCTTCTAATGAAGAACGAAAGCTTGAGAGGTTTTATAGAAAGCACCAAGGACCGCGAAAAATTGAAAAGACCAAGAACAAAATAATAATTTTATAAATTAAGAAATAAATAAAATAATTTTAAATTTCCCCATATATTATTTTTTTTTAATTTCTCAACTCTTCTCTGAGTCCTACATTTGTGTTCATACGATTTAACTATACAAAATGGTTAACTACCTCAATTAATAAAAGTAGGGCGAACGCTATAGTTATGGATAGGTTGGACTTTAAATGTAAATAATAAGATTCCTTGTTGATTTAAAGGTTTCTATTACTTTCACTTACGTATATATGTGATATATAGTAAGGGTAAGTATTGCGATCGAGAAAATGTTTGAATCTGAGTTTTCAATGGAAATACACGTTTTGAGGTAGCCTGAGACGAAAAGACCAAGTCCCAAAAAATGGTCTGTGTGTCTGTGTGTTAGCAATCTAGCTCAAAAACGAAAAGTCGTACGAAACTGATATTACGTATTTAAGATAGGTATATGCCTTAGATGTGACAGCAACTTTTTCCTCAAAATCGGCTAACCGGAAGTGCCACTCTATATCAACGATGAAACACATTTACAAAAAACTTTTACAAAAACAAAAAAAGTTTAATCCATTAATTGGAACCACCTTTTATTTTTTCTTATTTTTAATAAGGAAGGTAATGCTACTTTAGGTGTATAATTGTTATTAAAAATAATAAACCTTTGTTAAATAATTTGCAGCGTTTTTTACATACAATCGGCCTTTCTCTTTCTATTTTCTATTCAAAGTAGAGCGGTAAGTAAAAGTTGTATGTTGCGCGCACCAGATTTTTTTTTTCGAGATTGAAGAAGAATGCCCTCTATCAACAAATTTGTGAATAAATTTTCCAAAAGAAAATTTTAAAATGCTTATTGTTGTTTCTATAGTGCTCTTGAGATCAGTATGTATCCATACCTTCCTACTAACATTATTGCTAAGATTAAGTTGAATATTTATCTTGTCTTTTCTTTATCGTTATATTTATAGTCAAATAAATTGTTTAGAATTTTTCTGAGACATGTCCATTAATGCTACCGACTCTCTTTCCATTACTAGAACAATTGAAGTTCGGTGTGTCTATCACTAGTGCAAAAAAAGTGTTTATTTTAAATGGATAATATACCTGCATAACTGCATATAATTCAATTTAAAAGTGCTAAATATAAAAAGGAGACCATAGAGATTCTAACGGAGAAGTTGATAACTATAATAATTACGGCGGCATAAGTTTAAAAAAAATAATTCCTTAGCTAATGCTTTTTTAAATAATGCTTTTTGTTTAATTTTTTCAATAATGTAATAAATTTATTCCTTCACAAAATTTCAGGTTTTATGTTTCACCATCTCAATACTTTCCTTTACTATATATTTCATATACAGTGTCAATGATATACAGTGAGAGTAAAAAGAGTTTGTGTTATTTTAATGGCCTTAATAATTTTTTACATGTTACCTCTAAGGTTTATGGTTAAAAATGAACTTCAAAAACTTTTTTAAAAGGTCAACTTTGCCAGAAAATAATTCTGTTCAAAGTAGGGTGGTAGATGAAAGCTGTTTGATGCGCGCCTCAGAGTTTTAATTCCTTTTTTTTTTACAGAATAATAAATAATTTCTAAAAAATATAGATCACCCAATAGTATTTGCAGCATGTGTAATGCAAACGAAACAGAAGATCTCTATCACTTCCTGGCTGCTTGTCCGATACTCTCTGAATTTAGAATTAAATGATTAAAGTCTAGAAATTTATCTCGGGATCAAGTAATAGATTTAATAAATGGAAACAATTGGACAGCATTGAGAAATTACTGCAAGTCTGCTTTGTCCTATAGAATAATGCTCACCAAAGAATTTAACAATTAATAAATTGGAGAATTTTGGTACCATTCTTTTTGTAATTAAAATACTTAAATAACTTTTACATTGTAAATACAATTGTTCTTATTGTTTTATTAATTAGTTGGATATAAGTAGATTGAAATATAATTTTGTTATAAAACACAGACTCCTATGACGGTCAACAGACCATGTAGCACGCCTGATTTTCGGTTTTAAATACAAAAATATTATTTTGTAATTTATATATGTAATTTTAATTAATAAAAAGACCTTTTTTCTATAGATTACCCAGCCAGTACTATGCTATATACCTACTTATATATGTGATAGTATTAAAGGATAAAAGCGTAGAGAGAGACCTGGAGACAGAATATCTCGACAAAAGACAATCTGCTGATAGAGAGAAAGAAATAGCCCGGGAGAGAGAAGGTAATACAGAGCGGGAATAGTATTAGGTCCTCTATTGTAGCCAGTTAAAATTCAGGGCAGCGCTGGGAATACATGCTCGGATGGGCCACGTACTTCACCACGCGCCTTCCTACGGCTCCTGTCTACAGCTTCTCCCTTTGTAGCTCAATAAATTCAATAATGCGCAACCATATTGCTAGTGTATATATTATCGATATTTTTCATATGCATCTAAATATTAATGCGTTGTAACAAAAATAATACAGTTATTTCCATATGAAAGCAATGGTGGCCGATTGTATTAAAACGTTGACTTAACACAACTGCTTTAACATTATTATTGGTGGTTATCGAAATTAATTTCACGGTGGACCCACGGAATAGAGAATTGTGGAAGTTACATAATATTAAGACAAAAAATTATAAACAATGTGAATAAGCTTATTAAAATTATAAACAGTAAATACATTAAAATAAGAGTAACATGATATCATATTATATATTTTTTCCTTTTCTTTCAATCTCTCTCGTAGATCTGTAGAAGTATATTCACATTTGCATATATTATATAGTACACTACAACAATTGTTACCATCTATTTACTTCAGTTTAGGATCTTGTTACTTAGCTTACTCTATTTATATTTTAATGTACTTACTAAGGAAGCTGAATGGAATTAAAGAGTACTGGTGGACAGGAATTGCGTCGGAGTGTAAAGGTAATATGTTGGCATTTAGATTCATTAACTTTAATGCGCCAGTTATTATACCAGTGCTCAATCAAGGTGAGGGCTTTGGAGATTTAAGGATGCTATTTCGGGATCAGAGTTGGATGATAAGATTGCGGTGTCGTCAGCGAATGTTGCAAGGAAAGTATCGGGATGAACAGGGATGTCAGCAGTAAATAGGATGTAAAAGCACGGGACCCTCGCCTGATTGTGAATAGGTATGCATGTGTTTTTTTTTTTCTTCGTTCTAGCCCTGAAGAAGACCTGCAAAGTCGGTTCGAAACGTTGGCTTTTAATAAAATAGTTTTGCCACTATTTAGGCTATTTATGACCGCAAACCCGGACCATCTCCTTCCTTTATAATACGATTCGGTTGAATCTACAGAACAATCTTACCTCCATCCTTTAGTATTCCAGAAATGATAAAGTAGAGGTTTTATTTATATATATATATATATATATATATATATATATATATATATATATATATATATATATATATATATATAAGGATTTATTTTTTCCTCAACTTCCTCGCATTTTAGTCTATGCAGAGTTTTCTCAGGACAAGGAGTGAGGGCGGGGATTAATGCCAGAGTTAAAAGACTCCCTGGACGCGAACTCGTAATTACTTTGTTTAATTATCCTTGATCCAGGTTGCCAAGTAAAGCGCATAAAAAAGGTCGAAATTCATAAAAACTTAAAAGTTTAGCACTGTATGTTATCCTATTTAAAATTTTAAATTATCAATAAAAATACATACCCATTTTTAGTACAAGTAGCGTGGAATGTGAATGCAGTGTAACACGAACAACGCATCAGACTTTTTCCGTTACGATAAGACTGAAATATTTTAACAGTTACCAATTTCCTGAAGGATGGACGCTTGAGAGGTAGTAGTTATACGGTGGCACGAAATGACCCTAAGGAGAGAGGTTGAGATGTTTTTAAAAAGCCGTTTAAGCTCCTCCTGAAGAGACAGTTTAAGCCGGGCTATAGGCCACGTGCTCAGCACCTGCGAACCACACTATCTTCCAAAACACGTACTCGCCAATCCCCCTCCTTATCGCCCGCCTTTGATCCTCCCTATCTTTATATCGCCTCTATAAACATTGTCTCCTCCAGGACCCTCCTTCCATCTCCAGGGCGTCCTTTCACTTCCAGGCAGGCCCCGATTTAAACGTCAAATAAATCCCGCTTCCGGGCGTACGACGTTTCGCTTTCTACCCTTCGCGATAAATCCGCTCTGCTGAAGAATTTGCATAATACTATCAGAAAATGATCTATACAAACTGGGAGTGTGTATATATATAGAATAGAATAGAAAATAATGTTATTCTGAAACGAACTCCCTTCAAAATAACAAAAAAGTACAAAAATTAAAATGTTATATCTGGCCAGATAAAAACAAACATAAAAAGTAAAGATAAAGATAAACCATTAAAAAAAAATATTAGTTATACACACTATATACAAAATAAAATTTAGAAAATCGATATACAAAACTCATGAAACCATACCAAGATACTTAAAACTATGTATAATGGTAAAATATAAATAAACCCTTTTAGAAAAAATAAAAAATACAGAAAAAAATAAATGTAAATTCTTCTTAACAGTAAAATCTGTGTTTCTGTTGAAAAAAAAAAAAAAGAAAGTCGAATCTATAATAAGTATTTAAGTTATGAGCTATATGTGAATATATTATTATAAATAATATGTAATTTTACATAAAAGGTTAGCTGGTATCTAGAGTTTTGAATTTAGATAGGAATGAAGAATGTCGAATTTTGATAGGAAGGGAATTCCAAAAATTAACAGAGCGAGCAACAAAGAGTTTTGGAACGAGGCAGATCTGTGAGAAGGAATGTAAAGGTCGGAAGGTCGAGATCTTGTGGAGAGGGAGTGGACTGAGGACTTGAATTGGAGAAGGTTGTAGGCGTAGGAAGGACGATGATTGTTGATGATTTGATAAAGGAATGTACCTAGGAAATATTGTCTTCAAATGGAGGGGATGAACATAAAATCTTCTCAAAATTACTTATTATTGTGATGAAAAAAAAAAAGAAAAAAAAAAGAGGAAAGAAAAGCAATTACATATCTATATATACATAACTGCACAATTTATAACCAATAGGCTATCTAATAGAAAAATAATTTAATACAAAATGTAATAATATTTACAGTGATTCATATAATAATAAGCAGACAATAAGATAAAATAAAATCTCAGGATTAATTGTGGTATAAAGGTGAAAAAAGGAATTATATACACGTACATACCCATATTGGTACACAGAGAGACAAAAAGTATAAAATATAAACATATATACCCGAAAGAAAAAGCATAACATGAGGTGACGAGAAATACAAATAACAGTTTTTATTTAAAATTATACGAACAATAATACATTAAGAAATAATGTTTTAATATTTTTTACCATAATACATGGTTATATTTTACCATTTGGGGGATAGGGCTTCAGCCTGAAATCCTTCCCCGTAGATCCGCCTATTGTTTATGTATACATTAAAAAAAAAATTTGCTCTCACTTAAAAAATTATTTTAAAATATTCCAAAGAAGTAAACAGAAATGTTAATATTCTTAGCTTAATTCAAATTAATAATAACATAGTCGTGATAAAAAACACAAAAACAAAAATGATTAACAGCTGTAATTTTTTATTTTCTTCTAACTAAATATCTGCTTCGGGCAAGATGGATTCATATATTTCATTATTGGAATTACGAGAACATAGCGATTTTTACTTTCAGAAAAAGCCACCAAGAAAGAACCACTCGGGAGTACCTTCTAAATTGAACACAAAAAATAATCTGTAAGTGCTTTGAAAGAGTCATTTAGTAATGTAGAAACTACTATTACAAGATACTATTATAATGGTAATAGCATTAGATAATAACTCTACACTACGTAGGCGTTATTCTGTTATTTCGTATGATTTTTGAGATTCAAATTTCACACAGAAAAGTATATTGTAAATTTGAATTTTTTCTACTTTAAGCATACCATTGAAGTTTTGAAGTGTTTTTGCATTTGGGGTACTTTTAGTCTAAGGGGCCGTTTTGAAACCTCACTTCTTATCTATCTTATCTAACGTCATGTCATCATGTTACATAACCTCCCTCTTCTTATCCCGCCAAACTTTTGAGTTATTGCATTGTTTGGTTTTCAGTTATTCCCTTATTACGTTCACTTATTAAATTGTTTACTTTTGGCCCGTTTGTGTTTATTTTTAGTTTTTGGCCCGTTTGTGTTTATTTTACATTTTTTTTTAGTTTGTGACCCCTTGGTGTTTATTTTTCATTTTTTTTTTCGTTTATTTCGTATAAATATGAATATAAGAAAAAGAATAATTAGTTCAAAATGAAATAAGACAAAAGGAAGTGAATAATTAACTTAAAATAATTTGTATATACGTTGTTTATAGTGTTTATATTTTTTCTTTTCTATGTAAATATGTTCTTTTAAATTTGTTATGATGCCGATGTTATGATTATAATTTGTTATGATGTTTGATGTTTTATATGTACATATCTTCTTAAAGTGTTTTTTTATTATTTAATTAATATATTTGCCGTCAAATAAAAGTATTTTTGTTGTTATTACATTTGTTTTTGTATCTGTTTACACTTTCAATAATACGAATTTAATACAATAATATGAAGATGTGAAGTAGGAGAAGGCTTATCACTGCGTTATGGGAGCTATCAGTGTTCAGGTTATAAACATTGCCAGATAGCAGTCAGTAGCGGCCCCTTAGACTAAAAGTACCGCATTTGGATTAAAATATCTCAGAAAGTAAAAGTTAGACCTGCATACTGTAGGCAAATGATATTACTCAAAACTGTATCTTAGCGCGACGTGTTCGCGAGGCAAAAAGGAAAAAGGATAGTGTCGAAAACCAAATTATAACAAGTTTGGTTGAATATATAGATTCAAATATCTCAAAAACTAGAAATCGGACCTACATACTGTAAGTAAGATACATTTTCAGCATTTCATCATCTTTGCAATAAGATATTATTCAAAATTGTATCTTAACCCGACGTCGTACAGTGGCATGGTAAAAGACATAAAAATGGAATTTATTATAGCATGTCGGGCATTCTGAACTAATATAGAATAAAACCATTTGTGTAAGACCAATCGTTATTATTATTGTAATTTTTTTCAAAAATAAATAAAATTTATTTTGCATGAAATGAAACTAGCTGAAAACATTAACCCAGTATCAATTATGAGTCCCAAAATTAATTGAATTTCTCTTCAATCTTTTTCTTCGCATTTTTTTTTAGTTTATTTTTTTTTTTTTTTGTTTCTTTACTTTCCTTCAGTTTTCTAAGATGGAAATAACTACATTATATTAGTATAAATTTATTTGGATTCAGGTAGGAATATTTTCTAACTCGTTTTTTTGTATAAGTTTATTGGCTGAATTTGCCAGCTAATTACCAAAGCCTCAAACTATCGCAGTGATTTTTTTTATTAATCATTAGCAGAGGGTTCAAAGAACATTTTGATTACAGCACGAGGTACTTTCCGATAGAAAAACGAAATTCCAGGATCCGTTGAGTGATAAATTATCCAATGAAAACACAAAATGTTTGAATTTATTAAGTAATAACTTTTTAAGAACTAATTTGACTCATTTTGACAAATCACACAACAAAATATGTGTTGAGAATTCAGAGAAAACGCCTAAAATACATTTAATGATTTATAACAAGTATGGTAGAAACTGGCTTTTTAGAAATAGAAATAGAAAAATCATCTTTATTCTGGGACTAGGTCCCTTTAGAATAACAGTATTGTTCATATAAATTAACCATAAATCTGGCCAAAAGACCTATTACAATGAATAACAAAATACTAGTAATAAATTAAGTAGAACAGCTCTGGATAATAGGGGTTCAATACTACATTATTGGAGCTAAAACAATATCATAATAATCATTAAATGAAATTAGAAAGGAACGAAAATTAATTTTATAAGCAAAGCATTGTAGTGATGGAATATAAAAATTTAAAAAAAATAAATAAAATAATAACTGTTAATATATAAAGAAATAAATTGTAAAAAAAAAATGATATACATATGTTGTCTAAGATATTTAAGTGATTACGCGTAAAGATTAGGATAAGAAAAAATAAAATAAAGTGTATATATATATATACACAGAGCGAGGAGTGTGTCGAAGATAATTAGAAAATAAAATACATTTCAAAGAAATACAATCTCATGAATAGAAAAATTAGAAATTGAGAAAAACAATTTTTTTTTTTTAATTTTTATTTATATTTCATTGAAAAACTTGGATACTGGTATTTTTATTCCTGCCTAAACTTTAGTAATATATAAACTTAATTATGTCAGACATTGAAAACACAGAAACTTGAAATCATCAAAGAACCTTGAAAACAGGTGTTGAAAATATGTCTGACCACTGTTCATGGTGTTAGAGAGACAGGAGATGGAAAAGGAAAGTGTCGAAAACTAAATGATACAATACATAAAACAAATCAACAAACAAATATACAACAACAAAATAAACAAATAAACGAGTTTGGTTAAACATGTGGACTATAATATCTCAGAAAACTATAAATCGGATCTTCAAATTGTAATCAAGGACAATTTTCAGCATTTCATCCTCTTTGTAATGAGCTTCGTATTTTTATCACTGGCATTAATTCCCCGCCCTCACTCCTGGTCCGGGAAAAACCCCTAATAGCCTAAAAGGCGATGAAGGAGTGAACATAAAAATAAGCTTATCATACTACAATGTAAAAAAAAAAAGAACTTATTCGCCCTAAAAGTTTCTAACTATTGTAATTTAACACCGGAGGGAATTAGACTTTGAATATTCGAATTAAAATTTAATCGTGAAAACGAATCGATTTCAAAGATAAAACGACTCCAGCAGAAAATGTCTAGTTCACACAGATTGCAATTGGTATATAGCATTCACACTAACAAAGGCACAATCTCTTTGGAACATGATTTCGTATCAATTGCCGGAAAAGTACCAATACAAAGTTTGATTCCTGAATTTTTTGTGAATATTTAATATTGAGTCCATCTTTCTTAATCAATTACCTTTTTGACACACAAGAAATTATTTTAATATTGATGTATATTTAATAATCACAAGCATTAATAAACAGAACTTTGTTTTCAGAGTCAAAAATACCCCAAACCTCTTCCACAAATCAGAAGATCCTCCTTTAGATTTAATGGTCAACTGCTTTTTCAACTCGAACACAGAACCTTTCTGTAAGTATTTACAGTAGGAAGTGTAGTAATTAATATATAAATTATTTTAAATATAACATATTTTATAAGCATTCTTAGAATATATCTGCAGGGGAGAAAAGAAACCAGACCAAAAAAAATGAAAATTTTTACTATGAATAAGCTGAATGCATTAACTTTAAATCCCTCATATAAGAAAATACCATAACCGATATATGCAATAGTTTTTAACAATTAGATTGCCTAAATGGTCTTATTTCAATAAAAATATCGCGACATTTTGTTAAGTTAATAGAAACAATTAGTTATTTTTCAACAGTTTTAATTTATTTAAATTGCTAAATTTTAAAATATTTTACATCTCTTTAATAAACATTGCCATAATCAGATGTTAATAGGAAACCAAACCTAGCTATCCAAAAATTTAATTCTTTCCTGCTATGTCATAACTATGTTTGGTTTCCGTTAACCCACTATAGACAATTGAACTAATAAAAGCTGATATCTGTTTAATAACAACAGTTTTACTTGATTGAAGCTGAGACAAGATTTATCGATTAGATCATTAAATAAAACACATTTAAATTAACGCAGACATATCAATGGGTTTACTGTATTTAAACTGGAGCAAGACCTCTTAAAGAAAAACCATTTGTTAAAAAAAATTAATTTAAGAAACACACTATTATCCTTTCGCCCCATACAACTTATTTTTATATCACTTATTCATATTCTCATAGAATGGCACACATAAGAATCGAAACCAGAGCTAATAAAAATATTGAAACATACTTTTCTACTATGAAAAGTATAGTAAAATTCTATATACGAATTTGACAAATATGTATGTGACAGTGTGATCTGTAAAACTACAAAAGAGTTTTGAAAATACGCAAAAACGGTTTAATTTAATTACTACGTATTCAAAGGTTTAAAACAATTTCATTCATTGATGTAAAGTTCCTAAAGTATAAATTAAATTCATTAATAATTAAATTAAGAGTGACAGACTCAGACTTCGAGGATGCGATGATCTTCCCCTTCCCCAATAAAAATGATGAAGTGGCAAGAATGTTGGTTCATCCCCTCCCCTCTCCAATAATTTGAAAGAAAGCAAAACTTAAAATTGATAACAGATAAGATACATGAATAAATAAAATATGTAAACTAAAATGGATTAATAAAATACGACTACCTGACTAAACTAAGACCTAGAAGAAGGGGCGTAACTATTTTATTATATTAATTATATTATACTATTCCTATTATTTATGTTTACTTATAATAATTCACCTCTCATGTGGACTACTTAGACTACTGTCATCAATACTTAGAATTTCTACCATTTTCAAGTGATTTTCTTATAAATCTTTTGCGACAAGGTTGGAATATATATAGAAGTATAAATATATATTAAGACATTTTTACATAACTTTTTATACTGTAAACGTTTTATTTTAATTTAGAGATTATAAAAATTAAGAAATCTAAAAATAGTTTTCGGTTAACATTATTAATTTTTAGCTGAATAAGTTCTAGAAATGTATCTACGTTATGGAGGCTGTCGGCCTTCTATCCATCTTTAATGTTCAGAAATTGTAATGTATCTAAATAGTTTATTCAGATATGTTTATACAAGAATGTAATATATATATATATATATATATATATATATATATATATATATATATATATATATATATATATATATAAATTAATTTTCTGAATATTAAATAATATATTTGGTTGCTTTAAATCAAACATGTTGAATTTTTAAAACTAATATGAATTACTGCTATTTTTTGTTTTTTGTTTATCCGCCCCTCCCCCAAATCAAAACGAAAAGTCTTGATGTTAAGAGTACCCACCCAGCTTATGGAGGCTGGATGAGCCCAAGGAAGGTCTCCCTATCTACGGCTGATAGAATAGAAAAGAAAAATGATGAAACTATACTAATAATCATTTTGTTTTGTTTATAGACGAGAAAATATTGTTTCAATAAAAATTAGACTTATAAAAGATTAGCTATTATACTCTTCATATACATTTCAATATGCTATTAAGATAAAAAAGATTGCTATAAAATGTTCTCATTACTTTTTATTAATAATTAATTAATATTTTAACAGCCAAAGAAAAAATAAAACGAAATGTACAACATAGTTTCTTCAAGTCCGAACTGAATCACATGAAACCCAAAAAATAAAAGATTAATGCAACATACAAAAGAAACCGAAAGCCCTTAAATGTAATATTAATAAAATTTGAAGAAATAAAAATTGATTTCTCTAATGAAGTGTTCCTTTTGTATGAAGACTTCAGAAAAGAGTTTTTCTTATATTTTTTGTCTGGAGTGGTGTCTGGAAAAATCATTTAAAGTTTTGACTTTTTCAGATAGATTATACCTGAATCAGCCTGAATTAGAATGAATTAATATTAAATTGAAACTTATGTTATAATTATAAAATTCGAACCACACAGTCTTGTTTTTCTAAAGAACAGAACAACCAATCACAAATTCGTCAATTCAATTATAAGGACAGAAAAGCAAACCAATTGAAGTTAACTATTACATTATTATTAATACATAATTAATACATTAAGTTAAATATATGACATCCGACCTTATACAAGAGGAACGTCAAAGTAAAACAGGTGAGGGCGTTTATAATCAAACAGCTGATCAGCAAAAAAAAAAGAAAAATGATGACGTAAAAATGTACCCATAAAAGAGAGGTAATATTAAAAAATCTAGAGTATCAACTCACATGACTTTCCTACAAAATTCAGAAAATATTTTATATCTTTACATATCTCCATTAATAAACAAAAAAAATTCGATTACATTATTTTTTCTGAAAAAATATATATAAACGAAATAGTAAAGCTTGTGTGATGCGGAAAACAGATTCTCTTACATTCACTTAGTTTATCTTTTTTCTCTCTTATTCACCCCTTTCTAACACAAGGATATGAAACCGTAATCTTACATTGGAATAGTTAATAGTTGTCGGAAATGAACGATTTTTATATAGTTTTGTAGAGAATTTCATTAACTTTAAAAAAAAATTAGGTTTTTTAAATTTTAGGAACTAGGTCCAACACTAGTTCAGCTATTACCTGTTCGATTCCGATGATTTTCTTTTTCTTGTTTGTACGTAATTTAAATTGTACCATAGAATATATACTTAGCGAGTTAGACAGCAGAAAATTTTTCTTTTCTATATAACTTTTTTCCTGAATTACACGGGGAAATTATTACATATACGAAAATTGAAAAGACCATTGTTATAACATTATAGGTAAGTTTCATTAAAATCGTTAAAGTCGTTTTTGCGCTACAATCTATAGAAAAACATATTTTTCATTTTTTGCGCAGCCACTATTGCGCATTGAACACCTAATTTGTCTCACAGGCGTCAGTAGTCAAAACCCTACAAAATAAAAAAAGAAGCAACAAAAACGGTACAGTAGTTCCCGAGAAAATCTTGGACATACAGACAAACGAATGGCTAAAAATGTGTTTTTTTAAATCCGTCGAAAAATGCATATCGGAAATTTGACCCGACCGCAATACTTTCCTTACCTGATATATGTAGGAAAGTAAAAATAGGCAGATTTATTAGACTTATTCAAGATCTTCAACATTTGAGAATACAACTTGTTTATTGAGAAATATTACAATCTGTCTCAAAGGACATTCATATTTTATGAACAATAAAATTAAACGGCAAAATAATACAACTAAAACTAAAACAAACAAAAAACATAAAAACACAACTAATCAAAATAATAACTTAAATACAAACATATTTTCATAAAATATTTACTAAATCCATTCACTCAGGAGTTTTCAACAGAAATAAACGTTTTAAGGTACCTTGAGTCCAAATAACCAAATCCCGAAAAATAGTCTGTCTGTCTGTGTATACGTGAACACTAGCTCAAAAACGAATAGTTGTACGAAACTGATAGTACTTATTTAAGACAGGTATATGTCTTAGATGTGACAGCAAATTTTTTCTTAAAATCGCCTAACCGAAGTGCCACTTTATATCAACGGTGAAACACATTTTTACAATTTTCTCAAAAACGGATTTTGAATTAACTCGGTGTAACATTGTATAATTAAGTAGTTTTTAATTACATTTAGTGCTCATCTTCATTGATGCCACTTTCCAGGGCTTAAATGCCCAATGTTCATATACGTCTTCCTCTACAGTACCTTAAAATACGGTTTATTGAAAAAAAAAAAAAAAAACCTCTTTTATGGACAGTAACTATAAAAAAAGGCGCTAAATATGAAGTTTGAAAGAATATGATAATTATAATAATAATATGATAAAGAATATGAAAAATGCTTTTTAAGAAAAATTGATGTCTGCACGTAATCTGGTTAAGTCTTATTTTCTTTGTTTATGCATGTAATCTTTTAAATTAATTTTAAAACACACTTTAATATTAATATTTAAAAAATAATCTGTATCTATTATTTTTACCGTTATTGTGTATGTGTTTTGTTTTTTGACCATTTTTGATTTAATATTTATAATTTAGTAAAAAAAAAACATAGAAAAAATTACAATAATGTTTGTTATACGGAGATAGATTATTTGTATGGATTTCTTTTCTCAAATCAAATAAAGCCTTTACCGACTACAACTCGTGATGGTTCTTGGGTTCAGTATTATTAAGTACTGTTTCTTAGTCAACGGTTGCTCAAGGAGGTGATTTCATCGAGATCACGCTCAACTGACTGAAATTACTAAAGGTTTTCCTCCTTAATTAATTATTTAATTAAGGCTACCCATTTTATAGAGGCTGGGTGTGCCCCAGGAGGATTTCCCCACGGCTTATGACAAAAAATAAATCATTTTTCTACCATGAGTCGGGATTCGAACCTGGGACCTCGACCATTGAAAAATCAGTACCCTATAACTGAACTACCCCACTCACCTCAGAACAAAAAAGGATTAAATAAATATTGAGCCATCGTTTTGAAGATTATCTTCTCCTTCAGGTAAGAAAAATAACTACATCCCTAAAAAAAATCAGAGAATAATATTAAGAAGAAAAAGAAATTTCATTTGAGCATAAATAAAAAAATTACTAAATTTCCTACAAATTGAAAATAGAAAATTATTAATAATAAACAAGAAAAATGTAATATATAAATTAAATTGTCAAAACTGCTTCAAAATCTACATTGGTGAAACATCCAAGCAATTAAGGACCAGAATTTCACAACATATTACCAACTGTAAAAATACAAAAAACTTAAACACAACAGCTTTAGCACATCACAGCATAAGATTACAGCATACATTCAACTTCAATACACCACAGATATTAGGCACAGAAATAAAAAACACCAATAGGAAATTACTTGAAACAATACAAATCACAAAAAAACAATAGAACAACAGTCAATTATAAAACAGACACTAAACATTTAGGAACTCATTATACGGACATATTAGACAAAATTAAAATTTAATAGAAATGAAATCGCAGATACATAAAATAAACATTTAACAACAATAGTATAAAAATAGTCAGATAAAACAGTCAGATCCAAAGGTCCATTGTATTTCACTAAAGCAGACACCCAATTATTAGTCTAAAAGCAAGATGTAGTTCTAGATGTTATATGCATAGATTTTTATAACATGAACTACAAACTGACGATGGAACACATCATTTTTTAAGGTAATTACAAATTTATTGTAACAACAAAATTCTGACATGTATTGTAACATGCACTATATTTTAGCTCAAAATAATTTTTAGCCTTGCATCCACAATATCATTGGGATTGTGGTTCTGAAGATGAGAGTAAATATTCCAGAACGTAAACTTGTAAACATGTAACTTTGATCATACAGAAAATATATTAGATTGTTGCTAATTGAAAGTAATTATTGCCAAATAACTAAGTAACTAAGAAAATTATCGAAATCGGGCTAGAAATTAGAAAGGTACTTTGATTCATTATTATGAATGAACTATGATAATCAGCCAAGAAAATCTTTTTTCTATGTTATATCGACATATGTTCACTGACCTATATATCCACTTAAAATTTCTCATGTATTATTATAGGAGTATTGTTTAGTATACCATAAAGATATCCTTAAAAGATAATAAAGACGGGTTCTAGCGATTTCACAACTAGCTAAGCAGCCTTTTGAGGCCAAAGTATTAAAAGCTAAGAAGGGAACAAGAAATTGTGACAGGACGAAATAGGGCCTATAAAGGCGATATGATCGGGCACCAGCTTTGCTTTAATGGCAGGCAATAGTCTGTTTCGATGCAACTGTTATTGCTTGATTTGGACCGCTCCCAAATCCTTGCTTATAGGCTCCTCAATTCCGGAAATATTTTATCTGCTCGGAAAAAAAATACCACTTTTATGTCCTACTACAGTACTCTGCAGTCATTCAATAAACATATTTTGCTTTCAAATTCCTAAAATAAAAAAAAAAAATGTTTATATAGCGTGAAGATGAAACAGCAGTATTCTCTTCCTCATACCGTATAAATACCATTATAAATAGAATAACTGATACTTTGAAATGAATACAATGAAATGAAAAAAACAGGTGGTGTGTCCACTCATACGACTTACCTACCTATTTCAAGAAAAGTTTTTATATCTTTACAAAAGCTCATAAAGAAACAAAACAAAAATTGAACTAGATTTATTTTCCTGAAAATTGATCAAAGAAAAGATTTTAGTACGATTTATTTGATAAATTAAAGCAATGTAAACCAGCTTAAGGTAGATCAGTGTAATAAATTCAATACTTTTCAATATTGCTGATTATTGTATATAGGTATGATTGTGTTTAGAAGTTTCTATTTTATGTTATTGTTTACTTTTTTTTACTTTCTTCATCAGTATTATTTATTTATTTTTTATATTTATATTTATTTCTCTATTATTTGTATATATTGTTTGAATGAGAACTCTTAGCCCTAATACTTATAGTATATACCTAATACTTATAGCCCTCCAGCAGTTGCTGACTGCATTATTATTCAATAAATAGATTTAAAAAAAAAAATATATATATATATATATATATATTGCTGATGAAAAACTTTTTGTCATAGCTTAGTATTCTCAAACAATAATTTCTGTTTAAAATAGAGAAAATAGTGAAGCTTGTGTGATGCGGGCCACAGATTCCCTTACTTTCACTTAGTCATCTTTTTTCTCTCATTCAGCCCTTTCTGACACCAGGATATGTACTTCTAATCTTGCATCGGAAATTGAATAGCTGTTACTTCGTTATTAGTTGTCCAAAATGAACGATTTTAGCGGAAAATGTGTTCTTTGGACTCATTGGAAATTTGACCCGATTGCAATACTTTGCTTACCTAGTATAGGTAGGAAAGTAATAAGTTAAGAAATGTGTAAAAAATAGAATAAGCTGTATCATCGCTAATACTGGTTCGATTCCGATGATTTTTTTTTCGTTTTGTTTTTTGGTAATTTAATTACCTTTCAAAAGTTTTATTATAAATTTTACAGAATAATATAAACTAAGGGAGTTAGGCCCCATAACATCTTTCTTCTCTTTATATCTTTTTTTCCTGTATTTTCTCAGGAATTTAATCTATATACGAAAATTGAAAGGAATATTATTAGAACATTATAGGAAAGTTCCATTAAAATCGTTAGAGTCGTTTTTGCGCTACAGTCTATAGAAAAACATGTTTTTCATTTATTGCGCGCAAGGTATTGCGCATAGAGCACCGAATTTCTGTCATAGGCATCAGTAGTAAAAACCCTACAAAATAAAAAAAGAAGCAACAGAATTGGTTCAGTAGATCCCGAGAAAATCTTGGCATAGACAGACCGACAGACCAATGGCTAAAAATGTGTTTTTCTGACTCAGGGGCCTCTGAAAAGTATAGATCCATCGAAAACCGCATATCGGAAATTTGACCCGATTGCAATACTTTCCTTACGTAGTATAGGTAGGAAAGTAATAATTTTATTCGGGAACTACAGTTCCCTAAGAATAATAACAGAGTTACATAATTAAGAACACTAGTCTGGCTTAGATGAATACAAAATTATGCCTAATTAACTGTTGATTGTTATTGCAATTGTGCAGTTCATTGAATTAGACTTTGTACAGAAGCGAGTGAATTTTACATGTTTGCAGAAGTTTGAATATGGAGTAGGTGGTGGAACAGTAGTTGTTTGAAGGAAATTGTTAACGAGGATTGACGTATGGAGGTAGGTAGAAAGAGGAAGTAGTTTTATGGAAGGGGATATACAAATCTATAGGTTGATACCTGGTATTGAGAGAGTGGATAGAGGAACGTAGAGTAAGGAGTCCCAGGATGTAGGGAGGGTTTTCGGTTCTGAGGACTTGAAGAAGGAAAACACCAAGGAGGAATTGTCGTCGGGAAGTAGCATAAAGTCACTTCAACTCGGTTTAACTGAATGAAACATGGGAACACTTGAAGATCCAAAAGATGTATCTTATGAAACAGTTCATGAGCTTCTTTAATCTCATTTCTAGCCTGGCAGATAGCCCTCCATACACCAAACATCCGTAGTCGAATTGGGTAAATATAAGTGAGGTTACAAGGAGCTGTCTGGTTTTTAGAAAAATACAATCACAGAATCATAGCAGCCGTTTAAAGAATTTATGAATATTTTCGATAAAACATTAAAATGCCTTTAAAAATATGGACTAAAACTAAACATAGACAAACTGAAGCCATTATATTTACAAAACGACGTCCTATAATCTCGCCAAATATAGTTTTAAATGACTCTACAATTCCGCTTGACAAGCTAGTTAAATGCTTAGGTGTAACCCTCGATAATAAACTCCTATTTAATCAGAACATCAATTCAAAATTAAAAAAACGCCCGACAAATAATTTAATTCTGTATAAATCTGTTATAAAACCAATTTTAAAATACACTTGCCCCATATGGAGCATTACTAATATAACCACAGGCGGATTTACGGGGGGAGGCTTTCGGGCTGAAGCCCCCCAAAATAGTAAAATGTGACCATGTTTTATGGTCAAAAATATTTAAAAATTATGTCTTAAAGTATTATTGCTCGTTTAATTACATTTAATAGAACTTCAAAAATCACTAAAACACCATTTCAGATAGGAAGTTAATATTTTTCTGTTTTTCTAAAGTAATTATCGTCATATATATATGAAAAAATACATCCGGGCTGAAGCCCCCCAAAATTAAATCCTGGATCCGCTAGTGAATATAACTAACATAAAAAACTACAAATTTTTCAAAACAAATGTCTTAGAATTATTAATTATCCCTATTATACAAAAATAACTAAAATTCACTCAAAATTGTTTTATTTATTTATGATATTTACAACTGAAGTCAGAAAAAAAATAACATTCAGTAAACGTGATAATAGAAAATAATAACATGAAAACACTTGTTAAGAAACTACGCACTGGCAGCAGCACTCTAAAAAAAAGATGTATTTACTATAGAAGATCTTGAGGCTATCTTCTTTTCAGACGCCCAGAAGGGTTATCAGGAATCGAAAGTAATCAAGGCTGGAAACGAGAAGGTTCGGCTGGTCTTTAATTTTATTATGGAAGGATAGGTATCTGTATTGGGCTAAATCGGAAAGATATGGTACATTAAGGTCGTTATGGATGATTTTATTTGTGACAAAGTAAGGAGATTGGAAGATGTTACGAAGGATTTCGGATTGTATAGATTGGATACAAGAGAAATGGTTAAGTGGAGTCCCAAAACTCAAATCTGTAAGTCCAAAAGACGTCTTATTATAGTCATATATATAAGTAATTTGTACTTCAGTCAAAGCTTACAGCGTTGCCAAGTAAGTGCTGGAGTGTTGCAAAACATCGAGTGGTTTTTAATCTTTATAGTTTTGTATGAGGATTCCAAGTGAGACGCTTGTCCAGGTGGAGTCCTAGGTATCGGATTTGTTTTAGGGATAAGTGGAGTATTATTAAGGGATACCATAGGACAGAAAGTCATGGGTTTATGACGAAGTTTAAAGATAATTTGATGGGGAAATTGAAATTTAAAATGTACAACATCAAATAAACACAATGCTTTACATATATATATTGAATGAATAGTTTTTCAAATGATTAAATTTATAGTTTGTCATAAAATCAATTATGTTTTTTTATTTATATAATTTTTTTTAGAAAGGCTTATGATCCATTGACCGTTAGAAGCTGAAGACTATTCTAACTAAGCAGCGGATTTCAATAAAATTTGTGAATCTAGTTAGGATACGCTTAACGAAAACATTCAATAAAGTTAGAATCGGTAAATATTTATCCGAAAAGTTTGAGGTTTGTTCGGGTTTGAAACAGGATAATTCCCTTTCACCTGTCCTGTTTAATTTAGCATTAAAACATGCCACTATGGAGATAATGCCTACCTATCAAGGTTTGAATCAGTGTCGAACATCATCTGTGCTTGATTATGAATTAATGAAATAAAAAAAAAAAAAAAAAGATAAGAAACATTTTAGCTAACATAACATAACCTTAGAATTAATAATCTAACCTTAGACATTGACTGCTACTTACGCTGACGGACGATACAACAATTTTAACAAAACACCACGACCCCAGACTAGCCTCATTAAATTTACAAAATCACTTACTAAATTTACAAAATTGGTATTCACTTTGGAAAATTAGATTAAATTACAACACATAACATTTACGCTTAGACGAGAAACATGCCCACCAGTTTATATCAGCAACAATCCAATTCCTCAGACGGACACTATACGGTACCTCGGACTAATATTCGACTGAAGGATGACCTGGGGCCCACACGTCAAAATGAAAAGAAAGATTTTGAACAAGAGACTGAAAATATTATACTCCCTGTTTTCTAAATCAAAATTGAAAATTAGACAAAAACTAAATACATACACTTACCTGCTCAAACCCATTTGGACATACGCCTCACAGATTTACGGTTCAGCAAAAAAGACTCACTTACAAAAACTACAATCCTTTCGATCAAAAATTTTAAGACTAATAACTTGCGCTCCCTGGTACGTCAACAACAAGACTTTACATACCGACCTAAGACAACCAACCATTGACCAGCACATACGTACTCTCTACTCCCGATTTCATTCTAAACTACACGGACACCACAATGGACTTATCATCGACATGGCCACGGCTGAAATGTTCAGCAGGAGGCGACTGAAAAGGAGCTGGATGAGAGATCTCCTTTTCTGATTTTAGGATGTAAACAGACAAGGGAAGAGGTGCTGCTGGGCTCCATTCTTCGTCATGCCTACCATGCCATTTTCTACATGACCACCAATCTGCTAATTGTCACTACCATGACAGGTGCGGATGAAAAATTGAAGGCAAAAAAAAAAACCCTTAGAATTCAAATAAATTAAGTACGATAAACATATTGATTTGTACCTATTGATAAACACATTCTGGTTAATAATATTGATGATATGTAAGTAACAGTTACATAGCAGTCAAATGAGAGTAACAGCTGTTTAATACGAAATATTATTCTTACATGTATTCGAAAGATTGACTGCTTGAGGAGATGGAAGAATAAATGTTGTGTAAATGAGATTAAGGAAGAGGATTAGCGTACTGAGATAAGTAGTGAATTCCAAAAAAAAGGTAGCACACACGATAAAGGATTTTTTAAAGGAATCGGTCCTATAATGGAAGAACAAACAGTAAACAAATCAAGAAAGTATGGTGGCTTTGTGGTTGTAAAGGTTAGGAAAAGGAATACGCCTAGGAAGTATTGCTGTCAGAAATCTAGATAGAGCCACTTCAACTATTATGCTGTTGAATTGGTTCTTTTCTTTCTTTATTCTTTATATAGTAATATTACATTCTGTCACACTCAATGACATTAACAATAGTGATACCTGTTAAGTGAAGATGCGGAGACTACATTAATTAAAATAACGTTAATGAATGGCTGTAAAGAAATAAATACGGATAAGAAAAAATATATGATTAGCTAACTTTCCTATAATATTCTAATCATCGTACTTTCAATTTTCGTACATCGACTAAATTCCCGAAAAAAATTCATAAAAATAGTTATAAAGAAATTAAAAATGTTTTGGGGCCTAAGTCGCTAAGTACACTGATCTACCTTAAGCTAGTTTACATTGTTTTAGTTTATCAAATAAATCTTTTCTTTGATCAATTTTCGGGAAAATGAATCTAATTCAAATTCTTTTAGCTTCTTGATGGACATATGTAAACATATAAAATCTTTTTAGAAATAGGCAGGAAAGTTCTGTGAGGGGACATAACAGATTTTTACTTTCACTTACGTCTATATATATATAATACATAGTAAGTTTAAGTATTGCGATCGAGAAAATTTTTTAATCTGAGTTTTTAACGAATTTACACGTTTTGAGGTGCACTGAGTCGAAATGACCAAGTCCCGAAAAATGGTCTGTGTGTCAGTGTGTTTGTACGTTATTAGTCTAGCTCAAAAACTAAAAGTCCTATGAAACTGATATCACGTATTTAAGATAGGTATATGCTTTAGATGTGATTGCAACGTTTTCCTTAAAATCGGCTAACCGGAAGTGGCACTTTATATCAACGCTGAAACACATTTTCACAATTTTCTCAAAAACGGCTCTAACGATTTTTATTAAACTCAGTGTATCATTGTATAATTAGTAGTCTTTAATATCAATTAGGTATTGATGTCACTTTACAGGGCTTAAATGTCCAATGTTCATATACGTCTTCCTCTAAAGTACCTTTAATATGGTTTATTTTAAAAATTTAATCATTTCACATTATTCAGAGTTACGAAAAAATGCAAAAATATAACTTTTGAAAGAATTTGATAAGTTAATAAAGGATAAAAAAAAAAAAAAATGCAGAAAAACCTGCGTTGCTATGTGCTACGAATGTACCGATTTCAATGAAACTTCGCTCAAGTCATTTTCTCGATACCCTTTAAATTTATCTAACATACTTCAACGAAAAGAAGCTGGAAAAAAAGTTACGAGAGATGCTAAAATTAAATTCCGAACAACTCAAAAAGTTTGCGCTTTTTTGTTAATATTGTAAAATCGGACAATTAGAAGGAAAGATATGGTCTTTAGTTTTTTTTCCCTGAAGAGGCGAAAATTTGAATAAATTTAAAATATAGTTTTTTAATTTTTGAGACTAAAAAAACTTTTTTTTTCAGATATTTAATAAAGTGTCTTTCCTTAGAACATCTTTCATAAGAAATAAGTACCTCAATTTATACCTTTATTCTCAGTTCTATATTTTAACGCTGCAATCACCATCTCTGGAATAAACTTACTAATTGTCTGCATAGATAACTTTCTCAACTAAAAATATCACTAAAATGACATCACTCAAAAATGTTGAAATTGGAGTTAATCATTCTGTGGTTTATAAAAGCAGATGGAGTGACTAGATTTTTATTGCCTACCGTCGATATATTAAATAGACATTTTGCAATTATAAAGGTCTTAATGATTGTTATCTGTAAGCTTCAAGCTTTAGCTCCGTTTAAAAAGCACTTCGAAAAATTTTATAATAGCCCAGAATTGCCAGAAAATATTTTCTATTCAAAGTAGATCGGTAAGTGAAAGTTTTGTGTTGCGCGCACCAGATTTTTTTTTCGAATAATACAACTTTAAGTTTTGTTTATTAAGTTCTGTAATTTTCTTTTAAAAAATAAAAAAAACAAAGATTCGAATAAATAAAATCTTTTAAGGAAAGTTTGCTTATCTGAACTGTAGAGGGAGCTGAGGACGGGAAAGACCAATAAATTTCACCACCGCCCCGAACTCTTTTTATCTTTCTCTACTTTCTTCCTTTTTCTTTGCTTTGGAAACTGTTCCATCGACTAGTTGGTATGAGATATAACATCTTGCTGCACCGGCTACAAATCACCACTTATCTTCAAGGGAAGTAGAGGATACTTGGAAGTTGGTATTCCCAGTTGGAAACTATGGGTTGGTCCAGAGTTCAATTTCGCCATTTAGAAAATTGATATTCTAAACGTGAGTTCTGTGGAATCATACTTTCGGATATTACAACAAAAAAGAGAATGATATTTTCAAAAAATTTTTCTTGTTGCTGCTAAATGTTAGTAGTGTACTCCTAGACCTATTTTTGGATATATTGGTCATCCTCTATCATACAGACGTCGGAGTAGTGAGATGTACAAATATAGTTTTCCAAAATCACTAAACCGAGATATAATAGTCAATTATATCTGCTGCTGGACTTATGTTAAGTTATTCTTTTCAATTTTTTTATATCTTCTTTTTTGTTGTATTCATATAAGTACATATTCTGTTTATAATTAAGTAAAGATTAAAGGAACATTTGATTTTGTTTGTGGAGCGAGTGTCTTATATTATATTTTTGTTTATATTATATATTCCTATTTTTATGTCTAACGTATGACATTATAATATAATATTAACTATTCACACATATTTTATTAAATTAAAACTAGAAATCGGTTTAGTGCCAAATATAAGCTCCTGCCATGTTCAAATACCATGTATGGGGTATCATTGGATTCAAAATTTCACAGTGGTTACCAAATCGTATTCTTCGCTTGTGTTTTTCTTTCAAAAATAAATTAAGTCGATACAAACATTTTGCTAGGCATCAATACTGGAACGGTGGTAAGTCTGTAGATCGATGCGAGACAAATTGGACCTTGAAGATTTTCATGCGTACAGCAAGACCCGATTAAAGCTGGATCCTGCTTTGTTAAACCCAAAAACGTAATATTACGTTAATTGTAGTACTGTCATTGAATACATGTCTCATTTCGTCGACTTAAGGTCTCTATGATCGAGAGAGAAGGAGTTTGTATTATTTATCGATGGTATTTTTTGTCGGTAAGCAACATCATCATAATTCTTCACCAAATCCCAAGATTGAGCCACCAGTTTCGAAGGCTTCCTTCTCCTTCAGGCGGCCAAAATAGTTCAAATACCCCAAAAATTCAGGCAAAAAGTGAAAGAAAAGAAACTTTATTTGTGAATAACTAAAAAAATACACACTATTTCCTTGGTCATTATATAATAGATCACTAAATTCTCTACAAAAAACCATCGAATTCCGACAATTTTAGTATAGATACAGACAGCTTACATTAAAATTTGCAAACATGTTGGTTCTAAGCATTAATGAAGTTTTAAATTAATTTTTGTTCCCTTTGTCGACTATATTTATCGATAAAGCAACAATTTATTTTTTTATCTTTTGATACGTTGCATTATCTTATTAATTTGCCATTTGATCACATATAGTCCGTCACATTAACATCCAGCTTAAACTTCGTAAATAAACTCATCTTATCGTAACCTACAAATATTTGATTAACGCTGGAGGTTGGCAAACTTTGTCTATTTAATTATTTACTAAAAACTCCTAAATACCCATTTTCTTTCCAATTTAATGGTAATATAACGAGCACAAAGTCGAGAAAAAATGTGGAGTTCAAAATCATAGAGTCGTTTGGACCTACAACCCCATATTGTCAAAATGACGAGGTTATATAGGCCAAACGACTCAATATTTATGAAGGTCACCATTTTTCTCGACTTTTTACTCAAGTTATCTTAGGATTGAAGTGGAAAGCAAATGGGTATTTACGAATTTTTAGTAATTAATTAAATAAACTAAGTTTGACGATTTCTAGATTGAAAACGTCCCAATCCCGATAATTTTTGTAAATAAGATATATTTGTATGTTACGGTGAGATGAAACTATGTTAATAATTTGATAAAAAGAGGTCCATACCATGGACTATTAATAATATGCTGTGTGAATTTTTCGCATGGGCCTACAAGTTATAATTAATCTGGTCATAACAGCTGATAGCTAGTCCTAATGGTGGGAAATTAATTCAATTATTTTCAGAAACATCTCAGTGATAAGATAGTCAAGAGAGCTTAAGGCTTAGACCAAAGCAAGTTCCAACTCAAGGCCTCCTGTATATTTCATATCCCAACAAAGATATGGTGCAATGCGGTTCATTTCCCTACATCGTTCTTATCTCCACCTTGGTAGGCATATTAATGAACACCTAGAGAGAGTATATGAGAGTAAAAATTAACAGTTTATATAAAGAATGACCCAATTTTCAGCAGAAACGTAGGTAATTTAAGATTTATGTTTTTTCTTAAGCGAGTTGCGTTAAAAAAATATTGCTCCATAGTAAGGTAGACAAAATTTACTTTAAACGAAAGTATAGTTTGTCATTGTTAAAACTATTTAAAGTGGAATATTGGGCGAACAAACACAGGTAAGTTCCGTTTAAAAAAAAAAGGTCATAAATTATTTGGGATTTTTTTTTGCTATAATTATTTTGGGATGTTTAATGATCTTTGAGTAAATTTAATTACGTTGAGGTTATTAGGTAAAATTTTAAAAATTAGTGTAAAATATATATATATATTGTATATATATATATATATATATATATATATATATATATATATATATATATATATATATATATTTATATTTATTATTTCTTAATGATATTTACATAAGGTCCTTATGGATGGTTTTTTTTAAAATAAAGTATGGAGCATGAAGGATTTTGGATTGTAAGGATTGGATACGAGAGGAATTCGATGGTTTAATGGAGCTCCATAGCTCAACATCGTAAGTCGAAATAGGCCTTATTATAGTCATGTATATGAGTCTTTTGTAATTAATTGAAAGGTTAGAGCGTTTGTCAAGTAAGTGCTGAATTACTCGGAAACGTCGAGCGGTTTCTAGTCGTTTCAGTCTGGTATGAGGATGTGTAAAATAATTATTTGATTTTCTATTCAAGTCACCTAAGTACCCTTGTTTATATAAAAAAATACTACAATTAACTATTGCAAAGCTTTTATTACTTGTTTTTCCATGACATGGAATGTATTGTAATAAACATGATTCACTAAAAAGACATTTTACTTATAAAAATAAATAATTTTAAAATAATGATTTTTTCAAAAAAATTTCTTGTAAGGGGGTTATGAAGACATATTAAATAATGGTCATATGTCTAATACATTGTAGATTAAAATAAATTTTATGTCCACAAAACATTTATTTTATTTTTTATTTTATTTCACCCTGAAAACCAGAAAGGACTTATTTGCCAGTCCAATAGTAGGTACGTAACTACATTATTAATACTTAATTTAAATTCGCGTACATTTCCCAGTTTCAGAAATTCCCGTACAATTCCCGGTTTTCCAGATCGCTGTACACCATGATAAATATATATATATACATATTCAGCCTGTTTATACAAGTCTTACAAGCAGTAGGCCTATCCTAATTAAGAGTGTATAGTCTAACTTCCCGCGGGGACCAGACGTAGTGGGAAGTAGGACCGGGATTCGGTACTTTGATCTTCACTTTACTACAATAGCGCGGTAACCACGCTAACCGGTACAATTTATATATTAATCAGTATAAATATCATTATATTAATACAATATAAATATCTTTTTAAAAAACTCGTCAATCAATATCATCTGAAATAATGGCAAAGAGGTTAAAATATGGAGATGACTGATAGAGTAAGTAGACAACTGAAAGGCCAAAAACTATATGGAAAGATAAGACCAAGAAAGATGCAATGGAGCCAGTGTTACCGCGCGCTCTGTGACAAAACCTCGTACTCAAGCCTCGTACATCCTCGTACACTTGCTCATTCATAACTTGCACTGTTATAATGCCAGTGTTATTGTTTTTTTTTATAGTAAAATTAGATCAGAATTTTTTATTTTTACCTTTATTCATACATTTTAAAGCCTTTTTACATTACTTTTTTTTTAATTTAATGGGTCAAGCAGTAAAATTAGCTTAATAAAATAAATAAAAAAGTTTATATATTTTTATAAACTACTGAAAAAGTTATATAAAAATTAAAATAGCTAAATAAACTTCTTAAAATACTCTTCATAAGTATTCATTAGTAGATCCAAGATTTAATTTGGGGGAGTAATTTTTTTTCTTTTTTCTAAAAACAAAACAACTACTTTTATGAAAGGATGTTGGTGGTTCTGGAAGGACAATAAAAATTCATTTTGGGGCATTGATGCTTTTAGAGATATCCATTATGATATAAAAAAATAACAGATTGTGATTATTTCAATATTTATCTTAAAATTATATTTCGCACAAAATAAATTTGGATCACTGAAAAAATACTTTTTTTTCATTATTTAAGATGGGTTTATTATGAATACTAATTCATTTTTCAATTAACTACTTTACTCGATTAAAAATCGAAAATATTTTTTTTAAATTACGCTAATAATTTAAAAAAAAATTTAATTTATCTAGAATATGTTTACAATTGCAGTTTCATGAAGGAAATAATGGATATACTTTTTCGTATTTTATTTTATGCTCGATAAAAATGACGGTAAAAATTTCTGTTTAATTTTCTATTACAACAAATTTTAAAAAAATTATATTTATAAAAAAAATTTTATGAAGGAAATAATGGATATGGTTTCTTATATTTTATTTTATACTGAATAAAATCTAAAAATTTTTTTTTTAATTTTATTTTCTAGAAAATTAAAAAAAAAAACATATATATACATTCACGGTTTTATGAAGGAAATAATAATCATACTCTAATTAAAGAAGAAATAATTGCAATTTATATGTCTAGAAAGCAACAGAAGTTCAGTATTTCATATCAATATAAAAATAATACAGTCAAAATAATCGTAGAACAATTCTAAACTTCATTCATAAAAATATAACCTTGCATTGCATACGTCAGCAAAACTTATGTACGCGGTACGAGGCTAGTCTCTCCTCGTACCTCGTACATTACGTCATAACCTCGTACAAATACGAGGATCCTCGTACAAACGGCAACACTGAATGGAGCTGTATGCAGGGTAACCAAGATTAAAGAAGCTTTTAAAAAAAAAAAAAAACTCAACTCTCTTTTGTTTCCTGTGCCAGATGACTAATTGATATTTTAGCATGTGCATGTGCTCTTACATCTTATAACTCTTGTATCTTGACTATCTTTTCTAGATGTTTAGATGTGGCATGCCATAATATTGTATATAGAATAAGTATCATTTTTTGTTATCTTTATTATCTTAAATATCTTCTTATAATAATAATAATAAGGCTTAGCGAACCCGAAGGTTCGATGCCGACACCACCAATCGCTTGTTACACACCTCCCTCCACCGTTCGCCGTCCAAACCCAGTCCCTTCAGATCGGTTTTAATGCAATCTTCCCACCTTCGCTTCGGTCTACCCCTCGGACGCTTACCATTCGGCACAGCAAATATTAACCTTTTAGGAATTCTCTCGTTACTAAGCCCAACAACTTTACAAGCCCATTTCATTCGCCGCGATGAAATTACCTCAATTATATTACCCGGATACAGATCACGCAATTCGGCGTTGTGTAACCGTCTGAACTCTCCGGTTAACTCATCCTTCTTCGGTCCGAATATTCTACGCAATACTTTATTTTCAAAAACCTTAAGACGCTGCTCATCCCTTAATGTAAGCGGCCAAGTTTCGCATCCATAAAGAACTGTAGGCAAGATAATTGTTTTATAGATTCTAATTTTTAAGTTTCGGGACAAGAGGCGCGAACTAAGTAGTTTTGTCACAGAAAAATAACAAGCATTCCCCGCCTTCAGTTAATAAATATCTTCTTATTTATCTTTAATTTTATATAGTAATTATGTTTAAATTCTCTGTTTTTCCTTGTATTTTATTTCTTTTTATTGTACGTAGTATTAATTCTGTAAATATTTCTTTCTGTAAATAGATCTATTAACCTTTTTTGCTGCTTTATAAAAATATGCAACCTAACCCCTTCTCACCCGAGCTAGCATGGTAGGATAAATTATTAATCATGGCCAAATCATGGGTAAAGCCAGGTAAAGATTTCATAGTAAAGATTTCTATGGAAAATTATATTTATTAAAAATTATTTTATTAGCTTTTTTATTCATCCTTTTTTGGTCATAGCAGATAAAAGCAAAGGAACAGCTACATTAATTTTTTAGTATTAATTCTATCAAAAATAATTAAGGAATGGTCGAGATATTGGGTTCAAGATTGTCTCAATTAGTTTAAAATGACATTTTTGTAGTAAAGTTTCTTCATTTATACCTGTTTCAGACCCAAGTTTGCCGGTATGAACAGTTGAAGAAAAAGTTACCCCCACCTTTCCTCTCGGAGAGTAGAATATTGAGAAAGTGAGGTGGAGTGGGGATTATGGAAGGCTGTTAGCGTGGGGTGTACCTCCATATCTCATGCAATAATTCAGAGGATGTATTTCCCAGTTTTTCATACTTTACCCTAATCCGAACCCTTCCAGCTCAACATATTGTCTCCGATCTCCCCTCCGGCTCTTTTTCACTCAAACCGTATCCTTGCCCCGAAAAAAAGGTAATCCTCGAGGGATTTGTAAAACTTCTCTGTCATTGGAAGATCCTCCTCGCAATAAGGACTTTAGATGATGATACAGGTGTGGAATAAGACCTAACTCTATCAGCATTCTAAATAAGACGGGTCCTTAGCTATCTGGACCATCTCTCTACAAAATAAAAACAATAGAAATTTCAGTAGGCATACTTTTAATTTATTTAATCCACCGGTAGAAGGCCGCACAGGTAAGTTAAGAATTTAACTATCTAGTAATTAACTAACATTTCTTCCCTCCTCCCTTTCATTCCTTTTCTCTGTTTTTAACTCTTTATTATATTATACATTGTCTGTACATCTTTACAATATCTCAATTTTCTATCTAACTACTCCATTCTCAATGTTTTAATTTTACTATTTATTTTCCGCGGAATGTACTGTACGGGAGTCTTTCTCGACGTTGAACAGGCGTTTGATAGAGTTTGGCACCAGTGACTGCTGTACAAACTCCGAAAATTCCTACCACCTACATACTTCCTCATTATCCGTTCTTACCTTACTGATAGATACTTTAAAGTAAATCACAATAACGCCTATTCATCCCTTTTTTCCCAGTCCGCTGGTGTTCCTCAAGGTAGTATCCTAGGTTCTATCCTCTATACAGTTTATACAGCTGACATCCCTACCTGTACCAACACTGTCATCACCACATATGCCGATGACACATGTATCCTATCAGTAAACAATGACCCAGCAATTGCATCCCAAATGCTTCAATCACACATCATAAATCTAGAAGAATGGTGTCAAAACTGGAGAATTAAAATAAACTCCAATAAATCCCACCAAATTACCTTTACCCTTCGTCGTAAACCAACGACTTCCTGTCCTACAGTTTCCTTTAACAATACTCCACTTATCCCTGTTGAGCGAATACGATACCTAGGACTCCACCTGGACAAACGACTAACTTGGAATCCTCATACTAGACTGAAACGACATGAAACCGCTCGACGCTTCCGATTACTTCAGCACTTACTAGACAAACGCTCTAAACTTCCCATTAATTACAAAAGACTCATATACTTGACTATAATAAGACCTATTTGGACTTACGGAGTTGAGCTATGGGGCTCCACTAAACCATCGAATTCCTCTCGCATCCAATCCTTACAATCCAAAATCCTTCGTAAAATCCTCAATGCTACTTATTTTGTCACTAATAAAATTATCCATAAAGATCTTAATGTTCCTTATGTTTCAGATCTGGCCCAATCCAGATACCTATCCTTCCATAATAAACTTCAGAATCATCCCAACCCTCTCGTTTCTAACCTTGCTTCCTCTTCAATTCCTGATAACCCTCCGAGGCGTCTGAAAAGAAGATGGCCCCGTGATCTCCTAATGTAGTCATATCATTAGAGTGCTACCATTGGGTAGTTACTCAGCAAGTGTATTCATACCATTATATCAATTATGTCCAAATTTACTTGATGTATTTATGTAATACAGTTGTAAATGTCATAAAGAAATAAAAAAAATAAAAAAAACTATTTTCATTTCTTATTTAACTTCATATTTTTTTTTATGTTTTACATTTTATTCTAAGATTCCCATTGTAACACTTTTGTCACCCTTTTCGTTTATGCTTACTTCATCGTTCAACACTTTGTAACAGTTTTTATTATTTATCTCTTAGTTCTTAGTCATTATTCTAACAATTTTATTTTACTTTATATTTATCTATTTTATTTTTCTAATTTTTTTATTTTATTTTTTATTTTTTATTATCTTTTTTACCATCATTACTTATGTTTCTCATACCTTGTTATCTGGTTATTTTCTTAGCTCTGATGAAGGCCTGAACTTCAGGTCGAAACGTCGGCATATGTAAAAAATAAATATTATCATTTATTTTTGCCTTCCTTTTTGACTGACCACCTCAACTATTCTTCTCTTCATTATCCACGACAGTCAACCAATTACCAATTATAATAAACTAACAGATTGACTTTTTAGTTTCTGATATAGGCTGATTTGCTTCCAAGAAATTAGCTGTGTATTGATCGTTTTGGTTTATTATTTTCAATAATGAATCATACTTTTCGATATTACAACAAAAAAAAGAACGATATTTTCGATTTTTTTTTCTAGTTACTGGTAAATGTTATTAATGTACTCCTGGACTTATTTTTTGATATATTGGTCATAATCTATCATATAGACGTCAGAGTAGCGAGACGCCCAAATTGTTTTCCAAAATCACTAAACCGAGATAAAAATAGTCAATTATATCTGCTGCTGGACTTAGGTTAGGATATTCTATTTAATTATATCTTTTTGTTTTATTATTGTCAATAATGAACCATTGTGATCGATCGAAAAATTCAAAAACTCTCAAAATTTGAGGTTTCACGTTTCAGGATGCGTAAAATTCGAAAAACGAATAAAATTTGTTTTGTCCGTCCGCCGTCCGCGCATTTTCTCCGAAACTACTGCACCGATTTTTTTCAAATTTGGATATAAAATCAGAGGTCACCCTAGGAGGACCCTCCTTCATCGACATTACTCTGCGCCTTTTACTTTCAAAATGGTGGCCAAAAAACCTTCCTTGCTATAGACTGTAGCTCCTAAACGAATGTACCGATTTCAATGAAACTTCCCTAAAGTCATTTTCTTGACGCCCTTTAAATTTATCTATTTTTCAAACTCAAGTTCATTAATCCTTGAAGAAAAATGAGTAAATGAATAATAAGTTTGAACGAGAAAATAATTTGCTAGAAAATTGAATGAAAAAAAATCTGACCACCCAAGTTATAATAATCAATATTTAATTAAATAAATGATTATTTTTTATTCAATCGTAAAATATACCTACCAACAAAGGTACAAATAAAGTACTGTTGAATTGAATATTATAGAGTTGAGTTAAATTTTAAAATAATCTAATGAAAAAATAATCATATTTTTATATATTTCTCAATAGGGTTTTTTTTTTTCGATATGACTTATATTTGCTTATTCTTCATCTACATCCAATGATTGAGCCATCATCATGAAGATCATATTTTCTTTTAGATGCGAAAAGTTGATTATGAAGAAGCATTCAAAATTTATAGTGGCACTGAAATCATCGAATATAACTGCTTGCTATTTTAAAACAATCTTTAAAGTATTTTTTAAAAATAATAATAATTATTATAGTCATGAAGAAATAGTTGAATGTAGCTATTAGGGGTTTGCGGTCACAGTTATACTTAAAAAAAAAATAATGTGCTTTAGACCACATAATATAAGTGGAAACATCAAAAAGGCGAGATTAATAATATGAAATATAAATTATAAATAATAGCTCATTGTAAAGAGGATGAAATGATGAACAATTCTCTCACTTAAGACTGCAGTTCCGATTTTTAGTTCCTTAGATATTTTAATTCATATCTTCAATAAAACTCGTTATCATTATGTTTTCGACACTATTTTCGCCTCTCTAACCACGTTAAAATACAATTTAAAATTATAGCCCATTAAAGAGAGGATGAAATGCTGAACATTTCTCTCGCTAACAAAATGCAGGCCCGATTTTTAGTTTCTGAGATATTTTAATCCATATGCAAAACCACTTCACTTAGTCGACTCCAGCCGAATTTACCCGAGCGTTACACACTGTAAATCTGACAGCTCTCCAATCTAATTCACTCTCCACAAAAAAGCGCAAAACGCGTCTAAAGAAATTTTCACTTAAAAAAAATATATATATGTTATGTGTAAACGTTTCGCCTAAGTTTAAGGTATTCATCAGAGCAGAGAAAAGAAAAGATAATTTGTCCGGTTTATTTATTTAATTTATATTACTTAATGTTCTATTGCATTGATCAATTTATTTCATTACTTTGTTACCTTTACTTAATAATTTCAATAATTTTGTTTTATATACATTTACCATTCATTAATTATTAATTTTATTTTTGACTATGCACATTTACTTGTTTAATTCCTTAAATTTGTTTACGTTGTACGTTGTACTTGTATCCCTCAAACTATAGAAGCGAAAGAAGGACTCCAGGAGATCCCTGTGCTTCTCTCACATCTGCATCACTGGTGCTAAAGCTAGTAGAGATACAGCGAGAGCGCTTTAGCCACTACACTCAGGTCTTAAGTGGAGAATCATTGCCAAGATCCCAATAGATACATACTACAAAAAGTCGCGCCAGTGAAGTTTTAAAGATGAGTGGTACTTTCTATTCTTTTCATTTAAAAAAAAAGTTACTATTTGTTTACAACATTTTACATTTATTTTCATGTCTTAGTATTACATATACAGAACGTAAGCCAACTAGAACAGTTTAATCTAAATCGTAACAGACGTTTTGAAAAAATTATAAACAGTGTAAGGAACATGTCTGGTTAGTCGATTGTGACAAGAAATGTGTAACATATTCGGCGTATAAATCCCATGTAATTTCAGTTTTATATTCAGCAATATATATTTTCATTAGTTGGCCCTTGCGAATGATTCGCAAAAATTTTTTTAGTGAAGAAACAGCAAAAAAATATGGAAATAAATAGATCCTATGTATAATGTAAGGAAGGAATTAATATTTTTTTCCTTGGTCAATTACAATATTCCATTTAACATAATAAGCCAAAATATTTGTACAAATTGCTTTACTAGGACCTACTTTTAAATTGTCTGGAATGATAATAAAATTAATAAAGACAAAATAATGACCCGATCATGAGATTTTCTAAATTATTAAAAAAAATTAAATGTAAGAACAAGCAAATGCCTTTAAGAAATAATAAAGTTAATATATCAGCCAGGAAAAAAAGTGCTGTAAACTATTCGACTCCTAAATACAATATATTAATAAGTATAGCAAAAACTAATGGACTGCATTTTTGTTAATAATTGTCTTTGTTAAGGTAATTTAGTAATCTTAATTTAGTAATAGTAGAAAAAAATTCATACTTTTTGAGTTATTCGCAAATAAAGTTTCTTTTTCTCCATAACTTTTTTTCCCAGAAATTTCGGTGAGATGGGACTATTTTTCGTACGTAAAAGAGAAGAATATCTTCAAAATGAGTGGTCAGTCATTGGATTTTATGAAGATTTGACGAAGTTATGGCGTACCGACAAAAAAACATCTTTTAGAAATAATATATGGGATAATTACACAGACACTCGCACACATAATATGTATATATTATATTACTTTCCTGCTTATACTAGGTAAGGAAAGTATTGCAATCGGGTCAAATTTCCGACATGCGATTTTCGACGGATCTATACGTTTCAGAGCCCGAAAAACACATTTTTAGCCATTGGTCTGTCTGGGCCAAGATTTTCTAGGGAACTACTGAACCGATTTTGTTGCTTCTTTTTTTATTTTGTAGGGTTTTGACTACTGATGCCTGTGACAAAAATTCGGTGCTCCGTGCGCAATAAATGAAAAACATGTTTTTCTATAGAATGTAGCACAAAAACGGTTCTAACGATTTTGATGAAAATAAATCATATTCAAATCTTATGTTTGATCAATTTTCAGGAAAAGGTATCTAGTTCAATTCTTTTTGTTTCTTCATGAACATATGTAAAGATATAAAAACATTTCTGAAATAGGTAGGAAAGTCGTGTGAGTGGACACACCAAATATATTTTATAAGAGAAAGTTTTTTTGACATCGATATTTTTGATGTTTGCAATAGTACTAAATTTATACATGGAAAATTCTGAATAACAGTTGCAGGTATAGTAGTAATTATCCGAAATCATAAAAACATTCATACATGATTCATTTAATTTAGAATAATTAAATTGAATCTTGAAGCTAATCAAATATTCTTAGAGGTAGAAAGAAACGGTAACACATGACCGGAGCATTGAGGTGCTTCAAAAACGAACTCCCGATAAAATTCATATGATGTTAGATATTGCAGCAAGACTTCTGAACTTGAAGCTCGCTCCCTGAATACGTGAGAGCTTATTCCGAGACTAATAAGATTTCCCAGTCACATCCGAATTGCACTCCTCCGCACAGAATGCACTGAGGGTTGCTTTTAAATGGTCTTTGTTGAGATCCAAGTTATGTTTCAGCCCGCAGCAGAGGCAAAGCAGCTTTCGATTGCTGATCTCTTTCTCCCCCCTCAATGCAAATTTTCTTCTGACTTTATATATATATATATATATATATATATATATATATATATATATATATATATAATATATATATATATATATATATTTAATCAGACGCTGGTTAAATACATACTATGTTATAAGGATTTAATTTTCTTTAGACATTATTTTTTTTCTCTTATTTTTTATTGTTTTATTCTGTGTTGAACGTGAATTTTCATCACCACTCACTAAGCATTGTGAGTAGATAAAATTTGTTTTCCTTAAGTTCTAATTTGTTATTCATGGAATGTATTTCAGTGAAATGTATTTTATTTCTAATTATCTTCAACATACTTCTCGCTATGTGTATATATATACTTTATTTTATTTTCTCTTCTCCTAATCTTTACGCATAATCACTTAAATATCTTAGGGAACATATGTATATCATTATTTGTTTTTTTATATATTTTTTTGTTTTAGTTTTTACAATTTCTTCCCTACATATTAACAGTTATTATTATTTTTTTAAATTTTTATATTCCATCACTACAATGCTTTACCTATAAAATAGATTTTACTTTCCTTTCTAATTTCATTCAGTGATTATTATGCAATTATTTTAGCTCCAATATTGTAGTACTGAACCCCTATTACCCAACTGTCCTCGTTAATTTATCCTAAGAGCTTAATTAATACTTAATGTATTACATGTATTTTGTCATTATTCATTGTAATAAGTCTTTTGACCAGATTTGTAGTTAATATATATGAACAATACTGTTATTCTAAAGGGACCTAGTCCCAGAATAAAGATGATTTTTCTATTTTCTATTCTATATAAAACAAACTCTTCTCTCTTTTGTTTCCTGAGCCAGACTACTAATGGATATTTTAGCATATGCATGTGCTCTTACATCTTAGATCTCTTGTATCTTGACTATCTTTTCTTGATGTTTAGATGTGGCATGCCATAATATTGTATACAGAATAAATATCTTTTTTTGTTATTTTTATTATCTTCCCATTTATCTTTAATTGTATATAGTAATTATGTTTAAATTCCCTCTTTTTCCTTGTATTTTATTTCTTTTTACTGTGCATAGTATTGATTCTGTAAATATTTCTTTCTGTAAATAGATCTGTTAACCTTTTTTGCTGCTTTATAAAAATATCCAACCTAACCCCTTCTCACCTGAGCTAGCATGGTAGAGTAAATATTTAATGATGGCCAAATAATTGGTAAGTACCTTATGTTTTCTAGATTTATCTTTTTAGAGATGAATGGCTGTTAAGAAAAATTCTTATGGAAAATTATATTTATTAAAAATTATTTTATTATCTTTTTATTGGTCATAATATTATAGTCGGGACAAAAACGACAGTATATATGAGTCACTCATTTTCAAAGAGAATTGTAATATATTTTTATGCAAAATGATATAAGTATCGATTCCCATTTTAAAACATCCAATGAATCCTGTAATTATAGAGCAATTGGTTTTTGTTTTTTTCATAAACGGACCTAAATAATAAAAAAAGTGTTGTGAAAATAAGTTTATTTTTAACAAATATTGTTTTCTTTATGCGTACAGAAAGACCCGGATAGTTCCTCCGAAACTATCGGACCCTGCGTTTTCAATCCCCAAAACGTACTATTTTCGAGATAACGCAAGGCATAGGGTTCGCATCCACACAACCTTACATTAATTGTAGTACTGTCATTGGATACATGTCTCATTTCGTCGACTTGAGGTCTCTATGATCGAGAGAGGAGGAGTTTATATTATTCATCGATGGTGTTTTTGATCGGCAAGCGACATCATCGTTAATTCTTCACCAAATCCCAACATTGAGCCACAAATTTTGAAGCCTTCTTTCTCCTTCAGGCGGACAAAATAGTTCAATCACCCCGAAAATTGAGGCAAACAAGTTAAAAAAGAAAAGAAACTACATTTGCGAATAACTAAAAAATTACAAACTTTACACTTGGTTATGCCCATGATTATATAAAAGATTAATTAATTCTCTACTAAAAGAAAAAAATCATCGAAATCGGACAATTTTTAGCAAAGATACAGCTTATTGAAATTTGTAAAAATTGTTGGTTCCTAACATTAATGAAGTTTTAAAATAATTTTTGTTTTCATTGTCAATTTTATTTAAAAATTGATATCTTTATCTTCTGATACGTTGCATTATTTTATTTTCTTATTAATTTGGTATTTGATCACTTAATAATATGCTGTGCGAATTTTTCGCACGGGTCTACTAGTATATATATATATATATATATATATATATATATATATATATATATATATATATATATATATATATATATATATATATATATATATATATATATATATATATTCTATATATATATATTTGCAAAGCTGAAATTTACAGACATATATTACTATATTTGCATAAAATAGGCAAATCCTGAAGGAACATGATAAATATATAACAAAAGCTAAAAGAAGTACTTCGAAGGAATCTTTTATAAGGTTAGAGGATTTATCTTTAACAAACCCGATCCGATAAGATCCTTTCAAAAGGACAACACAAATGGTCCAAGATCGATCCGCAAGAAGGACAGATTTTATTCTTTAGGCAGTACTTTTTTCCTCATACATAATTAACCTACAGGAAAAAAAAAACAAGAAAATAATTTCGGACATGCCGATATTTTGAGTAATTTTACCCGAACTTTCATGTAATTGCTATCATAGGCGCAAATATTCAATTTAGATCGGAGAGGGGGTAAGGGCGAAACAAAATTATTACCTATCAAAATCCAAACTAATTATTTCTAAACGAGCATATATAACACAGAATATTTAAAAAATAAATTTATATATTTGTTTGGAAGTTGTAGATTTTTTTATGTGCATATGGATATACTTGAAAATATATGAACAAAACAATTAGAGTTATTAAAATTTGTATACATTTAACATGAAAGGAAAGGGGACTTATAACATAGGTACATTTCTTTAACATTTTCCAGCTAAAAATGAATAATGTTAAAAACGGAAAAATATTTTTTTCAGTTTAAACTATCTAAATAAAAATACTATAATTTCACAGTCTAACTAGTTATGTAAACATATCTATAAAAAAATATTTTTTTCAACTTTATCAACCAACAAAACTCTACTTGCCTTGTCTTTTAGGCCCTATTAGCCACATAGGCAATTTTATGTGACACTTCAAAAATATATATTTCAAACAAATATATGATTTACAAATTTATGAGAGAGAAACTCTTTGTTATTATAAAAGAGTGCTATTTAACTTCTTGGGTTGTATAAAAAAAAAAAAATACACATATCTAATCTAACTGCTGTTAGAAAATCTATAAGAACTTTTTATTTCTATTTTTTAAAAATATTTCTTTATTGAATAATAAGTTTTCATAATTAAGGACATAATTAACACTTATACAGGAATTCATTGACACAAGACAGTGCCCCGTAAGTAGAGTGAAGTATTTAAAATGTTAATAGTCTACATTAAAATCAAACTCATCCAATCCTTCCAGTCCAAAGTCCTTCGAACAATAGTCGATGCTCCTTTCTATGTAACCAACAAAACCCTACATCATGACCTCAACATCCTATTTGCCTTAGATATCATCCAAGAAAAATTATCTAAATTCCACCAGAACCTTACGTATCATCTAAATCCTCATCCAATCTCTGCCAAGCACCACCCATCCCTATAATGCTCCAAGAAGGTTAAAACGGCAGTAGCTCCGCGACCTTTTGTAGATTGTATATATTGCAGTTCTGGCAATGGTCAGATTCTTCACTCAAGACATGGTATATGGCTAAAGCGCTCTCGATAGCGCAGGGATGTCCTTGAGACCTGCTTTACTCTCCAATTTTTTTAACTTTCTTATTTTATTTATTATTAATACTTTTTGACTATTATTTATTTGTTATTTTGCTTCTGTTTACTTTATATTTTTTTGTATATATAGTGTAAATGTGATATCACCTCACTATAACTAATTTCCAAGTGACAGATTATTTTAATATTCAATAAATACATTTTTTTAAATAAAAAATACATGGGGTAGAGTATAACTCCTACGGTCGGTTGGTACGAATTGCCTCCAGTAGATTGACGGGATTCATACCCAAATGGTTACTATATTCGGTTATAGTATACTAGTATTCGGTCCATAATACTGTTTAAGGGATTCTATAACGGGCATAAAATTGAATATCACATCTTTCCCATGACATATATATGCAGAACAATAGTCGATTATTTTAAAGACAAATAAAACAGAAAATTACACATATTCGCATTAGCTGCAAAACAAAAAAGAAAATATACACTCCAGTAAAATTCCCTTAAATAAACTAGATCAGAGGAAATATTTATAATTTATTCATATAATATGAAAGACTCACCGATTCTGCGATCTCGTGAAGGCTCCTGAAAAATAAAAACCATAATTTAATATAATAATTCACAAAATAAGATATCATTACACACATAAACATAATAAAAATAACAATAAGTTATAAGAAAATATAGAATTAAATAAATAAGGTTTTAGTCCATAAATATATGACTTCTTATCCTACAGTAATATTTCAGTTGTCCTTATTGAACAATTCAGCTAATTAACACTCCACATTGACAAACATATTACTTGAAATCCGCATACAAGAAACTGCTCGACGTTTCGGGCTACAACAATCATTTACTATAAAAATGCTACAAACTTTCAATTAATTACAAAAGGTTTATTTATATTATTATTAGTGTTGCTCAAAATCGGTCTGGCACTCTGCAAGACCAAGACCAGGACTGGTAAAAAAAAATCGATTTTTTGAGTAAGAATTAAGTCAAAATAGTTACTAATACTTGACAATCTTAGTTACTATATGTAAATAATTGGTATAACAAATATACTTTTGTATTTGAATTCTCTAATTTTTCATTCGGGCATAGTTAGGTTTCTCCCATCTAAAAAACTACAGAAATATCTCTATAGTAATAAGCTAATAAGTAACTGCGAGACTCTTGCTCAAGACCAAGACTGTGTATGCAAGACCAAGACTCAGTCTCAGATTATTATAATGAGACCTATATCGACTTTCGGCGTTGAGGTTTGAGGCCAACCGAATCATCTCATTTCCAATCGTATCCAATTCTTACAATCCAAAAGCATTCATAAAGACCTTAATGTTCTATATGTCGCTAATTTGAAGTTATTTCCTCCTATAAAACTGCTACAACCATTATACTAAAAAATGTAATATTTTTATTCATATCTGATTCTAATGCCATTTTTAATTAAAAGTTTATCATATTCGATATGTTTATTCATATTAAATAAGGTTCTTTCAGCTTAACTAATTCTAAAAGTTTAAATTAAAAGGAGTGATAATGTTTTGACCCATATTGCTTACAAACGAAACTTCACCGCCTCACGTAGATGAAGAAAGTAACTCCTTTTTTTTTCTTCTTCGGACAAACTTTATACTACTATGCAAGAGATTAAAAATTTCAAAGAAAACTTGAAGCAAAGCAGCCCCTCCCCACCCCCCTGCTTAGGTATTCGACTCAGTGTTAACTTATCCACAGGCTATTGCGGGATACTGCCTAAACTTTTTTCTTTTATAAGTCATGATACACCTACAGTGTTTTCGAGAGAAATTTTAGATTTTTTGTCTTAAAAATATAAAGATTACATAAATAAATATTTAAAATTGTGAGTTTATGGTTGACTGTAGTGAATAATTGAAGAGAAGCATGGTTGGAGTGATCAGTCAAAATAAAAAATACTAAAAATAAATAATTATATTTTTTATATTTGTCGACGTTCAGGGCTAAGAAAATAACCAGATAACATTAGGTATGAAAAACTATACACATGGAATAATTAAAGGCTTATCGAACTCGAAGGTTGGATGTCGACAACACCAATCGCTTATTACACACCTCTACCGTCCGTCCAACCAGTCCTTCAGATCGCTTATGCAATTCCCACCTTCGCTTCGGTCTACCCCTCGGACGCTTACCATTCGGCACAGCAAATATTAACCGTTAAGGATTTTTCTCGTTCCAAGCTCATCAATTTTACAAGCCCATTTGATTTGCCGGGAAGAAATCACCTCAATTATATTACCTGGATACAGTTCGCGCAATTTGGTGTTGTGTAACCGTCTGAACTCTCCGGTTAATTCATCCTTCTTTGGTTCGAATATTCTGCAAAATATTTTATTTTCAAAAATTGTAAGACGTTGCTTATCCCTTAATGTAAGCTGCCTTAATGTAAGAACTGTAGGTAAGACAAAGGTTTTATAGATTCTAATTTTTAAGTTGCGGGACAAGAGGCGCGAGCTAAGTAATTTTGTCACAAAAGAATAACGAGCATTTCCCGCCTTCAGTCTAACCTTAATCTCTTCTTCAATTTCGTTATTTCTAGTTATCGTAGACCCTAGATACCTAAATTTCTCGACCTGTTCAAACGTATCACCATCTATATCGATATCACCAGTAATATCGCCATTTTTGCAGCTAACCATATATTTTGTCTTCCGTGTTTATTGAAGTGAAAAAAATCTGTGTTTATTTCGAACCCTAGTTCTTTACTGGCATTCATTAACGTTGTCGTATTTAGTTTTATAGTTTCAACATCTTCGCTTAATAGTACCAGATCATCAGCATAGCCCAGCACGGGTGTTGTCCCACTCAGATCCAACCCTTTTTCAGTACGCATTACCTCTCTAATGGCATGTTCTAATGGCAAATTGAACAGGACAGGCGATAGGGAATCCCCCTGTTTCAAACCTGAATTGTTTACATTGAATAATGAAGAATCAAAATCAATAAGGTGAAACATATAAACAAAAAAATGTAGGTAGGAAAAACTTAAAGTAAAATAAAGTAGATAGAGTGAACATTAAAGTAAAATAAAGTAGGTAGAATAATAACAGTAACAGAGAGCTAAGAAATAAATAATAACGGCAAAATAGTATGGACTAATAAATTAAACATAAAAAAAAATAAGATAACATAAGAAATGAAAAATGGTAATCTTTTAATAAAATGCAAAACAGAGAAAAGCAATATGAAGTTATATAAGGAAATAATAGTTAATATATAATTATTTATTTTCACTATGTTTTATTTTGACTGATCACCCGAACCATCCTTCTTTTCAATAAATATTATTTATAAGTAATTTTAAGTAACGAGTTATATATGATGTTGCATATAAAGAATTTGAATTTCAATACTTTTCAGGATTGTAGTACAAAAAAAAAAATGTGACCAAGTTCTCTATAAAGGTGAAAACCCTGCGACTTTTAAGCCGCATATGGCGTCCGTGAATAATTTTAAATATTGCGGCCTTCCTCAATCTTGCGCAGGAATTAATGAGGTTAATTTAATCTATTAGTTTGATTCCTCATTCATCAAGATCCATTGCTCCCGACAGCCAGAAAAACAATCTATAAAACCATATTAATATATAATTTAGATTGTACAGTTATTCGATGAATTGATTATTTTATAAAAAAAAATACTATTTCTCTATACGATGAAAGAAAACTTTTTTGAAGACGGTAAACGAAGACAAGGAAGAATTGAAGAAACGTTGATAAACGTGAACCAGCCATCCATGACGTGTACGTGGTCCTAAACCTAAGATGGCGGTTCGGATGACGTCATAAAACCTGACCAGATCTTCTCCCCTTCAGACTTATCCAATACGAGAAATAACATCTATATAAAGGACAACAAGATGTGGGGCCATGTATCAGTTTTATCCGCGACATTTATCTACCTCTGGGGCCTGACAGCTCGGGGAGAAATAGCGACAGAATTCGTGGGCAAAAAGACCACTTGTTCTGGAGTACAAGTATTGATGTACCAATCTTACAACAGATCTCTGTCCGGAGCGAGAATACCAGTGAGTTCTTATGTATAATTTAATAATAATAATTTAATCAATTAATCTATAATACTTAATGAAAACTATTTTTAAGATAATTTAAATGAGCCACTAAATTCAAAATTGAATAATTAATTTATCCTTTTCTTTCTTTCAACATTTAGAATAGAATAATTGTGGGTAAATATTTGACTGTCGTGAAAAATGAAGAGAAGAATAGTTGGGGTGATCAGTCAAATAAGAAGGCAAAAATAAATGATAATATTTATTTTAACATTTGTAGACGTTTCGACCTGAAGTTGAGGCCTACATCAGGGCTAAGAAAAGAAGCAGATAACAAGATATGAGAAACATAAGTAGTATATGTAAAAAAAAGTTAAAGTAAAATGAAGTTGTTAGAATCATGACAATAGTAAGAACTAAGAGATAAAAATACTAAACCGTTACAAAGTGTGGAATGATGAAGTAAACATAATGTTACAAAGCTTTGCCTTCTACACGTGGAAAAAATATTCTCGGAGTCTCTTGGGCAAATGTTAATATTGTATATTGGTGTGAATGAGCTTTAGAAGAATTTTATTTATTTATTAAATCTATAATATTTGGTTGTATGTATATAAGTACTTTGTACCTGTTATTATTATTTGTCTCTTGTTCTTACTATTGTCATTATTCTAACAACTGCATTTTACTGTAATTTTTATGTTTCTCATACCTTGTTATCTGGTTCTTTTCATAGCCCTGATGATGACCCGAACTTCAGGTCGAAACGTCGGCAAATGACAAAATAAATATTATCATTTATTTTTGCCTTCTTATTTGACTGATCACCCCAACTATTCTTCTCCTCACTATTCACGACAGTCAACTATTTAACCACTATTATTTATTAAATCATTTGTTTTTTATTTATTTATTTCATTTTTTTTTCACTTTTTTATAATAGCCAAACATTGCCAGAAAATAAATGTTATATGTGACTGTTAAGTCAAATATGATAGAATTATAATGACTACGAATTTCAACATTTTCTTTAATTATTTTAACAGAAAAAAGTAACAAGTCGTTTGTAATAATAAATTTATTGTACAGAAACTTTATAAAAATTAATAAATAATTTCAAAGTTTTAATATTATATGTTACATAACACAACTTTCTCGACGTATTAAGTGAGCATGTTTTAGGCAGCGGTTGAACCCGTCAGAATCAGGACTTCAACAGATAACATCCACTTGAGATAATATGTTAAATTAGATTATCAAAATACTAAAATAAACAAAATATTTAGATCAACTTAGCAAAAAAAGAAAAAACCAGCCTCGAATAATCATTTTTACTTAAATAAAATTATATTAAATATTAAATTAATTTTATTTATTTTTAATGTCACTCAGCTGTACAAATAATATAATTAAAATACCTTAAATCTGACAATCTGGCCTGCATAATCTAAGCGAGAGAAATATTCAGCATTTCATTATCTTAGTAATGATCTATCAAAATTGTATCATGACGCGACGGAATCGAAAAAGGGAAAAGAAAACGCCAAAAAATTAAATGATAACGAATGTTTTGAACATTTGGACTAAAATATCTCAAAATCTAAACACCATGGAGAATGCAGAAACACATTTTCAGAAGTCAATATAGATTTTTTTTTTTTTTTAAGTTAGCCGTAAAATGAGAAATCAAGTTTTTCTATCCGATTTTCTGTTGTACTCGATAATGTTTCGACAAATTGCTGATCCTCTGTTACATAAGTTTCATAACATTTAAGTGAAAATTCTGCTATGTAACGCTCATTCGAGTAAATCCGGCTTAAATCGACTATTTTTTTAATTTAGTTTAAAATATCTCAGTAACTTAAAATCTAACAATTTTAACCTGCATACTGCAAGCGAGGGAAATGCTCGTCATTTCATCTTCTTTGCGATAAGATATTATTCAAAATTTTATGTATATATTGGAAATGTCATTACTTTGTATATATAGAACAAAAAAAATATCATCAAATACCATATTAGTAAAACCACCTAGTTGATGTTTCACTTCTAAAAATACTCACAGGCCTGATGAGAAAAATGCATATGTGCCAGCATATAGCCGCTGGAATACAAAATGGCGGCCAGGTGAAGATAGATAAAGACACTATATAGGTGGTAAACGTACGTATATAGACGGCATATAATATAGAAAGCTACCAACCCTTTTAATTTAAAGTATTTACAGAATTAATACATGAAATAATAGTCAGTTACTCCATACCCGTGAATTCGAAAAATTAAATTTATTTCCAAAAAGTTTTAGTTTATTTTTTGGTATTTTGCTTATATCAGTAAAACTATGCGTCCTAACAGAAATGGTAATATTAATTGTTTCGCTATATTCTATAGTTTCTGTGATATCCGTCTTCGTAATTCACTAACTACGAAAAAAACATTGTTTTTGCATTTTTATTATATGACTCGCCAACTCATTTTTTCATTTTACGAAAAAGTCATGCAGAAGAAAGTTGTTTAATATTAAATTTTCTTTAAGAATATACATTACTTTACTATCTTATCTTCAACTATTCAAAGGCTAGAGGAATTATAACTAAATGAATAAACTCCAAAATAAATTCTTAAGGAAAATTTAATATTAAACAATTTTTTTCCTAGCGAATTTTATGAATGATATCCGTCGTCGTAAATCATGCAAACTATAGAATATAGCGAAAAAAACTAATAGAACAATTTCTATTTCAAATTATGTCAGCTTTTAATTTCAAATATAATAGTCCGTAATAGTACGGACCCATTTTTATCGAATTATCAACACCCGCCTGAAACTTCTTAAATAGTTTCATCTCATCGTAACCTACAACTATTTTATTTACGAAAACTCTTGGAATTGGGGCTATTTCAATCTGAGGAGGGGGGGGGGGGCAAAATTGTCTATTTAATCAGGTACTAAAAACTCGTAAATACCCATCTGCTTTCTACTTTGATCGAAAGATAAGTTGATCACAAAATCGATAAAAAAGGTGCCCTACAAAAATATTGTGCCGTTTGTCTTCGTTATTTTGAAATTTTAGGGGTGTAGGTCACGCTAAACAGTTCAATAATTTTTCTCCATTTTGTGATCAAATTATCTAACGATCCAAGTAAAAAACAAATGAGTATTTACGGGTTTTTAGTACCTAATTAAATAGACAAAGTTTTCCCCCGTCCAAATTGAAATCGCCCCGATTCCAAGAGTTTTCGTAAATAAAATATTTGTAGGTTACGATGAGATGAAACTATTTACGAAGTTTTAGGTGGATGTTAATAATTCCATAAAAAGGGGTCTGTACCACGGACTATAACATTATTATAGGAAGAACGCATATTTCACTGATTTAAGGGAATAACCTATATCTCTCTATACCAATTATGATAGCTCTCTATATCTATAAGCCATCTCTATATATACGTTTACTACCTATGTAGAGTATCTATCTATTTTCACTTAATATCTATTCAAGCGGCTATATGATGGAAGATTTTTTTTATAAAGAAAGCATTTTTCTCATCAGTCATGTAAATATGATCAATTATTAAGAACAAATCTTAGAATGAAATATGACACCTTCTTTGCCACGGATTATAATATTTAGATAGAAAGTTCGCTTGGTAGTGCTAAACTACATTTTTTGATATACCATCCCTCTATAGGTTATTTATACCGGATTTGTTGGATTATTTATAACGACTTAGTTATTCGAATTACTTCTGAAGATACATAGGTATATTAGAGAATTAATGAAATAGGAAAGAAAAAAGAAAACATTAGTATCCTACGTGGCTACCTCCTCGTAGGGGACCCTAAGATACGGACGTGGAGATGGAATACACGCCAAGCGGAACATTTCCCTACAGAGCCATTCCGAGAGAGCTGTGCCCTCTCCAATCCTCCACTGACAACTTTAAATTAGACTAACCCTTCCTCTTCCACTCCTAATAAGAACACATCCTTCTATTTTGAATAATAGCAATCTGGATAAAATATATGGAATTTATTTATATTTTAAGACAAATCTAAGCTTATTCCAAGATTATTATCAAGTATTGGGCTGGCAAATAGTGTTGTCCAAATGCGAGACCGAGACGAGTCTTGGTCTTGCAAACTCAGTCTTGGTCTTGCGCAAGACTCTCGCAACAGTCTTGTAGTTACTTATTTGCTTATTACTATGGATATATTACTGTATTTTTTTAGATAGGAGAAACCTAACTAAGTCCGAATGAAAAATTAGAGGACTTGAATGCAAAACTATATTAGTTATATCAGTTATTAACATACAGTAACTATGATTGTCAAGTATTAGTAACTTTTTTGAATTAATTTTTATTTCCGAGGCGTCTGAAAAGAAGATGACCTCGAGATCTCCTTTTGTAAATACATTTTTAGAGTTCTACCAGTGGGTAGTTTCTCAACAAGTGATTTCATGCTATTATATTCTTTTGTTCACATTTACTGAATGTATTTTTACTTGTAATACAGTTGTAAATATCATCAATAAAAAAAATAAAAAAAATTAATTTAAAAGTTGATTTTTTTTACCACTCCTGAACTTGGTCTTGCAACAATTTAGCGGCCTTGGTCTTGGTCTCGCAAAGTGCAAGACCAAGACCGATTTTGGGCACCACTACTGGCAAATAAGTCTTTTCGGTTTTTATGTTTATTTTTATGTCACTATGATACACTTCTTATCTGATGACATAATCCCTAAGGTGGATCAATAAGGTGTTTATCATGTTTGTATTTTTTTTTTTTTTTTTATTGAGATACTACAATCTGTCACATTCACAATACAATAAATAAAAATAATAAACGGCAATATAATAACACTAAAGTAAATATACGTGTTTGTAATATGTCAAAAACTATATATGTTAACTCTTGTTGAAACTAGCTTAGTATTGTTTGTTTGTTTATTTAGGCTTTAAGGCGTAAAACCCTAAAGTCATCAATGTCTGTGAGTCGGTTATGTTTGTAAACTCTTTAGAGATGAAATAGAAAAAAAGAATGAACAATCAAAAATTAATAATATATTAAAATAAATATTAAAAAAAGGAACAATATAATTAAAATTATATCTATTTTTATATCTTATTTAATAGTCTATGGATTTTAAGATATTTATCACTGTTTTTATGTTTGATTCCTCGTTGTTTAATACTGCTGATATGTCCGGTTTTAGAGATAATCGATTTCGGCTTGAAGTATAATAAGGGCATTCTTGGAAAATATAGTTGGCTGTGAGAAGGCTATTGCAATGCTGACAATTTGATGGTGGCTGCTTAGTGATGAGATGTACATGGCTTAGGTTCGTGTGTCCTATTCTTAACCTGGTCATGGCGAGTTTAGTATTGTGTTTGCTATTGCACAGTGAATATGGAAGAAAATATCATTCATTATCGGCATATTTTGTTGTATTATTTTAAAAAAGACAAGCTTGCTGCAGAAGCTCATATTTCATTCAGGAAGTTTTGACATCAATGATGCCCTATGGTCTGGTCGCCCACATGAAATTGAAACAAACAATATTAAGGCTATTGTTGATCAAAATCCCACCCAATAAGTGCGAGAGATTGATATGGCCCTAAATGTGTCGCACATTAAATTAGTGTGTAGAATTTGCAAAAGCTCGGCTATGTTTCCAGGCTTAATGTTTGGGTCCCTACTTTCTAACAGAAGTCAACTTGGCAACACACATTTCTGTTTGTGATTCACTACGGAAACGGCAACAAAACGAGTTATTTTTGAAAAGGTTGCTAACAGGAGATGAAGAATGGTGACTTAGTAGTCGGGCTCTAATAAGAATGTTAAAACCCGCATTGCATCCAAAGAAGATAATGCTTTCCATATGGTGGGATTTCAAAGGTGTTATTATTTAATGAGATATTGCCATCAGGACAAACAATTAATCATAATAGAATATAGAAATATATATATATTTTTTTTTATCTTCCCTCTTCTAAGGAGTTTCTGAGGTCCAGAGAACAAAAATAAAGAACAAACAGGCTTTGAAGAAAATAGGGTTTTGCGCCTCGAAAGTTCAAATAAACAAACAATAATAACAGTTAATCTACATGAGTGAATATCTGGTCACTGTTAGGACTTTAGTGTCTTAAGTAACTGGAAGCCCAGATACATCACAATGGATTACTTAACGGCCTTAATTCGGCTTTGAATTGAGGTTGAGGTAAATATTGACAGTGAGGGAGGGGAGGGGGGCTAAAACTGATAAATTCGTGACGGAAGGGGGGGCGACAGTGACTGATGGGGTCCGGATCAGGGCTAATTAACTGTCCCATCAGGGCTCTTTCTGCTCACCTCTGAGGGTCTAAGGGTCTGAGAGTTTAAATTTAAGGACCCCAGGGTCATTCTTTGTCTGGGTCTGGAGTTAATAGTCACCCTAAATACCTGCTAATTTTCATGTAGATAGAGGAAATGTTGATTGTATTAAACGAATTCAAATAAATTAGAAACCTATAGATACGTGTGAATAATTTGCAAAAGAATATTAGTCAGTAAACAAAGAATAATATAATAAGATTAAATTATTCAACGTATCATAAAATATAGGAATAAATTTTTTTTATTGTTATTTTTTTTTGTTATTTATTGTAATGAAACGTAGAAAAGAAAATTATTATAAAACTTCATTCAAGTTTTAAACCACAATGTTTACGAATTACATCTGTATCTCGGCTCAGTCCGAACTTTATGATTTCTTTAGTTTTTGTTTTTAGAGAATTTAGCAATACAATGGTAGGAATTTAGTAATAGAAATCCAACTATTTTTTTCCTGAAATGTAGAAGGAATTTGACAATTATTCCCACCTGAAAGAGAAGAAGGTGTTCAAAATGAGAATAGACAAAGATATGGCGTACCGAGGGGAAAAAAACAATCTTTAGAAATAATATATAAAAATCTGGTGAGCGCAACACACAAATAGAATTCACTTACCGCTCAACTTTGAATAGAAATTATTTTCTGGCCATGTTGGACTATTATAAAATTTTTTAATTGCATTTTTAACTGAGCTAAAGCTAAAATATTGCAGCAAACAAATCATAAATATTATTAAAATAACAAAAGTAATATTTATTATATCACCGGTTGATTATGGATTGTACGATTCGTTGATACGACTATTAGTTATTAAACTGTTATTTTCCATTGCAAAGTTTATTAAAACGGAATAGAGAGATTTGCCTTGTCATGGATAGGTCAAAAGTTGTCACACTAATTTTAAGTGGATAATGTAAGGATTTCACAAAGGGAAAATTCATCAAATTATTCACTAATTTAATTTTCTAAAATGTTACTTGATGATTTTTTGGAACAAACGGCCGATAGACACCTAATTATTTAAATATAATATCTTATCTAGAGTCAATACTCTATAGTAAATATATTTGAGGTTATAAATATATCCATGAAATATTTTTATATTTCATTTCTTCTTTCACACAAGTACAATGAAATAGTGTTTTAAACAATGGCATTGGTTTGATTCGGTGGATTTTAAATACTTTTTTTTCAATATTAGAAAAACATTTTTCTAACCAAAAGGTAATATACAGTTAGAAAATTTCATTTAATTTCTTTGGAAACATGTGATTTACGTCAAATAATGTTAGTTTTTTGACATTATTATTTATAATGTTTTCGCCACTCTCCTTTACCTTCTACAACTTTCTATATTAGATATTGTTTTTTCTAAAATTCTTCGCTTTCCAACGGTATATTATACGTATCCTTCTGACTGGTATTTCCGGAGATCCATTTTCGATCTGGATAAGCATATTTATTTTTTCTCCTTTATTCAATTATCAAACTATTTCAAAAGTTATATTTAGCTTTTTTTTAGAACTCTGAATAACTCTAAATGATTAATTTTCTTAAATTAACTATATTAAAGTTTAGAGGAAGACGTATATGAACATTGGGCATTTAAGCCCTGTAAAGTGACATCAATGGGGATAAGATCTGATTGATATTAAATACCACTTAATTATACAACGATACACCGAGTTTAATCAAAATCGTTAGAGCCGTTTTTGAGAAAATTGTAAAAATACGTCGATATAAAGTGGCACTTCCGGTTATCTGATTTTAACGAAAAAGTTGCAATCACATCCAAGGCATATACCTATCATAAATACGTAATATCAGTTTCTTACGTCTTTTCGTTTTTGAAATAGACTGCTAACATACATACAGACCATTTTTCGGGATTTGGTTATTTAGACTCAGGGTACCCCAAAACGTTCATTTCCGTTGAAAACTCAGATTCAAAAATTTTAACGATCGCAATACTTTCCCTTACTATATTTTATATATATACGTTAGTGAAAGTAAAAAACATCTACAATCGTGATCCTGGCCCGATCTATTCCCAGCACAATCGTTGGTCTTGAAACAGTACCTTTTCTAAATATTACTAAGCCCAAGACCTTTCATAGTGGTACAGGTTCTTACTACTACAGTGTCTATTACGGGTACATTTATCATAATGATGTTATTATCAATATAGCCGATACTGGTAAGGGATTGCGCACAACCAAACTGCTACTCATGTTTGCTATAATATGCCACCAGTAAGCAACCGTTGAAGCAGTGTTAGTGACGCAGAGCATAATCAATCATTGCAGTCATATCTATCAGTGTCAACTTCAGCTAGGCAAGCTGCGCTGGTTTCTAGGCCATCTGTTTGGGCTGGAGTGTATGTACTGAAGTTGGATAAAAGTTTGAACTATTCTTATGGTTTGTCTTCTCTATGTTTCTTCTTATTTTAAGGGAAGAGATGTAGCATTACGCTTTGATTCTAAGGAATTAAAGTATTACTTCAGTTACCGAAACTAATAGCATTATATTAAGATAAGTGAATATCTAAGATAATTTTGAACGTCTCTAAGAAACATCTGATATAACTTCTTAGAATCTGTGTAATAGTAATATATTTTGACAAACACCAAGTATATTAGCAAAAAATAAAATTAATCCTATATATTATTTCTAAAAGGTGTTTTTTTTTTTTTTTTTGTGGGCACGCCATAACTTCCTCAATTCTTCATCAAATCCAATGATTAACCACTCATTTTGAAGATATTCTTCTCCTTTACATACGAAAAACAGTCCAAGACCCCGGAAATTTCTTGAAAAAAAGTTATGAAGAAACGTGCTAATAACTCAAAAAGTATGCATTTTTTCTTGATTATACCCATGATAATTAGAAAGATTACTAAATTACTTACAAAACAAAAAAAATCATAGTTAAAATTGATTAGAAATATGTATTGACGGAAGGAGTAAAGTGTGTTGAAATATTTTTTTTAAATAGAAACAGAGTTGAGATTTGTATTTAGCAGCTCGAAAGACCCTCCAATACGAATTTTCATTGCGATCGAAAAATAAAAAAAAATGTCTACAAATTTGACCTATTTTTCTATTTATAGAATAATAATATAATCAGCCAATACTAGAGGGCTATAAGTATTAAGGCTTAAAGTTCTCATTCAAACAATATATACAAATAATAGAGAAATAAATATAAATATAAAATAAATAAATAATACTGATGAAGAAAGTAAATAAAAAAAATAAACAAATAACATAAAACAGAAACTTCTAAACACAATCATACCTATATACATTCGCCTCAAATTTGACCTAAGACAAAATAGTCTTATCCTCCTAAATTTCTGGAAAAAAGGTTATGAAGTAAAAGAAACTTTATTTGCGAATAACTCAAAAACTATACATTTTTTATCTTAGATTATTAAATTACCAACAAAAAAATCATCTTTGAAATCGAAAAATTATTAACAAAGATACAGTCCATTAGTTTTGGTATACTTAATAATGTCTTCCTGTTTAAAGATATTGCATTTAGGAGTAAAATCCCACTTCCCTATAAGTTAAAAACAGATGAAAAAAAAAAATGTACTAAAACTATTCGGTTGCTAAGAAAATAATGTAGAGTTTCAAGTTTTCTTTATACATTAATCCTATATATATAACAAACTGTTTAAGTTTGAGAAATTATTCTTCTGTATCGGTGCTGAAACTTATTAATTATCTTCGAATCAATATATATATATATATATATATATATATATATATATAACTTCTGTAGCATTTTAATAATTGGAAATAATTCAGAGTTTATTAGACATCCGAAGAAACTAATTCGTGATGTTGAACTCAATATTGCCTTAAAATTAATTATTTTAAACAAATCAATACCTATTTCCTACCAACTATAAAATACCCATAATCATGATAAACAATATATTTAACAAACAGTTATCTATGATTAAGCTGTGGGCAACGATCAGTAGGGACAAATAAAGTATAAATGGTCTGAGAACGAAGACATATTTGAGATACTTCAAATCAATGATGGACTCGGTCATTTTGAAAAAGTCAATTTTTGTAATATCGCTACAACTTAAACCGATTATAATTTTTTTTCATGATTTAACTTCAAAATTCATAAATAATATAATCAGAAACAGTTTTGAGTTGAACATATAAATAAAAAATTGACTTCTCCGATTTATGAAAATGACAGAAGCCCGTCTTTGATATGAAGTCACTCATATCACTTATTTGATTATATATTAAATTAAATTTCAGCCTCAAATGTTATTATTACAAGCCTTGATCCATATTATTATTATTACAGGAATTTAAAGCTTTATAATTATAATAATAAATAAGTAAATAAAGGACACCACAATATGGTCTCACTATATTTTATTGAGAGTAGAATTGAAGGTAATTAAACGGAAAAGCCTGCCATTTCATTGGCTCAGAGACTATAAATCTCTGCTAATCTCTGACCAGCGAATTTCCTGAATGGTCATCTCTTGATTACAGGACCAAATAGAAAAGTCAGGGATTGTCTTCCAACCCTCTCCTTCCTGGAGTTAATGTCTTCCGTGGGTCAGATAGGATCTCCCTAACTATTGGGGTTCGGTCCAGCCCGGAGAAGAGATCGTTAACTGTTTCGTGGTCGAGTTTAAACAAAAGTAACAGACAATCGAATAAAGCCTAAACCTATGTGGTCTCTCCGAGGCAGTCTAGCTAAGTTAAAATATCGTTAGAATATTTTGATGCAAAATGACATAAATAGTTTGTTTATAAGTTGGTGTAGTTAGTTTTTTTTTTTACTTTCCCCTTTGTTTCTCGCCTTTTAGGCTATACGGGTTTTTCTAGGGCCATGAGAGAAGGCGGAATAATCAGGTGTAATTAGTCTATAGCAATGAATACTGGATCACTATTCTCAATCGTATGCTGTAAACGTCGATTCACTATACCCAAGTTGTGGAGAATAAGAGTGAGATCTTCCTTACCTAATGATCAAAGAAAAGTACCCGTAATTCAAAACATTCATTAAAATTACATAATATTGAATTTAATAAGATCGAATTCCTCAAAGCTCCTTACTTTGTTACAAATAAAATCATCCATAATGACCTTAATGTTCCTTATGTATCAGATTTGGGCCAATCCAGATATCTGTCCTTCCATAATAAACTTTCAACTTCCTATTCAATTCCTGATAACCCTCCGAGGCGTCTGAAAAGGAGGCCACGTGATCTCCTAATATGGACGTATTATTAGAGTGCTACCAATGGGTAGTTTCTCAACATGTGTTTCATGTCATTATATCCATGTGCGAATTTACTAGATTTATTTTTTTTATACAGTTGTAAATATCATATAAATAAATATATAAAAAAAAATATCGAATTACGGTTTGAGAGAAAGAACAATAAAGAGCTACTTACAGAAACTGTTCAATCAATATCTCATGACATGAAGGCATGGAGGTTAAGATAGGCGAGGCATGTAGCTCGAAGCAATCCTAATATCTCCCTTAATAATGAAGTGTAATAGGTTTTTCAACAGAGTGAACGACTGATAAATTTTGAAAGATTAACTTTATTTTTTTAATCAAATATGAACTAGAACCATTTATGAAAGTATTTTTAAAATGTTTATACTTTGCACTCATGAAAATTCTCAGGCGATTTATAAGTAATAGTTTTGAAATAAAGATTACACTTATAAACTTTAAAAAACTATAATTTTCTCGGAACATCGGATTATATTGTAATATATGTATTTCATATTTTTACCGTGCATGTTAATACACATTTATCAAGTTTTAATATTACAAACTGCTTAACTACAATTTCTAAAACTAAGTTTTAATATATCCTCATACCAGACTGAAACGGCAAGAAACCGCTCGACGTTTCCGATTACTTCAGCACTTACTAGACAAACGCTCTAACCTTTCAATTAATTACGAAAGACTCATATACATGACTATAATAAGGCCTATTTGGATTAGGAGTTGAGCTATGGGGCTCCACTAAACCATCGAATTCCTCTCGTATCCAATCCTTACAATCCAAAATCCAAAAATGACCTGAATGTTTCATATTTTTCCGTTTTGGCCCATTCCAGATACCTATCCTTCCACAACAAACTTCAGAACCATCCTAATCCTCCCGTTTGTAACCTTGCTTCCTCCTCGATCCCTGATAACCCTTCTAGACGTCTAAAAAGAAGATGGCCTAGTGATCTCCTAATTCAGAGTGCTACCAATGCTTGTTATTTATTCATCTATAACGCATTTGCTGAATGTATTTTAAATATACAGTTGTAAATTTCATAAATAATAAAAGTTTTAATATAGAAACTTGACTGTGTAAAACGACATTTACAAATTGGCCAAGACTCTTTGCGGTAAATTAGGTTTCAATGAGTAACGGGGTTCCTCAAATTGAATATATCCATACACAAAAAAAAGAAGATTAAATTAAGAAAAAACAGAAATGGAAAAAAAGAAAAAACGGAAAAGAAGATCGATTCTACACAGAAAAAAAAAAGATAAGGAGGGGAACAAAAAAAAAAAAAAGGAAAAAAAAAGCGAGGTAAAACGAAGCCTGTTTTCTGGCTGAGAGGGGCGGAAGTTAATGGACTCGGAAGAGAGTGGCTTATGGCGGAAGAAGAGGTCGGGAGTGTCATTAGACGGGATGCAAAGCCAGTGCACTCCTGAGGGGAGCATCCGGGCCGTAGAGGAGATGATGGTATGGAGATGGTATGGTGCGAGGGGCAGCCGCGATGGATAACGAGTGGATCGAATATCTGTAGTCGAAAAATCGAAAGAAGATTTCTCACATTTTTTCATAAGCTATATTGTGAGACAAATTACCAATGTAGGGAATTCAAAGTAAATTCAAAATTTTGAATTTTCCAAAAGTAAAATTACCAATGTATGGGATATTCCATCACTAGTATCACAAGCCGGATCAACGGCCCCTCCCCGTTCATGCTTTCGGGATGAAGCCTCTCCCCCTCTCCCCCAAAATGCTAAAATATAACTAGCTTTTACATAAAAAAATATTAAAAACTATCTCTGAAAGTATTCTTGTTAGTGTAATTACATTTAATAGGACTTCAAGAACTACTTAAATACCTAATTAATTATTTTTATATGTAGATGGAAAAAAATCTTTCGGGCTGAAGCTCCCCAAAATAAAATCCTGAATCGGCTAGTGACTAGTTTATAACATCTGGGGCCTATTTCACAATAAAGTATAAAATAATACTATTAGTCTTGTAGATCGAACATATTAACTAGGTACTATTTCGTTTCATAAAAACGATTTACCAGTTACAAGTTGTAAAATGGTACAAGCTAAATAATGCTGTTTTCAAAAATTGGCTTATGGAAGCATGCGTACATAGCAACCGAATCTATGTACTACAACAAAAATGTTTAGAGCGCTATGACTCTGTACCATACCGTCCGTTTCGATGATTTTTTTTTTTTTATGTTATGTAAGGAATTTAGTAAGCTTTAAAATTCTTTTAAAATTGTGCATTTTTCGAGTTAATTACTAATTAATTATTCACTCGTAATGTCTCGATAGGTTGAGATGGCACTATCAAGTGGTTTGAAACGTCCCACATTTACATTTATTCTTAATTAAGCCTTAGTATAAAATTAGGAATAAAAATTACGATTCGTGCATTCTACAAGTCTTTGTCTTTCTATTGATACCTCATTCGTCAAAGTCCATCACTCTCGAAAGCCGGAGAACAGATTTATATATAAATATATATGTGTACTACTATAACCCATGAAGGGTTTTGCAAGGAGGTGATTTGACCGGGATCACGCTCAACCACCAGATTTTTTGCCTTATTCAATTGTTTGACTAAGTGTACCCACATTATAGAGGCTTGGTGTGCCCAAGAGGTCTACCAGCCCCTGGGGCATCCCACAGCTAATGAAACATAATAAATAATTTTTTTACAAAGAGCGGGATTCAAACTCGGGATCTTTAGATTTGGAAGTTCAGTGCCCTACCACTGAGCTACCCCACTCCCTAAAAAGATATATATTCAGAAATAATATATAAGATTTTGACCCTGTTCCTTGAATATAGTAACAGAAACGAAACTGAAAAACGCAGCAAATTATTTCACGATGGTTTATCATTTCCAAACAATAATACATCTAAAGTAACATTACCTTCCTAGTTACAAAGAAAAATAAATAAAAGGTGATTCTAATTATAGTACTTAAAAAAAATAGCATTACTTCAGTCACACATTCAAAAACCAAAACAGGATATAATCTTTGCAGTATAACGTGTAAAAAACATCAAGAGACCATATCTTTGCTCCTAATTGTATGATTTTGATGATTTTTCAGGAAATTCCGTAAACTTTACGTAAAATTTTAAAATTTTACGTATCCTGAAATGTAAAACCTCAAATTTTGCGAGAGGAAGAGGTTAATTTTATAAATTTTGAAGTTAGATGGTTCATTATTGAAAATTAAAAAACCAAAAATATTTTAAAATTGCGATATCTTTAATAGTGGTGCTCTGATTTCGATGAAAGTTTCTTCATTTTTTAGTAAAATTAAATATTTTAGAAACATCTTATCACAATATTGCCAACAAAAGTGTATTCTTTTTGAATTATTCGAAATCTAATTTTACCATCCCTCGTAACTTTTTTCCCAGCTTCTTTTCGTTGAAGTATGTTATATAGATGAATTTAAAGGGCATCAAGAAGAAGACTTTAGCGAAGTTTCATTGAAATCTGTACATTCGTTTAGGCGCTACAGTCTACAGCAACGCAGGTTTTTCGGTAGCTATCTTACTATCCGGAAAAGGCGGATAGTAATGTCCATAAAGGAGATCATCCTTGGGTGACCTTTAATTTTTTTTTTTTTTTAAGCTTTTATTATGATATTTACAACTGTATTAGTATGAATACATCAAGTAAATTTGTACAGAGAAATATTATTACATGAAACACGCTTGTTGAGAAACTACCTACTGCTTGCACTCTAATAATTTGTCTACATGAGAAGATCACGAGGCCATCTACTTTTCAGACGCTTCGGAGGGTTATCTGGAATCGAAGAGGAAGCAAGGTTAGAAACAAGAGGATTCGGATGGTTATGAAGTTTATTATGGAAGGATAGGTATCTGGATTTGGCCAAATCGGAAACATATGGAACATTGAGGTCTTTATGGATGATTTTATTAGTGACAAAGTAAGGAGCATTGAGGATTTTACGATGGATTTTGGATTGTAAGGATTGGATACGAGAGGAATTCGATGGTTTAGTATAGCCCCATAGCTCAACTCCGTAAGTCCAAATAGGTCTTATTATAGTCAAGTATATGAGTCTTTTGTAATTAAGGGGAAGTTTAGAGCGTTTGTCTAGTAAGTGTTGGAGTAGTCGGAAACGTCGAGCGATTTCTTGTCGTTTCAGTCTGGTATGAGGATTCTTTAATTTTAAATCCAAATTTGAAAAAAAAAAATCGGTTCAATAGTTTCGAAGAAAATGCGCGGAAGATGGACGGGTAAAAATATTCGTTTTTCGAATTCTACGTATCCTGAAAGGTAAAATCTCAAATGTCGAGAGGGGGTTAAGGTTTTGAATTTTCTGTTCGAAATATTAATATAATCAATCATTAGAATGATACTGGTGTGGTGCTCCCAGTTATCTAAAAGGAGAAAGGAATACGCGAAGTCATTAAGTCTGAGAACCCCCAGATATAAGCTATCTCGTTACAGAGACATTGTAGAACTCATGAATATAATTCAGCAAGTCGTAATAACGACTTATAGGCCGGGAGAGAAAAACGGATAACAACTCATTACCATGGCGATGCGGATGATCCATCGCTCCCGGGAGAGAGGAGGGATGGAATACACAACGAACTGCAAAGAAGGCGGCAAAGTGATACTGATGGCCCGGCCCGCGAATCGCCAATTTAGCCGCTGAGCTATGGTTCTCGGCACCTGCCCATTTTGGATTCATAGGCCCATTTCTCCACGTCCGATTATCAAATGGGCTCACTTAGCCCTGTCAAGGAAGGTATCAACTCCAGCAATCAGGGCGCTATACTCGGTACGTCTTCACTTCTAGAGGATGTGTATCTTCTTAGAGGAGTCTATTTATTTCGACCGAACCAACGCCTCCGCAAGTCCTGGTATAATCAAACAAAAATATATATCATGAAAATCAGAGAACTCCATCACTATTATTACATCCTATTTTTATTGTAAAAATCCAGTGTGCGCATCACATAACTTTCACTTATCACCTAGCAGGCATAGAAATAGAAAATCGTATTTATTCTGGAACTAGGTCCCTCAAGAATAACAATATTGTTTAAAGCAGCTGACAGTAAAACTGGCCAGACGACCTATTAAAATATAGAGTAACTACAATGATTGTAGTACAATCTAAGAAATAAAATATGAATACACACATAGGGTATATTAAGGAAACCAGATGGATACAAGAGTTACAATACTATAATACCAGTAGGGCCTTGCGAAAAATTCGCACAGAATATTGCTATCAAATGTCAAATTTATAAGAAAAGAAAATAATGCAACGTATCAAAAGATAAAGGAATCAATTGTTACTTTATCGATAAATATAATCGACAAAGGAAACAAAATTAATTTAAATCTTAATTTTTGTTTGGAACCCACATATTTACAAATTTCAATAAGCTGTATCTTTGCATAAAAATTGTCCGATTTCGATAATGATGAAAAGTGTACAATTTTTTAGTTATTCGCAAATAAAGTTTCTTTTCTTTCATAACTTGTTTGCCTGAATTTTCGGGGTGATTGGACTATTTTGCCCGCCTGAAGGAGAAGGAAGCCTTCGAAATTGGTGGCTCAATCTTGAGATTTGGTGAAGAATTAACGTTGGCTTGCCGATCAAAAACACCATCGATAAATAATATAAACTCCTCCTCTCTCGATCATAGAGGCCTCAAGTCGACGAAATGAGACATGTATTCAATGACAGTACTACAATTAACGTAAGGTTGTGTGGATGCGAACCCTATGCCTTGCGTTATCTCGAAAATAGTACGTTTTTGGGCTTAAAAACGCAGGATCCGATAGGGAGGAACTATCTGGGTCTTGCTGTACGCATCAAAATCTTCAAGGTCCAATTTGTCCCGTACCGATCTACAGACCTACCACCGTTCCAGTATTGAAGCCTAGCAAAATGTTTGTATCGACTTTATTTATTTTAGAAAGAAAAACAAAAGTGGAGAATACGATTCGCTAACCCCCCGTGAAATTCTGAATTCAACGGTACCCCACCCATTCATGGTATTTGAGCATGATAGGAGCTTATATTTGGTACAAAACCGATTTCGAGCCATACTGTTATAATATATGTGGGGATTGGTATAAAAAACAACAACATACTAATAACTAAATAAAATTGGAAAAAAATATTAAGAAATTTTATAGGTAACCAATGTTAGTGCTACAATATAATAAAAAAATTACAATAAGAATAAAAGAAAATAAATAGAGTAAATAAATGATTTATATATGTTCCTTAAGACGTTTAAGTGAAAACATGTGAAGGTATTGTGAATAAGTAGACAAGTATTGTGATCTACCTATAACGCAATATATTACGAGCAGAAAAAAAAAAATATGTATACATATATAACATATATATACATACACACATAGAGAGCAGAGTGCAGAAGATAAGTAAAAAATAAAATACTTTTAAATAAAATACACTTCAAAAAAATACAATCTCATGAATGAAAAAGATAAAGGGCAACAAAAACAATAAAAAAATATACCTACTCTCACTGCTTTGTGAGAGGTGATCGGAATTCTTTTTCGTGTATACGGGATACGTATAATCAGACAAAGGGAAATGAAAGTAAAAATTATAGATGGAGCAAAACATTATATAAAAGAATTAATTATTATAAGCGCACTAGTGATGGGCATAGCTAAGAAAGGTTTGTCGTTTTTGGATTATGCCGCCGTAATTATTATAGTTATAAACTTACCCGTAGGACATTTAGAATCTCTAAGGTCTCCTTTCTCTATTTAATACTTTAAAATTGAAAAAAATATTCAGTCAAGCAGATATTATATCCCATTTAAAAAAACGCCTTTTTGCTATAGTGATGGACACCCCGAAATTCGATTGTTCTAGTAATGGACAAGGAGTCGGTACCAGTAATAGACATATTTAAAAAAAATGCTAAAATCTTTATTTAACTATAATGATAACGATAAAGATAAGATAAGATAAATGTTCAACTTACTCTTAGCACAACTGTTAGTAAGAAGGTATGAAACACACTGATCTCAAAAGCACTATGGAAACAACAATGATAAGTATTCTAATTTTTTTACTTTCCTACCTATACTAGGTAAGGAAAGTATTGCAATCGGGTCAAATTTCCGACATGCGGTTTTCGACGGATCTATACGTTTCACAGCCCCCTGAGTCCGAAAAACACATTTTTAGCCATTGGTCTGTCTGTCTGTCTGTGCCAAGATTTTCTCGGAAACTACTGAACCGATTTTGTTGCTTCTTTTTTTATTTTGTAGGGTTTCGACTACTGATGGCTGTGACAGAAATTCATTGCTCCATGCGCAATAGCTTGCGCGCAATAAATGAAAAACACGTTTTTCTATAGACTGTAGTGCAAAAACGGCTCTAACGATTTTGATGAAACTTTTCTATAATGATCTAATCACTGTTCTTTCAACTTTCGTATATAAACTAAATTCCCCAAAAAATTCAGGAAAAAAAGTTATAAGGAAAAGAAAAATGTTATGGGGCCTAACTCCCTAAGTATATATTATACGGTGAAATTTATAATAAAACTTTTGAAAGGTAATTAAATTACCAACAAAACAAAAACAAAATCAGCGGAATCGAACCAGTATTAGCGATGATACAGCTTATTCTATTTTTTACACATTTTTAAAACTTATTTTATTACTTTCCTATCTATACTAGGTAAGGAAAGTATTGCAATCGGGTCAAATTTCCGACAAGCGGTTTTCAACGGATCTATACACAACATCACTATGTCCTCTACTTTTAAGAGAAATTATAGTTTGACAATACTAAGCTATGGCAAAAAGTTTTTGATCAGCAATATTAGTGAGTATTGAATTTTTTACACTGATCTACCTTAAGCTGGTTTCATTGGCTTAATTTATCAAATAAATCGTACTCAAATCTTTTTTGTTTGTTTAATTTTCAGGAAAATAAATTTAGTTCAATTCTTTTTTGTTTCTTCATGAACATATGTAAAGATATAAAAACTTTTCTGAAATAGGTAGGAAAGTCGTGTGAGTGGACACACCAAATGTTTTTTTTTGTTTTTTTTGGAGAAGTTTTTTCATACAGTTGTCAATAGAGGGCATTGTTCTTCAAGAAGTCTTTAAATCAACCTGTCCATAATTGGGCAAAAATGTTTTATCGTCTATAATTTTTAGTTAGTTATGGACAGGTAGGACTTTAAATGTAAATAATAAGATTTAAAGGTACTTGAAGAACAATGCACTCTATTGACAACAGTATGAACAAAGTTTCCCAAAAAAAAATTTTAAAATGCCTATCATTGGTGTTTGTATAGTGGTTTTGAGATCAGTGTGTTTCATATTTTCCTACCAACAGTTTTGCTAAGAGTAAGTTGAACATTTATGTTATCGTAGCTTAAATAAAGATTTCAGAATTTTTCTGAGGTATGTCTATTACTGTATACCTATCCTCTATCCATTACTAAAACAATTGAATTTCGGAGTGTCCATTACTAGTGAAAAGAAATGTGTTTTTTTTTAAATTGAGATTATAAGCGCATAACTAAAGTTTTTTTTCAATTTTAAAGAGTTAAATGGAAAAAGGAGACTCTAGACAATTTTTATAATCAATCTTTATAATTTGGTTTATTTACTAGCTACCATGGCATTCTTATAAATGAGTGAAACACAAAAATCGAACTTCGTTCCCTTCTCGCTAAGTTACATCCCAACAGCTATCCCATCACGGTAATGCCGTGGATTGACAAGAAACCGGGGGGTTGGATATCATCCTTAGCCGGGGGCTGTAATAATTGATGATACACCTTGGAGTACACCATCGGGTATACCTGTCCACCAATCAGCTAACAGCGCCCTCTTTCTAAACGAAGAGAGAGAGAAATATATCGAAACCGGTATTTGTTCAGTCAGAACTCTTACAACAGATAGCTTATATGTATATATATATATATATATATATATATATATATATATATATATATATATATATATATATATAAATGTGTGTTTATATATAAAATATAATACTATCAAGACAGTCTATTATGCATACGATCAAATATAGTGTTGCCCAAATGCGAGACCGAGACGAGTTTTGGTATAGCGCAAGAGTCTCGCAACAGTCTTGCAGTTACTTATTAGCTTATTACTATAGAGATATTACTGTAATTTTTTGATAAGAGAAACCTAACAAGCCGAACAGAGTTAATTGCAAAATTATAATGGTTATACCAATTATTAACTTCCCAGTCCGCTGGTGTTCCTCAAGGTAGTATCGTAGGTCCTACCCTCTATACAGTTTATACAGCTGACATCCCTACCTGTCCCAACACTGTCATCACCACATATGCCGAAGACACATGTATCCTATCAGTAAACAATGACCCAGCAATTGCATCCCAAATGCTTCAATCACACATCATAAATCTGGAAGAATGGTGTCAAAACTGGAGAATTAAAATACACTCCAATAAATCCCACCAAATTACCTTTACCCTTCGTCGTAAACCAACGACTTCCTGTCCTACAGTTTCCTTTAACAATACTCCACTTATCCCTGTTGAGCAAATCCGATACCTAGGACTCCACCTGGACAAACGACTAACTTGGAATCCTCATAATAGACTGAAACGACAAGAAACCGCTCGACGTTTCCGATTACTTCAGCACTTCCTAGACAAACGCTCTAAACTTCCCATTAATTACAAAAGACTCATATACTTGACTATAATAAGACCTATTTGGACTTACGGAGTTGAGCTATGGGGCTCCACTAAACCATCGAATTCCTCTCGCATCCAATCCTTACAATCCAAAATCCTTCGTAAAATCCTCAATGCTCCTTACTTTGTCACTAATAAAATTATCCATAAAGATCTTAATGTTCCTTATGTTTCAGATCTGGCCCAATCCAGATACCTATCCTTCCATAATAAACTTCAGAATCACAAATAATATAATTTAAAGATAAGTAAATTAAAAATACAGTCATGCCTATACATAATATGAAAGTGAACCCCAAGCAGAACACCAAGAGATCCCTGCGCTACTCTCTCAACCGTGTCACTGGTGCTAAAGCCAGTGGAGATTGAGTGAGAGCGCTTTAGCCACATACGCTCATGTCTTGAGTGGATAATCTGGCCATTGCCACAACTCCAAGATATAAACTATAAAAGATCTCTGGGCCATTGCCGCTTCAACCTTCGAGGAGGATTGTAGGGATGAGTGGAAGTAGATAAGGATTGTGCAAGGAGATTTGGATGATTTATAAGGTTCTGATGGAATTTGGAAAAAAAAATTCAGGACGAACGTCTAGGACAAATGGGATATTTAGGTGATGATGTAGGGTTTTGTTGGTTACATAGAACGCAGCATCGACTATTGTTCGGAGGACTTAGGACTGAAAGGATTGGGTACGTTTGGTGTTAGAAAATTTAGCTGTCCCCAAAAGTTACAAGTCCGTAAAGACCGTCTAAAATAGAATATCTTATGTAATTGAAACGGTTTCTGAGGAAATATTAAATCGTAACAGTTTTATGAAAATTTATAGGCCGATGAAAGCTACGAATATTCTTGGGGAAAATAATGTAATGTTAATTTTTGTGGGGGAAACAGTATATATACTGTTATTTCATTTTAATTTTTTTTTTATAAAGGAGAAAATGTGAAACATTTTATTGAACCTAAAAAACGATATTTCTGCATTATTTTTTGCACGGATCCAAATAAAAATAGTCTCCAAGGGGTCAGAGCACTCCAGCAGCTAGAATGTTCAGACTTTAAATTGTTCGTTGTTTTTTCCTTTCACTTCACTACATATGAAATGGAAAATATTGCGATAGTGAAAATTTTCGAATCTGAGTTTTCAACGGAAATACATGTTTTGGAGTCCCCTGAGTCGAAATAACCAAGTCCCGTAAAATGGTCTCTGTGGGAGTGTCTGTTAACAGTTCAGCTCAAAAACGTAAAGTAGTACAAAAATGAAATTTCATATTTAAGGTTCGTATATGCTTTGGATGTTACAGCAACTTTTTCGTCAAAATCGGGTAACCGGAAGTGGCATTTTATATCGTGGACTAAACACATTTTTACGATTTTCTCGAAAACTACTCTAACGATTTTCAACTGATTCAATTCATCAGTGTAAAATTAAGCAGTTTTAAATAAAATGTAGGTTTTATTCTGATTGATATTCTCTAACAGGGCTTAAATTACAAATTTTCAATTTTAACTTAGCTTAAAGTACCTTTAATTTTTGTATTAATTTTGTACCAAAGTAATACGAGCGCACCCGAGCTCGCCCGAAAGATAAAAACACGCATCCATACGTAACATGAGCTTAATATAATAAAGACTCCGACAATATTATTTAGAAATAGAAAATAACTTCATTCTGGGACAAAGTCCCTTTAGAATAACAAAATAGAACATAATTAAAATACTACATCTGGCCAAAATAAAACAATAATAAAAAAGAGAAAGTAAAGAAAATATTAGTTAAGCAAGCTATATACACACAAAAAAAAATCCATATACAAAACACTTAAAACTATGATAAAACATTTAAGACTATGTACAGTATTAAAAATTATAACAATACTCTTTTGAAAAAAAAAAATACATTGAGTTCTTCTTTAAAATGAAGTGTGGTTCTGCTAACAAAGAAAAGACAAACCTGACAATATAAAATATCAGTGTCTTTGAATAATGATTAATATGTAGACTCGTCATTGTCAAATGACTATAGGTACAGTCTATAGGTATTGTCTATAGGTACAGATTTAATTATATTAGAATAAAAAATAATGAAAAACAAACAATAGATGCATTCAGTGGCATTAAGAGCAGGAAGATATTGTAATATGCCTAATGAAGTTCACAATATAGAATAATTCTATCGTTTGATGATGACTAGAAATGTATAATATCGAAAGTTTAGCAAGTACCTGACTGTTTTTGGGATATGAATTGGAATAGGAGGGATTTGAATGTGGATATGGAGGGGGAATGCCGAATTTTGATAGGTAGCGAATTCCAGAAATTGTATTTATATATACATATGCGGTTTTCATAAATACTATTATTGGTATCATTTAATATTTAGTTGTATAGGTTACAACGCATTAATTTTGTATATATAAGGGTATTTATACAAATTAAAATACCCACAATGAAATATAAATCAATGTATCGTTTATAATTTTTACTTTCACTTTCCCTTTATCTAAAAATACTGATGTCTGCTAAGAAGAGGGTGGTAAGTGAAAGCGGTATGATGCGAGCACCGTACTCGCTTTTTAGTACTAACATAAGTAAATTAAAATTATTTTTTTAATAAAATATATTAACATAATGGCTGCTTGATTAGGTGCTTTTTTAAGATAAAATTTTGTCTCAACTCCCAGAGGGGGCCCCCGCGAACCTCTCCTGGATCCACTAGCGGCACCAAGAGAGTACAAAAGAATTAAGAACGAAATAAGCATCTAGAATACATTTCCACGAGTGGCGGTGAATCAAAAGAGACAAGAACTAAGAGTACAGCTTAGAATTAATGTCAACACATTTAGCCCACGTGGCGCTGCAGACCTCACACCTCACACCAACAGCTGCTCGCATATCATTCTAATTAGGGCAATCAGCGAAGCAAAGCGTGTTGCCTCAGCACTCCTCTTTGTTTATATTTTGTCACGTTATCGATCATCTTTGTTAAGTGGAAACTGATAGCGATAACCACAAGTATAAACGGCGCCGAAACACAAACAAATAAAATAAAATACTACATCAGACTATATAAGTTCATCGCGTCTCAATTAAAGACTTTTTTTAAACTTGTTTATTGAGAAATATAACAGTCTGTCTCAATTGTAGAAATTAAAATAAAAATCACAAATAATCACGGGAAAGATATTAAATCAGTTAAATGTGAATTATACGTTTTGTTTTATATTAAATAGGGGAATAAACCCTTGTCTCTCTTTTTTTTTAAACTTCTTTATTGAGATATTACAATCTGTCACATTCAAGGACAATAGTAATAGTGATATAGAGTAGCTCATTCATACTATGCACACTAAATAAAAATAGTAAACGGCAATATAACAATACTAAAGTAAATTGTATATAAACTAAAAGATATTAAACTAAATCAAAATAAACAAATCTAATAAAATAAATAAACCAGACATACATGGCTTGAGTGGAGAATCTGGCCATTGCCATAACTCCTATATATTCTTACAAGTCTCTGGGCCACTGCCGCTTCAACCTTCGAGGAGGATTGTAGAGATGAGTATTGCTAGAGAGGGATTGTGCAATTGGTATCTATTGTCTCTTTAACGGCGGACCAACCCCCATTTTACAATTATAGTTGCTTGAATTGTATAACTTTAACTTACTTGTACTCTGTTGTTCAGATTGTATTATTTTTTATCAACATAAAATAAACTGAACGTATCCACAGTTAGAACAAATTTTTAATTTCTATGAAATTCTATATTATAAATCGCACCTTATTGCCAATTTATATTATTATACAGTTAAAATTATTCTCATTGGCAATTTCCAACAATAATATGTATTCAACTTGTCTAGCTTCATATAAGCTCAAAAATAACTTCACTCTTTAATTTCTAATATTTCCTTTGTACGTTTTACTGTGTTTTCTTTTTTATTTCATAATAATTATAATTATATCACAATATAATATAAATAATATTAAATATAATATAATAATTAATATATTGTACTCAAGGAGAAATGTATAGATGGAAAAATAACTGCTGTCACCCAAGTAAAATTAAACTATAATCCCTAGATGAATACCATTTCCCATACAAATTTTAATTCTAAAAACTTGATTTTGTATTAGAAGAGAGAGAGGTAACAGCAGCTCAACACATGTGTAATTAAATGAACAGTTGTATAATTTGTAAAATAATTGCTATATGAGAGCAGCACTATTTCAGCTCATTTTACCGAGGACTTAAACATCCAAACTGTTTCAGACACTGCAACAGAATACTATAAAAACTTTCACCAGAGACTGACTTACAATATGAATCAATTAGCCCAAAATCAATTCAACAACAGACCCGTACATCCCACCCCGATTACTTTTAAGGCGGTGGCAAGAGACTCTAATTTAACTCTTTCATGGAAATGTACAAATTTACTTATTGCATAAAACACTTTGCAGATAACAACTCCTAAATATGACAGATTAAATATTTATGTAAAAAAAGAAAGATTTGTTTTTTTCATGAATGGAACCCTCAATTAGGGGTAAATATCGATGATCCAATATCAATATGATTATCGATATTAACATCGGCCTATATATTTAGCTTTATTCTGGAAATTTCCATTTAATAAATTATGCCTTCCATTCATTCATAGATCGGATTCATCGAAATGCTAATTTATTTGCATCCTAAATTGATTTCTTTGACAATTAGAAGCCTTGGTTTGAGAAGCTTCTAACTAATAAATTTGTGCAAATCGAGTTTACTGTGTGAGAACGGTTCCATGGACGCTATTCAACTCTATTTAGAGATGGCCATCGATTTTTTCTACGATCAGATACATATATAATTCCCAGCGCTTTCCGAAAATCATAGTTTTAATTGTTATTTTTAAATTAAAATATCGAAGGTACGATACCAATAGTCGATAATATCGATTATATATGGTCATCCCTACCCACAATTAACTTCCCAAACATTTTATATATAGTAAACTATTTATTCATCATTATATTTATTTATTACATGTATATATTGTATTATTGTATACTATATATGTAATTGTTTCAATAAACATTTTGGAGGGTAAGAAAAAAAAAAAATCATTATATTTATTTATTTAGCTGCAAAAATGGGGATAATTCTGGTGATATCGGTAGAGAAGTTTAGGTATCTAGGTTCAACGATAACTAGAAAAAATTGAAGAGGAGATTAAGGTTAGGCTGAAGGCGGGAAATGCTTGTAATTCTTCTGAGTCAAAATTACTTGCTTGCTCCTCTTGTTCCGGAACTTAAAAATTAGAATCTATAAAACCAAACTAAATGGATTAGCAACGTCTTATTCTTTTTGAAAATAAAGTTTTGCGTCGAATATTCGGACCGAAAATGGATGAATTGCCCGAAGAGTTCAGACGGTTTCAAAACGCTGAATTGCATGAACTGTATCTGGATAATATAATTGAGGTGATTACATCACGGCAAATCTAATGGGCATGTACCCAGCAATTTGGGCTTAGTTACAAAATAATTCTTAAAAGGTTAATATTTGCTGTACCAAATGGTAAACGTCCCAGAGGTAGACCGAAGCGAAGGTGGGAAGATTGCATTAAAGCCGATCTGAAGGGACTGGGTTTGGACGACAACCGGTGAAGGGAGGTGTGTAATAAGCGATTGCTGGTGTTGGTTTCGAACCTTTGAGTTCGTAATGCCTTCTATTATTATTATTATTATCATTTATTTGTTTCACACATAGCATAGTTTTTTTGTAATAGTTGAGAACCGAATTGGTCAACCTAATGTTCGAACAATACGTATTTTGTTCATAGTCACAAACGATAAGTCCAACTCACGTTTATAACACATAGAAGATTAAGATTCTTCTGGTATTAATTCAGTTTTAATTCTTTCGTCAATTTAATATATTTTCTTCTTTTTTTTCGACACTAGCTTGTGCAGTGATATAAATCATTTATTATTATAATTTTCGAATTTCACAATTTCTTAGCTTTTACTAGAAATATTCACCTACCCGGACCAAGGTCAAGGGTTAGGCTCAAAAGTTAAACTATGTTTAAGAACTTCCTGGCGATGTTCGCTGTGCCTAGGAGAACTGCTTTTTACACTTCTTCCAACACTTTCTTTGGCAGTTTCAAAATTTTCGACAGAGCGAATGGTATCGTCTGGGATGAAGCCATTGCTGGAAATTACAACTGGATATACCTGGACTTGATTCAGTTCGTAAAGTTGCCGAAGCTCTTGGCACAAGTCTTGAGATTTCCTAATCTTTTCAGAAATAGTCTTTCCGATATTATCATCGGTTGGGACCGCTATATCTATGACATATCCACTTTGTTTCTTCCGATCAATTAATACAATGTCCGGTTTGTTATTTACTACCGTGTGTAATTATAAATCGATATCAATATATTATTTTATTTTATTTTGACAGCACCCGTTTGGGCTCATATCGATAATAAGGAACCTCGTCTATTATCATGTTATTTAATGAGGCCAGGGCTTGGTGAAAAATTTTAGCCAGGTTATTGTGTCTCATCAGATATTCTTTGTCTGCCAACGCTTGACATCCCGACGAAATATGTTGGATTGACTCTATTGCATTTTTACATAAGCGACATCGGTCACTTACATTTTCTCCACATATATATTTTTTGTAAGCAATGGATACTACCTGGTTTTGTATTGCCAAAATAAACCCTTCAGTTTCGGGAAATAGGTATCCTAAGTATTATTATTATTATTATTTATTTTATTATTAAGAACAGGTTGTCGTTGAAGTGAATGTTGGTTGATGTGCACTCAACAACAAAACATTATTGGCACCTTCTTGCTTAGAAGGCGAAAGGAAGTCGTAGAGGGTGACATGGAAGTGGCAGACAAGCCCGGAAGGAGGCGATTTACTAAATCAGATCCAGGCAGTTGGTGGCAATGAATGCTAAGTTATGCAGATGGCCGGGGCTGAGGAGAGAAGTCAGGTGCAAAATAACGGAGAGCAGTTTACATATTATTATCCAGAGTGCTCTGATTGCACCCGCGGGTCTGTTGTGTCCCCCGGGCCCTGTCTGCGCGCCCCCCCCCCTCATTAATATGGATTGCGGGCTTAAAAAATAATTTGGTGAAACGGTCAGTTATTTAATGAGGTAATAATTCAGGCCTGAAAAAAAGTCTGTCGTGTAAGTAAGTAAAGCTTGTATTATATGCATATAATGAACAATAAATCTTAATATTTTATATTGCTACTGTTCAATCTTCATTGGCTTCTAATACTAGTGACGTGGTTGGGAGAGTGCTGCAGCGATCTCCTCAAGTCCTGCTTTTTCTTCAAAGGTAGAGGGACAAGCATGGTTCGAACTTAGAAGTTCCAATGACTGATTATAAATAGTGTATAGTGTAGATTGTCTGTGTTATTCTCTGTACTTCTAGGTAAGTTTATTTTATTTTTATTTATTTATGTTTTTATTCAAAATTATTTTTACGTTACTTTATTTATTTATGTTTCTTGCAAATATCGTATGAGTTAACGTTTGTATCAATATAACCATTGTTCTTATTGTTCTTATTATGTTACCCAATGAAAGTAACGGAAATAAATTCTTTTATGTTTCAAACTTAAAACTGCAGTAGAAATTTCGTGTTCCCTATCAGGGGTGCCCATCCCCCCAAGGTCGATGACGCATTAACCTCCTCCCTTCGCTCTCCAAGATATTTTATTGTTCTCCTCTGTTTAAAAATAATAGAATTAAAAGTACCTTAAATCAAATATAATTACATTTGTTGAGGTTTGTTCCATGTATTCCCTTTGTCTCCTTGTTTAAAACTTTTCAATCCGAAAATTCGTAATGTCGTCGAAATGTACCCCGTTCAAAAATTGTGATGGCGCAACTTGCGCCATGAAACAGCCATGTTAGGTATTTTACAATGTTTTCTTACTTCCAGTAATGAGGAAGCAAAATATATATATATTTCAGTACAAATGAATTTTTATATTATTTTAACTTCTACTATAGATTTTCTTAATTACATAATAATTCTAATGCGAAAACATTAAATATATTGCTTCAGACGAGAAGGTTATGATTTTATCTAAATATTATTATTTTTTAAGACGCCTCAAACATTATTACACCCATTACCCAAATACATTAGAGATTAGACACAATTATTTAGTGTTAAAAACAAGAAATAGTTATGAAATGTTGGCTATAAATCTTATTTTAATACTTGATGGATGAAATTATAAAAACGTCTATGTTTATAAAAAAGTTACCATTCAAAATAAAACGGTTCTCAGTACTTCGAAATCAACATTCATTTTCGGAGAATTTATAACTAATTTATTTTTTCTTCATTTCACAATTACTTCATAAAACCTATTTGGGCTTACGCATCACAGATATTTGGAACAGCTAAAAAGACTCACATAAACAAACTTCAAGTCTTTCAAGTCAAAACATTCAGAACAATCACAAAAGTACCTTTCTACTTTAACGAACATATATGAACTCATTACAAACGATTCCACGACAACTTAGGACATCCTAACAACTCACAAATGACATGGCCACTAAGCAAATGCCAGGTAACGTCTGTAGGAGACTGAAAAGGAGCTGGATGAGAGACCTCCTCGCCTAATGTAGATATCAGGCCACGAGGAGGTACCGCTGGGTACTGCTCCCCGCTCATTCTTTACATCTTGTCATTATGACAAGTGTGAATAAAAAAATAATGTTAAAAATTTGTAGTTTTGTAGGAAGTCATTTTTAATTTTTCTCTTCATTAATAATAGACTACTGAAATGTACCTAAAGTCATTAAGAGCGAGGTGAACACTATATGTATTTTTCAAAACCTATAGTTTAAGTTTTTTGGGATTTCGAGGTACTTATATATTATTTAGGATTACGGATTTAACTGTGTGTGTGTATTTCATGCCCTCCTGTTATATTTCTTCGCATCTATCTAGACCTCCTTAAAGCAAATGAGCTGAAATTAAGTATGTAGGATCGAGTTAGAGGTAATACAATAACATAAAAGATTGGGTAAATTCCGATAGTTCCAAACGGTATTTGGTAATTTCTATGGATGTTCCCGATTTTTAAATCAATATAAATAGTATATTTTATATATGTAATTAAACTCAAAACAAAAACAAAAAAAAAATCCTGTACCACTACAACCCATGAAGGGTGTTTGGGTTCAGTACTATTTATGGAAAGTACTGTTTCAAGGCCTACGGTTGTGCAAGGAGGGGATCGGGTCAGGATTAAGTTCAATAGGTTTCTCCCTTAATTACACTTTGTAGAGGCTGGATGTGCCCCAAGAGGGTCTACCTACCGAGGGTCACCCCACAGCCAATGAATTAGAATAAATAATTTGTCTGTCATGAGTCGGGGTTCGAACCTGAGACCTTCAGCATTGGAAGTTCATTATTATAAATTTTTATTAGTATTATATTATTATTATTATTTCGGAAATAAATTAAAGGTTTTTGAAAACAAAGAATGTGAAAGAAGTTCAATAATACAAACATATTTTCTGATGTAGGTTTATGAAACATGAGACCTTAATAACAGAGTACTCCATGTCCTTTTTTTTCCTGTCACTATTATTTAGGCAATATTGATGCTGTCATTATTGAAAGCGTGAACTGCCCTCCAGAAAAGATCGGACTCATTCGCTTAACGATCATTTTCAAAAAATAATTTCCCCCGAGCTGACTAATGCCAGAGTGGCTGGTTATGAAAGGCGTCAGCTGTAGTTGTTTTTCTACGAGTACTGTCACACGGGCCCTCATTCACCCCCGGGCCGCAATGCACCCGGCGCCATCGTAATTTTTTGCCAGGTCCTGATTTAGGAGGCCGTGGAGGATATCGATAGGGAGGGAGCAGCTGGTGGGAGGTAACGAGCCTTTGAGGGCCAACTTCCACTATTATTCATCAGAGGGCGCTATTCTTCAGCACACACACCTCACCTTAATATCCTTAATAGGCGCCATCAAAGTCGGATTTGGTGTTCGCAGGTGGCTCTGAGGGCAACTTGATACTCATGCCAAGTAGCAGACTTCTCGCCGCGGAACTCAAGCTGTTACATTAACACCAGGTACTTGGAATCGTCTTAACCCAGTTCCTGTTCCAGGTTGGAGCACGCAGTTAAAAAAAAAAAAAAAAAGAAATAAACTGAATACGGATTCTTATTTTTATCAATGTTGCCATTCATATATGCGCAAAACAATTTTCGTTTATACGCATATATTTCATGTTCATGTTATATTTCATGTAAATGTTCAGCATTTAATCCTTTTCGTAATTAATAAAAATTTTATTTTAACGCGAAGCCGTTTTAAATTGACTAAAAGAGAAAAAATAAGAGTCGAAAACCAACTGATAGCGAGTTTTATTGTAAATATGGATTAAAATATCTCAGAAACTAAAATTCAGACTTGCATGGTGTGAGAGAAATGTTAAGCATTTCATCCACTTTGTAATGGTGTATTATTCAAAATTGTATCTTAACGCTACCAAGAGAAAATATTCTTAAAGTGCCAATAAATTTTGAACTTTTATGAGAATTGGGTGAACAAATGGGAAAAAATAAAGAAAATTCCAACCATAATAAAACAAATATTAGAGATGGATTACACATTTAAATAATAAACAAATTGTTCTTTAACTACAAAATTTAATATAAAACCGCGTTTCAGTATGCCCCAAGACAACATGTTATTATAGTCTCTCTAAGCTCTATTTAAAAAACATGCTAATGCAACATACATACATAAATGCTAATATGAAAGCAGGTAAAAAACTAGGACCCAATACATAAATAAATACAGATAAGACCAAATATTAGTTTGGCTGCAAAAAATAAAACGCAAGAATTTTAGTGATTTCGATATAGAAGGAAATATACTTTAACACGTAAAGAAGTTTAGATATCTAAGATCAAAGATAATTAGAAAAAACGAAATTAAAGATAGGATTAAGATTAGGCTGAATGGATAGGCTTATTATTATACTAAGGGAATGTATTGCAATCGTAAAATTTTTCGAATCTTAGTTTTCAACGGAAATGCCCGTTGTGAGGTCCATTAAGTCCAAATAACCAAGTCCTACAAAATATTTTGTGTGTGTGTGTGTGTGTGAACAGTCTAACTCAAAAACGAAAGTTTATATGAAACTGAAAATACATTTCAAAGTATGTGCCTGCGACGTTACTGCAACTTTTTCCTTAAAATCGGCTAACCGGAAGCAGTGAAATATAAATATATTTCATGAGTGTATAAAGCATCTGTTTTTAAGCTTAAATACATTTATTGTGTTTTTTTAAGTAACTCTAGATCCGATATTATATTTAAATAATTAATATCTATCGTACGTTTGTTCCGAAAAATCTTTATGTAACCATTTAGAAAATTAAATTAGTGAACAATTTGAAGAATTTTCCCTTTTCGATTTTCCAACATTGTACACTTTCAACTAGTGTGACAACTTTTAAACTATCTATCTATAACAGGTAAAACTCCATTTTAATAAACTTTACAATAGAAAGTAAGATGTTAAAGTTACATAGACTGGAGTTATGTGGTATATAAAAGGAAATGGACTTACGATGTTTTTGTTGCCTACTAACCTATAATAAATAGGTTTTATATTTTTTATTTAAAAAATTAGTAATAGTCAAAAAACATTGTCAAAAAATAATTTCTATTCGAAGTCGAGCGGTAAGTGAAAGTTGCGTGATACGCGCACCAGTTTTATTTTCTGTAGCAAAACTACTTAGCTCGCTCCTCCTGCCTCTTTTTTTTTTTTTTTTTTTTTTTTTTTGAGTATTATAACAATCTGTCTGTTGGACATTGGTTATAGTGAGGTAGGATGACATTCACACCATATGTACAAAAAAATAAAATAAATAGAACAAAATAATAATCAAAAGTATATACAATAGACAATAAAATAAAATAACCTGTCTCTAAACTTAAAAATTAGAATTTACAAAACCAATATCTTATCTAGGGTTCATAACGTAACCGCTTATTTTAGGAGATGAACATTGTCTTAGGTTTCTGCAAATAAAGAATTACTTAGAATATTCGATAAGAATGACGTCAATCTTTATTGACATGAAATCGGAGACCTCAGAAAGTTAAACAACTGTGATCTATGCTCTGTTAATATAATTGAAGTGGTTAAATTATTACAAATAATACAGGCATGTAAAACTGTTAATATTAATAACAAAAATATTCCAAAAATGTTAATCGGCGCTGTGCCAACTTTCGGATTCAGCCTTTTATTCTTAATTTATTTATAATCAAAAGTGCATTTTCGTATTTAATTTATCTTAATACAACCCAAGTCAAAAATATATAGGTACATAAAAAATATAATTTTGTTATAATTTTCTGTTATTTTTTTCTGAAAACACTTGTATCCTGGAGTGGCAGAATATGAAATCACAATTTTTTTTTTAATGCTTAATATGAAGTGAATCTTAATTTATCCTACAACAATATATATAATTTGTACTACTGCATCGTGAAAATTTAAAAAAACAAAAAGCTTTATTTCTGCTTTTCTGCGTCATTTTGAACCATGGTTAATTTAAACTTTCTTGTAATTTTTAAGATCTAATATCAACTCTTTAAATGTTTCCCTTTAATTACAGGTCTCCTGTGTAATCTAAATGAAATAATTAATAATCCTATATATTATTTCTAAAAGATTTTTTTTTGTCGGTACGCCATAACTTCGTCAATTCTTCATCAAATCCAATGATTGGCCACTCATTTTGAAGATATTCTTCTCCTTAACGTACAAAAACAGTCCTATCCTGCAGAAATTTTATTCCCGAATAACTTAAAAATTATGCATTTTTCATTATTGTATCCATGATAATTAGATAACTAAATTACCCACAAAACAAAAAAAATCGAAAATTATTAACAAAGATACAGTCCATTAGTTTTAGTAAACTTAATAATGTCTTCCTGTTTAAAGGTATTGCATTTAGGAGTAGAATAGTCTACTACACTTTCTTTCCTGGCTGATATATTGACTTTATTATTTCTTAAAGGTATTCATTCATACATTTTATTTTTTTAATAATTTAGAAAATCACATGATCGTGGCTTTATTTGGTTTTATTACTTTTATTATCTTTCCAGTCAGCGTTTAAAAATAGATCCAAGCAATTTGTACAAATATTTTGGTCTATTATGTTAAATGGAATATTGTGATCGCCCAAGGAAAAAACATTAATTCCTTCCTCACATAATACATAGGATTTGCTTATTTCTATATTGTTTTTCTTTTTTTTTCACTAATCAAATTTTTCTGAGAATTATTCACATGAGCCAACTAGTTTATTTAAATTTTAAACCTCTATTTCTTGATCTTCTTATAGAATACACGTTTCATTTAACCTATATCATCAGGAAGACTTTACCACAAGAAAAGTAACACTCCTTAGAAGATAATCACAAGGTTCGGCCATTGATGCCCCATAATCCCTTTAGATATATCCGCATACTACTTTATTTCCCAGACGATATTTTTTTTTCTAACGTTAGAGAGAGTTGGTAGGTGCCCATAAAGTTCAACTTAGAAATATGGACAACCCAGTTCCGAAGTTGGAGTTGTTCGCCAACTTCAATAAAACCAAATGAGCCGCGACGATTTTATTCCATTTGAATTCCCTAAACCTCTGCTTTACAGGCAATAAAGGGAGCGATTCAATCTCTTCTGATATTTATGGTTATTTAATTTGTTGTTTTTTTTTATTTATAAATGACTTAGTACTTAGCATAACAGAAAAATTGTAAAATTTGTTGATACACTCTAAATTTAGGAGCAAATACATCAACAGAATCAGAAATATAATCTAAAAGCATATTTAATTTTTATTAAAATATACGTTTAAAGTTAAAATCTAGTATGGTGCACGCATCACACAACTTTCACTTATCACCCTTCTTTCAGAAGAAATAAGTATTTTCAGACAAATAGAAGAGAAACTAAAACTCATAGAGGGTGCAAAACCTATTTTTTTAAATCAATTATTATACATATATTTCTTTCGATGATCAATTGTATTTAATAGACGTGTATTTTAATTATTTATTTTATTATAATAAATAATCATATGCCACGAAATAATTTTAGTCCGACATGAGTGCCACTGATAATGAAGCCGGCTAAATTCATATATATTTCATTGTAGGCATTTTTATTTGTTTTAAGCATTGATATATATATATATATATATATATATATATATATATATATATATATATATATATATATACATACATTTTAATTTTTATATTGTTGTAATTTATACAATTAAGTATTAAATAATATCAACGCTTCATGAAACCGCACCTAGCCTTCGGGTTAACTCGGCAAAGCTCGGCTGTGTGCTCGGGTTTCGTTGATTATCTTTCATAGAATTCTTTCAAATAAAAAAAATTAAAAGTACTTTAGGGAAAGAAATTTTGAAAATCAGGTATTTAAGCTCTGATAGAGACCGTCAATGAGAATAAAACCGACATTATATTAAAAAGGGTATAATTTTTTACTGATGTAATGAATTTAATCAAAATCGTTAAATCGATAAATTCGGAAAAACGTCTAAAATCGATAATTTAAATTATCACTTCTGGTTAGCCGATTTTTATGAACAAATTACTGTCACATCCGAGCCATATAAAAACCTTAAATACGATATTTCAGTTTCGCACGACTTTTCGTTTTTTGAGCTAGGCTGTAGGACAAACACAGACCATTTTGCGGGACTTGGTTATTTGGTCTCAAGCGATCTCAAAACGTGTATTTCCTTTGAAAAATCAGATTTGAAAATTTTCACGATCGCAATACTTACCATTAATATATATTACATAGTAAGTGAAAGTAAAATATCTGGTGTTTCCACTCACACGACTTTCCTACCTATTTCAGAAATTTTTTTATATCTCTGCATAAGTCCATGAAAAAACAAAAAAAAAAATTGAATTAATTTATTTTCCTGAAAATTGATCAAAGAAAATATTTGAGTACGATTTATTTGATAACAATGTAAACCGGCTTAAGAATTGTAAAAATTTCAATACTCACAAATATTTCTGATCAAAATCTTTTTGTCATAACTTAGTATTGTCAAACAATAATTTCTGTTAAAAGTAGAGGAAATAGTGAAACTAGAGTGATGCAGGCAACAGATTGTCATACTTTCTTTTAGTCATCTTTTTTCTCTCATTCACTCATTCACTTACGTTGGAAATTGAGTAGCTGTAAAGTCGTTAATAGTTGTACGAAATGAACGATTTTTATATATTTTTGTAGGGAATTTAATCACCTTTCAAAAGTTATATTATAAATTTTACCGTCTATTATATACTTAGGGAGTTAGGTCCCATAACATTTTTATTTTCTTTATAACTTTTTTTCCTGGATTTTTCGAGAATTTCAAGAGGCAAAGCTCGGCTGTGTGCTCGGGTTTCGTTGATTATCTTTCATAGAATTCTTTCAAATAAAAAAAATTAAAAGTACTTTAGGGAAAGAAATTTTGAAAATCAGGTATTTAAGCTCTGATAGAGACCGTCAATGAGAATAAAACCGACATTATATTAAAAAGGGTATAATTTTTTACTGATGTAATGAATTTAATCAAAATCGTTAAATCGATAAATTCGGAAAAACGTCTAAAATCGATAATTTAAATTATCACTTCTGGTTAGCCGATTTTTATGAACAAATTACTGTCACATCCGAGCCATATAAAAACCTTAAATACGATATTTCAGTTTCGCACGACTTTTCGTTTTTTGAGCTAGGCTGTAGGACAAACACAGACCATTTTGCGGGACTTGGTTATTTGGTCTCAAGCGATCTCAAAACGTGTATTTCCTTTGAAAAATCAGATTTGAAAATTTTCACGATCGCAATACTTTCCCTTACTATGTATTACATATATACGTAAGTGAAATTATAAATGATTTGGGTCTTTTTACCAAATAATTCTCCACACACCTTATAACATAGCTTCCATCACTCTCTGCGAGAGTATACCCTAAACCATGGTTCGCATACGGTCGAACCACCACAGCTGTGAAGGAGTGCATATGTCGAATAGGGGCTTACTGTCCATCACTAAGTGGGGTTCTAATATTTATAAAAGCCTAAGACTCGAGAACAATGTGTGAGTGTGGAGAGGGGGGATACATTTTGCGAAAAGCTTTAATTTTAATTTTAATTTTTAAATTCACATTTTCATTCTGTTATTCAATTTTATAACTGCCACAATTCTTGCATTTATTTCGTTACTTCATTAATGAAAGGAGGAAAGCTTTATATTAGCAATGAAAATTAAAATTTATTTGATTTCAGAAGAAAATTTCTACAAGAGTTTTACGTTTAAGACATCACGGAAAAAATACGGTGTCTTGTCAGTCAGTCTGTCTATAGTCAAATCCATGAGGCATGCGTATCATCTACTAATGTTAATCTAATTTCATTCTGGAAATGATCAGCTTCTCAGCTCAAGTCCTTAGTATGTGGCTTTAGCGTTATCACTCAGCCTCCACTGGCTTTCAAATGAAGTGACTGGGAGAGAAACGCAGGGATCTCTTTTAGCCCTGCTTTACCTTTCACATGTGAGCGGCGAAACATGGTTCTGGGTTCCCCAGGCTAATTGTAAATATTTATATAGGAATGAGTGTGACAAGGATTTTTTTTTCTTTTTATTATCCTTTTATAATTGTGGGTTGATGGTTGGAATAATCGGTCAGAAATAAAAAGGCAAAAATAAATAATAATATTTATTTGAACATTTTCCGAGGTTTCGACCTGAATATCAGGCCTCCATCAGGGCTAAGAAAAGAACCAGATAACAAGGTATGAGAATCATAAACAATGTAGGTAAAACATATTAAAGTGAAATGAAGTAGGTAGTTTTTTCACTTTTTTTTTTTTTTCCTCCTTCCTTTACCTCTTTATTCTATTATACGTAGTCAGTACATTCTGATGGACTTTACAATATCTAATTATTCTATTTACAATATCTTAATTTGAATATTTATTTTTATTTCTTATATAACTTCATATTTCTTTTCTCTTCTTTACATTTTATTTTAAGATTACCAATTTAGTACTTATGTCACCTTATTTTGATTTGTTTACTTCATTATACCATACTTTGTAACGTTTATTATTATTTATTTCTTAGTTCTTGTTATTTTCATTATTCTACCCACTTCATTTTACTTTAATATTTTTTACCTACATTGTTTATGATTCCCATACCTTGTTATCTGGTTCTTTTCTTAGCCCTGGTGAAGGCCTGAACTTCAGGTCGAAACGTCGGCAAATGTTAAAATAAATATTATTATTTATTTTTGGCTATTTATTTCTGACTTATCACCCAAACCATCCTTCTCTTCTTTATTATCCTTATAAATTTTTTTTTTATTTTTCTTTTAACAAGTATTTTATATTTGTATTATTATTGTATTGTACATATTTTTTCTAAGATGTTTTCTTCTTATTTCTTTTTTATCAATTTCTATATAATAGTATGAATAAAGAACATAAAGCCTTAATGCTTAATGTACTTGATTATGGCAGATTGTATTATTATTATTCCAAAATAAAAAAATACTCCAATTTTAATGAAAGGTTTTGAAATTGTGGAGGGTGATATATAGATGGTCTCATACTAATTCCATCGAATTCGTAGATGCGCAAATGAATTTTCGTTTATACGCATATTTTTCAAAAACTGCTCCTTTGATATAGTCTAAAATTGTAGGAAATTTTGATTAAAATACCTCAGAAGCTAACTTTCGGACCTGCATACTGTAAGAAAGGGAAATTTTCAGCATTTAATCCTTTTCGTAATGGCGTATTATTCACATTTTTATCTTAACGCAAAGCTGTGAAAAGGGTGAAAGAGGTTAAAGAGGTGAAAAGGGGAAACTAGAGTCAAAAACGAACTGATAGCGAGTTTTATTGTAAATATGGATTAAAATATCTCAAAAAGTAAAATTCGAACTTGGATACAGCGAAAGAAATGTTAAGTATTTCATCCTCTTTGTAATGGCGTATTATTCAAAATTTTATCTTAACGCAACCATGAGAAAATATTGTTAAAGCGCCCCTAAATTTTTAACTTTTTGATGGGTTCAAATGCCCTTATAATCTTAAATCGACCTGCCTGAACTTGCAGGCGAGCATTTTCGGAATACCTAACATGAGTACTATCAGCTTGCAAGATTGAAAATTTGCTTAAAATAATAAAATAATAAATGTTTTTCTGGTCTGGTTCCAGGTCTGACTGGTATCAGTGGTAAAATTAAGTAGTCATTTATAAAAGAAAAATATATTCTTAGTATTAATTTCATTTAATAATTAAAACTAGCATAAAAAATTGTTAAAGCAGACCCTGCACGGTAATTCATGAATGAACGTCACAAGAAGTTCCAAGATTGCCCGCTATCGCTTTGATCATGAAGAACCTTACACGTTCAATCATTACTGATCATTACTTATCGTTGCTGATACCAATTTAGCTCAGTTGTAAACAAAGAAACAGCATAGATATGCTTATTTGGACATTATCATTTATAATATTGGGCATCAAGAGAAAAACGGAGATATAATGATTACTTCCAAGTGCCTGAAAATCGTTTAGACCAAAGTTAGAATAATATAAGTCAACTACATACAAAAATCTAGGAAAAGTATTGCGAAAATAATCAATTTATTAAGAAAAATGGAAAAATTAATGGCAAATAAACACAACAGTTAAAAGATATTTTTTCTATAAGTAAATTGTGAAGTTTCCAATTTTTTTTTCTCTTCAATTTATTGTCTACTTGACTATTTAAAGAAAAAATAGTTTAAAATGATTAATAATAATATAGACTACGGATATAAACAACTATTTACTTAATAACGAGACCTAGGTAAACTAACCTATCCAGTAGTAGTCTCATAGAAAAACGTTTTGACAAAAGTTAGTAAAATATAAGTCTACTACTTACAAAACTTAACGAAAGGTATTGCGAAAATAATAAATTTGTTGAGGAAAATGAGAAAAGAACTGATAAATATACACAACGCTAAAGTTTTTTTTTTCCTAAAGTAAATTGTGAAGTTTCCTCATTTTTTTTTTTTTACTTTGTTGCCCACTTGACTATTTAAAAGAAATAGTTGAAGATGGTTTAAAATTATAAACAAGGGATATGAAAAATTATTTAACTATTTACATATAATGAAAATCAGAAATTTATAATGGTTGTAAGGCCTAGGTAACCTAACCTATCCAGCAGTATGGTTGCTCTCCCCAGCCCATATGTTTAGTCGGTCTCCACTTCTCGTGAATGAACCTTTGATTTCGGGATGTTCGGAAATCCGCAGCGCACCACCATCAGTACTTCATTCACTACCTTACACGACAATTCGGAACGTCATTAGTGCAATTCCGATTGACCGTGCAGGGTCCCCTTAATAGGTACCTCATTCTTCTTCGGTTCGAAATTCGACGCAATTCTTTATTTTCAAAAAACCTAAGACATTGTTCATCTCCTGAGATAAGCGGTCTAGTAAAGAAACCTAGGTAGGATAATGTTTTTGTAAATTCTTATTTTTAAGTTCCGGGACAGAAAGTGCAAGCTAAATATTTTTGTTACAGAAAAATATCAAACATTTCCCGTCTTCAACCTGACCTTAATCTCATCTTCAATTTCGTTTTTCTAGTTACCGTATACCATAGATACCTGCATTTCTCTACCTGTTCAAAAATATTCTCGTCTACATTGATATCTCCGAAATGATTGCCGTAATTTTGTCTTATATGTATTTTTATAAATCGAGTAAAAACTTTTTTTTTATTTATTTATTTAATGAAATTTATAATTGTATAAACAATACAACTAGTAAAAATGCACACACTGGAAATAATGACATGAACATATTTGAAGAGATTGAGTGCCCAGTGGTAGCACTCATTATTTAATTCTAGTGAGAAGATCACGTGGCCATCTTCTTTTCAGATGCCTATGGGGATTATCAGGAATCGAGGAAGAAGCCAGCCTGGAAACAAGTGGGTTCGGATGGGACTGGAGTTTATCATGAAAGGATAGGTATCTGGCTCGGGCTAAATCAGCGGCATATGGAACATTAATGTCTTCATGAATGGTTTTATTTGTGACAAAATATGGGGAATTAAGGATTTTGGATTGTAAGGATTGGATACGATAGGAATTCGATGGTTTGGTAGAACCCCAAAACTCAACTCCGTATGTCCATATAGGTCTTATTATGGTTAAGTAGATAAGTCATTTGTTATAAATTGAAAGTTTAGAGCGTTTGTCTATAAGTGTTGGAGCAGTCAGAAACGTCGAGCAGGTTCTTAAATATTAGATTTTGAGAACTATTGAGCTTAGGTTGATTTATTTTTCTAATCGATATATGGAGACAAACAATCGATTATTTTCAAATGCCCAACACCTTCAGATAAAACAACAGGTTAAACACTCACTCCATTGTCAATTTCACGATTCAGAACTTCCAAAAGCCGTAATGTATGTTTATCCCGAGGGAGTTTGTGCAGATATCAGTAAAGTCCCCGAAGGTACTTAAGGCCTTCCCAAGTCCTCTGGTAAAGCCCTGAGGGAAAAAGTTCTCCAAGAGGGAAGAGGGAAAAAGGGAAGGGATATAAAGTCGTTTGATTTCAAGTGCGTTAGCCGGGGCGCCCTCTTCCGGAGAGACGTGTCGAGATTAGAGTTGGCTGGGGGAGAGGGGGATGGATATAAGGACGTGGGGATAAGGAGTTGAGGCCGGGAGCATTTAGTGAGCCCGGGGGAATTCGCGTTCAGGTTAGTCTAAAACGGATCGCGCTGCGAATTTATATTAACGAAAAGTTACTAAAGTCATTTAACTTATCCCCTTCAATGGAAGGAAATAGTAATCCGATGAAGAAATATCTGGTGTCCCACCAAATATTTATTGAGCAAAAATTATCCAGTTGACGATTAAATTTTTATTTGTGAAAAAATAATCATGACTAACGGATATATTTTTTTTTTTTTTTTTTTTTTACTAGCCCCAACTAACATAAAACGACATAATTTTTTTTTCTATGAATATATTTATGGAAATGTACAACTATATCTATTGTAATTGTGAGTAAAATGGCTGACTGTCGTAAATAATGAGAAGAAGAATAGTTGGGGTGATCAGTCAAATAAGAAGACAAAAATAAATGATAATATTTATTTTGACATTTGCCGAAGTTTCGATCTGAAGTTCAGGCCTTCATCAGGGCTAAGAAAAGAACCAGATAACAAGGTATGTGAAACATAAGTAGTGTAGGTAAAAAAAAAAATTAAATTAAAATGAAGTTGTTAGAATAATGACAATAGTAATAACTAAGAGATAAATAATAATAATCGTTACAAAGTGTGGAATGATGAAATAAACATAATCAAAAAAGGTGACATAACTATTCAAATGGGAATCTTAGAATAAAATGTAAAACCGAAAAATGGAATATGAAGTTATATAAGGTATGAAAATAAATAGTAAAATTAACCCCCACTATTCTTCACCCCAACTATTATTCTCTTCATTATATCTATTGTAAATAGAAATGAATGCGTTAAGATTTACTTCATGTTTACTTATTGATTTATTTCTTATTTTTCTTATGTATTATTTATGTATGTTATTCTATTTGTATATTTATTTTCTTCTCAGTTTACTCATTTATTTTTATTTATTCATTTTTTTTTTATTTCCCTATAATATGTATTTATGGTATGAAAGAAAACATTCAGCCTTCTTACTTGTTGCCCTTCAATGTGGCAGATTGTACTATTCACAGTTCAATAAAAAAAATAAAATAAAATATAAAAAAGCCAACTATATTAAATACAAATTAACATTCTTGTCTTTCTCAAAGGTATTGAAATACTGAAAACCACTAACAATCTAAAATTAAAGGTATAGAATTAGTAGGCTGAGACCTGGACATTAAACAGCACCTTAAAGAAAAATATTGAAAGATTTTAATGAAAAATACGCACGATAACTGGAATATATATAAATAACTTAAATTAAACAATTAAAAGTTCAGAATAAAACTTTTTTTTTTGTTTTTACTACACGTTAATGACTCTAATCGATTTCAGACTTTACTCAATAATGATTTTTTTTTTTTTTAACGGTATTATTTTAAAAGGAATCATTGAATTGCTTTTCGTATTCAGAAATAGGTAAAAAAAATAGGTCATGGAATAGATGTGAGGGAAAGGAGTGCCCAGTGGGGTCCTTCCTATCTTGATTTTATTTTTGTTGATTTTATTTTTGTAACTAGTGGAAGAGATCCCTCGCCCAGCTTCTTTTGAGCCTTATGCGGGTGCTATGGAGCATGTTAGTTGTGGCCATGTCTCGAATCAATGAATTGGTATGTTCTAATGTGGTAGTTCACTGTTGGCAATATAGGTCTTTATGTGAAGTAATGTTACAGACGTACAGTAATGTTACAGGGAGCTTTTTTGATTGAAAAGTCTGTGAAGCGTTGATCCACAAGCAGTCACTTTAAACCACTAAAATATCAAAATAAAACTTATTTTTTCGATACGTTAATATCTCTAATTGATTTCAGATTTTGTTCATAAATGATTTATTTTTATGTTTTAAAAGGAATCATTGCATTGCTTATTGCAATGTAAACAAACAATATTAAATAAATACTCATCAGTTTGCCTATCGCCGTTAAGAAAGTAATGCCTAAGTAAGAAAATCAAAGTTAATCCAAAAATTAATATTCAACACGAACTAGAGTATTCTCAGAAGCACCTATATTTTCATAAGACTCTTCTGACAAAATTACAGAAAAAGAACGATGATTATATCAAAAAAGATTATATGAAACAAATATTTAATATATAAAAACCTTTATATAATTTCTAAGGAAGTACTGATTATTATTCAACGATTTGTGGGTCATCATTATTTAATTAAGATCCCCCACTTTCTAGAGGCTGAGTGTGTCCCATGGTTGATCTAGATCTGGTGTTGCACAATAAAGGATTAGCTTTCACAGCTAAACCCTGGGCAGCAAGAGTAGGAGCACATTGCCTTACTCTCAGGGATACTTCTCTCCGCCGAAAGAAAGCAGAATAATTTAATCTAATAAGGACGAAGGGCAGGAAAATTTTAATGTAATTGAAGACTCGCCTAATTCGCTTGGATGAGTTCGTCAAAGGACTAATATGAGAACTTATGAATGGAACAGCTTTGGAGATGAATGGGAGAGCTTTGAAGATGATTGATTATTGCAGTCAAAGGGAGCGTGGGCCGCTCTCGGCTTTACAAACAAGTTTATCAAATTAGGTTTACCTACTCCCAGTGGCATCCAAGATAGAGGGTCACCGCTGAGGTAGCCCTCTTCTTTTCGGTCTGCAATATATATAAATATATTTAGATAGAATATATATACATATATATATGCTTCATCAATATTTGTTTTAAGGGAAGAACCTTATAAAATTGTACCATTACAACCCATGAAGGGTCTGGGGTTCAGTACTATTTAGGGAAAGCACTGTTTCTAGGTCAACGGTTGTGCAAGGAGGTGATTTGACCGAGATCACGCTCAACCGCCAGGTTTTCACCCTTAATTAATAACTTAATTGAGGGTTCCCACTTTATAGAGGCTGGGTGTGCCCCAGGAGGGACTCCTGACTCAAGCTCACCCCACGGCCAATGAAAGAGTTAAATAAATTTTCTGCCATGAGCCGGGGTTCGAACTCGGGATCCTTGTATTGGAAGCTGAGTGCCCTACCACTGAGCAACCCCGCTCCTTATAATAGTTTCTATCATCAAATTAATATAAAATCTAAAATTATCAACAATATACATAACAAATACACATAAAACAATAAATACAAATATTTTAAAAAATATATCTTCCTCAAGCTAGGACCACTCCCAGAATTATAACTCAGAAACACATACTGCTTACTATCAACCGAATTTGAAGGATGTGGAGATCCTTTTGTATGCAAGAAGTAAAATCTGCCCTACAAAAGTTCAGTGGAAAGTCAGCCCCTGGTGTAGATGTAATTACAGGAGAATTCATAAAAAATTACCTGAAGAAGGAAAACATACCTAATACAACGAAATCTGGTACAACGGTGATTTCTTTTCCTGTTAAAAACAATTATTGTACCCATTCAAAAAAAAGGAAAATAGTATCAAACCAATTGTCTACAGACTCATTTCATTAGTCTCATGCGTTTCGAAAATCCTAGAAAACATGATAAATACAAGATTTACTGATGCGCTGGAAAATAACAATACCCTCTCTTTACAACAGTTAGGCTTCAGAAAAAACCGCTCAACAACGGATTCCATATTGTCATTAAACTTAGAAGTCAAAGAGGCTTTTTCACGTAAAGAGCATTTGATCGCTTATGATACAATGGCGAGAGGGCGTGTTTTAATAATCCTGGAAAGATAGGAATATGATACATACATCCAAAATTTTTTGACTGACAATTTTTTTTTTAAATTTTTTGAAAGTTTTCTGTGCGAGTAGGAAACAGTATGTCCTCGAAATATCCTTCGAAAATGGAAGCTGCTAAATGCAATCGAAAAAATTGAAAATTGGTCAAAAGAAGCAGGATTCAAACTATCAGCAAAAACCAAAAGTATTTGTAGACAGCGAAAATGTCGATTAAATCCACAGAAAGTGTTAAGGGGCACTACAATCGATTATATCGACACATTTAAATACTTGGTAATGGTAATAGACAATAAGCTGTCATGGGTCCACCATATGAAACATTTGAGAGACGAATGTATAAAGAGGCCATAATGACCGTAATGTTCCTTATGTTTCAGGTCTGGCAAAATCCAGATACCTATCCTTCCATAGTAAACTTCCGAATCATCCTAACCCTCTCCTTTCTAATCTTGCATTCTCTTAAATTCCTAATAACCCTCCGAGGCGTCTGAAAAGGATATGGTCCCCGTGTTCTCCTAATGTAGACATATTATTAGAGTGTGGTTTTTCACGTCATTATACCCATGTGTTCAAATTTATTAAATTTATTTCTTTAATACAGTTGTAAACATCATTAAGAAATAAAAAAAAAAAAATGTTAAGAATTTAGAAGCCATTTAAATTATCATGGGTATAACCAGCACAAAATTGTATCATTTTCAAGTTATGCGCAAATAAAGTTTCTTTTTTTTTTTCAAGCACTTTTTTTCTACTGATGTGACTATTTTTCTCACATGAAAGAGAAGATAAACTTCAACATGGCTGCTCAATCATTGGATTTGATGAATAATATATATATATATATATATATATATATATATATATATATATATATGAAACGTATTTGATAAATAATATATTAAGATTTTTTTTTTGTTTAAGAACTATTGCAGAACGAAAAGAAGAAGGCTATCGGAGAGGTGATCCCCGTTGCCCTCTATCTTGGGGGCCACTGGGAGTAGCTAAACCTACTTTGATAAACTTGTTGTTTGTAAAGCCGAGGCGTCTGAAAAGAAGATGAACCCGTGATCTCCTAATGTAGACATATTATTAGAGTGCTACCATTGGGTAGTTTCTCAACAACTGTTTTCACGTCAGTGAACCCATACATTCAAATTTACTAAATGTATTTCTTTAATACAGTTGTGAACATCATTAAGAAATAAAAAAATAAAAAAAATTGTTTAGAATATTGTAGTATATTTAATTTATTAATTTAATTTAATAATTTAGTTTAGTATAATTTTCAAGGTATACGCAAATAAAGTTTCTTTTTTTTCAAAAACGTTTTTTCCTACTGATATGACTATTTTTCCCACCTGAAAGAGAAGATAAAAACTTCAAAATGGTTGCTCAATCATTGGATTTGATGAATAATATATATATATATATATATATATATGAAACTTATTTGAGAAATAATATATTAAGATTTTTTTTTTATTTAAGAACTATTGCAGAACGAAAAGAAGAAGACTACTGGAAATAGGTAAACCTAATTTGATAAACTTGTTGTTTGTAAAGCTGAGGGGTCTGAAAAGAAGATGGCCCCGTGATTTCCTAATGTATCATTAGAGTGCTACCATTGGGTAGTTTCTCAACAAGTGTTTTCACGTCATTATATCCATATGTTAAAGTTTACTAAATGTATTTTTTAATACATCTGTAAATATCATTAAAAATAATAAAATATATATTCTTTTTTTAACTGCCGGAATTAAGGTTAGTTAAACTGAGTTTTATTGAAGTTCATTTCGTTCTAAACCATGATTATTGGTGAGACATAGGGCGTTGAGTGAACCATGATCAGTTATTGTAGAGAGAGAGAAGGTATCGATGTATCGAGCTGTTATCGTAGCCGGTCGATTTAATTACGACTGGGAACGGAAAGCCGTGTTGAGGCGGCGACCAGTGTATGAGCTGTCAATGCTTCGCTAATCAAAAGGGATGATCCTCTGGCACTATCCATCCCAATCAGTGACCCGCTCTCGTTGCATTCACCGCCTCCGATCACACACCCAGCTCCTTTTCATCGCGGATCCGCCATTGTTTCGGTTCGCTCTTGTTGCTAGGAGCCAGATAAAGCGTGTGAATGCCCTGCTTCTATCGCTGCCGGCCATGAATGAACGCACTCACCTATAGTGGTGCCTCCTCCCCTCCCCCTCTGGTATGAATGGAAAACAGCATTTTTATTCATGAAAGTGCACTTCAAAAGAAAATGGAATAATGGAAATGGCGATAGTAAAGCTAAAATGGAATCCAATACACATTTAAATCTATTACTGGCAAAAAGTTAGCCAATAATAGCAACTAGTAGGCCCGTGCGAAAAATTCGCACAGCATATTGTTATCAAATGCCAAATTAATAAGAAAATAAAATAATGCAACGTATCAAAAGATAAAGAAATCAAATGTTACTTTACCGATAAATATTATCGATAAAGAAAACAAAAATTAATTTAAATCTTCATTTTTGTTTGTTACTGAAAATTGGAACCAACCTGTTTCCAAATTTCAGTAAGCTGTATCTTTGCTAAAAATTGTCCGATTTCGATGATTTTTTTTTCATTTTGTAGGGAATTTAGTAGTCTTTTATATAATCATGGGCATAACCTAGAGAAAAGTGTGTAATTTTTTAGTTATTCGCAAATAAAGTTTATTTTCTTTTATAACTTGTTTGCCTGAATTTTCGGGGTTATTGGACTATTTTGTCCGCCTGAAGGAGAAGGAAGCCTTCAAAATTGGAGGCTCAATCTTGAGATTTGGTGAAGAATTGACGATGATATGGCTTGCCGATCAAAAACACCATCGATAAATAATATAAACTCCTCTCTCGATCATAGAGACCTCAAGTCAACGAAATGAGACATGTATTCAATGACAGTACTAAAATTAACGTAAGGTTGTGTGGATGCGAACCCTATGCCTTGCGTTATCTCGAAAATAGTACGTTTTTGGGCCTAAAAACACAGGATCCGAGGAACTATCCGGGTCTTGCTGTACGTATCAAAATCTTCTAGATCCAATTTGTCCCGTATCGATTTACAGACCTACCACTGTTCAGGTATCGAAGCCTAGCAAAATGTTTGTATCGACTTTTTTTTATTTTAGAAAGAAAAACAAAAGTGGAGAATACGATTCGCTCCAACCCCCGTGAAATTCTGAATCCAACAGTACCCCACATTCATTGTATTTGAGCATGACAGGAGCTTATATTTGGTATAAAACCGATTTCGAGCCTTACTGTAATAATGTATCTACGGATTTCCTTATCAGATTTTTGTCATGTAAACAGTTGTAAAAAGAAATCATTCAAAATCCTATATATTATTTCTAAAAGGTGTTTTTTTGTCGGTACGCCATAACTTCGTCAATTCCTTATCAAATCTAATTATTGACCGCTCATTTTGAAGATATTCTTCTGCTTCACATGCGAAAAATAGTCCGGTCCCCCGAAATTTCTGGAAAAAAGTTATGGAGGAAAAGAAAATTTATTTGCGAATAACTCAAAAGTAAATAAAGTTTTCTGGATTGTGTCCATGGTAATTAGAAGAAATTTGACCTAAGACAAGTCCTATCACTCAGAAATATCTGGAAAAACTGAAGGATAAGAAACTTTATTTGCGAATAACTCAATAAGTATAATTTTTTTTGTTTTAGCTTACTAAATTATCTACAAAACAAACTAAAAATCGTAAAATTTGTACAATTATTAACAAAGATACAGTCCATTAGTTTTGGTATACTTAATAATGTCTTTCTGTTTAAAGATATTGCTTTTAGGAGTAGAATAGTCAACTAAATTTTTTTTTCTGACTTTTATATTAACTTTATTATTTCTTAAAGACATATGATTGTTGTTACATTTTTTTTTTATTATAATTTAGAATATCCTATGATCGGGGCTTTATTTTGTCTTTATTACTTTCCAGTCATCGTTTAAAAATAGGTCCTAGCAAAGCAATTTGTATAAATGTTTTGGTCTATTATGTTTAATGGAATATTGTAATAGACCAAGGAGAAAATAATTATTCCTTCCTTACATAATACATAGGAACTACTTATTTCTATATTGTTTTACTATTTCTTCACTAAACAAAAGTTTCTGCGAATTTTTCGCACGGGCCAACTAGTTGTTATTAATTTAAATGTACGTAATGGTTGACCGAGGTTAAATTCATTAAAAGTTTCTAGGGGACCACTTTCAGTGAAGCACACAAAAATGTGTTATTCTCTTATATCAGGGATGTTCGTACAAATTGTTTCGTGCGAAATCATTTATTGCTAATTAAATAAATAAAAATTTTCGATAAAATCCTATTTAATATTAAATAGTACTTAATATTACACAATGTAATATACAACGAATGATTTTCATATCTTGACACATCAATAGTATACATTTATTAGTACACTAATGCTTTTAAAACTATCAGATTTGACACATGAATCAATTTAATAAGTAAAAATATATAAAATGGACTTATTAAAATGTACAAATATTATATAAATGATTTAGTTAACCTGAGAGTTTAGACGATTACATCAAAGGGCTTGTAACGAAAGAATTCCTAAAAGGTTAATAATTACTGTATCGAATGGTAAATGTTCGATGGGTAGACCGAAGCGAAGGTGAGAAGATTCCGTTATATCAGATTAAAATCCATCCACAAGTACTCGTGAGCTTGCAGGGAGTGTGGTGTGTTGAAAGATTCTCTTAGACTCCATATATTCTCCATGGGGAACATGAAAAAGAGCAGCAGACTGGTCTCTCACGAAGTTACTCCTCAGCAATCAGCTAAGAGGTTAGAATTTTGTGAAAATTTATTTAAAACTCCTTCTGATATGAGATTTTACCGGAAGATTGTACCCTGTGATGAAAAGTGGGTTTAATGGTGAAATCCGAACACCCGTGAGCAATAGCCGCTGCCAAACTATCCGGTTGCTGCAAGGGAAAAATTAAAAAAAAAAATCCATTCTTTGCGTTTTTTGGAATTTTGAAGGTGTTATTCATCACGAATTCGTTTCTGATGGATTCTCTATGAATTCTGTACAGTGAACAACTCTAAAAATTGTATTATATTTCAAAGAAATAATAATGTAAATATTTAGTTGAAAAATGGTCATTTTTTTTATGCACTCTATTAATTGAGGTGAATATGTTGCGGCGAATAAAATGGGCATGTAAAATTGTAATGCTGAGTAACAAAAGAATTCATAAAAAGTTAATATGCGCTGTACCGACTAGCAAGCGTCCGAGGGGAAGACCAAAGCGAAGATGGGAAAATAGCGTTAAGGCTGATCTGACGGAAATGGGTTTGTACGGCGAACAGTGGAGGGAGGTGTGTAATAAGCGATGTGTCGGCTTCGAACCTTCGGATTCGCTAAGCCTTTTATTGTTATTATTGTACATATCCTTAAACATTTCGATAATATATAGCTGAAAATGACTTCTACCACTTTAAAAACAAAAACAGCACATTCATAAATAAGTTAAATAAAACTTCGATAAACAATTAAGGTGTATTCTGATGACAAATATTGGGTCAAACCCAACTATAATTATTATTCCAGATTTAAAAACATAACTTTTAACAAACAAATAGTTTGCTGGAACATCTATTATAACACTAGAGGTTACTTTAGCAGTCAATATTTTTTTATAATTAGACTTTTTAGACAATAACAAAGTAGGATTCCATCTTAGTAGCCCTTCCTTATTATATATAAAATATTATATATAAAATAGCTGATTGGACTAGAAGTTAGATAAGAACCTAGTGCGCTGTTTTGAAATATTACAGACGATCTGCCTGGACATAGAGGATGAGGTTTTATCCCACAGGCGCGACAGACGGAGGTATAACCGAACATTATGGACCCGGTACAACGGACGCGGGAGAGAGATATTCATCACTTACGGCTAATTGACAATTTTATAACGTCGGATCGGCTGGTCCGGGATATTAGAGTAATTAGTGGAGTATCGGCCAGTGTGGTTCACTATATCATCCCTCTCCCTGGCCCCTCTGTAATTATATCAGAGCTCTCTATATACCTACCCATAGCCTTCCATAGTTCTCGCTAAATCAGAAATAAAATAGCTCCTGTGAATCTATCAATAGATAAGGTTAATTATTTTTGTCTAATTATATAACGGACACAGTTAGGTAAATTTGGTAGTAATTGGCACTGTATTTGTGATTGTCAGATTTTAATTCATTAATTAATAATAAGCGTTCTATCCCCTATATATTAGAGTGTAATGAGTATATTTGCAGTAAAACACACATATTCCGAGAGCCCGAGCATACATATAAAGTAATATTGTAAATGGATTAAGGTTAAATGCCGCCAAAACTCAGGCCATTGTCATTGCTTCCAAGCCCCTTCTTAGATCCCATCCAGACTTTCCCATCCTTCACCTTAATGACCAGCCAATCTCCTTCTACTCCTCTGTTAAAAACTTAGGATTTTTCATTGATCAAAACCTCCTTTGGAATCACCATATTTCTCATATCTCTCGTCGGACAATTTCCACCCTCAAACTATTCCATCGCTTCCGCCATCTCCTACCTCAACATACGCGTAGACTCCTAGTTTCCTCTCTCATTTTCCCCCACTTTGGCTATAGCTGTGTGGTGTATGATGGCCTCTCTGTGGAGCTCAGTGATAGACTGAAAAGACTAATGAACAGCTGTGTAAGATTTGTGATCGGGGCCCCAAGATACTCCCATGTTTCTCACCACTATGCTGAGTTAAAGTGGCTTTTCCCCTCCTTTCGAAGACAATATTTCCTAGGTACGTTCCTCTACCAAATCATCAACAGCCATCGTCCTTCTTACGCCTACAATCTTCTCCAGTTCAAATCCTCAGTCCATTCCCTGTCCACAAGATCTCGACCTTCTAATCTTTACATGCCTTCTCACAGATCTGCCTCATTCCAAAATTCCTTTGTTGTTCGCTCTGTCAATTTCTGGAATTCCCTCCCTATCAAAATTCGACATTCCCCATCCATATCCAAATTCAAAACCCTCCTATTCCAATTCCTACCCAAGAAAAGTCAGATAGTTGCTAACCATTCGAGCTGATTTTAATAGAGAATTAGATACATACAAATTCATTGATTGATTCATTGATACATTTTTATTTTTTAATTCTTTATTATTTTCTTAAAAGTGTATACTAGTGCAAATAGCTTTAAGTGCCTTGTCATAGTATTAATTGTTTTGTATATAGTTTCGTTTTTTTTTATATAGAATGTTTACCTTATATTTTTTTTACATTATTTCTTTTTTTCGATTGATTTTATTTTGGCCAGATGTAATCTTTTAATTTTGTTCTATTTTGTTATTCTCAAGGGACTGTGTCCCAGAATAAAATTATTTTTCTATCTATCTATCTATATATTTATATTTAAAACATAAGAACCAGTCGGTTCACAAAAATGTATAGAATCATTTTTATGGAAATTTTAATATACTTTAATTTTTTAATAAAAAATGTTTGAGAAAAACCTCATAGTGTTTAAATATTCTTAAAAACTAAAAAAATATCAAATTTCTGTCCTTATTCTTCTCCTTTCATCTAAACCGGACGTGGTATTCTTTGGGACTTTAGTACCCTTTATATAATAACTGGTAAAAACTATTTCTGACGTTTCATCTTTATTTTTTTAATGTTGGGGCCAATCAGTAATTTTACTAGACCTTACTATTGTAACTCCTGAGATGAGATATGACGGGAGATGAGAAAAAAATCAGTGAGTGTGGTCTTTGTCTGGGTTCCATCCCATAGCCTTTTTCATTGCCCCCGCATATTGGGCAATGAAAAAGGCCAAGCTGCTCCAATAGCAAGAAAGGGAGAGGTATCAGGCATAACACCAATAAATTACATCACCCTTGAAGATTGAATACACGAGACAAAAGAAAAGTTTTAGAAAATTAGAAAACCAATGGAAAATAAAAAAGCCCAATTATCAGACATAAAAACCTAGTGCAACAAATGGGCCACAAGCTCCAGAAAATCGAGATGGGAAGAAATAATCTTGTGCCGAATTCCAATTGGACACTGTCTTTTTATACACGAGTACCTTCTCAGAGGTCTAGAAGAGCTCAAATGCCAAAAATGTGACAACACACCTCAGACAGTAAAAAACATTTATTACTAGACAGGGAAGAAGATGTCGTCATTCTCTTCCAATATTAAATTGTAACAAAATATTATAACAGAATATAAAAAGAATCACTGCCCCTGACCTTCTAGGGTAGAGGCAAATACAAATAAAATAAAATATTCTAACTCCTAAACGATACATGGAAGCGCAAAAATCTTTAAGAAATCAAAGAGCGTTGAATAGTGCTCTAAACAAGTTCCTAAACTAAATGATTCGGTTAAGTGGTAAGGTCGATGACCGTGGCGAATGAATGTTGATTTTTACCAAATTTGTTAATAACTGTGATAAATTACAATAAATGTTCCTACATTTTGGAAATAAGTTTCCTGAGAGAAAAAACTCATATATTAAATTCCACGTCTACGGAGTACCAACAGTTTTAATGCATGTCAGTTATATCTCTAGAATTGGGATTCGTTATTATTAGGATATTCACTACGAGAAACTTTATCAGCTAACGTATTAAAGAGTGAAGAATTGCCGATTGTGTAGGTACCTTTAGGGAAGGAGTCAAATTACTTTTGTAAATTGTGAAGATACTATAACAATAAATTCTTCGACGAAACTAAACTAGGTTTCAGAATAAATTATCGCTAGACATCGTATAAAAATGATACAATAATAAGAAAACAAGAAGGCGCTTGAGAAAAGTATAATAAAAATCCAGAAAGCATCTAAAATAAAAGAGATTAGGGTTGTAGCTCCTGCTTGCCCGCTTTAAGAGGATTGCCAGAGGACTTATCCTGTAATTTATCGCGCTATCTGTTGTCGGTATAGAAGAAGGAGGAGAAGAAGAAAGCGAGGAATTAATAAGTGTCGGTGAGATATTGGCCCGAGGGACGTGTCCCACTAGGCCGGCACGCAGTGGGACTAAATCAGCAACACTTGTGTCCTTCCTGTTCCCCTTTATCAGCCCTCCGTCCAGATTTATCCCTCGAGCCCTCAACATGCTCTTCATATCTCCTCCCCCCCTCCTGGTCGAAGACACGTATCTCGATACTCCAGGAATAACAACGGCTCTGGTATCTATGGAGGATATCCTTCTGGGTTTCTAAGTCTCCTATAAGGTTCAACCATAGTTTCTTCCTGAAAGAAAAAGCCAACTATAACAATTAACAAAGCCACAAGTCAATATATTATTTATTCGAAAATTCAGAGGTTCGTTCGGGTTTAAAACAAGGCGATTCCCTTTCACCTTACATATGCAATGTGACATTAGGACGTGCAGTTACAGAGATGAGATGTAACGAAAAATTTATAAATCGAATAAAAGTTCTATGTAGAATCCGTGCTTATGTATGGCTTATGGAAGGAGAGAGAAACATTTTATTTTCATAAAAGGGTGCTGCACAATTCTATTGGGTTGCTACAATCACAGCATATTTATTAATCTTTATAGACAATGTTTAAAGCTAATATAAAAAGATACAGAATTAACAATATATATGAGCATAGTATACAATACTTTACATATATATGTATGTGTGTGTTTTATTTTTATATTTTCTTTATAATTTCTTTCATTCTTTAGCATTCTGCATCCCTTTGTTTTCCTTCTCTCTCATTATACACGTTTCTCATTCCTCTTCATATTCTCTCGTCTCTCTTCCTAACCTAATTCATAAAATACATAAAAATATATAAATTACAGTGGACTATAAAAGTAAATATTACAACATGGATGAAAACCGGAGGAAATAAATACGAATAACCAACCATGTATGACTGCAGGAACAGGGGCGCTTAGGGAGAAAAACATCTGAACGAAATTTAAGTATTTAGGACCTAAGATAAGGGAAATCAATCAAGGGAAATAAGAGAAAAAATTAAGGCTAAATTAGAAGACGGAAAATGCTTGTTATTTTTCTGATGTAAATCTACATACGCCCCCTGTCCCGAAATTTAATTATCATGACCATAAAACTTTCTACGGTTCTTTATGGATGCAAAACGGAGTCGCTTATATTAAGAGGTGAGCAACGTCTTAAGGTTTTAGAAAATAAAGTATTGCTTTGAATAGTAGGATCTTTAAGAGAAAAAATAGTTTCTTTAAGAGAAAAAATTTATATTTTACAACAAAAATTCTATACGTTGTTGACGTTTTTTATTTCGATTACCTAGCCATTTTTGGAATATCTAGCATTACAAGCGAAGGGAGGGTTGTTCCAGAGGTACAATGAAACTTATTATAACCAGAAGGGGAAGATGGGAAATTCATTATGTCCATTCGACACAACGAAATGAATTTCAACGCGTCTATGCCGGATTTGAACCAGCAACACTAGACTCGAGAATGCTAATGTTTACGCTTTAACACGCTCGGCAAACATGACCTCAATAAATAAATATACACTTTGTTGGCTAATTAGTGATATCACTAGGGATCGAATCTCTAGACCAATTTTTCAAAAGTCATTTATTAAAAATAGCACTTATGAAGAATACCTTACAATGATATTTGCAGAATTGAAACAAGGAAAACATAAAACAAAATAGTAAAACTGTGTAGAAATATTAAAGCATAATGTTTACAAAAAGTAGAATTTTAAGAATTAACATTACTTAATAACAAAATTAAAGCCTCATGTCCACCCATAACGATTAACAATAACCCAGTGTCTTAAAAAAACTATGCACGGTATCTCTGACTCTACTTAGACAAAAGACTTACTTGGAACATACATACTAAATTAAGACAAGAACTGACTAGACGATATAACCAACTCTCACATCTTCTGGACTACAGATCCTCACTTAACTAACAAAACAAGCAAGTGATCTACAACACAATACTGAGACCAATTTGAACATACGGAGCAGAACTTTGGGATTCGGAAAAACACACATAAATAAAATATAAACAACACAATAAAAAATTCTACGAAAAATTGTCAATGCACCTTGGTACATTTCAAATAACACTCTACATAACGACTTAAACATCCCAACAGTAAAATCCTACATCCGTGAGAAATACACTACATTTCATTCTTCAACTCTAAACCACTTCAATCCATTAGTTCTTTCTATTTCCTGTTCCCTGTTTCCTGATCGACGCAGACTAAAAAGAAATTGGCCAATACTCCTTCAATAATCCTTTTTTTAAAATTTTATTTATTCAGAAATATTACAATCTGTCACAATTAAGGGCGTTTATAATAGAGTTCAGACAGCACATTCACACTCTATTTACAATAAATAAAAATTAATAATTTAGAAATTAATAATAATAAACGTAAATGTATCCTCCAATAATAACAAGATTATTGCAACCCTACAGCAACCCTAAGCTGACTGTTCTGTATATTCCTATATAAGTATTGTCCTCCATTGTTTAGGATACTCATATTCTGAATTATAATTGAAAATTGAATTTATATCGAAAACGGAGTAATTTTCAAATATATTTATAACGTATTTGAGATATTGCAGAGCAGTATAAGGATTAGGGTCATTATTATGTTCCAAAAATAAAGATGAGCCTATTTTTAATAATTTATTTACGACTGAAACCCTCCAATCAACTTTCTAACCAAAATTTATCAACACATAAATACCCTTTCAAGGAAAAGGTCAGAATTATATGATATCCTTTTCAGGCTATATCAGATCCAGGTATCACATTTCGTCGGGGTCAGAATTAATGTTTAATAAACGTTAATGGGTAGGGGGCCGTAATACTGCCATCAGTAATTCTCTCTAAATAATATAAAGGACACATGACATGCCCTAAGTCGGACGAGTTCCGCACCAAGTTTTGAAAGGCCCTCATAACCTCATCCTCGATCCAATTAGATAAAAAGCCCCCACCTTAAATCCAAATTGGATCCTCCATGCTCTAAGTCCAGGTGAGGATCATAGGTATCTTACTCCACTGATATCATTCCAGCTCAGGGCTCGAAGTAACGTATAAGTCTTGATCACGAGAAAAATTTATAATTAATAAATAAAATGTAAAGCATATCAGTATGACAGAGCTAGTTTAAATATCTGGGAGAAATCATAAACTCTAATGGAACAGTAAACATTTTTTAAAGGAGGTACAATATTGATATTCGTTTTTCACTCCTCAAAAAAAACCTTTTTTTTCTCTTCATATTTTTAAATGATAAAAATAAATGTTACATAGGTGTGGACCTGTCATGGTCTTGAAAATAAGCAGATGTGATGTTAAAGTAAACTAAACTGGCATTTTAGGCATGAGGAAGAAGAATACCCAGGAGTACCTCCTCCTGGTTTTGGTTTATTTCTTACTTCAGGAAAGGAGATCTCTCATCCAGCTCCTCTTTAGTAGTCTCCTGACGGGCATTTCAGCCATGTCGTTAATAAGTCTGTTGTGACGTCCGTGTAGTTTAAGATGAAATCGGGAGTAGAGAATACGTATATGTGGGTCGATAATTGGTAATCGTAAGTCGGTATGTAAAGTTTTGTTGTTGACGTACCAAGGAGCTGATGTTATTAGTAAATTTAAATCTGTTGTAAATTTTGGATTGAAATGATTGTACTTTTTGTAACTGCGGCTTTTTCGCAGAACCGTAAATTTGTGAAGCGTATGTCCAGATGGGTTTAAGTAGGTAACTGTATGTTTAGTTTTTGTCTGATTTTCATTTCTGATTTGGAAAAAAGTGAGTATAGTATTTTCAGTCGCTTTTTCAAAGTCTTTTGTTTTAGTTTAACATGTGGAAATATAAATTTTTATAGCATTCGAAAAATTAAACTTTTCTGCTCAAAATTTTTGCAGGGATCCTTAGGAATTTCGTCAAAACCACAAAACTTGCGATAACTTTTAAAGGGTTTCACTAATCCACAAAAAATTCTTAGGGATTTAGGCCCCTGTGTGCTAGATGAAACGATATAAACTCAATCTTTATAAACAAGAGGTTTTCTTAATTTCTAGATTTTTAAAAAAATTAAATCCAAAAGTTGTTGTTGTCAGTAATTCAGCTTCCCAACGGTTATATTAAAGTTTCATTTGAAAAAAAAGGCACTAAAAAGGAATCTAATTTATGTTTTCATTGTTTCATTTATTTTACTTGGCCTTTTGGTTTTTGTAATTTATATTATATTATTACTCATTTATTACACTAGTTATTATTTTTTTTATTATTTTGCACAAATAAACAGAACGATTTATATATCAATAAAAACCTGTACCACTACCAACCCATGGGTTGGCTCATTATTATTTAGCGAAAGTAGTGTTACAAGACCTACGTTTGTATAGAGAGGGGATCGGGCCAGGATCACACTCAACCGCCAGGTTTTTCCGCTTAAGCAATTATTTAATTAAGAATAGCCACTTTGTAGAGGCTGGATGTACATAGGGTTGCGCCACGGCCAATAAAACAGAATAAATAATTTTTCTCCCATTAACCGGGATTCGAACTTGTGTCCTTGAGCATTGGAAGCTTAGTGCCCTACCACTGAGCTAACCCGGCTCGTGATATAAAATTCAAGGCAAAGCAAAGAAAACATAAACAACATAAATTTTGCCTGAAATTATATAAAAAATCTATTTCTCGGCTCCTAGGGTGCTTTGTATAGAACACCGGGACACATATCTAATATTTTTTGATGTAGTATCACCAAAAAAAAGTTGGTTGTAATCGGTTACAGACAGACTGAATCCTCTCCTTATAAGAGATCTCAGCGCCTCTCACTCGGCCGTATTACTGGTATTAGACGATTTAATTAGGTACTAAAAACTTATGAACACCTATTAACTTTCCACTTTAATAGGCAATTTGATTACGAAATCGAAAAAAAAAGGTAGTATACAAAAATATTAGGCCGTGAACTCTATCCCAAAAAGTCAAAATAACGACCTTGTATAGGCCAAATGCACTCTTGCTCAATCTCCACTGGGTTTAGCCCTAGTGAAGCGGTTGAGAGAGGAGTGCAGAGAACTCCTGGAGTCATACTTTTCCCTCCATAGTTGGAGGGACAAGTCTGGTTTGGAGTCCTCTCGCGAAATTGTAAATATTGTATATAGGTATGTATGTGTTCTTTTTATTTATTTATTTTTAGGTTATTTTATTCTTATTTATTGTATATATATTATTTTTCTGTATTATTTATTTTATTTATTGTACATAGAGTGTGAATGTGATCTGTGAACTCTATTATAAATGTCCTAGAGACAGATTGTAAGATTTTTCAATAAATAAGTTTAAAAAAAAAAAAAATATATATATATATATATATATATATAGACCAAATATCTTTTTTGACAACATGGCGGTTTCTTGTCAAATAAGTCTTGTATTGTTGTAACTTAACCGTTTAAAACGTTCGTTGTGTACCCAATAAAAATTATATGGATGTTATACCGATTGACTTTACAAATATTTTTAAATAAGAATAGTCAATGATTTCGAAATTAAATTATAAAAATATAACAAATAAATAAATGTTGGTGTTACAGTGACTCCCCTAACCACCTCCCTTTCCCCGAAAGCTGAAGCCGAGAACTGAGACAATGCAGCGCCATTACGATAATCATCCTTAAGGAGGAGGTACACCATCAATCTACCGCGGCATTGATCTCAGCTAGGAGTGCGAGTCCTTTCAGTTGCTATCCTTTGTGTAAGGTCCTTGTTGTCCTGTTAATGTCTGGTTACAGTCAGTATCCAGTTCGCTAATTTTGTCTTAATATCATCTTATATAATTGTAATAGTAATATTTGCAAGAATAATATTCTTTAAAATAATTTGGTTTGGCACATCACGACTTTCACTTACCACCCTTCTTTTTGGAGAAATATGTATTTTCAGACAAAGGGAAGAGAAAGTAAAAATCAAAGACTGTACAAACTATTTTTTGAAGCAACCAATTATCTACTATATTTATTTATTTTTTTTTTTGTCTTATGACTTGTCAAGCAAGTCCTATTTAAGTATATTACTATGAATCTTAATTAATTCAATGATTTGATTGATTGATTCTTTATTAATTCTATGATTCCGTATTTATAATTATGTATACTATCCGTATAAAATATTTTATGTGAAATTTATAATGTTTATTATATATGGTGTATTCAAGGAATACATAAGCCCTTATACTGCCAAAAAAATATTATTTTACATCCGACGACGATTCGAGCTAATTAGCTCATTATCAAGACACCAAAAACATTTTTCTATATCCTATAATGTATTTCAATATATAATTTCATGAACAGTCAATATGTCAATATTGATATATGTACAGTCAATATTAAAAATTGGACGGAGGAGGTAGTACCGTACGGGGGACATGCATCAATTAATGTAAAAAAAATTAAAGGAGATGGTGATAGTTTATCATGAAATTATATATTGAAATACATTATATTATATACAAAAATGTTTTTGATGACTTCATAATGAGCTAATCAGCTCGAAACGTCGTCAGATGTAAATTTTTTTTTTTTTTAAAGTATAATGGCTTATATATTCCTTCAAGACACCATATATAAAAACATTGAGTGCCCTTGAAAACTACTACCGTACTAGCTAAATATACGTTTAATGTTTATATTAAGTCTTAAAATTGGATATTAATAATTTTAAATTTCGTAGTAGTTAAACTAACTTGGACTTTTAACAGGAACTAATATAATAATTTAATATTATTTTAGGCTTACTGAAGTTATATTAAACTTACATATAAGTTTATGAACCTCAAAAGAGCACAAGGGACTTAAATAGGTGTATTTATCTTTTTAAAGAATTGCTCGTAGATTAGAGCATTATCTTTATTAATTTATCTAAGATAATTACTATCATATACTATCATCGACAGCTTGTGAACTTAAACTAATTCCCCTTCGTTTATCGAAACTCTTATATGTATAATGTATCTTTGTATATAATGGTCCGATTTCGATCTTCTTATTTTTCGATTTGCAGGGAATTTAGTCAATTTTCAAATAATCATGGTTCTATTCCAGAACAATTTGTATACTTTTAAAGTAATTCCCAAATAAAGTTTCTTTTCATTCATAACTTTTTCCTGAAATTTCGGATGGATGTTATTATGATTCCTCACTTCTCAGTGAAATTCTCTTTCTATTTATACTTCATTCATCAAAATCTATCGTTCCCGAATAAAATTATTCGCATGAGGAACTAGTAAAATATAACGGGCATGGTTTGAAAAAATTATGTCATTTCAACCTGTACCAACACGAGAGAAACAAGCGGCGTTATAAAAGAGTGTTAGGTTTTTAAAGAAAGGAAAAGAAGAGGGACGAGTTGATGTGACAGTAACAAATCAGAGTCGAGGAGGTTGAAGCAGGGGTTGGCACGCGATATATCACACTGTCCTAACTCTTGATAATTGAATCCGATAGCGAAGGTTGGTCTTCGCTGTGGAGCTATCTTCTTCCAAGCCCGGGCAAAAGGCTTATCGTGAGGCAGCTGAGGGAAGGAATAAAAAGTATACAATAATGGGGATGATAAGTAGTCGGGACTATAATAATAATAATAATAACAGCTGCTTAAATTCAAAAAAGAGGTCAAAGAAAGTTTTGAAGAAGAATTTAAAAAACGGGTAAGGATACTCCTAAAAACTAATTTATCGGCAGGAAATTTAATAAAAGCCTTGAATACCTGTGCGATTCCGGCTATTACATTGGAATAATAAAATGGTGCGACACGGATTTGGAAAAGATGGACCGCTTATTAATGACGGAAATGATAAAATCACGGCAACGTCACCCAAATTCTTCAGTGCCAAGACTATATTTGCCTAGAAAACATGGAGGTAGAGGACTTACTAGTTTAATGAAGGCCTGCCGTGAACAAGAAGCCATGCTTTGAAGCTACTTCATGAATAGTACTTCGACAGTGCTGTCGACCGTTGCTGCCCTAGACTATAACTATACAGCACTTAATATGCTTCGGCAAGGACCAATGACATTGCCCACAGAGGAGTCTCACAGAATCATGGAAGTGTAAATAACTTCATGGAAGATTCTACAATTCCCTGAAAACACTCGCATAGATTTAGAAGCCTGAGTCTGTTGGTTGATTACAGGAAAAATGTTCCCAGAGACAGAGGGATTCCTTCTGGCAATACAAGAACAGGTAATGGCGACATTCTCCTGCAGGAAGTATATTCTACATGAAGCAGTCGATGACAGATGCCGTCTATGTAAAGCCACAAATGAATCGATTCAGCATGTTACCTCTGGCTGCCAGGCATTAGCTGGTAAAGAATACCTAGCGAGACATAATAATGCGGCAAACATCGTGCATCAGGCTCTGGCACAAAAATATAAATTAATAACAGGCCATCAGCCTTTCTATAGATATCAGCCCCAGGCTATATTGTAAAGAGGGAATGTCAAGAGCTATACTAGGATCAAACTATGATAACTGACCATAGTATTCCTCACAATAGACCAGATATAAACAAAGGTACTCGTTAACAAAGATACAAAAAAAAGCCATCATTATCGAAGTTGGAGTTCCTGCTGATGATAATGTAGCTAAAATATTAAGTGAAAATATTCGGAAGTATCGAGAACTTTGCGAGGAATTAAGGCAGTTATACCGGCTCCTGGAAGTAAAAATACTATCCATTATCGTATCCAGCAATCGCCTGATTTCTTCTGGATTCTTCTGGTTGGATTTTAATAAAATAGTTTTGCCACTATTTAGCCTATTTATGACCGCCATCCCGGACCATCTCCTTACTTAATAATATAATAAGTATTATTATAGCCTTACAGTTAATTTTTTATTAATATATAAAGAACAATAACCATTACTAGATAGTTAAATATGAAAATATTAATAACAAAGAACATACGTTTCCGAAGAATTTGAACCTTGCAACGATAATTTATTATAATTCTAGATTTAAAAAAAAAAAATACTATTTGCCTCCATATTTTTACATGTATAAATTAGTTGGGATTGTGGTTAGATATGACATTAAATTACATGCAAATAACAACTATTTGATTGAGCGCCGACGTTTCGAGATTTATGATAAGTAAATAAAAAACGAAATGTGATTGACGGAGACACTCAATAAAGTTAGAATCGGTAATAATTTGTCCGAAAAATTTGAGGTTAGTTCGGGCTTGAAACAGGGGGATTCTCTTTCGCCTGTCCTGTTCAATTTGGCATTAGAACATGCCATTAGAGAGGTAATACGAACCGAGAAAGGGTTGGATCTGGGCGGGACAACATCCGTGCTGGGCTATGCTGATGATCTGGTACTGTTAAGCGAAGACGTTGAAACTATAAAACTAAATACGACAACGTTAATGAAAGCCGGTAAAGAACTAGGACTCGAAATAAACGTGGATAAAACAAAATATATGGTTAGCTGCAAAAATGGCGATACTACTGGTGATATCGATATAGATGGTAATATGTTTGAACAGGTAGATAAATTTAGGTATCTAGGTTCTACGATAACTAGAAAAAACGAAATTGAAGAAGAGAGTAAGGTTAGACTAAAGGCGGGAAATGCTTGTTATTTTTCTGTGACAAAACTACTCAGTTCGCGCCTCTTGTCCCGGAACTTAAAAATTAGAATCTAAAAAACAATTATCTTGCCTACAGTTCTTTATGGATGCGAAACTTGGCCGCTTACATTAAGGGATGAGCAGCGTCTTAAGGTTTTTGAAAATATAATATTGCATAGAATATTCGGACCGAAGAAGGATGAGTTAACCGGAGAGTTCAGACGGTTACACAACGCCAAATTGCGTGAGCTGTATCCAGGTAATATAATTGAGGTAATTTCATCGCGGCGAATCAAATGGGCTTGTAAAGTTGTTGGGCTTGGTAACGAGAGAATTCCTAAAAGGTTAATATTTGCTGTGCCGAATGGTAAGCGTCCGGGGGTAGACCGAAGCGAAGGTGAGAAGATTGCATTAAAGCCGATCTGAAGGGACTGGGTTTGGACGGCGAACGGTGGAAGGAGGTGTGTAACAAGCGATTGGTGGTGTCGGCATCGAACCTTCGGGTTCGCTAAGCCTTATTATTATTATTATTATAAATAAAAAACGAAATACAAGTAGTAAGTAACAAAAATTAAAACACTAGTATAAGAAGATAAAATTACAAAATAAAACGGCATGAATATTAAAAGTATGAAAACGTTAATCATAAACAAAATATCAATACCTAAATAATCAAAAATGAAATAAAATAATAAAAAATGACGATATTGTAAGATAAAAGATAATAACATATGAGGACAATAGACAGTATGAAAATATTCAAAATATAGACTATTTTAATATATTATGTAGAGTAATTATATTGTGAACTTATAATATGAATATTTTCTTTCTTTTTTTTTCAATAAGGTAACGGACACGGATCATCCTTTCAACAAAGGGAAATAACAGATTTCCTTATTTGTCACGCTGTTTCAAAATTTTATAAATTGCCTTAAATCTTAAGCCAAAAATATGTCGATTCAAATAATCTCTTAAGAACTATTTGTCGACTGATTTGGCGAATAACTAAAGCAATTAAGGAAAATTAACCAAGATTCAAATGAGCTTTAACGGACAAATGTAAATTCTACTAAATTGACTAATAAATTCTTTAGCAATTAGCGTGAACGCAAAGCCGCTTTTTAAGAGGTCAAAGCTTAATTCCGGGAGACATTTTTACGTTTATAAATCTTTCTTCGATTATTTTTATTTAGTTTAGAAATTTAAAAAATAACATTATCATGGGCCGAAGTTATTTATTTAAATTTATCATAAAAGTATAAAGGCATAGGGTAGGGAAAAAAAAAGAAAGAAAACGGCACTGACATTTGGTCATAAATAGCATAAAATATATGTATGAAGTCAAGAAGTTAGCGGTATTATATTTTGAAACATGGAATAGGAGAGTTTTAAATGTTGAGATCGAGGGCTTTTATTATTAAATGCTGAATTTTAATAACTTGATAATTTTGTAGGGAATTCCAGAAAGCTGCAGAGTGGATAAAAAAGAAGTTTTGAAACGGAATCATATAATATGTATGATAAACTCATCATATCGATATAAAATTATATGATGATTATACATCACCTATTATTCTAATAATTATTATCTCTCTAATTTCTTCGCATTCACCACTGCATTGGGCTCTTTAATTATGATTGCACGATACTATAATCGCTCGATCGTTGATAATTTATTTTAACACTTTATTAATATGTATATCTAGCAACTACAGTAGTAATTTTCAAGGGCACTCAATGTTCTTATATATAGTGTCTTTAAGGAATTCATTAGCCTTATAATTTAAATATTAATTCAACATTCAACGACGTTTCGAGCTAGTTTGCTCATTCTGAAGTTATCAATAATCCAAACCACAAACTTGTATCTATAAAACATACTTATATATTCATTTTCAGTACAGCAAATATAAAAATCTACTGCGCGCATCACATAACTTTCACTTACCACCTTATTCATAGAAGAAATAAGTATTTTCAGAAAAAGGATAAATGAATGTAAAAATTATAGACGCTATAATTACATTTCATTGGGGGTATTTTAAATAATACCAACGAAAAATTTAAGTACGATTAATTTGATAACAATGTAAACCGGCTTAAGGTAGAATTGTAAAAATTTCAATACTCACTAGTATTGCTAATGAAAACCTATTTGTCATAGCTTAGTATTGTCAAACAATAATTTCTGTTAAAAGTAGAGGAAATAGTGAAGATTGTGTTGATACGGGCAACCGATTTTCTTACTTTCACTTAGTCATCTTTTTTCTCTCATTCACCCCTTTCTGACAATAGGATATGAACCCGTAATCTTACATTGGAAATTGAGTAGCTGTAACGTCGTTAATAGTTGTCCGAAATGAACGATTTTTATATATTTTTGTAGGGAATTTAATCACCTTACAAAAGTTATATTATAAATTTTACCGTCTAATATATACTTAGGGAGTTAGGTCCCATAACATTTTTATTTTCTTTATAACTTTTTTTCCTGGATTTTTCGAGAATTTATTCTGTATACAAAAATTGAAAGGACAATTATTAGAACATAATAGAAAAGTTTCATCGAAATCGTCAGAGCCATATTCGCGCTACAGTCTATAGAAAAACATATTTTTCATTTATGGTGCGCAAACTATTGCGCATTGAGCACTGAATTTCTGTTACAGGCATCAGTAGTCAAAACCCTACAAAATAAAAAAAGAAACAACAAAATCGGTTCAGTATTTCCTAAGAAAATCTTGGCACAGACAGACCAATGGCTAAAAATGTGTTTTTTTGGAGTCAGGGGCTCTGAAACGTTTAGATCCGTCGAAAACCACATATCGGAAATTTTACCCGATTGCAATACTTTCTTTATCTAGTATAGGTAGGAAAGTAAAAACAAACACTATTCCCATTTCTCATTTTAAGCGTATTTACTCTAATGCTTGTCCATTCCCAAAACTTGGTACTTGATCCTCTTTCTATTGTTTAACATTGAATGTACATTTTAGTGTAGTCAATGTTAAACAAGCAGCACATTAGCTCGAAACGTCGTTGAATGTTGAATAAATCTTTTGAATTATAAGTGCTTATATTTTCCTTGAAGATGCCATATATAAGAGTTATTAATTTTTATAAATAACCTGTGCGGTTAGGAATGGAAGAGAATAAGTTGAACTGGGCAGGTGTAAGAAGAGGCATATCCTTCATTTCTCTCAGGAGTAATTTATATTTTCCTTATCGCCCCCCCCTTTCTGATAATTAATGTCATTTGTTAGAAATTTAATAAAGAGGCAATGAGAAGGTTAGGGTGAGAGATAGTCCTAGATAACAGGAGGAGGAGGAAGGTGGAGGGCAAAACACCACCCCCTCTATATATGTTATGATGGTAGTTGATCTCGGCAATAAAGGTTCGCAATAGCCTATAAGAACCCGGTTACGCCAGATACATATTAATGAATTGCACTACGTCTCCACAGTTCCACTGCGCCATCTACTGGATACCATAACTCATATGAGCTGTATCTCTGACAAAGAATCGATATGAGACTAACATTTTATATATTAGCAATTCTTGAAATTTCACCTTTATTCAACACATATGTACTTTGTAAAAAAAACTGGTGCGCACATCACACAACTTTCACTTATCGCTCCATCTTGAGTAGAAATAGGGAAAGCGCGCCAGTTCTGGGCTTAGCTAAGAATCTTTTTGTCTTTTTTGGCTTATACCACCGTAATAATTATAGTTATAAACTTCTCCGTTGGAAATTCAGGATCTCTATGGTCTCCTTTTTCTATTTAACACTTTAAAATTTAACCCTTCCTACCTGTTCAATCATTTCTTATCCATCCAGTCCCCATGAAATTGTTAATAGTTACAATTGTAAATATGTATATAAATTATCAGATCGTTCTTCATTATTTCTACTTCATGTTTATTTTCAATTTTTCATTATTGATTGATTTATAAATTATAATTTCTTATAATTATAATAAAGTAACTTATAATTTCTTTTATTTTTTTTTTATTTTGACTATTCACTTACTCTATATTTTTGTTTATGTATCTCTGAGGCTCCTTAGCCCACATTTTTTTAATTTCTGTATTATTCTAAAGGGACTCGTCCCAGAATAAATAAAGCATTATTATTATTATTATTATTAAAATTGAAAAAATATATTCAGTTATCCACGCATAATCTCCATTTAAAAAAAAAAACATCTTTGATTGGGGGATGCACATCCCGAAATTTAATTTGTCTAGTAATAGACAGGGGGTCGGTAGCAGTAATGGACATACCTCAGAAATATTCTAAAATATTTATTTAATTATAAAGATAACTGAATAATTAATAGTTGACCGTTGCATTATAAAGGAAGGAGATGGTCCGTGGTGGAGGTCATAAATAGGCTAAATAGTGGTAAAACTATTTTTATTAAAAGTCGACGTTTTGAACCGACTTTGCAGGTCTTCTTCAGGGCTAGAACGGACAAGATACAAAAAGATAGAGAATTGCGGCAGTTACGTAATATTTAGACAAAATTTATAAACAATATGAATAAGCTTATTAAAATTTCCTTTTCTTTCAATCTCTCCTGTAGATCTGTAGAAGTATATTCACATTTGCATTTATTATATATTACACTACAACAATTGTTAGCATCTATTTACTTCAGTTTAGGATCTTGTTACATAGCTTACTTTGTTCATATTTTAATGTACTTACTGTTTATAATTTTAATAAGCTTATTCACATTGTTTATAAATTTTGTCTAAATATTATGTAACTGCCGCAATTCTCTATCTTTTTGTATCTTGTCCGTTCTAGCCCTGAAGAAGACCTACAAAATCGGGTCGAAACATTGGCTTTCAATAAAATAGCTTTACCACTATTTAGCCTATTTATGACCACCACCCCGGACCATCTTCTTCCTTTATAAAGATAACTGTTTGTAGGAAGGTATGAAACACACTGATCTCAAGCAGGGACGCTCAGAAAGGGATTTTTAACGCACCTTGCGCCATCAAAAGTTTTGAGGGGACATATTTTGACGAGTTTTTGAATTTTTGAGGGGGCTATATTTTGAGAGTTATGAATTTTCGGAATGAAAAGTTTATACTATGGGACAAGAGGAAAATATGGAGCAAATCGCAGCAAGTGTAATTGTGTATGATCTACAGTTTTTCTAATTCTATCTTCGCTTGTTCTTTTTTTAAGAAGATATAAGCAATTAAATATGTTGGGAGTGAGACGAGGGGAGAGGGTTGGTTCTAGCTTCATCGACCTTGGGGGGGGGGGGGAGAATTGGCCCCTCTGGTCGCAAGAGTACTATAAAAACAACAATGAAAGGCAGTTTAAAATTTTCTTTTTAACACATTGTTCATAAAGTTGTCAATAGAGGGCATTGTTCTTCAATCTAGAAAAAAATGGAACCTTTAAATCAAAAAGGAAGCTTATTATTTACACATAAAGTCCAACCTGTCGATCAACGAGCCCCCTGTCCATAACTGGTGCGTTCCCAAACGTTGGCCAAGGGTAGTGATGGTTAACGGGTTACAGGTAACAGTTACCAAATAATAACGTGTTCTAGTAACAGGTTGTTTTAGTAACCAGTGAAATCATTGTAAAACTGATTATTGGCTTTATTTATGGTACTGTAAAGTATTAAATTAAACTTTTAAAAAATATTTCATATTAAAAAATAAAAAAATTAAAAAAAAATGTAATTGGAATAAAAACTACTTCGATAAAAAAATTTCTTTCGCGAGTACTTTAATACTTAAAGATCATTTTAAAAAAAATCACAAAATTTATATCAACGACATATTAAATTAATATCAAATCTAACAAGTAAAAAATTGGTTCAACTTTTTCATCAAAATCGGCAAACCCGAAGTGGTATTTTATATAATTGATTTTACACATTTTTACGATTTTCTCAAAACGGCTCTAATGATTTTGAATGAACCCATCAATCAAAATAGCATAGGCTTAAATTGCTAATTTTCAATCTCAGCTTCCTCTAATGTACCTTTTATTTGAAATAATTAATCATTTCATATTAATCTTTGATACAAAAAATAGTTAAATATAAAATATGAAAGAATTTGATAATTAACTAAAGGAGAAATAAAATATCGTAACGGATAATAGCTGTAATGAAAGAACCAAAGGAACTAAACAGAAAGATTACAACAGGCTTCCATACCTAACATGAGCTTAATAGAATACGGTATCCGACAATATTATGTAGAATATAATATAAAATAAGCTTTATTCTAGGACGATGTTCCCTTAGAATAACAATAATGAACAGTTACAAAAGAAAGAAATACATATCAGGCCAAAAACTAACTTAATAAAGAATCAAAGAATACATACAACAACTTAAACAATAGTATGTAAATGACTAAAAAATAAACATGTACATATACATACGCGATTTTCATAAATACTCGTTGGTATTATTTAATATTTAATTGTATAGAATATATTGACATAAAAATTAAAAATTGTCTATATAAGCATATTTTAACAAATAAAATAACCAAAATGAAATGTAAATAAATATAGCGTATATAATTTTTACTTTCACTTTCTCTTTGTCTGAAAATAATTATTTATGCTAAGAAGATGGTGGCAAGTAATATTGACCAAAATTAGTCTTGGTCTTGCACTTTGCAACACCAAGACCAAGACCAAGGCCGCCTAACTGTTGCAAGACCAAGACCAGGACTGGTAAAAAAATCGATATTTTAAATAAATATTAAGGCAAAATAGTTACTAATACTTGACAATCTTAATTACTATATGTCAATGATTGGTAAAACGAATACTTTTGCATTTAACTCCTCTAATTTTTCATTCGGGCTTAGTTAGGATTCTAATATATAAAAAAAATACAGTAATATCTCTATAGTAATAAGCTAATAAGTAACTGCGAGACTCTTGGGCAAGACCAAGACCATGGCCAAGACTGAGTTTTCAAGACCAAGACTCAGTGTTGCATTTGGGCAACACTAGTGGAAGGGAAAGTCGTGTGTTGTACGCACCAGTTTTTTTTATAAGTTTTCTACGGGTGTAATCCTCCTTCGTTACGATATCGAATATCGAATAACAAGAAATACAAGGATACCATTACTGTCAACAATTGACGGGACTTGACAGTCAGCGAGCAATTGCTGGCTTTGGGGGAGTGTAATTGGGACTTGATAAAAAATGCAGCAGCAGGCTCAGATGCTGCCAGAACTGACAGAGGCTTCGACCGGCCTCAAAGTTACTGTCATGGCAGCTCAACGACAATAACCCCCTCTTTTCTTCAGAAGCTTACCAGTAAATCCCTCTGTACTATATACATATAAATATATTGCTTCAATCTTATCCGCCTTGAGATGGACCCATCGCTTCTGTACGGATCCAAATCCAGATGCATACCTTTAACTCATAAGTTTAACGTTAAAATATCAGCTCTCCCTTACCACCACCAGAGAAGTATGCCAACAGACGGGACGGGAAAAACGGTTATTTGGGATATATATATAACGGTTATTACTCTATGGCACTACGGATCCAGGATTTAATTTTGGAGAGGAGGGGGGTTCAGCCCGAAAGCTTTTTTTTTTTTGTAGGTATATATTACGATCATTACTTCGGAAGAAAGAAAGAAACTAACTACCTACATGAAATGGTGTTTAAGTAATTCTTTAAGTCCTATTAAATGTAATTAGACCAACAATAATACTTAGAGAAATAATTTTTTTCATAAAACATGGTTATATTTTACCATTTTAGGGGAGGGAGGGGCTTTAGCCCGAAGCCTTCTGTAGATGCGTCTGTGATCTATGAGAACATTTATAAGAGTAAATAATTTTCATATGAAGGAGTGAATGATAATTGACTTGATAAAAATGCAGTATCCGACTCAGATGCGAGATGCTTAAATTTTTCAGAAGTTAATTATTTACATATTTAGATCAGATCACTCAGAAACAAATATGGAACAATAAAGACAAAAACAATTTTTTTTTGGGGGGGCGGAAGGGAACGGTTTCGGCTCGATAATGTCGGAAGGAAAATATCGATATTTCGATAATATCGACTATCTATGGCCATCCCTAATTAGGGTTTCGATCATAAATGTGGGTGGCGGTGCGGGCTTAAGTGTGTGAGAAACACTGTTGCCTGGTAGCCTAACTGAAGATGGCTTGATAAAATAATTATGAGTTCGCGTCCCGGTCCCGAGGGCTTTTAACTCTGGCGTTAATCCCCATCTCCCCTGGCCCGGGAAAAAAACTGTGTAGCCTAAAAGGCGGGGAAGAAGACGAAAATAAAAAAAATTATAATAAATAAATAAATGAAATTAAATATAAATTTTATATAAAGGGATTCTTTGGATAGGAAATGTCTTGGGAATATTATGACTGAACTGGGAATTCCCGGAAGTCCAAATGATCCTAAATGTAGAGTACTAATACAAGGAGACGTATCTGAAGCTTTCAAAGTGAACGGGCTTACGACAGGGAGATGGATTATCACCGATGTTGTTCGAATTAGCCCCTTAGAAGGTAATAAGAATAATATCACAGGAAAATCGTAGGGTTCAGGTCTGAACGAATCATAAAATCCTTGAATACGCAAATGATATGGCTTTCCCGATGATAAATGATAAATCATTCCCGAGAGTAGAAAAAATCAAAAACCTGGACTCCACAATAACCTCAATGAATCACCAACTATCAGAAATATACCAACGTATAACTAGTTCAAACAGAGCTTTCTTCTCCCTTTCAAAGGTATTGGAATATCGAATGGGGCATGTAGCTCATAGCAACCCATCTGAAAGCCTCAACTTAACAATGAATGCCTCAATAAAAGGCAAAAGACCACGTGGAAGACCAAAAATCAGATGAATAGATAGAATCAACAAAGATACAATAGAGCTGCGTGCAGATAACTGGAAATAAATAGCCCAAGACAAACAAATATGGAGCAGACTTGTTAAGGTGGTAAAAGATATACAAGATCTGTAATGCCAACAGAAAAAAAAAATTATCAATTGATGGAATTAGCGCTGAGTTTAGTAACGCCCACATTGAGTTATTAAGTAAAGTTAATTATTGGAATTCTAATTTTGGTTAACATTATGATTTAATGGTCTTACTCATTTTTATCACGTTAATTTGTATTTCATGTTAAACAGTAATTAATTTCTACAAATACTTTTGTATTTTTGTACCATATATTATTGTTGATGAATGGTTTAAGATATTTTTTAGAATTAAAAATTTATTTTTACGATCCATTTCTTGATAAGTTTGGATGATACACAAGATAATTTCTAAAAATTATTATTCATATAACAAAAAAACAGATGTTTCCATGGAAACAAAATGAAATTCTCCTAACTAAATGTAAATTTTTAAAATTATTTTTAATTTTGTAAAACGTTTGTATAATTCAATGAATCGAGGTAATAGAATTGTTTAAAACCTATTTTATTGTACTAACTTAAAGAAGAAATGGAAGATGAAAATATTTCATAGATGAGTAAAACATATGTTTATAATCTTAAATACATTTACTGAAGTTTAATAACTCTAGATCCGATAATACAATTAAATAATTAGGTATATACTGTCGAGTTTTTCCAAATACTACTTAGTAGACTTTTTGAAAAGAAAATGAGTGAATAATTTGATAAATTATCCTTTTTTGAAATCACAATATTATGCTACTACAATTAGTGTGACAACTTTTGACCTGTTGATACTGTTATGAAAAGCCGTAACTGTATTTTAGGAACTTTTACAAAGGAAAAAATAAGACTTTAAAAACTTGTAAAAAATGATAGAAATTTGATTCCTATACTTTTTACATGTAGTTGCCACTTATTCTTATATTATATATATACATTAGGAGGAAAATTAATTATCATATTATCCGCCAAAGAATCCTGGCCAACGTAAACGAAGATCCAATGAATCCCAAAATAACCGTAATCAACCATGAAAATACTTCAGAAGTTGCCTTCCTAGAGGCGGCTGAGAGTACTTATAACAACATCGACAATCCTAATCCTACAGTGCTATCCATTATAAAATTGGCAAAAGATGACAAGGATATGTCGGATCACCAACAGACGTGGATCAAATCTGTACTGCCTGGATGGAAAGATACTAGCGCTAAAACCCATCACAACGTTTCTACAAATAGACAAGTTCCAGCAAATGCCGCACAACGAAGAAAGCAGCAATTTAAATGAATACAAAGGATGTCGCTATCAAAAAGTTGTAAACGAAATACTTGATGGGGCCACAACTTTTGACCTATCAACACTGTTACGAAAAGCTGTAACTGTATTTTAGGAACTTTTACAAAGGAAAAAATAAGAGTTTAAAAACATGTAAAAAAAAAATGTAAAAACATATAAGAGATTTGATTCCTATAATTTTTACTATGTAGTACAATTGCCACTTATTCTTAGATTAAATATATATATTATCAAATCTCTCTTTATATAGAGAGCTCAGAGCCTGGATTTGTGTGGTTCACATAGACAAATATAATAAATAGAGTTTGTGTCATTATGATCGTCTTTAAGACTTTCTTCAATGATGAATATGATCGAAATTTACAAATGTGTTCTTTAATGTTTAGCTTCAATAAAAATTTACTTCAACAACTTTTTGTAATAGCCCAATTTTGCCTGGAAATAATTTCTGTTTGAAGTGGAGCAGTAAATGAAAGTTGTATGAGACTCGCACCAGATTTTTTTCACTAGCTAAGAATAAAAGTCATTTTAAAAATAAAGGTTGTCTAAAACTTTTACTTAAAAAGTAGCAAGAGAAAATGTTCTAGTTCCGAAATAACAGAAAAAATATGAAAATAAATATTCCAGTCATACCAAAATTGATTAGAGATAAAAGTCAAATTTCATTTCAATCCCTAGTATAGATGGATTGATATGTTGAAGATGGAATACAGAAAACTAATGGAAGTATTTAACAAAAAAGAAATAAGAACGAATAGTATTCTTATATAATAGTTCATAAGAATAATAATACATTATGAAAATGCAGCCACAATTATTTGATTTTAACTACAACTGACAACCATAAGACAAATATCATTGACTTGAAAATGGTTAAAAGAGTCGAAACATCGTCGCATGATGATTTGGTAATAAAAATTTAATAAATTGTTTTTTAAAAAAGGGTTTTAATAGTTTCTCGGAAAGAAAATAAGTATTTGAAATTTATACACCCTATTTAAAATAATGTTAGTTGATTTATGAGAAATTAATAAAATAAAACAAATAAAAAAATTATCTTTCAAAACTATAGAATAGACAATTATGTGACAACTTGAATGATGGTGTGTCTACACAGACACTAAAACGTAAGGCAGATGATTTACCATAATAGTCATATTATACAAATATTCCAAGTTTCAAAAAAGTTAAATTCCTGAGAACAGATAAAAGAAATCAGGTTCTTTTAAATGTAAGTTGAAGAAAACAAACAAAAAAAGCGATGTATCGCGAATTCGAAACAGAACTGATCAAACCAATTTAGAAATAATAAATATTTATAGGCTAGCAAATCCAACATAGAGATACTACATTATACTATCCAGGGGTGCCCAAAACGGGGTTTCAAGTTGCGCCATCGAAATTTTTGAGGGGGGCACATCTTGATTGGATTATGAATTTTTGGAGTGAAAAGTTTCAAACCAAGGGACAAGAGAAAAGCATAGTACAGACCACTGAAAGGGTAATTTTATATGACCTAGGATTTTAAGAAGAGGAGAGAAATAAAAAATCTTAATAGGAGAGGGAGAGGGTCATGCGCCATCGACCATGGGGGGATGGGCACTCCTAATATTATTATACTAAAACTCTTGAATAATAATTTTGAAAAACAGAAAAAAATAATAATACTATTATAAGTGGGGAAAAGCACAATAAAATATAAAATCAAGAATTAATGTGATATTACAATACAATAGAAAACATTGTTAGTGAACGGATTCAAGAGGGCTTCCCCTCCCATAGAAAAATAATTTTTTTTTCAATAGTTAATATTTATTTTTATAAATGATCCATGCTAAATACTTATACAATCATAATATCTTCTCTTTTAAAATCATAACACACCTACTTCAGCTATAAAATGTATGTACAAACTTTTTAGAAAATTTAATGCATTTATGAAAATGTCAAGAAAAAAATATATCCATAAAAACACTATTGTTCCTGTAATAAGAATTTTTACAGAAATAACCTTTTATTAGAAAAAAAAAAGGTTAGTTCCCAAAAATAAATTCTGAATTCCCTATTAAACAAAGAAGCCTTTAGTAAAACTTCTATCTCCTTATAAATGATATGAATCATCTCAAAAACACTTCAAGAATTAAATTTTTTAATCTATCTTAATAATATATTAGAATAGTTTTTTGCTGTAATGATCCCTTTCCCGGCTCTCATGAGCGATGGATTTTTCCGAATGAGGTATCTAACGATAGAGTATTAAATAGAGCAGTGACGAATCATAGTAACACCCACCCGAAATTTCAGGAAAAAATGTTATAAACGAAATGAAACTATATTTGTGAATTAGTTAAAAAGTATAAATTTTTAAAAAAAATTTATTAGACCTATAATTATTTGAAAATTTGCTAAACTCTTAACAAAATGAAAAAAATCAATCATGAAAACCAATTAGATATTTATAAATTAGAAACAATTTAAACCGACCCAAGGAACAAAGTGGGTTCAAAACTTTTTTAAGGAGGTTGAGATTTGTATTTCGCATCTCCAAGAACCCTCAAATACGAATTTCCTTAGCAATCGAAAAATTAAAAAAATTTCCTATGAATTGGAGCCAAGGCTCCAACATTCATCGAAATGGGTCCATTATTTACAACTATACAGCCTATAGTTATAAACACATTTTTGGAATTATTAGTTTGAATGAAATAATGTGATTCGACTGAGAAAAATAAAACTATTTCTTATCTCTCATAATACATATCATTAACTTATTGTTATATTATATTGTCAGTTGTTCACAGGCCAATATTATCACAGGACAATTACAGTGCGAATTATTCACACGGGTCAACTAGTTATATATATTACATAAATTCATATCCAATATTAAATATTATAACACATTAACTAAACAGCATGTTTAATTATTGTAGTGTTCTTACAGAAGTTAATCCTAATTTATAATTTATTTTTTGCCCTTTTAATGAACAATAATTAAATGTGTCCAATGTTGTACAAATCCAAACATAGCAAATAATTATTTATACCTATATATTAAGAATTATTTTTCTCTCATAAATTCCGATCGTTTAGGAGAATAAAATTTTTAAAAATCTGATGTGCTCATCACACTACTTTCAATTACTGTTCTACTTTGAATAGAAATTATATATTGGCAATGTTGGGCAATTAAAAAATTTTTGGAGTGCATATTTAACGTAGCTAAAGCTTAAACCTTACAGCTAAGTACTCATTAATACCAATAAAATAACACACCATTATTTATTATATTGATAGTAGCCAATAAAAACCTTGTAATTCTTCTGTACATACATAACCCCAGTTTCTGAAGAGAGATTTGAAAGTACATCTGTATATTTGACCACTAGGGGATCCAGGATTTAATTTTGGGGGAGTGGGAGGGGGCCTTCAGCCCGAAAGCTTTTTTTTTCCCATAAAAATGACAATAATTACTTTGGAAAAAAAGAAAGAAACTAGCTATCTATATGAAATGGTGTTTAAGTGATTCCTTAAGTCCTTTTAAATGTAATTGCATGAGCAATGATACTTTAAGAGATAATTTTTTATATATTTTTCCATAAAACATGGTTATACTTTACCATTTTGGGTAGATCCAACCATGCATTTAACCATTGAATGATTATGAATTGTACTAATATTAATTATTAAACTGTTGTTTTTCCATAATAAAATTTACTAAAATGGAATTACGAGATTTTCATTGCCTACTATCGATAGGTCAAAAGTTGTCAGACTAAGTGGATAATATTGTGATTTCATTGTGAAAAGAGAAAATTCATCAAATTATTTACTAATTTAAATTTCTTAAATGTTACATGATGAACTTTGGGAATAAACCGACGATAGATATCTAATTATTTAAATATATTATTAGATTTAGAGTAATTAAACTACAGGAAATGTATTTAAGGTTATAAATATATGTTTTACAAATCCGTGAAATATTTTTATATTTTACTTGTTATTCCACACAATTACAATGAAATATTTTTTAAACAATGCCACTGCATTCATTCATTGGATTTTATATACCTTTTTTTTTTATTTGAATATAATTTAAAAAGTTTACATTTTGTCAGAAAATATCATTAAATTTCCTTGGAAACATGTGGTTTCCCTTATATAATTTTAGTTTTTAGACATGAGATTAGATATTTTTTTTTTCTAAAATTCTCAGCTTTCCAATGATATATTATACATATATCTTTTGACTATTATAAATGGAGATTCATTTTCACCCTAATCAAAAAGGTTTCTTTTTTATCCTTTATTCAAATATCAAATTCTTTCAAAGGTTGTATTTAGCATTGTTTTATTATTATTATAAATGAGAGATAGTTAATTATTTAAAATAAATCAAATCAAATCAAAAGTACTTAACAGGAAGAAATTTTGAACACTTGGCATTTAAGCCCTGTTGAGTGGCATAAATGAGAATAAGACCTTATATTAAAGACCTTTTAACTGTACATTGATATACTGATTTTAATCAAATTCGATAGAGCTGTTTTTGAGAAAATTGTAAAAATATATAAAATTGTTAATATAAAGTGACATTTCCAGTTAGCTGATTTTAATGAAAAAGTTGCATTCGCATAAACCTACCTTAAATACGTAATTTTAGTTCCGTATGACAATTCTTTTTTGAGCAATACTTTTCACAGACACAGACCATTTTTGGGATTTGGTTATTTAGACTCAGGAGACCTCAAAACGTTTATTTTTGTTGAGAACCCTGATTCGAACATTTTCACGATCGCAATATTATATTATACTCTTTTTATATATTATATATATAGTTAGTGAAAATAAAAATGGCACGTAAATGTTAAATAATGTTATTGACCTTTCAATAAGAAATACAATAAAGAAAATCATAATCAGAAGTGAGATTTTTTTCCTATCGAACAATAACAAACAAAATACTAAAAAATAATATATATACAGTATAATCAAATATTTTAAAAATAAATGCATCTATAACTATATCTAATAAATACTAATGAAGAGTTTAAATTAGTACCTGTTATCAGGTGTTCATGATCCATAGCTGTAAACAAAATAAACAATTTATTAGTCAAAAATTTATAAAATCTATTTTTAAACTAATCTATTTATACTTCATTATTCAATTTTAATTTCTATATTTTTAATGAAATAATTTAAAGGATTTCAAAAAAATTCTTTGTTTATTAATAGATTTACTTTGTGTTCTTAACTTATTTAATTTTACAATATTTGAAAATAGAAATAATATTTGAAATTAGCTTCTTGGATAAGAGTAAGGAGAAAACAATAAAAAACAAATAAATTATTTTAATAAATGGAAAAATAAATAATGTGGTATAGAACTTACCCATGATTTCTCAGAGATGACGGATGTTTCTTTCTTGAAGTTCACTATCTGCCAAGGTCTTTAAACCCAGCAGATTTCGAATCGAAAAAACCGAATGTCCACGGCGGTAACTAAGAAAATTCACTTTTAACACAAACTACACTTTTAAATATTAAAAACCAAAATACTGAGCGACACACCCGAACCGCACTGCACCAAAGTAATAGAAACGAGGCAATAAAGATTTATCTAAACAAAATAAATTTTTAAAAAATTAAGCCACTGCTCTGTACCTATACAATAAAAAGCATGATATGTTAATATAAAAAAAATAATATTAATGATAATTAAATCAAAATAACTTTGAAAATTTCTTTTATGATGAGCATAAAATAATATTTATATTAATTAATAAACAACTATAAAAAAAATTATAATGACTTGATGATTATAACAATGATAATGAAGAAAATTATAATGACTAAACAAACTGATTTTAGTTAATGTGATTTTGTTAAAAAATAAATCCTACAGAATTTTAATATTGCCAGTGAATATCTATATTATTTTTTTTTTTTAATTATAAATAACTTGTTTATTTAATATAAGCAGCAGGGCATCTCAGTGAGTAAGGCACTATCCTCGTCAGCTTGTTTTTGAATTTACCAGTTATATCATCCGTGGATTGGCTCTGGGATTGGGTACCCTCCTTGGGCACATCCAGCCTCTATGAAGTGGGTACCCTTAATTAAGCAGGAAAATCTGACATTAGAGTGTGACCGTGGCCAAATAACATCTTTGCACAACCATTAAACTTGAAACAGTTATTTCTTACAAAGTTCTTAACACAAGACTCTTCATGGGTTGCAGTGGTATATATTGTTGTATTTTATTTAAAACTCTCAAAGAGTTTAAATTTTAATACAAGCTAAGAAAATTTGATATTTCTCATTTTTTATTTTACATATGTTAAAAAAGTTTTAACTCATTATTTAATATCTATATTATAATGAATTTGAAAAAGAATTGTTTTTTAACTAATTCATTTTGCTACTGGGAATGTTTTTTTTTTACAGATATAAGTAACATTATAAATAAAATAAATGCTGATAAGAATTATTTAATTGCAAATGTCAATAATGTTTACTACACTCAAATTTGATGCCTGCTCATAACTTATAAGATATAAGGCAATATTTTCAATAAAAATAAGAGCCTTATTATACAAACCAATTTGTATAAGTTGTCTAAATTGTACAAAAGTAACTCAATATCAAGATCTATAAAAACAATATTGTATAAGAAAGTTCTAATCTACAGGTCTGAAACGTGGGCCTTTTCAAAGCCTGCTAAAAGGGATCTCATAACATTTGTGAGGAATGTTATCTACAGCCCTGAGAAAAATATACCAACATGAAGAAGGTTAATAAACAAACATGCTTGTTTTTTTTAAAAAACTTAAAAAAATATTTTTAAAAACTTAAAAAATATTTTTAAAACACGCCATTATCCTATAAACCCATACTGCTTATTTGATCATAATAAAGTCAAAAGTAAGTTAATATTTGTTTAATTACAATGGTTTTATAGGTCTCTACTATGAGACAATGTCGGATTGCAGTAGTTATTATCAAGTCTAATTTCAAATAAGAAGATGGCCACTTATCAATCAAATTTCTCTTAAATAAATATTCTCATACTCAGATACCAATAGGAAACCAAACGAAGCTATCCAAAAATTTAAATCCTCTCTGCTGTGTCTAGCTTAGTTTGGTTTCCATTAGCTCCTTACCATGGAATATTAACAAAATCTAAACTAAGGCAATGTTTTTTTAATTAAAATAGTTCTTCTTGATTGAAACTGAGCCAATATTCATCGATAAGATTACTACCTAAGCAAAGATTAAATTAATGTAAATATTTCAATGGGGTACTTTATTTTACCTCCGGAAAGACCTACAATAGAGCTTTTTATAAAAAGAGATTTTAAAAACATGCTAATTTCGAAAAAAAAGATGGCCATTTATTAATCGAATCTAAATAAACATGTCATTATCTTTTAACCATTTTACCTACTTAATCTCAGTTTCAATAGCTTAATTTTGAAATATTTTCAATTTATTAAATAAATATTCTCATACTCAGGTGCCAATAGGAAACCAAACCAAGCTATCCAAAAATTTAAAACCTCTCTGCTGTGTCTAGCTTAGTTTGGTTTCCATTAGCTCCTTACCATGGAATATTGAACAAAATCTAAAATAAGGCAATTTTTTTTAATTAAAATAGTTTTTCTTGATTGAAACTGAGACAAGATTCATCGATAAGATTACTACCTAAACAAAAATTAAATTAATACAAATATTTCAATGGGTTACTTTATTTTACCTCCGGAAAGAGCTAACATAGAGCTTTTTATAAAAAAAGATTTTAAAAACACGCTATTACCCAATCAACTCATACCACTTCTTTGATTAAAATAAAGTAAAAAATAATGTTAATATTTGTTTAATTATAATGGTTTTATAGGTTCCTACTATGAGACAATGTCGGATTCAGTATCTGCAATAGTCATTATCGATTATATTAAAGTCTAATTTGGAATAAAAAGATGGCCATTTATTAATCGAATTTAAATAAACATTCTCTTTTAACAGTTTTACCTAATTAATCTCAGTTTCAATAGCTTAATTTTGAAATATTTTTCATCTCTTAAATAAATATTCTCATACTCAGGTGCCAATAGGAAACCAAACCAAGCTATCCAAAAATTTAAAATCCTCTCTGCTGTGTCTAGCTTAGTTTGGTTTCCATTAGCTCCTTACCATGGAATATTAAGAAAATCTAAAATAAGCCAATATTTTTTTTAATTAAAATAGTTTTACTTGATTGAAACTGAGACAAGATTCATCGATTAGATTACTACCTAAACAAAAATTAAATTAATGCAAATATTTCAATGGGTTACTTTATTTTAACTCCGGAAAGACCTAACGTAGAGCATTTTATAAAAAAAAAATTTAAAAACACGCTATTATCCTATCAACCATACCACTTATTTGATTATAATAAAGTAAAAAATAAGTTAATATTTGTTTAATTATAATGGTTTTATAGGTTCCTACTATGAGACAATGTCGGATTCAGTATATGCAATAGTTATTATCGATTAGATTAGTTAAAGAGTCTAATTTCGAAATAAAAAGATGGCCACTTATTAATCGAATTTAAATAAACATTAATTATCTTTTAACAGTTTTACCTAATTAATCTCAGTTTCAATAGCTTAATTTTGAAATATTTTCCATCTCATAAATAAATATTCTCATATTCAGGTGCCAATAGGAAACCAAACCAAGCTATTCCAGGATGGGTCCATGAGACCAAAAAAAAAAAAAGGAACTGATCTAGACTGCCCATAGCTTTGATGGACAGATGGTGTTGAAGAAGATCTAAGGAACATACTCCGATAATAGATACTACTAACATAGTTCGGAATTGGGGAACTGCACTTCACCAATTAAAAAGGTGGGAACTGCTTAAGGAAATCAGGACCCTGTAATACCAGCATAATTAAATATACCAGTAATAATGATATAATGATAATATGCTAGTAATATCAATGAAGTAGAAAGTAGTTTCCAATTTTGAACCATAACTTCAATCTTTATTATTTTTATCTTTTAAAAATATGATATTATATCTAAAGAAAGACAAATTGTACCATGTATATCACACCTATAATATAAGGCTTAATGTTGCTAACTTTCCATTGCGAAATTCAAGGGCCTTGTGGTGAAAAATTCAAAAAGGAAAAAGAGTACTGTGAGTGACCATTATGTGTGGATAAGCTGGTTTGTATAGAATACTGTGTGAGCGTTAGTGTAAGTGTTCCCCCAACCTGGAGGACCAGTGGCTGATTGCAGCGTGAAAGCTGGGCGATGGGGTCGCCACTTCCCTACGCCAGAATGAAATCACATAATAAACAGACCAGTTAAGAGACAAATATTATGTCATCGATGAGCTCAGCGCTGAGTTAAGTGGTTTGTTCAAGAATAACTAACCAAAAAACATACTGTCTTACTCCATAACAATTAATTAACATTTTTTTCTTGATCTCATACACAGTTTCATGTGTTCGTGCCATTAAGAAACCAAACCGAAGCAACAAACAAAAAATTAATACATACCTCACTACTCTTTTAAACTTAATTTGATATCATTAAAGTCCATAATTAGCTCCTTACCATGAATATTAACAAAATCTAAAATAAGTCAATTTTTTTTAATTACAATAGTTTTACTTGATTGAAACTGAGACAAGATTCATCGATTAGATTACTACTTAAATAAAAATTAAATTAATCCAAATATTTCAATGGGTTACTTTATTTTAACTCGGGAAAGAGCTAACCTAGAGACTTTTATAAAAAAAAATTTTAAATACTCTATTATCCTATCAGCCCATACCATTTATTTGATTATAATAAAGTAAAAATAAGTTAATATTTGTTTAATTATAATGGTTTTATAGGTTCCTACTATGAGACAATGTCGGATTCAGTATATGCAATAGTTATTATCGATTAGATTAATTAAAGAGTCTAATTTTGAAAAAAAAGATGGCCATTTATTAATCGAATTTAAATAAACATATAATTATCTTTTAACGGTTTTACTTATTTAATCTCAGTTTAATGGCCTGATTTTGAAATATTTTAAATTTATTAAACAAATATTCTCATACGCAGGTGCCAATAGGAAACCAAACCAAGCTATCCAAAAATTTAAATTCTCTCTGCTGTGTCTAACTTAGTTTGGTTTCCATTAGCTCCTTACCATGGAATATTAACAAAATCTAAAATAAGTCAATTTGTTTTTAATTGCAATAGTTTTACTTGAGTGAAACTGAGACAAGATTCATCGGTTAGATTAGTACCTAAACAAAAGTTAAATTAATACATATATTTATATGCGTTACTGTATTCTAACTCAGGAAGGACCGTCCATAGAAACTTTTATAAATAAAAAATTTAAAACACGCTATTATCAACCATACATTATTTGATTATATAAGTAAATAAGTTAATATTGTTTAATTACAATGGTTTTATAGGTTCCTACTATAAGACAATGTCGGATTCAGTATATGCAATAGTTATTATCGATTAGATTAGTTAAAGAGTCTAATTTTGAAAAAAAAAAAAGATGGCCATTTATTAATCCAAATTAAATAAACATATTTATCTTTTAACAGTTTTACCTAATTAATCTCAGTTTCAATAGCTTAATTTTGAAATATTTTCTATCTCTTAAACAAATATTCTCATACTCAGGTGCCAATAGGAAACCAAACGAAGCTATCCAAAAATTAAAATCCTCTCTGCTGTGTCTAGCTTAGTTTGGTTTCCATTAGCTCCTTAAAATGGAATATTGAAAAAAATCTAAAATAAGCCATTCTTTTTTTAATTACAATAGTTTTACTTGATTGAAACTGAGACAAGATTCATCCATCAGATTATTACTAAAACAAAAATTAAATTAGTCCAAATATTTCAATGGGTTACTTTATTTTAACTCGGGAAAGACCTACCGTAGCGCTTTTTAAAAAAAAAAAATTTAAAAACACGCTATTATCCTATCAACCATACCACTTATTTGATTATAATAGAGTAAATAATAATTTAATATTTGTTTAATTATAATGGTTTTATAGGTTCCTACTATAAGACAATGTCGGATTCAGTATATCCAATAGCTATTATCGATTAGGTTAGTTAAAGAGTCTAATTTCGAAAAAAAAATATGGCCATTTATTAATCGAATTTAAATAAACATGTCATTATCTTTTAACAGTTTTACCTACTTAATCTCAGTTTCAATAGCTTAATTTTGAAATATTTTCTATCTCATAAACAAATACTCTCATACTCAGGTGCCAATAGGAAACCAAACCAAGCTATCCAAAATTAAAATCTCTCTGCTGTGTCTAGCTTAGTTTGGTTTCCATTAGCTCCTTACCATGGAATATTAAGAAAATCTAAAATAAGCCAATATTTTTTTAATTACAATAGTTTTACTTGATTGAAACTGAGACAAGATTCATCGATAAGATTACTACCCAAACAAAAATTAAATTAACGCAAATATTTCAATGGGTTACTTTATTTTAACTCCGGAAAGACCTACCATAGAGCTTTTATAAAAAAAAAAATTTAAAAACACGCTATTATCCTATCAACCCATACCACTTATTTGATTATAATAAAGTAAAAAATAAGTTAATATTTGTTTAATTATAATGGTTTTATAGGTAGCTACTATGAGATAATGTCTGATTCAATGTATGCAATAATTGTTATCGATTAGATTAGTTAAAGAGTCTAATTTCGAAATAAAAATATGGCCACTTATTAATCGAATTTAAATAAACATATATTTATCTTTTAACGGTTTTACCTAATTAATCTCAGTTTCAATAGCTTAATTTTGAAATATTTTCATTTATTAAATAAATATTCTCATACTCAGGTGCCAATAGGAAACCAAACCAAGCTATCCAAAATTTAAAATCTCTCTGCTGTGTCTAGCTTAGTTTGGTTTCCAATAGCTCCTTACCATGGAACATTGAACAAAATCTAAAATAAGTCAATTTTTTAAATTAAAATGGCTTTACTTGATTGAAACTAAGACAAAATTCATCGATCGGATAACTACCTAAATAAAAACTATATTAATGCAAATTTTTCAATGGGTTACTTTTTTTTAACTCCGGAAAAAATAACCGTACAGCCCTTTATAAAAAAAAAATTTACACACACGCTATTGCCCTATCAACCAATACCACTTATTTGATTATAATAGAGTAAATAATAATTTAATATTTGTTTAATTATAATGGTTTTATAGGTTCCTACTATAAGACAATGTCGGATTCAGTATATCCAATAGCTATTATCGATTAGGTTAGTTAAAGAGTCTAATTTCGAAAAAAAAATATGGCCATTTATTAATCGAATTTAAATAAACATGTCATTATCTTTTAACCATTTTACCTACTTAATCTCAGTTTCAATAGCTTAATTTTGAAATATTTTTCATTTCTTAAACAAATATTCTCATACTCAGGTGCCAATAGGAAACCAAACCAAGCTATCCAAAAATTAAAATCCTCTCTGCTGTGTCTAGCTTAGTTTGGTTTCCATTAGCTCCTTACCATGGAATATTAACAAAATTTAAAATAAGGCAATGTTTTTTTAATTACAATAGTTTTACTTGATTGAAACTGAGACAAGATTCATCGATTAGATACTAGCTAAACAAAAATTAAATTACCCAAATATTTCAATGGGTTACTTTATTTTAACTCGGGAAAGAGCTAACCTAGAGACTTTTATAAAAAAAAATTTTTAAAATACTCTATTATCCTATCAGCCCATACCATTTATTTGATTATAATAAAGTAAAAAATAAGTTAATATTTTTTTTTTTTTGTTATAATTGTTTTGTAGGTCCCTAATAAAGGATAATGTATGTATAATTACAGTAGTTATACTTGATTGAAACTGAGACAAGGTTTATCAATTAGATTGTTACCTAAAACAAACTTAAATTAATGCAATATATGAATGCGGTTTTATTTATTGAAACTCGGGCAAGACCTACTAATAGCCTTTTATAAAAAAAAAATTAATAATAATTTTAAAACACCATTTTCCTAAATTTTATATAACATAATTTGATAGTTTTGTCCCCTTTATATACAGCGATTAGCGGATTTAGGTTTAACTTAGATGGGATTTCAGCCCGAAACCTTTTTACTATTATATATTATGGTAATTACTTTGAAAGATAAAGAAAGAAACTAACTTAGTAATTCTACTCTATTCTATTACTAACTAACAAATCTATGTAATTAGCAATGAATGCAATTAGATGAACAATAATACATTTAGATATAATTTTTTTATATTTTTTTCTTAAAAAATGGTTATAATTTACCATTTTAGGGTGCGCTTCAGTCTGAAAGTCTTCTCCTCTATACCTCCCCTCCCTTCCCAAAAGCTTCTCCAGTGTAAACAGCTTCATACTAGAGTGCCGATAAGGAACCAAATTAAGCTATCCAAAAATCTAACACCTACCTCAATACTATTTCTAACTTGGTTTGATTTCCTTTGATTCCCTAATATAAGATACTGAACAAATGCTAATAAAAGCTAATAGCGGATACTGATTAAGTGCAATAGTACAATAAATTAGATGGTTTATATATTCATTACAATAAAGGGAGGACAACATATCTATTAAATCTCTATAAACATTTAGTAATTTTTTTATGGTTTCGCTTGATTGAAGCCGAGACAAGATCTACTGATTAAATTGTTTACTTATTACAAAGTTAAATTAAAAAGCATACATAGCAATTGTTTTACTTGTTTAAAACTGAAAGAGAACTTAATGAATATCTTTGTACTTTTAAAAAATTCCAGTATCTTTAGTCTTAGACCATAAAATCTTATATGCAGTCTCATATTTTACATAAAACTTGAATTAATTACCTTAAAAACTTTAATATGAGACATTGAATCATATTAGCCAATGATGAGGTATAAGTGTAAATTTTAATTAATGAGATTATTTTATAGATAAAACTAAATCTTGGATCACATAATTTTATATATTTTAATCTCTTTGAAACAGCTTCATTCTCAGGTGACATTAGAAAACCAAACTATTAGAAGTTAATTTGATATTACGTTGGAGAACAACAGTTTTATTAATTGAATTGTATTAAAGGCATAAGTACTATTGTCAATTTATGGATTTATAAAAATATTAATATAAACAAGTAAGAACTCCCCAATAAATAGAAATTAAATGTTATTTTATAATTCAGAAAATTCAACCATTCAGTTTTGTCAGCATCAGGGAAACAGAAAAAAATTCAAGATCCCATCATTCACTCCATAACATCCTAAAACATATTCTTCATGTGCTGGAGTGTCAGGGATTGAGAGATGTGATCTTAGGTTTTTTTTTCTGAGTGGTTAGAATTTTCAAATCATAACTTAATAAATACTAATTTCTATCATACTGTTTAACTAGTGGATCAAAAAAGTATTGGCACATTCCGATTTTTCTGTAAATCTCAATAGGATTAAGATATTTTCCAGAATCTCAGAAATAATATTTATGTAACAAAGTGGCCATTGAGATTTATATTTTAGAAGCAATGTATGTTTGGAATTCAAAAGCTATGTAAAAAAAAAAAAACAGAGTAAATTTTGAGAGTCAAAAATGTATTGGCATAATTTTAAATGTTTGCAATTAGCATCAGGCAAAGCAAATTAATCCTTTTTCTTTCAAGAGATAAGAAATGTGGATTAATGATAATAGAATGACAACAAAAATCAGTCTTCGCTGTGAATTTGCCATAACAACATAGCTAAAACCATTGAATATTGTGTAAGCTTAAAAAATACATCATTAAATTAAATTCTAATTTAATGATAATGAAGACTTAGCTACCAATAAATAGCTAATAGGGAATAAATTAAAGATTGGTTTTAGCAATGTTTGAAATATTGTACAAAAGTTTAATAAACTTTAAACAAATCCAGAACACAAGTTCAGAACAGTCACCAAAATTGAATGAAAGAGCACAAAGGAATATCCATAGAATTTTTGAGCAGAATCACGCTTGATTAGCTACCAAGATAGCAGCAGAGGTTGCATCAACTTTAAATACCACCTTCTGTTAGAAATATAATTCATAAATATTATTACTCTGACACGTTCCAAAGTTAAAAACCTTTGATTACACAGATAAACTGCAATAAAAGACTCAAGTTTACCAAAATTTAAGTTAATAAAGACTTAAAATTCTGGAAAAATGTTATCTTTTCAGATGAAAGTAAGTTTAACATATTTCATTCTGAAGAAGACAAGTACATTTGGCAGAAACTTCACACTGAGTTTCAAGCTCGACAATTAATGCCTACTATAAGACATCTAGGTGGAAGTGTTCAAGTTCGAGAGGGCACGTAATGGAATGGTGTTGGAAACTTAGCCTTCATTGACAATCTTATGAATGTCAAACACTATGTCAGCATTTTGCAACATAATGTAACAAGTAGAGCTAAAAATCTGAGATTCAAAGATGCATTTATCTTCCAACAGGACAAAGACACCATTCGCACAGCAAGTAAAACAAAAGAATGGATGCTGTACAATGTTCTCAGCCAATTGAAAACGCCACCACAGTCTCTGGACATAAATGCCATAACCTAATGTAACCTGTGGTATCTGTCGGATTTTAAAGCAAAAAAAAAAAAATTCTTGAAAAAATTATTTAAACGAAACTTTGACGTAGGAATAGCATAAAATTGGACAAGACTTAACTCAAAATCTTGTTTTGACAATGCCAAGAAGATTCCAGTATGTCATTGATGCCAATGATATGAGGACGAAATATTGATACATATCCTGTTTGTGAAATAAACCTCAAATTACATTGTGCCAATACTGTTTTGACCGTTTTAAAGTGATTCTTCATTTACTGCATTTTTTAATTAAGTAAATTTAAATCTTTTTTTCCCCAATTATGCATTTTCCTAAATCTTTTATTGAATACAAATGTTTAAGAAATCAATTTTGGATTTTTTTATCAATCAAACCTAAAAAAAGTTAAGTGTGCCAATACTTTTTTGATCCACTGTATATCATTAAAGTTAAGTAAATTTCAATGAAAAGTTAAATAAAATTAGCCTCCTAGACCAACTAAAATATTTTTTATATCATATTCAATGTGTTTAGATTTATATTCCAGGTGATCATAGAATAACTTTATCACTTTTCCTTTGAGCCTCCTACTTGAATGTGATAACAGAGTGGGTGAGAGTGATGAAGTGATAGTCGAGGAGAGGATTTAAAAATCCTTAAGAGCACTTCTAATAATCAATCTATTTTAGTTATAATAGTTTATCTTACTTGGAACCAGACGTATTTGTATAAATAACAAAAAAACTATTTTGACTCATCTTCTAGTAAATACTACGTTACATAATTATGTAACGAATTAATAACAATGAATGCCCCAATAGTAAGCAAAAGACCATATGGATCGATCAAATCAACAAAGACGCAACAGAGCTGCATGCAGATAACTGGACAGAAATTGCCTAAGATCGGCAGAGATAGAAAAGACTAATTAAGGCAATAAAAGATCTACAAGATCTGTAGTGCCAAAAAGGGGGTACAAAAAATAAAAATTATTGTTAGATTTTCAATTGTATGCACTTTTTCTATATAAATTTATTATTTCGAGAAAATGTAAAATTCCTCTTTATCTCACAAAACTTTACTGCATTTTTTTCTTCTTTTTTACATGTGGTTATGTTTCAGGTCACTACGACTATTTTCAAGTCTTAGAAATATTTCTTAGGATCATCTAAAAATAATTAAAAATTCATTCAATTGTTTAAAAAACCTTTTTGGTCTTCTTTGTACTTAGGTTTATTCAAATTCCCATACTAACTTAACAGCAGAATAAAACAAAATACAAGAAGAAGATAATGTTTTTTTTTTAACATTTGAATGAACTTTAAATTATTTTTAGATGATACTAATAAATGTTTCTAAGATTTGAAAATGGGTGAAATGGTCCCAAACATTGTCAGATGTAAAAAAAAAAGCAATAATGTTCTCTGAATTATAACGGGTTTTGAAGTTTTCTTGAAATAATAAATTTATATAGAAATAAAAAGAAAGAATTTTCAAAAGACATTGTTATATCATCCAACAATTGTATACAGCTGAAGTATTTAATTCATGAAACAGAAACTCCAATAATTTAGGAAAGTCATGAAAACCATAATATTCTCTAATCAATTCACTGGCTATAAGTTTGTTTATACAATTAATTTACACATAAATAAGAAAAAATATACCATTGCAACCCATGTAATGTCTTGGTTTCATTAATTTGTTAGTACAATTTCTTCGTCAACAGTGCAAGGATGTGATCGACAGAAATCATACTCAACTAACAGATTTTTCTCCTTAATTAATCATTATTTAAGAGTACTCACATAACAGATGCTGGATTTGTCCTGGGGTCCCCAGACCACAAGGTCATTCGACAGCTGACATAACAGAATGAATAATTACTTGCAACAGCCAGGCTTGAACCCAGGACACGGAGCATTGGAGTGTAGCACATTACTCACTATGCTATTCCGCCTCGTCTTTTTCAAAAAACAAAAACCTATATACAAAAAAATTATATTAGGATTGCAAATCTTTAAATTTCAGAACTCGAAACTAAAACATCCTGAATAATAATTACAATTTTTTTTATCTACACCAATCTAACCGTATATACTATGTGTGTATATATGAAAAAATTTTAGGTCATTACGACGATTCAAGCCAATTAGCTCATTTTCAAACTATCATAAGTTTATGACACATCTAACACATTTCCATATTATATAATTGTATTGTCATTTATTTTCAGTCCAATAATACAAAACCAAACTTGTTCTAAGCATTTTATTTGAATTTAATCAAATGTATGTCGATTCAAAAAACACGATACCAGGTAGACCCTCGGATACTACAGAGACTTTTTTGAATTGACATATATTTGATTTAATGCAAATAAAATGCTAAGATAAATTTTGGTTTTGTAATACAGTACTGAAAGTTAACAATAATAAAATTATATAATATGGAAATATGTAAGAATTATCATGGAACTTTTCATAGTTTGATAATGAGCCAATTTGCACGAAACGTAATGATCTAAATAAATAGAAATTTTTTAAGGGCGATTCAATTCCTTGAAAAAAAAACACACATATATATACATACACATATACATGGTATTTTCAAGGAAATGAATTATTCTTAAAATGTTTCCATTTATTTATGTCATTACAACGTTTCGTGCAAATTGACTCATTTATATGTATATATATCATCATTTATATTTAGTATTATATATATAGACACACACATATACATACATGCATATATACATAAAATATTCAAATCATAATTCTGCCTTTTCCTTCACTGATGGGGGAAAAAAGTGATTATTCAATATTGCATAAAATATAATATTAATTAATCAATAAATATATAAAAGCAAGGCATTCTTACCTCTAACATTGTAATCCTAACTATATATACTAAAATTAAACAACTAACATAATTAATATCAAATCTTAAACTGCAATAAGGAACAGAACAGTGAACTAGCTAGTAGAAGGCAAAAAAAGAAAATGGTGGCCTGCAAGTGAAATTTGCTCCAAATCTCTAACGAATTATTACCACAATAAAGTTACATTTAGATCAATTTTTTTCACTCAAACGTTAAAGCAATATCAATTATAAAGAATAAACTACATTTAACATTATTTTATCGTAAAAAAGTATTATATTTCTGATTTTTTTTTTAAGAGAACAGATTTTGAATACATACCTTTGGTGTAACCGATTTCGAGAAGGGATTACTTTTTTCAATACGCCAACATAACAAAAAAAAAAAAAAATTCAACTTTCGAATTTAATTCAAATAATTTTCAAAATTATGAGTATTATTATGAAATGTGTTATCTTTATTTATATTTCTTTGCAATTATATTAAATTAAAAAAAGTAATTATCATTTTATTTTCATTAAGCAATAAATATAATACTTAGTATAGTAACCAAATGAACACGCAATTTTATTATTGAATATTATAAATAAAATTTTAAAAGCCTTAATATATATAATACATTATATCTAATGTTGTTTATTAAAACACATAACATCATTACATATCGTTACTAATAATTAATATACTGATTTATTAAAAAATATTTTAAATCAATATTAAAATTTTACATTTTAAATCTAAATAATCATGATTATAAAATAATTTTAACCGTTAAGTATTGTTGGGAATCGGAACCAAGAAGCATTTCTGTTGAGTCAGAACTTAACTCAGTTTGGGAAGCTGGTTATTGCATTAAGGCACTTCCTTCAAAACAACGTAACGTTCTTCAGAAATATCTACATACCAATATTTATCTTTCAAATAAATAAAACAGAAGTTCTTATAATAGCTTATAAAATATTTAGTTAAAAGTTATTAATAATTTAGTTATTTTTAATGAAACATTAAAAATAAATTATAACAATTATTTCAAGTATATGTCACATTTTACTAAACAAATATATATTAAATTTAATTTAATCAATTTCAAATTACAAAAAAGTCTGTTCTAATAAATATTAACATCAAATTAATTGGGCTGAAGAATTTTTATAAACATTTTCTTTATTTTGGACAATTAAATAAATATCATCTCATCGAATGACATATCAACGAAATCTAATTCAACAATATTAATGACGAAAGAATGTATATTTAAATAAGATAGTACTTATTGGACTTTGTACAATTCAGTATTTTTACTTTCACTTTTTCATGGGCGTATGAATTTATTGGACTTTGTACGATTCAGTATTTTTACTTTCACTTTTTCATGGGCGTATGAATACAAAGGGAGGGCTCTAAGCGGTTAAAAGTTCTAGAACGTTTCTTTATTAACAAAAAGAAAAGCAGTAAAAAAAAAAAATCTTATACAACATAAGTTTTACAAGTTCCTTTTATATTATTTTCGTTTTTTTTTTTTCTTACAAATTCATCCATATTTTTAATAGTGAAAATTTCGTTTAAAGGTGTGTTTAAACATTTCACAAAATATGGGAAAAAATAAATATATAAATGATCATTTCACTATGTTAGTAATTTTGTTTCTCCTTTTTAATATTTTCCATCTGCTGTAGGTATCAAGAGAAATGAAATAAATTGTATGGTTGAGCAATAATCTCGCTATTAAGTTAGATAATTGTTTTTTTCCCATAGTTTGTGAAATGTCTAAACGCACCTTAAAATGTTTTGATCTATATACAGAATACAGAGTAGCCATATTATTTTAGCTTCCCCCCCCCCAGATATTTTCTTAAATAACTTTTTATACACTTTAAAACATAAAGATATCTTTCTACTGACATGTTGAATAGAGGACGAGTTAAAACTGTTTCAACATATGGAATGTGCAAGATATTTATTTGGCTACTTAATAGATATCTGAAGGCACTGACATGATTTTTAAATAAACAAATACTCTCATTTGAACTGGAAATGTCATATAAACTAAGTGTAGACAATGAAATTATTTTATTTTCATATTAACCCAGTACTTTGAACTTCAGCTTCTACTTGTCTGTACAAGTTCCAACAATGTACTTCCTCTTCAGTTTAGTAACAGTACCACCCCTAAGCACTTAGCAACAATTAATTAAAATTATTCCTTATAAAATTAGTTGATTTTATCTCCTAATGAATTACTATTAATATCTAAAATATCTGAGAAACGACCGAAGAAGTTTATTTAAAATAAGTTACTCAATTATACGTCAATCTATATCAATGTGAACAGCCTAATTGAAAAATGAAAAATCGTATGAAACTGAAATTATGTATTTAAATTAGATATAATAATCGGAAGGGATACTTTTTATCATCGATTTTTCACGTTTTTAATTTTTTTTTGAAAACGTAACTATTTTTTTGATTTTACTCACTAGGTATACCAATGATAATTAAATTATCTTAAATTCTCATTGAAATAATTCGAAGGCTCATGTCAAATTTCTAAAATGACTTTCTCTAAAGTAACTTGTATTTAGTTTACTTGAAACTAGACAATTAACAAGTTTCTCATTCTTTGTAATGAATAATTATAAACAAATATCCGGAAATAAGAATAATAATAATTCATACATATATATATAAATAGTATATATACATTGAAAAAAGAAAAAAATATCTGAAATTTTAAATAAATTAAATGGAAGATTTTAATATTTATTTTAAGCTTAAAACCAGAAAATATAGAAGAAATAAATTGTTATACTGTAATTAAAAAAAAAAAAAATCTAATTTTGTACTATTATGAGTAGGACTGGAACTAAGGAAGGGTAAAGGGGTTATTGCCCAAGGAATTTCGTGGACATTTTTTTTTAGCATAAGTAAAAAATATGTCTGTCTACTTTTTGGTTGTTTTGATCTTAATTCACAACATGACACGAATTTACGTGATAATGATATTTATTTCGAAATAAAATACCTAAAATATGGTTAGAAAATGTTGAGTTTTATTGGACACGGAAAGAAGGAACAGAAAAAATAATATGCTCCTCTTGGAAAAAATACTGGTTTAACACTGTTATTAGAAGAATTAATATTAGAAAACTATGAATTTTGAAAGTATTTTCTAGTATCACGGTGGAAAAAAAACATGTGACAATAAACTTTAATGTAAGAACCAGGGCCCTGATTTTAATGATACATCTTTTTTTTCCTGTTCAAGGAAATCTGATATCGCAAAAGATTTAAACAAATTTTGAGTAGTGGATTTATAAAATTCTATAGGATTTATTTTGCAATTTTGCACTAAAATGGATCTTTTTTGGCAATTTGCACACACAAAAAAAAAGTTTTTGTTATAATTTTGGACAAAAACGACCTCACATGATGTCTTCATTCAAAGTTTGATTTAATTGAATATATTCTCGAATTCTTACGTATACTTGTACGCTTAAATTTCTAATTATATCAATTTAATGGAAAAAAAAATTAATAATCTTACTTATTATTTATATACGCATATTTGTCTAGAAAACATCAGTAAATAATATTGAAGAAAACGGAACGTCTGTGTTTTGAGTCTGAGGAAGTTATCAATTTCCTACTTAGATTCAGAGAAAGAACGGATATTTAAACCCAGTGATTCGTTTGATTCGATTACCTAAGTTAATACAGTACAGCCTACAAGCGTATATAACGCAGAAAATTCTCTTTGGTAATATTCTGAAATAAATTAAAATGGCTCCTCTACATAATTGAATCTCTGGCAACACAATATGGGATGATTTTCTGTTCTATAAATAGAAATGTAAATTAATCGATACCAATACTCTGGAAAATGAAAAATTCCATCATATTTTTTTTTTTTAGCAGATGGGACATTAACAATGTTACAATTAACTTTAATAATAATTAGGATTTAATATAATATGGCTAAAATCTTAGATAATACACCATTTCAAGAAATTAAAAAAAATATTATTACCTACAAATATATAAATATTTGGGAAAGTTCTTAAATTAACCCATTAATTCAGCGCGTTAATTTATTCATCGATTGAATCACCGATGGTTCAGCGGTTTCATCGGCTTCAGTGTTGTTATATTTCAATTTACTTCACACATTTCTGTTTTTATTTCTGTCCATATGAGAAACTTCTTAAATTCATCGATGACATCGGATGCGCCTCTACACTGGACGTTAATATTGATGAGCTCAGCGCTGAGTTAAGGAACTTGCACTATTTATAGTTTTGAAATACAACAATCCAGTAGGTGGTTATTTCTTAAAATATTTTTTTATTGTTCATGTATTTAGTAACCTTTCAGGAGTGTTAATAACCTTCCAAAGGAAAACTTCATTAGGTCTATTTAAATGATTGATGAAATCCATTAATGGAATTAGCGCTGTATTTAGAGACCTACTCTTTTTGTTATTACGTAATGTTAGTTCATAAAATTCAAATTTTTGAAAAAAAAAAACATTATAGTTTAATGTTATTCAATTTTATCATGTTCATTTATGTTTAAGTTCCAGAAATAATAATTTTGTTTTACTATTTTGAGATTGTTTTGCCCAGTTTAGCAATGTATCCAATGAACCTGCTTATAAATGAACATTAAACCATAATGTTTACAAAAATTAGAATTTCATGAACTAACATTACATAATAACGAATAGAGTACGTTTCTAAATATAGTACTAATTCCATCGATGGATTCCATCAATCGATTAAATCGACCTAAATGGTGTTCCTTTGGAAAGTTAACAATCCTGAAAGCTTACTAAACACATGAACAATACAAAAAAGTTTAAAGATATTAAAGACATAGACCTATTGGATTGTTGTGTTTCAAAACAGATAGAAATAGAGCAAGTTTCTAAACTCAGCACTGAGCTCACCAATATTGTTTTATCACCCAGTGTAGAGATGAATCCGTTGTCAGCGATGAGCACAACGCTAAGTTTAGAAACTTCCTCATAATGGACATTATGACAATATTACATAAATAGACAAAGACAAAACAGTTCAGTACATTTTTATGCTTTGCTATTCAACCAATTTTCCCTTTTTGTTTAATACCTGTTGACGAGCTTTAGTATTATCAATTTAAATAATTGGAAATAGTGTATATAATAAAGATGTAAATATCCATTTGTTTTCTAGAATCATAATTTCATAAAGTTCTGTAAACGATTGCTTTGAAATTTTGTTAAAATAATGAAATCAAATTCAGAATTGTTTTTATTATTGTTTATCCTTCCTTTCGAAATGATGAACAAAAAACCTTTGTCACTTTAGATTATGGTGCCAAAATGGCTATAATACAATCTTGAAATGAAACAACTTGTAACGACCGAAGGAAAAAAGTGGTTTCAAATATTTTTTTGAATAAATATCAATGGAGTTCGAATTTCATTAGTGAATAACTAAAAAAGTAATGCACTATTTTTATCATAAGTACATATGATAGTTTATGTACGAATATATATGAGTAGAAAAAAATGTTGAAAACATACAAACTCACTTATGTTTTCCTTAAATTTTCAATAATGATTATGATCGAATTTCAATCACTGGGTCTACATTAGTTATGATAAAACAAAAAAATACAGTGAAACTCCTCTTATCGAAAACTTCTATATAGCGGATTTTTCCCTCTACGAGACAAATTTACAGACTTCACAAATTTTGCAGTACTAAGGACTCCCGCATCACAGATTCTCTCTATAAAGATGTTCCTAACAGGGTGGATAATTTATTGAAAAAAAAGGACAACAGGAAACCAATTAGGCTCTTATTTTGGGAATTTGAACTATATTTATGATAGTTCAATTCAATTATGTTTTGTTAGTTCTCCTACAGAGATTATTAACAATAAAATGGTGACTCTAAAAGAAAAAAAAAATGAGGTGATTGATGCAAGAGCATGTGAAACTTAATATTCGCAAAATATCAACTCAATACAAAATTCCGAAAAAAACATATTTTAAAGAGATAACAATGTCTTAAAACTTCAAGTATTGCTGAAGAGATATAGTAAAATTATGGTCTTCAGTTCAAAGAAAAAGATTTAAAAGATATCAGCTGTATGGCTTCATAAATTTAAAATAAGTCACAATGATTCTTAAAAAGCATTTCTGTAAAGTAAGACTAAAGGAAAAGCATTCATTTTTTTATCTTCAAGTAAATTTGAAAAACGCAATAGAAATGCAATAAAAAGTTCAAACAAAAGTGATTTATGGGTGGTTTATAACTGAACTTTTGAGGAGTTAGCTACCATAAGTTGATATTTCTAACAAAACTGATATTTCGATGAGGCCTTATAGTTTACTTTAAGCTTACAATAATAGTACTAATAATTCTCCCCTTTTATCAAAACATGTTTTTTCTTCATGAAATAGTTAATGAAAAGATTGAGTCCCCAAATCTAGATGAGGAAACCTCAAGTTTTATTATCAATTTGCTAATAGATATTGGACTTTGGAGATGTTCAATTATGTTAGCTAAAACCTCCCATATTACTGTTCATTTGTATGCGGGGATGGGGTGGCTGAGTAGGCTAATATGTGTGCACAGCACTGCTTTGCCCGGCAACTTGATGGAAGATAATATCATAAAAAAGACTATGAGTTTGGGCCCTGGTGTCAGGGAGGGAGGAATGCTTTTAACTCTCTGATATTAATCCTCCACCCTCATCCCTGTATTTAAGATATTTATAATTTCCCTGTCCGGGAAAACTAAAAATAATCTAAAATGCGAGGACGAGGAGGGCAGAAAAGAAAACCAAATGTTCATTTGTAGGCATATTATAAAATATACATTATCTAATATATCCATATTAACATCTAAATATGTAATATCTATTTGCAAACTAACTGTAAAAGCTAATTTGTAACCCATAAAATATTGTTTTTGAATGGATAAATTCTAGTATTATGTACAGTTTTAAGGAAACTATAAGACCTCATAAAAATATCAGTTTTTGTGAAGATGTCAACTTTTGGTAGCAAAATCCTGAAAAGTAATCACATAAAACATGAAATAGTATCCAAAAACAAAATTAAAGTTCAAATTTTAATATTAATCTCTAATTTTAATTCAGATCTTTGATGCATTTTAATTTATTTTTCATAAAATTAGCTTTAAGACACAAAATAACGGTTTCACTGCAGTACTACATAAATTTACATCAAAGAAAGATGATTTCATATAAACGATTCTAAAATAATAAATCGAATAAAGGCCTAAATAAGTTTAATTGCTTACTTCGTTAACTATGCCCCCAATTTCTGCTCTGTATCCCGCATACACCAACACTTTCACACACTAAGACAACTCTCAAGTTCACATCACAACAATGCCAATGATTAAATTTTGACGGAACGCACTGGAAAAACACCTCCGACACCTGTAAAAAATAAAAAAATGTTTTATATACACTTGTATTGATTTTGAATAAAATTAGCAAGTATAATGTATATAAATTCAAATCCTTCTCAAAGACTTATCTGTCCTAAGGTAAAGATATAAAATTAACTTTATTTTGCAACAATAATACTTTGAGAATATTCTAAACCAAATACCATACTTATTTCTTGTTTAATAATGACTTTTTTTCTTCTCTGTTTAAATATTAAATATAATTGTCTTCTTTGAAGACCTATCTCGGGATACTGTATATTTGTACTTCTCTCTGTGTAAATATGTGTAGTTATGACATTAAATGAGGTACAAATATCAGAATTTTTATTTGTAGAGGAGATCAGATATATTAATTTAAGAAAAAATTATTTCATACATGAAAAATAAGACAATGTGAACTTTTTCTAATTAAGCATTAACAAAGGCTACATTTTCAGAACTTAACATAGAGAATATTCACAGAATTTATTGAAATTATGAAATCAAAAACTAATGATTGTTTTAAAGATTTTATCAAAGAATTTTTAGACATATTAAATAAAGATTACATTTGTCTAAATATTGTAGTCGATGTATACATTACTTTATGACAAAAATTTCAATTCAATTCAAATAATAATTTTTTTTTTTACCTTTCGCACTTCTAAGCCCGGTAGCTCGAGAGACGCGAATTTTTACTAAAACAAAATGGCTACTTCCTATTAGCCCGGTAAAATTATTCCATATACTTTGATATGTAAGTAATAATTTCCAAAACTGGATAATATCAAACTAATAATTGAAGTTTATAAATATTACTGTATTCGATGTATAGACGAAATTATATTTAAAATGAATAAATAATGCTTTAAAAAAAATCAAAACCATCGATCTAGAAACACAGAATTCGCGGAAATTATTTCATAGTGAAGGTTCGGTTTTCTGACCAGTTCAAAAGTTTTTTCGTGTTGTGAATTCTTAATCGTTTATAGTTCTTATGTCTTATTGGATTCATTGATTACTGTGTTCCTGGTAATATATATCTGCTCTAATAATAATGGTACTGTGTAATTGTATTTATTGTAATTACTGTTTTAATTGTAACATTCTAGTAATCTATTGTTCTATTTGCAATGTTGCTACAGTTATTCTCTTCAAATATGTATTAATTTGCTTCACGAAGTAATGTTCATTCTTAAATCATGTATATTTTAGAAATGGATACTTAGATATTGCATTACCTAACTCAACTTTGTACCTTATTAAAATTTCCAAATTTTGTCCTCTTCACCGGAAGCCATTTTGAATTTTTTATACATTTTAATCCTTTAAGTATTTAAAATAATCGAATTTTCATTTCTGAACTATGAATCTTATAACTAAATCACATTTTAGCTAATTAGGTTTTTCAAACTATGGTCAAATATGAAACTGAAAAATGAATACATTTTTTAGGTACTCTCTAAAACCTTTGGTAGATTTTTTTGGTGATCAGATATTTTATTCACAACTAGGAAAATTGAACATTCAAAATTAAGACACTTGGTCATAAAATATTTTTTGGGAATTGAAGCTTTTGGCGACATCCTATTCCTTATAGTTCATTACAAAAGTTGTAGATAGGATATTTGTTTCTTTAAAGAGTAATGTTTGTATTAATATGCTGTAAATGGATGCTGATGTGAGATAAAGCAAATATAATAAAGATCTTAACATAGGATGTTTCATTTTGTTGGTTCACATGTTTTATGTTAACTAACAAAATGAAGGTACTTTAAATTTAGTAAGATCAATGATATAAGAAACTTTCAGGTCTAACAGGGCCACTGTACTTCTGCAGTTACTGTAGCCATACAGGAGCAGCATATTTCTGTGCAGCGGCCATATTGAAAGTCCCCTTTATCATTGACCTAACTATATGTGGAGCTAAGTGAGCTATATGTGAATACATTATTGTGAATAATATGTAATTTTACATAATTTTGTAAATAATTTTAAATTTTTTATCATGTAATCTAAGAGACTTTCGTGGACTAGATTGGAGGTTGTCGTCGACTGTAGTTCTGAGACTCCTGTTATAGTATGGTCTACAATAGATTGCATTTTATTTATATATATATATATAATATATATATTTTTTTTTTTTTTTTTTTTGTTATAATTTTCTCTTCTTCATAACTTTTTTCGTCTGTTATTTCTGAGGAATGTACTTATCAATGATGGCTCTATCATTGAATTTGATGCAGTATTAGTGACATACCAATAAAAAAAAGACCTTTGATGAATAATATATAAAGATTTTAGAAGATGTATAATTTACATAGAAATTCAAGCAGAGAAATTAACTGGTAGTGTTTATTTTAATGCTTGGTTTGAGTTTTTTTCATTTATGTATTTATTTTTTAAACTATAGTTGTATTGTTCATTATTAAGTGCCCATTTTAAACTTGTTTCTTTTTTACTTATATATATTACAGACATCACCATTAAAAATTTCTACTCAATGTTTTAGGAATCGAGCATGACTAATCTCACATCAGTTCCTGCTATCAATTCGAGTGAGTAAACTTTGCTCTTTCTCTCTTATTTATGTATTCCAGTAAGCAAGATACATTATTTCAAATTATCTTTTATTTTATAAAAATTTTCATAAAATTCTTACCTACATCCCTTTCTACATCGTTTTTATACTTATTAGTAATTAAAATGTTATAGGTCTATATATAAGAAAGGTTGTTTATATGATATTTGAAATCCTAAATATTACACTTTATCTCTTCGTTAAGGTACTGTTTAAGGTGAACGCACCAGTTATGGACAGGGAGCCCAGTGATGGACAGGTTGAACTTTAAATGTAAATAATAACCTTCCTTCTTGATTTAAAGGTTCCAGTTTTTTCTAGATTGAAGAATAATGCACTCTTATGACAACTGTATGAACAAAGTTCCCAAAATAGTATTTTAAAATGACTATCATTGTTGTTTCTATAGTGCTCTTGAGGTCAGTATGTTTCATACCTTCTTACTAACAGTTTTGCTAAGAGTAAGTTGAACATTTATTTTATCATTATCATTATATTTATAGTAAAATAAAGATTTTAGAATTTTTCTGAGGTATTTCTATTACTGGTACTGAACCCCTGTATATTGCTAGATCAATTGAATTTTGAAATGTCCTTTACTATTACAAAAAGGTGTTTTTTTTTTAATGAAGATTGTACCTTTATAACTGAATATTTTTTTCAATTTTTAAATGCTAAATAGAAAAAGGAGACCCTAGAGATTCTAAATGTCCAATGGAGAAGTTTATAACTATAATGATTATAGCAGCATAAGCTAAAAAAGACAAAAAATTTCCTTAGCTATTTTCGTCACTGGTGCACTTACTCTACATTATTTACTTTTTAATTAATTATAACATGACTAGTTTACTCCATGATCACTTTCCCAAATGCACTCATTATATATGTGATGCCAGCAAAACATGTTTGTATATTTATATTAGTGTTATCAAGATAGCCTATTCAACTCATATGATTGGTGAAGCTTCATACCTTATGACAATAGTTTAAGAAATAATTTACTTAAGAAGCGATTATTAGTTAATTAGTTTAATAATATGCTGTATTTAAAAAAAATATGGCCGTTTTCAACAAAAAATTTGGGTTAACACACCAGTTATGGATAGGTTGGACTTTATATATAAATAATAAGCTTCCTTCTTGATTTCAAGGTTCCAGTCTTTTCTAGATTGAAGAACAGTGCCCTCTATTGGCAACTGTATGAACAAAGTTCCCAAAAGAAAATTTCAAAATGCATACCATTGGTGTTTCTATAGTGGTCTTGAGATCAGTGTGACACTAAAAATTCTAAATGTCTAACGGAGAAGTTGATAACTATAATAATTACGGCATGTCCCTCACTGGTGTACTTAACCTAATATATATTGTAATGTACACAATTATTGGAAATGCGTAAAAAGATTTAAAAAAATTAATGTTGAATAGTTAAAAGGCAAGCTAATCTAGTTCTACTAGAAAATGGATAGGGTAATAGGGAAAAGAAAATGACTGCTCTGTAATTTCCCAAGAAGGAAAATCCCAAAGAGAAAAGAGAGACAACGCTTTTTGTTTTGGCAAGCAGTTGTTGTTGTGTGGCTACAATGAAGAGAGGATAGGAGAAGAGATCCTGGCTCCAGTGGGAAAACCCAGTAATAGTATTACGATTTTGGAAGTTGTGTTTTGGCAGAAGATTGGAAAGCATTTGAGGACAAATGAATTTAGTGCAACAAAGGAAGGAACAGTGTATATAGAAAAAAGGTTAGCTTGTCAATTCATATTTGACTTTATTTTAAAATCAGTGTTTAGTATAGTTAATGTTAGTTTGTCGGAGTTGATCTGATTGTCAGTAACCCACACCTGAGATAAATAAATATATTAATTCTCTTATAATTTTGTTTATTATTGAACCTCTTATTTACTTAGGAAATATCGCAATGGTAAGAAGTGAGCTTTCGCCGTTATATTATTATTATTATTTGTAAAATATAAGAGGGATGTTACAATATTTTTCTTTAATGAAACATAAAATTAATATTCAGAATATAACCCATCATGGTCCACTGCTATTTCTCATCTTTCAGCCAGTTGCTTAATCAGGTACCACTCTTTTGGACGGCTATCAAACAATTCCTGGACTGCTGTTTCGACTTCCTGAAATATATTTAATTTATTTTTCTTTTCAAGAAGATGGCCATGGATCCAAAGAAATACAAATCTTATGGAGCAAGGTTAAGGCTGTATGGTGGGTGTGGAAAAAGTTCGGTAAGATTTAAATTTTTTAATTTTTCCTTTGTTTTTCGGGAAATGTGCAGCTGGGCATTGCCTTGCTGGAACAGAACTCCTTTGCGGTTGGCCAATAAATGGCGACACATAGTGTCTTTTGTCACTCTACACTCCTTGGCAATATCACAAGTAATTGTGGATGGATTTGATCCTACAGCTAGCTGATTAGCCTCGTCAATCTCAAGTGATGGTCGCCCAGAGCTTTTCTAGTCCATTAAAAGGGATTGAACATTTAAAAAATTAAGGTGACACTTGTTAGAAATTTTCCATTACCCTTCTCATAATAGTAAAAGTCCCAAAGAATCCCATGTCAGGTTTTGATGGAGGAAGAGATAGAAGTACAGAAAAATGTCATTTGTTTAATTTCTTGGGAATATCTAAAAAAATATGAGGTTTTTCACAAAGATTGCTCACATTAAAATATCTATAAAAATCATCCTATACATTTTTTTTTTTAAATTTATTATTTATATGATATTTACAACTGTATAAAAAAAAAAAATACATCTAGTAAATTCACACATGGATATTGAGAAACTACCCACTGGTATCACTCTAATAATATGTCTATTTTAGGAGATCACGTGGCCATCTTATTTTCAGACGCCTCGGAGGTTTATCAGGAATTGAATAGGAAGTAATATTAGGAACAAGAGGGTTGGGATGGTTATGGAGTTTACTATGGAAGGATAGATATCTGGATTGGGCCAAATCTGATATATAAGGAACATTAAGGTCATTGTGGATGATTTTATTTGTAACGAAGTAAGGAGCATTGAGGATTTTACGAAGGATTTTGGATTGTAAGGATTGGATACGAGAGGAATTTGAAGGTTTGATGGAGCCCCATAGCTCAACTCAATAAGTCCAAATAGGCCTTATTATAGTCATGTGAATGAGTCTTTTGTAATTAATTGGAAGGTTAGAGCGTATGTCCAGTAAGTGTTGAAGTAGTCGGAAACGTCGAGCTGTTTCTTGTCGTTTCAGTCTGGTATGATGATTCCAAGTTAGACGTTTGTCCAGGTGGAGTCCTAGTTTTTATAAAATCAATGATGACAGAGACATTTATGAGATTATATATATTTTATTTCCACTTTAAGTAAAAATTTCCCCAAACTATGAAATCTATGTTGTTCATAGTATATGACACCATTTTAAACTTTAATTAGATAATGCATTGTTGATAAACAATTAGATACTCATGAGTTAGCCGGTCACCACGGACTGCTATCCGCCATTTTTTATAACCTGAACACTGATAATGCTGATACTGATAACTCTTACCTCTTATTCATATCTATGAAAATTGGAATAGACAAAAAGAAATGTAATAATAACAAAACACTTTTCTTTTACAACATTTTTAATACATTCTAATAGAGTTGTTGTCTTTTCTGTCTTTTATTTTTACTATGAAACACTTGTCAGTTTTTGGGCAAACTCTGCGAAACATCCATTGTTCAGGGAGCACTCTCCCTAGATTGTTTCTTTTAGAAACAAGACTTTCGTCTGTTTCAACAACTTTTCCAGACCTTCCAATTTTTTCAGTTGATCTGTATAACATGTTATGGGCACAAAGTTCTTTCTCAAAAATCTGTTCTACTCGACCACACTTCTGTTCGATAGTTTCAGTTGTTCTTTGCCCCATTCAATTGTTGTTAAATTATGAGACCAGCACTAAATAAACTTTAAAGCCGTAAAAAAAAAAGTAATTCTTGACCCCTCTTACCGCGTTCTATTTCTTATAGAAATGTTTTTCCTATAAATTTTGATGAAAACATCTCCATTTGGTCTTCTTGTCGAACTCCATTTGATTACCTTCTTCACACAATTTAATCTTTCTAATTATTCTGAACTTCTGAAAGTATTTCACAGCTTCTTCCGAAGACGGCGATTGCCAAAGTATTATTATATCTATTTTAAATATAAAATAACAAAGTTAACAAAAAAAAAAAGAAACTTAAAACAATTGAATAATATACAAATAACTAAGCATAGGCAAATGATAAGAAGAGGTTGCACGAGATAAGAAGGTAGGTTCTGTGATGACCAGCTAAGTCACAAGTACCAACAGTTGATGGGATTAACACATTAACAGTTATTGGGATTCATGCATTTGAGAAAATGGTCATTTTTTAATACAGTCAATTAACTAATTAATAAGACACATCTATCCCAGAATTTATTGTAATCTATTATTGTGCTCCCGTAACACCTATTTGTTTGGCGACGAAGGATTCTGGTTTGAAGTCTATTATTGAGAGTATAGAAACCATATCTGGATATTTTTTTAATCGATTAAAGACATCATAACATTTATTTCTATATTATCCGAAGAGACAAGAGATCATCTCTTCCATTTTCCTTTTCAGTTGCTTTTAGTTCTGAAAGACTTATCATATCATAAATTGCAAATATTTTAATTAAACCTAAGCATGTGATAGTTATCTCCTAATTTAGAATTTAAATTGGAATTTTTCACATCTTCGCGAAATTCTCATTCCTTCGATATCTCATTTATTAAGGTCACTCCTGAAAGACAGGGAATAAATGTATTCTATTGTATTATGGTGTCTGGTAAGTTTGGGGAAATATTTAAAAGGTTCATAGTAGACATCAAGATCTAAAAAAAAATTTCATATAAACAATTGTCCAATTTCCACCAGAAAAGTAGAAAACTTAAGATTTGTGTGTTTTTAAGCGAGTGACTTTTTTTATTGAATAGGGAGCAATAACTTAAAAAAATGTTTAATTAAAGTAATTAAACATTGTTCTATAGTAAATTAGACAAAATTTACTTAAAAATAAAGTGGAGTTTGTCATTGTTAAAACTATTTAAAGAGGACTATTGGACGGACAAACACAGGTAAATTTCACTTATAAAAAAGTCACAAATTATTTGTAATTTTTTTTTATCACCTTTAACTGCACTACATTTAACCCACTTTTATAAAAACTTCCTCATTTAATAACCTTTAAGTCCATATTAATTAAGTTGAGGTTTATTTGGAAGAATTTTGAGATTCACCAGCTGTATAAAGAAATTATGTGATTTCCTATCCAGTCACCTTAAAGTAGTCCTTTTTTTTGCAAAAATTGCTAGTATTAAATGTTACACAGCTTTTATTTCTTGTTTTCCATGATATGGGATTTATTGTAATAAACATAATTACCTAAAAACACATTTTATGTATAAATATTTTAAAAAAAATGAAATGAAATGATTTTTCATGTGAGGTGGTTCTGAAATGGTGTTTATCTATGTCACAGAAATTTATGTGTATTATAAGTTATAGACATTATGTTTCTTACTAAAATTTATGTTTAAAATAAAGTAAAGAAACCTACTGATTACTTCAGTTATTTTTATTAAAACCTAAATATTAAACTAGGAACATTAAGTTTGTCACTCATAAATACACATAATTCCTATGACAGAAATCTTGGAGGAAAAACATTATTTCATGACTACCTTACTTGAAAAATATTTAAATAATCATTATTTTTATTAATAAAATGTGTTTTTAGGCAATTATATTTATTACAACTGTATGAACAAAGTTCCCAAAAGAAAATTTCAAAATGCCTATCACTAGTGTTTCTATAGTGCTCTTGAGGTCAGTGTGATCCTAGAATTTCCAAATGTCCAACGGAGAAGTTGATAACTATAATAATTACGGCAGCATAAGCCAAAAAAGACAAAAATTTCCTTAGCTATGTCTGTCACTGGTGCACTTGCCCTAATATATATTTTTCTTTAATGTAATATAAAATTAATATTCAGAATATACAACCCAAAACAGGAGAAAAGAACAAATAAAAGCTTTTCAACAGTTAATTGTGTTCATTTTTACTGAAAACACGAGTACTTTTAAGTGATGGATTAGAAAATCACATAATTTCTTTATACAACTCTAGTTGAATCTCAAAATTTGTCCTAATAAATCTCAGCTTAATTAATATAGACTTCAAGCTTATTAAACGAGGAAGTTTTTCAAAAAGTAGGGTAAATATAGTACAGTTGAAGGGCGATAAAAAAAATCACAAATAATTCATGACTTTTTTTAAATGAAACTTCACTGTGTTTGTCCGCTCAATAGTCCTCTTTAAATGACTTTAACAATGACGAACTCTGTTTGCTTAAATTAAATTTTGTCTAGTTTACTATGGAGCAATATTTAATTAGTTAAATCAAATAATTGTTAGGTTATCACTTCATGTTGTAATGTACACCTTTATTGGAAGTGAGTAAAAAGGGTTTAATAAATCAATGTTGAGCAATTAAAAGGCAAGCAAATCTAGTTCTACTAGTGCAGGGAAAAGAAAATGGTTTCTCTGTAGTTTCCCAAGAAGGAAAATCCCAAAGAGGACAGAGACAAAGGTGTTTGTTTCGGCAAGCAGTTGTTGTGTGACTGCAATGAAGAGAGGATAGGAGAAGTGTTCCTGGCTCTAGTGGGAAAAACCCAGTAATAGTATTACCATCTTAGAGGTTGTTGTTTGGTGGAGAGACTAGTTGTTTGCAATTACAAGAGAGAGGATCTCCCACGGAGCTTGAGTTGAGTAGATGAAAGTGGTACTATTTTGGAAGTTGTGTTTGGCAGAACATTGGAAAGCATTTGAAGACAAATGAAGAAACTGTGTATATAGAAAAAAGGTTAGCTTGCCAATTCGTACTTGACTTTAATTTTAATATACATAGTGTAAATAATAATAGTTTATCTGTGTTGATCTGATTGTCAGTAACCTACAGCTGAGATAAATAAATATATTAATTCTCTTATAATTTTGTTTGTTATTAAACAACCTCTTATTTATTTAGGAAGTATCCCAATGGTAAGAAGTGAGCTTCTGAGGTTATATTATTATTATTTATAAAATATAAGAGAAACGTTAAAATATTCAACAAAAAAAGTGACTCGCTTAAAAAAATCTTAAATTTCCTACTTTTCTCCTGGAAATTGGAAATTGCTTATATGAACTTTTTTTGTAGCTCTTGATATCTACTATCACTCCTATAAAAATTTCCCTCTACTTACAGGGCATCCTGTATAACAAACTGTTTATGGTTGAGGGATTATTCATTCAAATTGGCATCATCACTTATAATTCCTCTTCAAACATAATTTTTTTTTTCTTCTTCTGTAGCATTTTACTATTTGGAAATAATTCAGTCTTCACTAAGAAGTCAATTTATATATAATATTGTTTCACGAGTTTAAAATCTTCACAAGTTTGGGTCCAAACAGCCAGAAACATTAATGAAGTCTGGAGCGATATAGTATGAATGAGTGCACCATTCAACAATTCCATGACTGGTTTAAAAAAAAAGGAGAGAGAAATTTTTGGTACTTAAAGACAAAGATGATCATGGAATGACTTCTCTTAATGAGGACATTCTGAGAGCTTTGGTCAAAGTCCCAAAACAGCTGTTAAAATTTCAACTGCCATTACTGGTCTCCTCAATGCAATAGAAAAGATAAAAACCTTGAAACTTGGATTCCTCATGCACTAAACGACAGTAAAAACAAATCATTGTTTCGAAGTTTGCGCTGTACTTCTGATCCAGAAGTATCAGAGCCAGAATTGTTACATGTGATGGTAAGTGGATTCTCCATAACAATTCCAAAACGTTCTGGAGAGTGAATCGACAATGGAGCACAAATCTGCACATTTTGCAGATGGTCTAGCACAAAAAATTTCAGATTTTGATAATTCTTATTTTGTTTTGTAGAGAATTTGAATACAATTCAAATTATGGGTATAAACTAGGTATTGAAACTTTTTGAAAAGTTCCATTTTAACAGTTTATTTGAAGTTTTTTAGGAAATTAAGTCCTTAAAATAAAAGTTCTATGTTTATGGTAAATGTTTAACTTTTATTGATTTTAATTCTTAAAAAAAGTTTGGTTAAATATGAAAAATAAACAGTAGGGTAACCACAGCAGTGATGGAATAGCTAAGGATAGTTTTTTTTTTGGCTTATGCCATTGTAATTGTTATAGTCACAAAATTCTCTGTTGGAAATTTAGAATCTCAATGGTCTCCTTTTTCTAGTTAACCCATTAAAATTGAAAAAAAAAAATTAGTTATGCAGGTATTATCTCCATTTAATAAAAATATACCTTTTTGCACTAGTGATGGCCACCCCGAAATTCAATTGTTCTAGTAATGGACATACCTTAGAAAAGTTCTAAAATCTTTGTTTAACTATAAAGATAATGATAAAGATAAGATAAATGTTCAACTTACTCTTAGCAAAACTGTTAGTACGAAGGTATGAAACACACTGATCTCAAGAGCACTATAGAAACAACAATGATAAGCACTTTAAAATTTTCTTTTTCAAACTTTATTCATACAGTTGTCAATAGAGGACATTGTTCTTCAATTTAGAAAAAAATGGAACCTTTAAATCAACAAGGAAGTTTATTATTTACATATAAAGTCCAACCTGTCGATTAAGGATCCTCCTGTCCATAACTGATGCATTCTTGAAAGGGAGAAGAAATCTCTGTTTGCGCAAGTTATTTAAAATTTGGCATAACATCAAAAAATAAATAAAGCCTAGTAAAAATCTTACATACTAATGATACACATTTTACAAGATTATTTTTAAAATTAAATTTGATCTCTTTTTGTTAATAGAAACTTTAATATTTCCTTTTATAGGACAGCAACTTGTAAATGGGTATATTAGCCCAAAATATTCTTGATAAAAGAATATTTGAATGACAATAACAAAAATCGAAAAGGGGTGTAGTTTAGAATTTCCTAAACAATTTTATAAAATAAAATTATTCTAGTTAAATTAAGGATGTTATTACTATATTTCATCATATTTTGTTTAAAATGTTTATAACACTAGCAATTTCTGAGTTTATTCTAAGTAAATATTTCCATAATATATTTGTAATATACTTTAGCTATGCTCAGACATGTAAACATATCTACTTGAAAAAATGTCTTTTGTTTTATCTTATGTTAGCTGTGTCTTGTGGATTCACCCTTGATTGGTATTCATGATGAATTGTATCTGATTGACTAAATAGTTTTATATATTCATATGGGAAAACTAAAAGACTCGATACTAAAAAAAAACTAAGGTGTGTGCTTTAGACCACACGATAGAAGTGGAAAACATCAACAAAGCTAGGTTAACAATATGAAATATAAATTATAAATAATAACTCATTATAAAGAGGATAAACGCTGAACATTTCCCTCGCTTATCCTCTAACCTTTCTCCCTCGCTATTACTTATGAGAAACTACATTAATATTAAAATCTCCTATAGCTTACTTTATTTTATAAAAGAGAAAATCAGAGGTTTATATGTCAAGTATCAACTTTTACCTCTTCTCAGTTTATGAAAATAAAATAAAAGTGATAAAATAAATTAATAAAAATTTAGATATCTAAAATAAAAATCCTAATCAAGCTAAAACATTTTTTTAACTCTAACATTTGTAATGTTTGTGTCCCCAGACGTATTGATCAGGGTAAACTATATTAAATAGGTAAACTTCAGGGAATTTTACTTTAACTGTCTGGTTGCCACCCTATGTTCTTTTAGTCCTCCATTACCTGTAGCAATTTCATCCATATTATCTTCAACTCCTATTGAATAACATTGAGTATGTTCTTTAGTTTCATCCTCTTGTTCCTATCTAGGTTTTTTATTGTATTCAAATTGATTTCTATTATTGTTTCAATAAATATAATTTTGATACTTATTGAATCTTATGTTTTAAGATTTATTATAAGTGCCAAAAGGAATGTTGTTAGAACTATTAAAATGGCTATTTTGATAATGTTCATGATTATTATTTTGTGTTCGTTATTTAGAAAAAATGATTATCTTTTATTAATTTGTTGGTTTATTTCTTGTATATTTATAAAGTTAAGCAGGTGTAATAATCTCACAATTTATCGCCCTAAAACCCATACCCTACCCAACTCTGTAAAGTTAAGCAGATAGTTAGACTTGTTTGGCACTTGAGGTAAGCTATATTAAAAGTAATTTTATGGCTTCTAGGATGAATATTGAGAAAAATTGGAATCGAACTAATGACAGTAAATAATTTATTTTATTGTTTTAAACCACAGAATGAAAAAAATACATAATAATGTAAAACACCTGATACAAAAATGGCTCTATAAACTTACTATAAGATTAATTTGATGGGTACAGACCCACAGCAATTGTATTTGGAATTGCATATTGTAGTTGGAAAGTATGAAAAATAAATCATGTATATAAAAAGAAGATTAATTAGAAGTTGAGCAAGACAGTTGAACTAAACCATCACGTTCTTGTCAGTCAATATAAACCATCTTTAGTAAACTTGATCAATCTATCCAAGACATCAGAAACTTAATTTATGTTAAGTTTGACTTTTCTACAATATCTTCTTTTAAATTCAGTATTTGGCTGTTGAATCAGTAACCCCTCACTTTTTGGCAAGAATAGCAATTGTTTTGATTATTATATTTTTTCTTATCTATGTATAGGTGATTTGCCCTGTACTGAACATTCTTACATTGTGTATTTTGAAATCGAAGGTTAGAATTAAGGGAATTGTACCTAGCCATTGGATTTCCAACTTCCTCCAATCACAGTGGCTCTTCCATCGAAAAGAGGTGGAATTAGGGACTCCTACATACATATCTTTGACACAGTACAATATATTCCAGAAAACTAGTTTTCTCTTAATGTGCTTTATTAACACTTGATTAGTACATCTGCAAACCATAAAAGAATGGATGGTCACTGACCCAGGGAAAGCTCTTATGGTTCCTCTATAATAGTAAAGTAGTTTGGAGGAGACTCTTCCAATTCTTACCAGAATTGAACATTCCTACAATATGAAAACATTAAAATATAATTTAGTTTATATTTCATTAAGCCAATTGTACACAAATAATGTTTTTATTTCCAATCCTTATTTTGGAATGATGACATTTGGGCTCATTGTACCATTTTTTAAGTCTAAAAACAAATTTTCCATATTACAGTTATTTACAATATTTTTTGGTAATTTTTCTTGAATAATTATTTGTGGAATCATTTATGTAATTAAAAACACTCATATATGTTGAAATATAGAATTTATATTTACAAGCAACTGTTTCTTTTAAAAAATCCTTTGTCATGCGTGCTACCTCGTTTTGGAATTCTCCACCAACCTCTTTATGGAAATCCTCGTTCTTGACCTCATTTAAACATAATTTATTTTTCCATCTTCCAAATATATGTAAAATAAAGTTATTTTGTACTTTAGAGATGTCAGTTACACTGTACCGATATCTATGTATGTATCATATTGCTTATTTGTGCAAATACGTGAACTTACCCATATGTAATCATCTTTAAATTAATAAGTCTATTTTAAGATCATATATTTACTACAGTGTTTTTATTTTTAATATTAGGAATTTTTAATATTATGAAAAATTTGAATGTTTATTTATTTTAATGTAAACATTAGACAACTTTGTAAATTAATTTATTTTTAATTATCATTTAATTATTCACAATCGCCAGACAATTGTCATTTCTCTGTTCATTGTAGTTATTCTGAGAGGACTAAATGTCCCAGAATAAAATTTACTCTTTCTTTCTTTCATATCATTCCTAGTTTACTGCATTTCTTATATTAAAAAAAAAAAATGTGTCTTCTTATAACAACTTAGCTGTCATAATCGTCTTACTTATTTTCATCTATTATTTTAATTCATTATTATAAAATTTATTATATTAAGAGATTTAAAGAATGTTAAAATACCCTATTATATGTCAGCTTCCATATTATCAGTTCAATTATTACTGAGCAACTAGTCGATATTATAGGAGTGGGGAAGGTTATTATGAAGATTATTTTTTACATGATACTTGCTTACATGTTATATGGATCTATTTTGAGCAATGTTAGTTATTCATTTTAAATTATTATTTTTTCAATTTTACTAGCAAAATTACGTGTATTAGTTTAAATTAAAATAATAGATGCAATTGTCACCTCAGTTTTTAACTGTTAGTTTTTCTAGTTTAAGTTATATATAAGTTACATTAAATATTTAGTTACATTCAGTGATCATCTATTCAGAAATATTCAGTGTAATTTCATCTTACAACGACAATTAAAATATTTTATTGGCAAAATAGGATTTGCTTCCACAAGTCTTAAAGCCAAAATAGAACAAAACAAAACAAAATGCAATTGGTAAAACGATTTTGACAGCTTGTTTTGTTATGTTATTATTGTTATCACCGCCTCAAAAATGAAATACCTCATAAAAGTAGCCGGCCGAACACGAAGGGAACACTTCAGGAATACCAGAATAAGAGAGGAGCTAGGGGTGAAACCTCTAACTGAAATTCTTGAGAAGAGGCAGTTGAAGTGGTTCGAACATATATGCCAAATGGATGAAGACTGTGGACCACGCAAAGTCTTTGAAGCTATACCAACTGGCAAAAGAGCAAGAGGCAGGCGAAGGATGTCGTGGCTGGATAATGTGACTGGACTGGGTGAGAAAAGAGGAACTGTTGGATTCTATGAGGGCATCGAGCTTGGATTGAGTCACCTCTAAGCTGAGAGGCACTGAGGAGGAAGAAAAAGAAGAAGTTATTGTTACAATTGTTATAAGAAGGCACGTGTTTTTACATAAGAAATGCAGTAAACTAGGACATGATTGGTAAATATAAATTTTTATTTCAACATATATGAATGTTTTGAATTATATAAATGATTCTACAAGTAATTATACAAGAAAAAATAACAAAAAAATATTGTAAATAACTGTAATATGAAAAATTTGTTTTTAGACTTAAAAATGGCTCGACGAGCCGAAACATCGTTACTCCAAAATAAGGATTGGAGATAAACACATTATTGGTGTACAATTGGCTTAATAAACTGAAATATTATACAACACTGAATTAAAAGAAAATTATATTAAAAATATATTTTTAACTTTTTTCATTTTTAAATTTATTGATTATTCCTCCTAAACATGAATAAAGCGGTCCTTAGTTAAATCAACTGCTTTTTTTCAGTTCTCTCTGCTAGTTCCATATCTGATAGATACTCCGATATTCTTCAGATCCTTAGAGGTGCTGTCCTTCCATCTTCCTTTTGTTCTTCTGAAAGGCCTTACTCCATTGGGATTTTCATAATAAACTGTCCTCTTCTCACCCATTCTGGTTACTTGCTCCACCCGTCTAATTCGTAGTACTCTTATAAATTGGAAAAACTTTAGATCACTATAAAGAACAGGTCCATAAATGTGTTTTATAATCTTCCTTTCAACCTTATCAATAGGTTCTGCTGATACTTTACACAAGATGAGAGCGGGGTGGTCTAGGAAAACACATGTTTTGAACAATTGTGGCTAACACCGGGCTACGGCAACCTGATCAACTGAAGATTACATGTTCAAATCCCAGTGCTGGGGTTTTTAACTCTGAAGTTGATCTACTGCCTTCTCTCCTGATTTGGGAAAAACTCCATATAGCCAAAAAAAAGTAGAGGAGATAAAGATAACTATACTTTACAAAATGTCTAGGTTTCAGATGGGTGTATCAAGAGTGATTTATACAGTCTCAGTTTGGTTATGCAACTGAGCAGTCTACTACAACTAGCAGTCTATTTATTAGATAGGCCAAAATAATATTGATTAGCTGCCATTATTTTGTTCTTTATTCCTTCTTCTTCAACCAAGGAATCGTTAATGATTGATCACATTGAATTTAAGCTTTAAGCACACTCAAATCTGTACTTTCCAGATATCTGATGTTGCTTCATGAAGTTTTCTTTAAATTGTTTCCAAAATATAGTGTTTATAAAATACTTTGTTAGTCATCAAACTGATGATATTGTTTGTTAATTTAGCAAATTTTTGTAGTTTTTAGTCCTTTGGTTTTCCAAATAAATTTTAGGTGCTATTGAGTTACTTAAATACACTTGATCATATCAGCTTTATCAAGCAGAGGGGATAATCCTAATTTAATTCAAGCAGTAAAATTGAGGGCACAGCCTGCTTAAAATAAACTGAATTTTTATATTCTAATTTGAATTAGTATGTAAAGTATTCTTCAAGTTTTCTAATTTGATGCAACTATAAGTTTTGTCCTCAGGGATACTGCTTTTATCATTTTATTGCAGAACTTCACTAAGTAAAATTGGATAAATCTAAAGTACTTGGCACTTAAATGTATTTTTCCTATGTAAAATAAGTACATTTTGCACTTAATATTTCCTTAATTAAAGGCTTGCCATTCTTTTGATAAACTTAGTGAGCATTGATAAATAATATAAAAATTGACGAAATCTTAAAAGTTTTAGTTCCATTAAAAATGTAGTTAACGACATTTTGTTATTAACTGACAATATCTTCTACATTATTATCTATATTTCTTCAATAACTCTTCCTATTTCATTAATAGGTTGTTTTTTTTTCATTTACCATAAGCCTATACATTATTACTTTTATATTCTTGACCATATTTTTATGTAATTTATTATCTTTTTATCAATTTTTTGTGCATTTCTATATTTAACTTGTCTTAACTAGATTTGTTATGTGTTTTTTATCTTTTCATTTCTTCTTTAATTTTTAATCAAAACTCTTAAACTATTGTTCTAATTTAATTTGTTTAGTTTTCATTAATGATTGATTCAAAATTTGGTTTATTATCTTCAGTTTTCTTTAAATATATCCAGTTTTAATGAATTGATAGACGTTCTGGGAGAGTTCGGTAGATGGCAGTGCTAGCACCGTTTCGGTACAGTGGCTTAATAATATTATTAAGCCACTGTACGTTTTGGCAGCGCTGGTTTCATACTTTTATTTTGAAAATTTTTATCTATGAATAATTTCTTCTGCAATTATAAATATTCTGAATAGTTTTCTGTTTTTGTCAGACTGTTTGGAAAATTTTTAGCTACTAGTTAACAAGAGTTCCACACGAATTACGCGTGGTTCACAAAAACTTAGTTCACACCTGTTTATTGGAAAGAGTACAATGGCGAAAAATCTCTTGAGCCAGTTACTAATAACTCTTATTTAAAAAACTCTAATAACAAATGTAAAGAAAATCGATAACTCCAGATTATGTATTATGTATATTAAGGGAAATATACACATATATGCAGCTACTATATTACATACTACATGTATACGCCTCACAATAAAAATTTTATTTCTAAAAGTAATTATTTTTTAACAGGTCTTGAAAGACTACTCAAACATCATCTTCATCCCCATCCCCACATATATTATTACAGTAAGGCTCGAAATCTGTTTGGTACCACATATAGGCTCCTGTCATGCTCAAATACCATGAATGGGGTACCGTTGGATTCAGAATTTCACGGGGGGGGGGGGGTTAGCGAATTTTATTCTCCAATTTTGTTTTTATTTCTTAAATAAGTAAATTCGATACAAACATTTTGCTAGGCTTCAATACAGGAACGGTGGTAGGTCTTAAGATCGATACGGGACAAATTGGTTTTTAAATATTCTGATGCGTCCTGCGTTTTTAAGTCCAAAAACTTACTATTTTCGAGAAAACGCAAGGCATAGGGTTCGCATCCACAAAACCTTATGTTAATTGTAGTACTGTCATTGGATACATGTCTCATTTCGTCGACTTGAGGCCTCTATGATCGAAAGAAGAGGAGTTTATATTATTTATCGATGGTGTTTTTGATCGGCAAGCCATATCATCGTTAATTCTTCACCAAATCTCAAGATTGAGCCACCAATTTCGTAGGCTTCCTTTTCCTTCATACGGACAAAATAGTCCAATCACCCCGAAAATTTTGGCAAACAAATTATGAAAGAAAAGAAACTTTATTTGCGAATAACTAAAAAAGAACACAATTTGTTCCTGGTTGTTATATCCATGATTATATAAAAGATACTAAGTTTGTCACAAAAGGGGGAAAAAATAAATGGAAATCGGACAATTTTTAGCAAAGATACAGCTTATTGAAATTTGTAGACATTTTGATTCCAAACATCAATAAAGTTTTAAATTAATTTTTGTTGTTTTGTCGATTATATTTATCGATTAAGTAACAATTGATTTCTTTATCTTATGATACGTTGCATTATTTTATTTTCTTATTAATTTGGCATTTGATCACTTAACAATATGTTGTGTGACGGGCTTTTCGGACGGGCCTGCTAGTATAAAAATAATGTACAAATATATAAAAGGCCCTGCACTGATTTTTCTCTCAAACTGATCTATATATGACATTTATTTAGATTTCCAAGGAAAAACAATTGTCTTGTCGACTACTCGTCGTTTTATGCTAAATGTCTTTAAATATTGTCTTGATACAGTACAACTTATATGTACAAATTTGTTGATTGCGATCGTATTTACCTTTGTTTAAAAATCGTTAACTGAACGCAGAATGTTTTGATTGCGCTGAGGAAAAAATAATTTTAATTTTCTTAAATGTTACTAAATTTTCAAAAATTTCTTCCTCTAAAGTATCTTCAATTTGGTTCATTTTGAATAATCAACTATCAGTCATTGTCAGCAATAATAATAAAAGGCGTTTATAATAAAGCAATATAAACTATGAAAGAATCTGATACTTGACTAAAGGAGAAAAAAGAAAAAAATTGTTTTTTTAGTTCTAAAATGAATTTACGAAATTAATAGTCAGATGTTATACGTATAATATATCGTTGGAAAGCGGAGAATTTTAGAAAAATTGTAAATCGTAGAAGGTAACGGAGAATCACACAAAAATTATAAATAACATTGTCTGGAATCTAAAATGATTTCAAGAAAACCACATTTCTTCTAGGTAATTAAATGAAATTCCTCGCGCGGGCTCATTACCGCGTATGGGGAGCGTCCCACGGGTGGCGGATGTGGGGATGGTCGGTGGAAATTCCTTGGAAGTTCCTTCCGGCTAAGTCCGATGGACTCGCTGACCAACAATGAGAGGGGCCCTCCAGACTTGCTGGAGGGAGGGGACCTCCAGACTTGCTGGAGGTAGGGGCCCACCAGACTTGCTGGAGGGTGTGACGTAGGATTGAACGCCCTACTCACATATCTTTAGTTCACCAAACACCACAAAAAGTCATGGATCTCCCTAAGGTAAAACGCTCATTATCCGGAGGTAAACTAGTCCCCCGTTCGGGTCTCCGGGTGGGGACTGCTTTAGGGGATTCATGCCGCAAGTTGAAATATAGGGATTTAAATATTGGTACGTGGAACGTAAGGAGTTTAAACACAGCAGGGGGGCTAAAATCGGTCGCGAATGAGGTAAATGGGTACAATTTGGATGTCGTGGCTCTGCAAGAGGTTCGCTGGCCAGGGGAGGGCTCGATGAGGGAAGGAAAGTACACTATTTGGTACGGAGGAAGCGGGAATCATTGTTTAGGTACCGGGTTTCTAATTAGGAGTAGATTACTATCCGCTTTGAGGGACGTACAATTCTTTAGTGATAGAATTTCGGTAGCTACATTTCAGGGACGTTGGTTTAAAATCGCATTAATAAACATACATTGTCCGACCGAAGACAGTGACGATGAAGTCAAAAGTGAATTTTACGATAAACTCGAATGGGTTTATGATAAACTACCGCGAAACTACATAAAAATAATTGTAGGTGACGCGAACGCAAAGGTAGGAAGGGAAGAAGTTTATATTCAGACGATTGGTAAAGAAAGTTTGCACGAATATAGTAATGATAATGGGATCCGTCTGATAAACTTTGCCATCTCGAAAAACCTGGTAATTAAAAGTACGACGTTTAAACGTAAGGATATTCATAAATATACTTGGACATCGCCGGATTCGCAAACACGAAATCAAATCGATCATGTCTTGATACAACACAGCTGGCAAAGCAGTATAATCAATGTACGGTCTTATCGCGGAGCAGAATGTGGGTCGGATCATGAATTAGTAATCGCGAAACTTCGACAAAAACTTAATATAAAAAAGAGAAAAGAAAACCGTTTCGATTTTGAGAATTTTAATTTGAAAAAATTAAAAAATCCATCAATTAGAAACCAATTCGAGCTAGATGTTAAGAATAGGTTTGAAGCTTTAGAGCTTCCTGACGAGGACCACGAGGATATTGACAAGTTATGGGTAGAGATCAGGGATAATATTAAAGCGGTCGGTAACTCGTGTCTAGGAAAAAAGGAAAATAAGAATAACAAACCGTGGTTTGATGAAGATTGCTTAAACATGTGCGAAAAAAGGAAAGGCGCTAAATTAAAAGCTCTAAATAATCCTAGCGAAGACAATCTGGAATACTTCCGAATCTCAAAGAACGAAACGACAAAATTGCTCAAAAATAAAAAAAGGGAGTATCTTAAAAATAAAATAATTGAAATAGAAACTAATAGAATTGAAAATAACGTAAGAGAAATGTACAAAGGTATAAACAGATCACGTAAATATGTAGGTCCCGTAACGTCTGGAATTACGGATGATAATAACAATATTCTGACCGATCCGGTTGACATATTGAATAAGTTTAAGGACCACTTTGACAATATTTTAAATACGGGAAATTATGATCGGTGTCCTCCTTCTGAGTACCAGAGTGCTGAACCGTTGATAGAAGGACCAAGTAAAGAGGAAGTTGAAGTAGCTATCGGTAAATTAAAATCATATAAAGCAGCGGGAATCGATAATATCCCTACTGAACTAATTAAGGCATGCGGGGAAGCTGGAGTTTCTAAAATACATCGGTTGGTTAAAAAGATCTGGATGAACGAGAAATTACCTGAAGAATGGAAAGAATCTATTCTTATTCCGATTCACAAAAAGGGTCCGAGGACGGATTGTAATAACTATCGAGGAATTTCACTCCTTCCGGTATGTTATAAAATATTCACTGTAATCTTAACCAGTCGAATCACGGAATACGCCGAGGAAATTATCGGAGACTACCAATGCGGATTTAGACGGAATCGTTCGACTATTGATCAAATATTTTCTTTACGGCAAATATTAGAGAAAAAATTGGAGTATAACGGTATTGTTCACCAGCTGTATATAGATTTTAAAAAGGCTTACGATTCTATTGACCGCCAGAAACTGTATAATATTCTAATCGAGCAGGGAATTCCAAAAAAACTAGTAAATCTAGTCAGGATGTGCTTGACGGAGACACTCAATAAAGTCAGAATCGGTAATAATTTGTCCGAAAAATTTGAGGTTCGTTCGGGCTTAAAACAGGGGGATTCTCTTTCGCCTGTCCTGTTCAATTTGGCATTAGAACATGCTATTAGGGAGGTAATGCGTACCGAGAAAGGGTTGGATCTGGGCGGGACAACATCCGTGCTGGGCTATGCTGATGATCTGGTACTGTTAAGCGAAGACGTTGAAACTATAAAACTAAATACGACAACGTTAATGAAAGCCGGTAAAGAACTAGGACTCGAAATAAACGTGGATAAAACAAAATATATGGTTAGCTGCAAAAATGGCGATACTACTGGTGATATCGATATAGATGGTAATATGTTTGAACAGGTAGATAAATTTAGGTATCTAGGTTCTACGATAACTAGAAAAAACGAAATTGAAGAAGAGATTAAAGTTAGACTGAAGGCGGGGAATGCTTGTTATTTTTCTGTGACAAAACTACTCAGTTCGCGCCTCTTGTCCCGAAACTTAAAAATTAGAATCTATAAAACAATTATCTTGCCTACAGTTCTTTATGGATGCGAAACTTGGCCGCTTACATTAAGGGATGAGCAGCGTCTTAAGGTTTTTGAAAATAAAGTATTGCGTAGAGTATTCGGACCGAAGAAGGATGAGTTAACCGGAGAGTTCAGACGGTTACACAACGCCGAATTGCGTGAGCTATATCCGGGTAATATAATTGAGGTAATTTCATCGCGGCGAATCAAATGGGCTTATAAAGTTGTTGGGCTTAGTAACGAGAGAATTCCTAAAAGGTTAATATTTGCTGTGCCGAATGGTAAGCGTCGGAGGGGTAGACCGAAGCGAAGGTGGGAAGATTGCATTAAAGCTGATCTGAAGGGACTGGGTTTGGACGGCGAACGGTGGAGGGAGGTGTGTAACAAGCGATTGGTGGTGTCGGCATCGAACCTTCGGGTTCGCTAAGCCTTATTATTATTATATTATTATTATTATTATTATTAATTAAATGAAATTTCCTAACGAAATGTAAACTTTTAAAATTATCTTCAAATTAAAAAAAAAAAACATATAAAATCCACCTAATAAGGCAATGTCATTGTATTTGTGTGAAATATTTCATAAATTTGTAAAACATATGTTTATAACCTTAAATGCATTTACTGTAATTTAATAACTCTAGATCCGATATTATATTTAAATTAATTAGGTATTTATCGTCGGTTTATTCCGAAAGTTTATAATGTGACATTTTAGAAAATTAAATTAGTGAGATTGAGCTATGGGGCTCCACTAAACCATAGAATTCCTCTCGTATCCAATCCTTACAATCCAAAATCCTTCGTAAAATCCTCAATGCTCCCTACTTTGTTACCAATAAAACCATCCATAATGACGTTAATGTTCTTTTTGTTTCAGATCTGGCCCAATACAGATACCTATCCTTCCATAATAAACTTCAGAATCATCCCAACCCTCTCGTTTCTAACCTTGCTTCCTATTCAATTCTTGATTACCCTCCGAGGCGTCTGAAAAGAAGATGGCCCCGTGATCTAATGTAGACATATCATTAGAGTGCTACCATTGGGTAGTTACTCAGCAAGTGTTTTTCATGTCATTACATACATTATGTTCTAATTTACTAGATGTATTTATTTAATACAGTTGTAAATGTCTTTAAGAAATAAAACAAAAAAAATTAGTGAGTGGTTTGCTCAATTTTTTCTTTTGTGAAATCGCAACATTATCCACTTACAATTAGTTCGAAATCTTATAACCTATCGATGATAGGCAATGAAAATCTCATAATGCCATTTTATTAAACTTTACGATTGAAAAATAAGAGTTTAATAACTAATAGTTGTATTTCCATAATTATATCTGTTTAATATACAGAGGTACTTTAAAATATCTCTAGGCATATATAGCTCAGAAACAGGATAGTCCATGGTACAGACCCATTTTTATCAAATTATTAACATCCGCCGGGACTTCGCAAATAGTTTCATCTCATCGTAACCTACAGCTATTTTATTTACGAAAACTCATGGAATTGGGGTGTTTTCAATCTGGAGGGAGCAAACTTTGTCTATTTAATTAGGTATTGAAAACTAGTAAATACACATTTGATTTCTAGTTGAATCGTAAGATAATTTGATCTCAAAATCGAGAAAAAGGGTGACCTTAAAAAATATTGAGCAGTTTGGCTTGACCTACATCCCCAAAAGTTCAAAATAACGAGTTTGTATAGGCCAATAATAATAATAATAATAATAATAAGGCTTAGCGAACCCGAAGGTTCGATGCCGACACCACCAATCGCTTGTCACACACCTCCCTCCACCGTTCGCCGTCCAAACCCAGTCCCTTCAGATCAGCTTTAATGCAATCTTCCCACCTTCGCTTCGGTCTACCCCTCCGACGCTTACCATTCGGCACAGCAAATATTAACCTTTTAGGAATTCTCTCGTTACTAAGACCAACAACTTTACAAGCCCATTTGATTCGCCGCGATGAAATTACCTCAATTATATTACCCGGATATAGCTCACGCAATTCGGCGTTGTGTAACCGTCTGAACTCTCCGGTTAACTCATCCTTCTTCGGTCCGAATATTCTACGCAATACTTTATTTTCAAAAACCTTAAGACGCTGCTCATCCCTTAATGTAAGCGGCCAAGTTTCGCATCCATAAAGAACTGTAGGCAAGATAATTGTTTTATAGATTCTAATTTTTAAGTTTCGGGACAAGAGGCGCGAACTGAGTAGTTTTGTCACAGAAAAATAACAAGCATTCCCCGCCTTCAGTCTAACTTTAATCTCTTCTTCAATTTCGTTTTTTCTAGTTATCGTAGAACCTAGATACCTAAATTTATCTACCTGTTCAAACATATTACCATCTATATCGATATCACCAGTAGTATCGCCATTTTTGCAGCTAACCATATATTTTGTTTTATCCACGTTTATTTCGAGTCCTAGTTCTTTACCGGCTTTCATTAACGTTGTCGTATTTAGTTTTATAGTTTCAACGTCTTCGCTTAACAGTACCAGATCATCAGCATAGCCCAGCACGGATGTTGTCCCGCCCAGATCCAACCCTTTCTCGGTACGCATTACCTCCCTAATGGCATGTTCTAATGCCAAATTGAACAGGACAGGCGAAAGAGAATCCCCCTGTTTTAAGCCCGAACGAACCTCAAATTTTTCGGACAAATTATTACCGATTCTGACTTTATTGAGTGTCTCCGTCAAGCACATCCTGACTAGATTTACTAGTTTTTTTGGAATTCCCTGCTCGATTAGAATATTATACAGTTTCTGGCGGTCAATAGAATCGTAAGCCTTTTTAAAATCTATATACAGCTGGTGAACAATACCGTTATACTCCAATTTTTTCTCTAATATTTGCCGTAAAGAAAATATTTGATCAATAGTCGAACGATTCCGTCTAAATCCGCATTGGTAGTCTCCGATAATTTCCTCGGCGTATTCCGTGATTCGACTGGTTAAGATTACAGTGAATATTTTATAACATACCGGAAGGAGTGAAATTCCTCGATAGTTATTACAATCCGTCCTCGGACCCTTTTTGTGAATCGGAATAAGAATAGATTCTTTCCATTCTTCAGGTAATTTCTCGTTCACCCAGATCTTTTCAACCAACCGATGTATTTTAGAAACTCCAGCTTCCCCGCATGCCTTAATTAGTTCAGTAGGAATATTATCGATTCCCGCTGCTTTATATGATTTTAATTTTCCGATAGCTACTTCAACTTCCTCTTTACTTGGTCCTTCTATTAACGGTTCAGCACTCTGGTACTCAGAAGGAGGACACAGATCATAATTTCCCGTATTTAAAATATTGTCAAAGTGGTCCTTAAACTTATTCAATATGTCAACCGGATCGGTCAGAATATTGTTATTATCATCCCTAATTCCAGACGTTACGGGCCCTACATATTTACGTGATCTGTTTATACCTTTGTACATGTCTCTTACGTTATTTTCGATTCTATTAGTTTCTATTTCAATTATTTTATTTTTAAGATACTCCCTTTTTTTATTTTTGAGCAATTTTGCCGTTTCGTTCTTTGAGATTCGGAAGTATTCCAGATTGTCTTCGCTAGGATTATTTAGAGCTTTTAATTTAGCGGCTTTCCTTTTTTCGCACATGTTTAAGCAATCTTCATCAAACCACGGTTTGTTATTCTTATTTTCCTTTTTTCCTAGACACGAGTTACCGACCGCTTTAATATTATCCCTGATCTCTACCCATAACTTGTCAATATCCTCGTGGTCCTCGTCAGGAAGCTCTAAAGCTTCAAACCTATTCTTAACATCTAGCTCGAATTGGTTTCTAATTGATGGATTTTTTAATTTTTCCAAATTAAAATTCTCAAAATCGAAACGGTTTTCTTTTCTCTTTTTTATATTAAGTTTTTGTCGAAGTTTCGCGATTACTAATTCATGATCCGACACACATTCTGCTCCGCGATAAGACCGTACATTGATTATACTGCTTTGCCAGCTGTGTTGTATCAAGACATGATCGATTTGATTTCGTGTTTGCGAATCCGGCGATGTCCAAGTATATTTATGAATATCCTTACGTTTAAACGTCGTACTTTTAATTACCAGGTTTTTCGAGATGGCAAAGTTTATCAGACGGATCCCATTATCATTACTATATTCGTGCAAACTTTCTTTACCAATCGTCTGAATATAAACTTCTTCCCTTCCTACCTTTGCGTTCGCGTCACCTACAATTATTTTCATGTAGTTTCGCGGTAGTTTATCATAAACCCATTCGAGTTTATCGTAAAATTCACTTTTGACTTCATCGTCACTGTCTTCGGTCGGACAATGTATGTTTATTAATGCGATTTTAAACCAACGTCCCTGAAATGTAGCTACCGAAATTCTATCACTAAAGAATTGTACGTCCCTCAAAGCGGATAGTAATCTACTCCTAATTAGAAACCCGGTACCTAAACAATGATTCCCGCTTCCTCCGTACCAAATAGTGTACTTTCCTTCCCTCAACGAGCCCTCCCCTGGCCAGCGAACCTCTTGCAGAGCCACGACATCCAAATTGTACCCATTTACCTCATTCGCGACCGATTTTAGCCCCCCTGCTGTGTTTAAACTCCTTACGTTCCACGTACCAATATTTAAATCCCTATATTTCAACTTGCGGCATGAATCCCCTAAAGCAGTCCCCACCCGGTGACCCGAACGGGGGACTAGTTTACCTCCGGATAATGAGCGTTTTACCTTAGGGAGATCCATGACTTTTTGTGGTGTTTGGTGAACTAAAGATATGTGAGTAGGGCGTTCAATCCTACGTCACACCCTCCAGCAAGTCTGGTGGGCCCCAACCTCCAGCAAGTCTGGAGGTCCCCTCCCTCCAGCAAGTCTGGAGGGCCCCTCTCATTGTTGGTCAGCGAGTCCATCGGACTTAGCCGGGAGGAACTTCCAAGGAGTTTCCACCGACCATCCCCACATCCGCCACCCGTGGGACGCTCCCCATATGCGGTAATGAGCCCGCGCGAGGTTGTATAGGCCAAACGGCTCAATATTTTTGAAGGCTATCTTTTTTCTCTATTTTCTGTTCAAATCATCTTACGATCCAAGTAGTTAGCAAAAGGATATTTACGAGTTTTTAGTATCTAATTAAATAGACAAAGTTTGCACCCCTCCAAATTGAAAACGCCAAAATTCCAAGAGTTTCCGTAAATAAAATAGTTGCAGGTTAAGATGAGATGAACGAGTAATAGTTTTAAGGTTAAGATGAGAGTTACGAATTTTTAGGCGTTATTTAGTCTGTACCACGGACTAAAGATGTTTCAATAAAAAAATTGTTTTTGAAAAGTGATATTTTTTTAAGCTGGAGTAATCTCTATTGAAGTTGGGTTTTACGGAATATTTGCCATTCGAATGCACGATTATTGTTTATTGGAGTTTTATTTAACTTATTTATCTTATATCATCATTTTTTTGGTGGTTAGGGTGGCAGACGTCATTTTCAGCTGTATAGTATGAAAATATTTAGGGATTTATTTAATATTTGTATATTTTAATAAGCACATTTTATGTATTTTTAAATATTAAATCTATTCATGTTTTAAATATGATCGTTTTAAAAGTATAAGTTAAAATGAATGCATAATTTTAATGATTACTTCAAATGGGCTCCATTTTCAAAGTCAACAAAATGTGAAAATAATTTCTTGTACATTATAACATTTAACGCCCCAATTCCAAGAGTTTTCGTAAATAAAATAGTTGTAGGTTACGATGAGATGAAACTATTTACGAAGTTTCAGGTGGATGTTAATAATGTCTGTACAATGGACTAGAAGTTCTGTGATTTACAAAAACAGATCGAGTTACGAGGTTTCCCTTGTAAGGTTTCTCTACCGTTGGTATAATAAATAGGGTTTATGTTAATTTAATGGTATTAATGAGTTCTTAGCTGTAAGATTTAAACTTTAGCTCCGTTAAAAATGTACTTCAAAAGTTTTATAATAGCCCAACATTGCCATGAAATAATTTCTATTCAAAGTAGAGCGGTGAGTACAAGTTGTGTAATGCCCACACTTGTTTTTTATTTTCACTTATTTATATATGAAATATATAGTAAAGGGAAGTATTGCGATCGTGAAAATTTTAGAATTTAAGTTTTCAACGGAAATACAGTTTTGAGGTCTCCTGAGTCCAAATAACCAAGTCCCGCAAAATGGTCTGTGTGTGTGTGTGTGTGTTAACGGTCTACCTCCAAAACGAAAAGTCGCACGAAAGTGAAATTGTATATTTAAGGTTTTTATATGCTAGGGATGTTATGGTAACTTTTTCGTCAAAATTGACTGACCGAAAGTGGGACTTTATATCATGTGCTAATCACATATTTACAATTTTCTCGGCAACGGCTCTAACGATTTTGATTAAATTAATTTTATTAGTGTAGAATTAAGCAATGTTAAATAAAATTTAATTTTTATTCTGATTGATGTTCTCTAAGAGGGCTTAAATGGCTAATCTTCAATATTAGCTTTCTCTAAAGTACCTGTATTTTTTTTTATTTGAAACAATTGACTATTTCACATTAATCTCTAATATATAAGATAGTTAAATATAAAATATGAAAGAATTTGATAAATAACTAAAGGAGAAATAAATAATCTTAACGGAGAATAGTTGTAATTGACCGCATCCGAACTCGTCCGAAAGATTATAACAGGCTTCCATACGTAACATGAGCTTAATATAATACGATTCCGACTATATTCTATAAATCTAAATACGCGGTTTTCATAAATGCAATTTTTGGTATTATTTAATATTTAATTGTGTGTATATATATATATATATATATATATATATATATATATATATATATATATATATATATATATATTGTACCTGGGACCCACACGTCAAAATGAAACGACAGACCTTAAACAAGCGACTGAAAATACTGTAGTCGCTTTTTTCTAAATCAAAATTGAAAGTTCGACAAAAACTAAATACATGCACTTACCTACTCAAACCCATATGGACATACGCTTCTTAGATTTACGGTTCGGCAAAAAAGACATACAAAAATTACAGTCATTTCAATCAAAAATTTTACGACTTATAACAGCAGCTCCCTGGTACGTCATCAACAAAACTTTACATAACGACTTTTGGCCAACTATAGACCAACACAAACGTACTCTCTACTCTCGTTTTCATCTCAAACTACACGGACTTCACAAACAGATTTATAAACGACATGGCTACGGCTGACATGCCCATCAGGAGGAGACTAAAAAGGAGCTGGATGAGAGATCTCCTCGCCTAAATGAAGTAATGACCAGGAAGAGGTGCTGCTGGGTACTATCCTTCCTCATGCCTTTAATGCCAACCTCATCATCAGAACACATCTGCTGATTGTCAACACTAGGTGCGGATAAACAGTTAAAGATAAAAAAAAAATGTATAGATTAAATCGATATAAATATTTAAATTTGTTTATATAAGGGTACTTATACAAATAAAAATACTCTCGATGAAATATTAATAACTAGTAGGCCCGTGCGAAAAATTCGCAAAGCAAATGCCAAATTAATAATAAAATAAAATAATGCAAGGTATCAAAAGATAAAGAAATCAAATGTTACTTTATCGATAAATATAATAACGAAGAAAACAAAAATTAATTTAAATCTTCATTTTTGTTTGGAACAAACATATTCACAAATTTCAGTAAGCTGTATCTTTGTTAAAAATAGGTCCGATTTCTATGTTTTTTTTTTTTTTCATTTTGTAGGGAATTTAGTAATGTTTTATATAATCATGGGCATAACCGAGGGAAAAGTGTGTAATTTTTTAGTTATTCGCAAATAAAGTTTGTTTTTTTTCATAACTTGTTTGCCTGGATTTTCGGGGTGATTGGACTAGTTTGCCCGCCTGAAGGAGAAGGAAGCCTTCGAAATTGGTGGCTCAATCTTAGGATTTGGTGAAGAATTAACGATGATATGGCTTGCCCATCAAAATCACCATCGATGAATAATATAAACTCCCCCTCTCTCGATCATAGAGACCTCAAGTCGACGAAATGAGACATGTAGTCAACGATAGTACTACAATTACTGTAAGGTTGTGTGGATACGAACCCTATGCCTTGCGTTATATTGAAAATAGTACGTTTTTGAGCTTAAATGGGCTGTACGTATCAAAATCTTCAAGATCCAATTTGTCCCGTATCGATCTATAGACCTACCACCGTTCTGTATCGACTTTATTTATTTTAGAAAGAAAAACAAAAGTGGAGAATACGATTCGCTATCCCCCCGTGAAATTCTGAATCCAACGGTACCTCATTCATGGTATTTGAGCATGACAGGAGCTTATATTTGGTACAAAACCGATTTCGAGTCTTACTGTAATAACATATGTGGGGATTATAGCGTCTATAATTTTTACTTTCACTTCTCCTTTTTCTGAAAACACTTATTTCTGCTAAGAGTAAGTGAAAGTTGTATGATGCGCGCACCACGCCAGATTTTTTATTATTGGTTTGTAATAATTTATCTCATGTTTCCTGGTGTAAGCGTAAAACTTAGGCCAAAACGTCGGCACAAACTAAAATAATTGCTTTTAACCAATTTTACTATACGAATTACTGTAATTGAATATACCGAACCCTCCCCTACCCCAAGCTCGTTGCTATTGTAAAGTAAGACGTAAGATTAAGTTTTCCTTAAAGCGACTCGGATAGGATTCGGTTCCAAATCCACTTACGGTACACTCGCCCAGACCGCGAGAGCATCGGGTCTGTAATGAACAAACAGAGACAAACTTCGCTGGCAGTTCGGCCTCCAATCTGCTTCTACCGCATTTCCGCCCAACTGGTAACGGCGCGCTCCTTGAATTCGGAAGGGGGACATTTTGTTTCGAGAGCACGTAGTGGCGTCTAATTTGCAAGTGTAGGTGTAAGCTGTGTAAACATCTCTGTCGGCAGTTCTTCCTTCTCTTTATAAAATCTTTAGATATGGCGAAATAAAAATTATATTTCGGCTCAATGGATTAATATAATAAAATTCTCTGGATGATTACGTATCTTTAATTAATTGTTACTACGATGGGACTGTTAGAACAGCATGACATTTGTTACAAATTTGTTCTAATATGTGAAATATATTAACGTGTTTATAAAATAGTTTAATGTGCTTTTTATTTTATTTTTTATTATTGAAATTTACAATTGTATTAAATGATAAATACAACAAGTACACCATCTTTGTAGTGTTTACACAGCAGAGATTAACGCCGTATCAATGAGTCTCCGATACGTCATGAAGAAGCCAGTTGCAAATGTGGTTGTGTTATCGGATTCCCTAAGTACTCTGAAAGCCATGAATAACATGTATCCAGACCATCCGGGGATACACTGCATTCTAAGTCTTATAAAAATGCTTCATGGAGTTGGATTATCTAGTCGCCTGGCCATATAGGAATTAAAGGAAATGAAATGGCTGATAGAGCATCAAAAGAAGCTCTTACTCTTCCAGAGCGCGGTGAAGTTTTTTGACACCATCTGAACTTGCACGACCTCTAAGAGAAACCATATCCTAAGAATGGCAAAGACGGTGGGACAACAGCGCACCTAGAAAATTAAAAACAATAAAGAAAGAGGTGCAACCGTGGACCAGCTCCAGACGCAGCAGTCGTAGAGAAGAGGTCGTCCTCACGCGGCTGAGGATTGGACATACTAGACTGACACACCTCCACCTCATAACAAAACATCTTATCCCAAAATGTCATAAGTGTAACCAATCACTAACTATAAAGCATGTTTTGGAAGAGTGCCCTTTTTACACCCCAAGATTAAAAGATCTCGGAATACCCCAGAATATATCAGCAGCCCTGGGAAATCAAGAAGAAATCGTTACCAAAGTTATAAAGTTCCTGGATAGTGAAAGACTTAAAAAACACACATGACAAGCTTATAATTAATGATCCTTTACAGATTTATTATTTTTTTATTTTTTTTATCTATTTATTTTTATTATTTTATATATTTATTTATTTTTTTTTAATTTTACTTTTTTTTTTACTTATTTATTTATTTTTTATTCTTTTTATTTTTATTTTTTCATTTGTTCATTTCAAATTCATTTGTTTATTAATCTCAATTCATTTATTGATTTTATTGCTACTTTTTTTAAAGTTTATTTATTTATATATTCTATCTTATTATCTATAAATGTCTATTATTATCCTTATTTATTTATTTTATTCTATCAATCCATTTCTTTTTTTTTGTACCAACCATCCAAATAGTATTAAGTGGTATTATTTAGCTGATTAGGCGCTTATGACCTGGATGTTTTGCGCCTAGACATCGAAACAAACAAACAAACAACAAGTAAATATGAAACAAGTAACATGACATGTACAACATGAAGAGAAACTACCCATTGGTAGCACTCCAATTATATTTCTATATTAGAAGATCCCGAGGCCATCTTCTTTTCAGACGCCTCGGAAGGTTATCAGGAATAGAAGAGGAAGCAAGATAGAAACAAGAGGGTTTGGATGGTTCAGAAGTTTATTATAGAAGGATATGTATCTGGATTGAGCTAAATCGGAAACATACGTTACATTAAGGTCGTTATGGATGATTTTATTTGTGACAATGTAGGGATCATTGAGGATTTTACGAAGGTTTTTGGATTGAAGTTATTGTATACGAGAGGTATTTGATGGTTTAGTAGAGCCCCAAAGCTCGATCCCGTAAGTCCAAATAGGCCTCATTATAGTAATATATATGAGTCTTTTTTAAATAGTTGGAAGTTGTGAGACGTTTGTCCAGGTGGAGTCCTATGTTTCGAATTTGTTCAACAGAAATAAGTGAGCTATTGTTGAAGGATACTGTAGGACAGGAAGTCATAGGTTTACGACGAAGAGTGAAAGTAATTTCATGGGATTTATTGGTGGAACATTTTTATTTTACCTTCTAATGGTCTTCTATCTTATTATATATTGCATGTCAGAAAAATATTTGTTACAAAACTTTATATTAAAAATTACATTTAGTAAAATACATACATGCTTAGTTGGATAATTTCCATTGTTAAATTTCTTGTTAATTAAAATGAACTTTGTATAAACTAACCCTTCTGTTGTAGAATTCCTCCTCCCCTGTATTTATTTATTTGGTACTGCTCCTGAATTATTATTTATATATATATATATTTTTTTTAATTATTTATAGTATGAGCATAGTGGCTATTTCACTTTTTTTTGTCAATTTTGTATTCGTCCCAAATATACTGTTACCGCATTCCTCTTGTGACGTCATGACGCCTTCATTAATCAGTGCTGCGGCCAGCTTTACTTCTTCCTACCTCTTTGGAAATCGATCGCCCAGGCTCGATACAAAATATCGATTGAGTTTTAAAAAAAAAACAGATGACAAAAAAAAAGAGACAGTTTATGGTGATAGAAAAAATTACAGTTTTTGTCGCTAATGTGAAAAATATACAATTTTACCTAGCGGCATAACAATTGTCTGGGTACCCGCTGTATTATATTATGTTTATTATAGTTGCAACTCTTTTAAGTTTTTTTAATTGGCAAGCATAATTTTATTTTTGTATTTTTTCTTTTATAAAACTTTACCATTTTTCCTTTTTATTCTGTAATTAATCTTTCTACAGCTGCATTTCTCATTTTTTGGATAACGTTATTCCCCTTTGTATTATTGTTTAAACTTTATTATTCATAGCTTTTGTTTTTTTCCCAAAACATTAAAATTATATATATCAATAGTTATTGGTGTATTTATTGAGTGAACGTACCAAAATCCCTTGAAATACAGATTTCTAATATATTTCCATGATTTTTTTGTTTGTTTTGTTTTATAGGTAATTCATTGAACTTTCAAATAATTATGAGTGCGATCAATAAAAAAAAAACTTTTTGAGTTATTTTCAAATAATGTTCCTTTTCCTTTATAGTAATTTCTCCTCAAATTTCGGTGAAATGTGACTATTTTTCCTAAAGGAAATTTAGAATAAAGTTGTGAGTTTTGTTTTCTGTATGAAGAATTATAAACAATTTTGTTAAATCCGTTGGTTATTGAAGAAGAACACAGCCGACCCTCGATATAGAGGATTGACGATAGCAGAAGGGCTTTGAATAGACAAGAGGGTCCAGTTTGGACAGGTTCAAGTGCCGCTGATATAGAGGCAGATCTGCCGATGACGGTTCGTGTTTAAACAAATCCAATTAAATGCCTCTCTCCAACTCACCCTGACGATTGCATAGCCATTGCATGCATATCATTGCATGAGTTTTTCCTATCGAGGAAATTCTATTAGGAGAAATAATCCATGCAATCGCTTGCATATAGAACACTTTTTTTATTTGAAACCAGACTATATTATGTGCCTATATTGTCTAGGAGTTCTCAAACTGGGTGCCGTAGTAATAATATTTTAATTTAATTTAAATTCAATTTGGTAAATATTTATAAGTTTATCAATTTATGTTTATTAGCAATTCTTGGGACTGAAAAAGTAAGATTAATAGAAACATTCTGTAATTTAAGTTAGGTAAAGATGATTGTGAACACTCAACTACTAAGGTCCTAAGTGTCCTGCGGTGTGTTTTTATATTTTTTCTTTTATTATATCTTATTAAACAATGTTTTTACTAACATAACTTAACGTAAATCACATATAGAATCGTAAAAAACTGATCCAAGTGGTTTTTGATGTCCTCTTCCTTTTGGGATTTCTTTCCATTCATGGAGTTCTGAAGAGGCCGGAATAAGTGGTAATCACTTGGAGCTAGGTCTGGTGAATAGGAAGGGTGGGGCAAAAGGTCTCATCCAAGGCTCAATAATTTATTGCAAGTGACCAGTAAGGTGTGGGGCTTTGCGTTGTCTTGGAACACAACACCCTTCCGATCATTCATAACTCTTCAGGATGTTCTCCTAATTCGATGTTACTATATCTGATGGAAATCTGAATGTTTTTTTATTTAATGCTTACATAAGGAATAAATAAATAAAAACTCCTTATAGGTTTTTATTTTTTATCTCCATTTGTAGTTGATGTCATTTTGTGTAGTTTGTGTGGCTCCGAATTTCTGCTAAATTTCTTATAGATAGCTAAAGTCGTATTGAAGTTATAACATTTTTTGTGATTTTCGAAATCATGTGAGAGACCCAAACAATAAGTCTATAAACACGGCCGAGCTTGTGCAAATGGTTTCTACGCTTGTGTGCGACACATTTAGGACCATAGCAATTTCTTGCACTGATTGGATAGGATTTTGATTAACAATGGCCTTAACATTGCTTGTATAAATTCCATGGACGAACTGAAATTCGTAGGAGACCAGCCCGTTGAGCATCATTGATGTCAAAATTTCCGGAATGAAATTTGGCAATCCAATTTTGACAGATGCGTTCGGTTAAGGCACCATCCCCATAAACACTGCAATTTTTTCTATAAGCTTCTGCACCACTCTTAACTTTTTAAAAATAATACAACGAAATATGCTGATAATGAATGATATTTTCTTTCATATTCACAGTGTAATAGCAAACACGATACTAAGCTAGTTTCAACAACAGTTAACAGATATAGTTGCTGACATATTAAAAACAGGATAAGAAATCCACCTTAAGGATTAATTCATCAGATAAGAAGTGTATCACAGTGACATAAAAATAAACAGAAAAAACAAAAGGACTTATTTGCCAACCCAATATATTTATCCTTCATACTTTTATGTTCTCCTCTACATTATATTAAATGTTTATCATGTTATAACTTTAAATTGAGTAATTAAGACTATTAAAATTTTATTTGTATTTATTTGTGACGAATTCGTGATTTCCAATCGAAACGTGTTCAATGAATTCTGTTCTGCTGGATCAGCTATCTATTGAGCATATATCGTTATATATATATATATATTTGAAAAAAATCTTTCGAGCTGAACTTCTCCCTCCTCCCCTCTCCCCCCCTCAAAAAAATTAAATCTGGATCCGCGAGGGTATACCACTACTATTAGTGCAAAAGGTCGTATGTAAAAATTTTCAACTATTATTATATTTATATTAATGGTTACATTTTATAAAGCATAAAGAAATAATGAGTTTTTATCCACTCTTGTAAAACAATAAATTTTCACATAAGACCTTTTGCACTAACAGTATTAAAATTCATGTTCAGTATGAATTTTTTTTTTATTAAGGGTAATCAAATACGGCACTCTTTTGTTGAATGTTAAAGGTTGATTGTATTTCCGAATCGGCTTCTCACAGATATTTTATTCTCCACGAAAAATTGTATACCTTGTAATATACAATGAAAACGGTGAGGAAGATATACTGACCTTACTTGGCAGACTTTTTTTTGTTTTACTATACATCACGAATACGAAGCTTCCCCATCCTGGTTAGAGAGGAAGCAAAGGTAACTAAAATCTCGACCTCCTAAATCTTTGCCAACTCGATCCCGACCTTCCTTAGGCAGTTATGGATCATCAACTTACCTCTCCCGAGGGTTAGGTTTCCGCTAACTTCGACTTGATTCCTCGGCCTAAAAGGGTCCCTCTATCCTGGAGGCTCCAGGTAGAGGACTTGGAAATCCGATCTACGGGATGGGTCTACCTTCACTTATCCATCCTTGTTCATGTAGCCAATTAGTCTCCTTTTGAAGCTACTCGATTTAATATTTTTCAATGCTATTTATTTTTCTTGATATTTTCTGCAATTTCTTCAACATTTTTAAAAATTATTTTTGTATAATACTAGTTGTCCCGTGCGAATAATTCGCAGAAAATTTTCTTTACTGAAGGAATAGAAAACAAAAAACGCTGCAAATTATTTCACAATGGTTTATTATTTCCAAACAATTATACATCTAAAGTACCATTACCTTCCGAGTTACAAAGAAAAATAAAACAAAAGGTGATTCCAATTATTGGACGAAACTGTTTTCCTTTAATCATTAGTAATATGCTAAAAAAAAATTAGCATTAGTTCAGTAACACATTTAAAATTTAAAAACCAAACCAAGGATATAACATTTGCAGTAGAACACATAAAAAAAAAACCGGAGACCATATCTTTGCTCCTAATTGTCCGATTTTAACGATTTTTTTTTGTTTTTTAGAAAATTTCGTAAACTCTTAAAAAACCATAATACAATATCCACAAAAAAGTAAAAACTTTTCGAGTTATTCGGAATTTAATATTACCATCCCTCGTAACTTTTCTTCCAGCTTCTTTTCGTTGAAGTATGTTATATAGATAAATTTAAATGGCGCCGAGAAAATGACTTTAGAAAAATTCATTGAAATCAGTTTATTCAGTTAGGAGCTACAGTCTATAGCAACGCAGGTTTTTCGGCCGCCATTTTGAAAGTTAAAGGTGGAGAGAAATGTCTATGAAGGAGGATCATCCTCGGGTGATCTCTGATTTTATATCAAAATTTGAAAAAAATCGGTCCAGTATTTTCGGAGAAAATGCGCGGACGGACAAAAATTTTTTTATTCGTTTTTCGAATTCGTTTCGTCTTGAAACGTGAAACCTCAAATTTTGAGAGGGGGTTATGTTTTTGAATTTTTTGGTCGATCACCATGTTTCATTATTGAAAATAATAAACTAAACTGGAAATAAGTAGAACCTACGTATTATCTGAGAGAGGAATTAATTATTTTTCCTTGGTTGATTACAATATTCCATTTAACATAACAGACCAAAATATTTGTACAAGTTGCTTTGCTGGAGCCTATTTTTAAACACTGACTTAAGAGGTAACATTCAAAATAAAGCCTCATTTGCTTTACTATTTTTCTGATTTTACTCATTTGCTCATTCAACAGAAAGGACTCATTTGCCAACCCAACATATATACCAGACCAATTGATTTCAGATATTTAATTTTAATTAATCGAATTCCTCTCGTATCCAGTTCTTACAATCCAAAATCCTTCGTAAAATCCTCAACGCTCCTTACTTTGTCACAAATAAAATCATCCATAAAGACCTTAATGTTCAATATGTTTCCGATCTGGCCCAATCTAGATACCTATCCTTCCATAGCAAACTGCAGAACCATCCGAACACTCTCGTTTCAAACCTTGCTTCCTCCTCGATCCCTGATAACCCTCCGAGGCGTCTGAAATGAAGGTGGCCTCGTGATCTACTTATGTAAATATATTATTATAGTGCTGCCAATGGGTAGTTTCTCAACAAGCGTTTTCATGTGATTGTATTATTACTGTGTGCATATTTACTAGTTGTATTTCTTTTTTATAATATAGTTGTAAATATCAATGATTAAAAAAAAAATTAATTAAAAATAATATATGTACATACATAATTATAATTGTCTATATTATAATGAAAACTTAATTTTTTATTCCGGTTGAAATGTACAAAGTTATACATTTCGAAATTCTTTTCCGAAAAATTGTTTCTCCCATAACATGATACGTCTTTTAATTGAGAAAAAGAGCGTTCAACGTGATCTGAGGTTTGTAACAGGTGACTGATTTTGTAACCACTGCTGGGTTCTTTGTCAATATTATTAATTCTAAATTATTAATTCTTCTAAATTATTAAAAAAGATAAAATGTACAAAAAAAAAATGCCTTTAAGAAATAATAAAGCTTATTATATATACCAGGAAAAAAAAATATAGTAAATGCAGTATCATTACAGAGGAAGAAATTATTAAGTATACTAAAACTAATTGGCTAATTGTCCGATTTTTACGATACTTTTTTTGTTTTGTAGGTAATTTAGTAACATTAATAATTATCATGGGTACTATACTTTTTGAGTTATGCTTAAATAAAGTTGTTTTCTCAGAAATTCCGGAGAGATAGAACACTATTTTCCACATGTGAAGAAGAATATCTTCAAAATGAGTTGTCAATCATTGGATTTGATTAAGAATTGACGAAGTTATGGCGTACCTACAAGAAAATACCTTTTAGAAATAATATATATAAAGATAACTAAGGATATAAAGATTACTATCGAACCCGTCAAAATATGGATAGTCTATATTTTCTTCAAAATTATAAACATTTTTGAAATATCAATATAAATATTGATTCTCTACCACCTAGGCGTATAAAAAATATGTTATTTTTCTCTTTAAATTAGTTAATGGAAGTATTGATTCTTCTACCCTCCTTAATAAAATTAATTTTCTAGTTTCTGTCTATCTTCGTCATCCTCAGTTTTCCCCCAGAAATTTCCATTCAACTATAGATCTGATTCAGCTAAATGCTAATTTATTTATTTAACAAATTTGGGCTAATCGAGTTTACTGAGTGAGAAAATTTGCTATTCAACTCTATTTAGGGACGGTCATTAATAGTCGATATTATCAAAATATCAATATTTTCCTCTACTAATCACATTATTTTATTTGAAAAATGCAATATAAGTATATTTTTTTTTTCTAAACATCAAGAAACTGTAATTTTACATACAGAGTAGCATCTCTGCGATATATGTTGTGATAAGCTTGTTTTGAAATTGGTGTAGTGACAACATGAAATATAGTGTTGCCCAAAATAGGTCTTGGTAGATGAAATAGAAATGTAAATATTTTTTTTATTATTCTGTTGTCCCTTTCGGGCAAATTACAGTTACAGAATAAATGCCTGTGTGGCCATACATAAAATTAATTATTTACTATTCCTATTAGGATTAAGATTTAGGCAAAACAATAAAACAATTACACTAAAACATACTGATATGTATAATACAAACGTGGGAAAAAAATAAAATAGCATAAGTAAAGAAAATCATTTCTGGGGGAACTTTAAAAAGTTCTCTTATCTACATTTCATGATCGCTCGGGTTGTGAAAGGAGTAGATGCTTAAAAAGGAGAGATTTAAATGAGGAAAAATCCTCCTCCTAAAGCCTTTCATCCTTCAGAAATATCCAACATCATTCACAGGTTACCTTCCCGCAAAGCTCCTGGACACGACCTAATTACATCCCAGATCCTAAAACTACTTCCTCGGAAAGCCATTCTATTCCTTACATATATATATAATGCTGTACTCCGATCAACATATTTTCCCGACCCTTGGAAACTATCCATTATCAAAATGATACATAAACCCAAAAAGCCACCAGAATACCCATCCTCTTACCGTCCTATCTCTCTTTTACCCATCATGGGAAAAGTCCTAGAAAAACTCATCCTAAAACGCCTGTACCCAATCCTAGATTCTAATCACATAATCCCAGATCACCAGTTTGGATTCCGCAGATCCCATTCCACTATCCAGCAATGCCATCGTGTGGTGGATGTTGTCTCCTCTGCATTAGAGCGCGGAATGTACTGCACGGGAGTCTTTCTCGATGTAGAACAGGCTTTTGATCGAGTCTGGCACCCGGGATTACTGTACAAACTCCGTAAATTCCTACATCCTACATACTTCCTCATTATCCGTTCCTATCTAACTGATAGATACTCAAAAGTCAATCACAATAATGCTTATTCATCCCTCTTTTCCCAGTCCGCTGGTGTTCCTCAAGGTAGTATCCTTGGTCCTATCCTTTACACAGTTTATACAGCTGACATCCCAACCCATCCTAATACTGTTATTACCACATATGCCGATGATACATGTGTTCTATCCGTTAATAATGACCCAACCATTGCATCCCAAACTCTTCAATCGCACATCACAAGCCTTGAAGAATGGTGTAAAAACTGGAGGATTAAAATAAATTCTAATAAATCCCATCAAATCACCTTTACCCTTCGACGTAAACCTATGACCTCATGTCCCACAGTATCCTTTAATAATACCCCACTTATCCCTGTTGAACAAATCCGATACCTTGGACTTCACTTGGACAAACGTCTAACTTGGAATCCTCATACCAGACTGAAACGACAAGAAACCGCTCGACGTTTCCGACTACTCCAACACTTACTAGACAAACGCTCTAAGCTTCCAGTAAATTACAAAAGACTTATATACATGACTACAATAAGACCTATTTGGACTTACGGAGTTGAGCTTTGGGGCTCCACTAAGCCATCAAATTCCTCTCGTATCCAATCCTTACAATCCAAAATCCTTCGGAAAATCCTCAATGCTCCTTACTTTGTCACCAATAAAATAATCCATAATGACCTTAATGTTCCTTATGTTTCCGATTTGGCCCAATCCAGATACCAATCTTTCCATAATAAACTTCAGAACCATCCGAATCCTCTCGTCTCTAACCTTGCTTCCTCTTCTATTCCTGATAACCCTCCGAGGCGTCTGAAAAGAAGATGGCCTCGAGATCTCTTATTGTAAATACATTTTGTTTTTAGAGTGCTACCAGTGGGTAGTTTCTCAACAAGTCATTTCATGTTTTTATTTTCTGTTATCAAATTTACTTAATGTATTTAATTTTTTAATACAGTTGTAAATATCATGTATAAATAAATAAAAAAAAAAAAAAAAAATGAGGAAACTGATTGTACATGTCGGATATCGGGAGGGATGGTATTCCAGGAGGAGACGACTTGTATTATTAAGTTAAAAATGTTTTTTTTTAAACGAATTAAGGTAAAATAGACACTAATACCTGACAATTTTAGTTACTGTATGTAAAGCATTGGTATAAACAATATACTTTTGCATTTAACTCTTCCAATGTTTCATTCGGGTTTAGCTAGGTTTCTCTATCTGAAAAAATTACAGTAATATATCTATAGTAATAAGCTAATAGATAACTGCAAGACCAAGACTGGGCGTATTTGGGCAATACTGATGAAATATTAATCAAAACTAAAACAAGAGGACAGAACAGATATATGAAACTGTGCCAAACACAGCTCGCTCTGTCGGCAGTGATTTAAAACATGAATTGGCAGGTGGGAGCTACTCCACGTGATCTATAGTTCATTTGTTCATTATAGTAAATCAAACCCATCGAGGAGTGGATCTAGGGCACAAATCATCAGGTATTTTTCTACCTCACCCAGGACCGTCACCTACTTTTGTTGCATTAATTCAGATCTAACACATCCTTTTAGTATTTTTTTTTTTTGTTTTGTTATTTATTCATTCATGGACATTTCCTTACTATATATTTCATATATAGCTAAGCGACAGTAGAAAATTTTTTGAAGGACTAACTGTGCAGTCCAGCACCAAAACAAGGACATCGATTTTAATGGAACTTATCTTAAGTCTTCTCCTTAATATTCTTTAAATATATATATATATATATATATATATATATATATATATATATATATATATATATATATATATATATATAGACAACATATCGATAAAAAAATTAAAAAAAAAAACTCAGAAAAAGTGAAAACTTCTTTAGGAGAGTGAATTAGATTGATCTGTCAGATTTTAACGCTCGGGTAAAGTCGACTAATTAAAATATTTTTATGTATGGATTAAAATATCTCAAAAACTAAAAATCGGTCTGCATACTGTATGTGAGGAAATGGTTCATCATTTCGTCCTCACTGTAATAACTTGTAATTCAAAATTGTGACCAGGAAAGCAAGTTAGAAAGGCGAAAAGGAAAAATTTGGTGTGTCCACTCATACAACTTTGCTACCTATTTCAGAAAAGTTTTTATATCTTTACATATGTCCATCAAGCAACAACAAAAAAAAAGAAAGATTTATTTTCCTGAAAATTGATCAAAGATAAGATTTGAGTACGATTTATTTGATAAACTAACGTAATGTAAACCGGCTTAAGGTAGATCAGTGTAAAATTTTCAATACTCACTAATATTGCTGATCAAAAATTGTTTGCCATAGCCTAATTTTGTCAAACAATAATCTCTGTTAAAAGTAAAGGAAATAGTGAAGCTTGTGTGATGCAGGCAACAGATTTTCTTACTTTCACTTAGTTATATTTTTTCTCTCTCATTCATCCCTTTCTGTCACCAGGATATAAACCCGTAATCTTACATTGGAAATTTAATAGCTGCGACTTTGGTTATAGTAGTACGAAATGAACGATTTTTATATAGTTCTGTGAGGAATTTCATTACCTTTAAAAAAAACACAGGGTAAACAGAGTTTTTTGGAGGCTTTGACTCGGGTGCTTTGAATCACATATCGAAAATTTGGCATGTTTTTCATTTATTGCGGAACAGATATTGTGCATGGAGAACCAATTTGTGTCACAAGCATCAGTAGTCAAAACCCCACAAAACAAAAAAAGATGCAACAAAATCAGTTCAGTAGTTCTCGAAAATTTTTCAGCACTGACAGACCAATGGCTAGAAATGTGTTTTTCGGACTCATGAGACTCTGAAATGTATAGATCCGTCCAAAACCGCATTTCGAAAATTTGACCTAATCGCAATACTCGCAATGCAAAGTAAAAATGAGAGTCTGCCAATCGATCTTGCTTCCTGTAAAAATGTTGGCTGATTTAAACAATATTAGTAAGTAATGTGCGTAAAGTTTATTAACTTGTATATATATATTTTAATATATAGGTTAAAATATTTCAGATACTAAAAATCGGACCTGTGTACTACAAGAGAGAAAAATATTCAGCATTTCATCTGCTTTGTAATGAGCTATTATTCAAAATTGTATCTTAACCCAACACCGTGTTAGAGAGTAGGAGAGGGAAAAATATTGTGTCCAAAACCAAATGATAATATATAGTACAAATCCTACAACGTTGAAATTTTATTTAGACAACATTATTAACAATATATAAAAAATAAGAAGAGAAATAATATAAATGATAATAGTAGTAGATTTTTAGGTATATTCGTAATTGCCCGGCTCTATTTTAGATATGTGTTCACTAACACAAAATAAACAAAACAGTTCATATTAAAAGGATGACCTGGGGCCCACACGTCAAAATGAAACGACAGATCTTAAACAAGCGATTGAGAATACTGTTCACACTTTTTATAAATCAAAATTGAAATGCGCCTCACAAATTTACGGTTCTGTGAAAAAGACACTTTTACAAAAACTACAGACATTTCAATCCAAAATTTTACGACTTATAACAGGATCTCATTGGTACGTTAACAACAAAACTTTACATAACGACTTACGACAACCAACTATCGACCAACACATACGCAATCTCTACTCCCGATTTCACGGACTTATTAACGACATGGCCACAGCTGACATGCCTATCAGGAGACGACTAAAGAGGAGCTGGATGAGAGATCTCCTTTCTTGAATTAAGGAAATAAATCAAGACCAGGAAGAAGTGCTGCTGGCTACCTTTTTTTTTCTTCATGCCTAAAGTGTCAATTTTTCGTATTAGTTACAGCACATCTGCTTTTTGTCAAGCCTGTCATGACATGTGTGGATGGAAATATGGAGACAAAAAAAATTATTAAACAGATATCAAAGGTTTAAGAAAGAAGGAATTTAGGTCACATTTAAGTGTGTTGTTGAACAAATATAGCAAAAAAAGGAAGCTTGAAAAGAATCTAACGAGTTACATTCAAAATTATTGGAAGAGTCTCACAATAGTGTCTATTACTTGGTTACTTTACCCTAATTGTGTTGAGATAGTAGCCATAGCAACCGGTTTACTTTTCATTATAATATTTTTCTCTGAAATTTTCATAATTTATTTATTACGAATGGAGTATCCACAGAAGAACAAGGGACTCAGTTGTGTAATATCCCTATTAATATACTAACTGCAATCCTCCCTAAATTGTAATTTCTTTAATCCCTGGATTACATCCAGGCAGCCTCCCCCCTCTCTCCCCCTCCCACACACACACACACAGAGGTATTCTACTCGTATAAGCTGGGTGTATCCTACCTCCCCCCCCCCTGCAGGAGGGTGTAGGACGTGACATTTTTAATGAATGACAATAACTCATTCAAAATGGCAAACCGCCAGCCACGGTCGTTGGACGGGTCGGACCTTTCTTCTGCTTTATTTCGTTAATTATTTCTTGTTGACGATATTTCAACAATTAACAAAAAATGTTGACATTTCCAATTCAATATTATTATGATATAATAATTATTATATAAATAAGTATGTTTTTTATACATTTTATTAAGCCATTCGGCCTTTCGTTTCGAAATGGCGATCGAAAAACGTGTATCGCTGTAGATTAAAGCGCCAAAATGGCTGATTTTAATGTAACATGCTAAAGTATTCTCTTTATAGGCTTTTTAATTTATATTTATAAAATATTTATCTAAAATGGGGATCAAAAAAGAAAATCGATTCACAATTTTATCTGCAATTAACTCAAAATACACAATATTTTTGGTGCATTAAACCTACGAGCATTTGAAAGTTTTCCAAAAAGATTCATTGAAATCGATAACAATCATGTCCAATATAATATTTGTATGCCATAATGTTTATACATTTTCTTTGATTTACATTTTTTAGAAGAGCTCCATTGAAACTAATTTATGTTCGAAATATAGTTCAAATATTGTTTTGAAAAAAATAAAGTAGGTTTGACATTTTTCTTTGCCATTAACTCAAAAATTTAAGATTACAATTATTATAACTAAAAAATTAAATTTATAGATAGCATCAAAATGGCTGTAACGATTTTAATGAGATTTTGCTTAAGTCTTTTACTTCAAGACTTTTTACTTATGAAACATCATACATCATAAAGGCTGAAAAAATCTGAAAAATGGATTCAGACTTTCCGAATAGAAGCGTAGAATTTCTTTCGTTAAACGAATAGGCATTTAAAAGAAGAACAAAAGGAAGACAAAATATCGAAATCGAAAAGAATTATGTTTGATAGTTTTTTAGTTTTTGTTTTTTTACCATTTTCGGTTTGTATGTATATATTTTTAGCTGTAAAATAATGAAATAAAATCTACGGAATCAGTGGTTTCAAGTATTTTTTTTTTAATTTAAATTAATTCGCATTTTTACTTACCTATAACTCAAAAAGTACGAGATATAAAATATAAAAGTGAATGTACGAATAAATAACAGTAGAAAAAATAATGCTAAAAACATGCAAATTCAATAATGATTATGTTTCAAGATGTTTCATAAGATTCATCTTCGAGATCCCCAGGTGTTCACATGTTTCATTCTGGCACACCGAGTTGAAGTGGTTTTATCCTACTTCCATACAATTCCTCCTTGGTGTTTTCCTTTTCCAAGTCCTCAGAACCAAAAACTCTCCCTACATCCTGGAACTCCATATTCTACGTTCCTCTATCCACTCTCTTAATACCAGGTCTCAACCTATAGTTTTATATATCCTTTCCCATAAAACTACATCCTTCAGCAAATCCTTCGTCATTTGTGCTACATCCTTTTAGATACATTCCTTCAAACAACTCCTGTTCCATCACGTACATTCAAACTTCCGCAAACATGTAAAATTACTTGCTTCTGTATACTGTTTAATTTAAATCTACTGCACAATTGCAATAACAATCAACAATTAATTAGTTTGTATTTTTTATTATTCTAAGAAAGACTAAGACCCATAAATGTTTAACTCTGTTATTATTCTTAAGGGAATGTAGTCCCAGAATAAAATTATTTTTTCCTTTTCAATGATTATGATGGATTTTCGACCACTTGGTGCACTTTAGTAATCCCCACAAATATTATTAAAGTAAGGTTCAAAATCGGATTTGTACCAAATATAAGCTCCTGTCATGCTTAAATACAATGAATGGGATACCGTTAGATTCAGAATTTCACAGAGGGTTAGGCAATCATCTTATTTTTTTTCTTTTTAAAATAAATAAAGTCGATACAAACATTTTGCTAGGCTTCAATACTGGAACGATGGTAAGTAAATTGGACTATAAAGATTTTGATGCGTACTGCAACACCTTGATAGTTCCTTCCGAAGGGATTATCGGGCCCTGCGTTGTTAAGCCCCAAAACGTACTATTTTCGAGATAACGCAAGCCAATGGTTAAGGATAATGGTTAATGGATGGTACAATAGTTGAGGCAAAGAGATCACATCCACACAACCTTATGTAAATTGTAGTACTGTCATGGAATATATGTCTCATTTTGCAGTTTGTAATATTTATTGAAGCAATTTTTTTTTGGTAAGCCACATCCTCGTTAATTCTTTACCAAATCCCAAGATTGAGCTACCAACTTTGAAAGCTTCCTTCTCCTTCAGGCGAACAAAATAGTCCAATCACCCCAAAAAATCAGGCAAAAAAGAAAATCGATAACTCCAGATTATTTATTATGTATATTAAGAGAAATATGCACGTATATGCAGCTACTATATTACACACTACATGTATACGCCTAATAATAAAAATTTTAAACCTAAAAGCAATTATTTTTTAACAGATTTTGAAAGACTACTCAAATATCATCTCCATTCCCACATATATTATTACAGTAAGGCTCGAAATCGGTTTTGTACCAAATATAAGCTCCTGTCATGCTCAAATACCGTTGGATTCAGAATTTCACGGGGGGTTAGCGAATGGTATTCTCTAATTTTGTTTTTCTGTCTTAAATAAGTAAATTCGATACAAACATTTTGCTAGACTTCAATACTGGAACGGTGGTAAGTCTTAAGATCGATACGGGACAAATTGGTTTTTGAATATTCTGATGCGTCCTGCGTTTTTAAGTCCAAAAACGTACTATGTTCGAGATAACGCAAGGCATAGGGTTCGCATCCACACAACCTTATGTTAATTGTACTACTGTCATTGAATATATGTCTCATTTCCTCGACTTGAGATCCATATGATCGAGAGGAGGAGTTTATATTATTTATCGAAGGATTTTTTTATCGGTAAGCCACCGAATCCAGAGATTGAGCCACCAATTTTGATGGCTTCCTTCTCCTTCAGGTTGACAAAATAGTTGAATCACCCCTAAAATTCAGGCAAAAAAGTTGTGTAAGAAATAAATCTTTCAAAATGACACACTTTTCCCTAAATATCATACTTTTACCTTGCTGAATATCATCGAAATCGGACAATTTTTAGCAAAGATACAGCTTATTGAAATTCGTAAACATGTTGGTTCCAAACATTAATGAGGTTTTAATTTAATTTTTGTTTCCTTGTCGATTATATTTATCGACAAAGTAACAATTGATTTCTTTATTTTATGATAAGTTGTATTATTTTATTTTCTTATGAATTAGACATTTGATAACTTAATAATATTCTGTGTGAATTGTTTCGAACGGGCCTACTAGTAATTAAATAATTAAAGTATCGAAATAAAAACGATAGATATACATTGTATCAGTCGAAGTGTATTTACCATTGACGACAGTCCTATAGCCTGTCTGATATCTTTCAATCCTCGGTAAAGGGATCGAGATCTGAGAGACAATATATCCAACTGTTTTCACTTCTATCTGTCGGCTGGGCCAGCGAGATATGAAAACTTTTTGTGTCCTTCAGGAACGAGCACTCTTCTGAAGAGATATGGTCAGTGGTTGTTATTTCTACCAATCGGGTGGACCTATACTGGGATTGGATTCTGGGCGTAATGTGGGCTTCTAGAATAGAATTCCGTCTCTTATTTGGATTTTTTTTTTTATTTTATAAATTGTACGTGGCATGTTATTTTATTATAAAAACGGTGCAAATTATTTCACAATGGTTTATTATTTCCAAACAATTATACATCTAAAGCAACATTACCTTCGTAGCAACAAAACAAATAAATAAAAGAAGATTCCAATTGTTGGCCTAAATATTTTTTTTTTTCTGAATCATCACTAGTCTTTTCCTGAATAAAATAGCATCATTTCAGTAAAACATTTAAAAATCAAAATCCAAAACAAAGGATGTAACCTCTGTAATAGAACATACACAAAATATCTAGAGATCATATTTTTGCTCCATATTGTCCGATTTTAACTTTTTTTTTGTAGGAAATTTTGTGAACTTTTAAATAACAATATACAATATCAACAAAAAGTAAATACTTTTTGAGTTATTTAAATCTAATTTTACCACCCCTCATAACTTTTTTTCAGCTTGTTTTCGTTGAACAGTGTTATATAAATATATTTAAAGGACATCAAGAAAAAGAAGGCCAAGTTCTATAAAATTTTTTATTTTCTTCTTAAAACCGGTGCAAGATAAAGTAAAATTTTAAAAACCATACGCCATATACAATTACAATTTCTGTGGTCTGTACTATGCTTTTCTCTAGTCCCTTGATTTGAAACTTTTCCATCAGCAAAATTCATAAACCCGCAAAATGTGCCTCGCTTAAAAATTTTGATGGTGCAACTTGCGTGCCCTCCTGGAAGAGCTCGTGATTATTTTCCTTCTCAATCAATGCCTGACATGTTATTATTTCTTGTACTTTCAGAACCTTTGCTGATTATCAACATAAAGTTGACAAGTGGAAAATACTTTTTTTTTAAATTTTAATTTCTATTATTAAAATTTACAACTGCATTAAATGATAAATACAATAATTAAACATGAAACAAGTAACATAACATCTACAACATGAAGAGAATCTACCCATTGTTAGCTCTCTAATTATATTTCTATATTAGAAGGGGAAGCAAGCTTGGAAACAAAAGGGTTCTGATGGTTCAGGAGTTTATTATGGAAGGATATCTGGATTGGGCTATATCGGAAACAAATGGTACATTAAGGTCATTATGGATGATTTTATTTGTGACAAAGTAGGAAGCATTGAGGAAAAATAATATATAGCCTTCACCTCCTCAGTAAAAAACCTAGGCATTTTCATAGACCAAACCCTATCCTGGAAACACCATATTGCTCACATTACCCGACAGTCAATTTGTACCTTGAAACTATTCCATCGCTTCCGCCATCTCCACACGTAGACTCCTGGTAACTTCCCTCATCTTCCCCCACCTTGATTACGGCTGCGTGGTGTACGGTGGCCTCTCGGCAGAACTCGGGGAGAGACTGAAAAGAATTATGAATGCCTTCGTAAGATTTGTCACAGGGGCCCTGAGGTATTCCCGTGTCTTAACTTCCTTCCGAAGACAATATTTCCTATTCACATTCCTTTACCAAATAATCAATAGTCATTGTCCGTCCTACGCATACAATCTCCTACAATTCAAATCATCTATCCACACCCTCTCCACAAGATCTCGTCCTTCTGGCCTTTACACTCCTTTCCACAGATCTGCATCATTTAAACATTCCTTCGTTGTCCGTTCCACCGCATTCTGGAATTCTATCCCACTAAAAATCCGCCATGCATCATCCTTATCCACCTTTAAAACCCTCTTATTCCAATTCCTCTTCACAATCCAATCAGACGCTGGTTAAATACATACTATGTTATAAGGATTTAATTTTCTTTAGACATTATTTTTTTCTCTTATTTTTTATTGTTTTATTCTGTGTTGAACGTGAATTTTCATCACCACTCACTAAGCATTGTGAGTAGATAAAATTTGTCTTCCTTAAGTTCTAATTTGTTATTCATGGAATGTATTTCAGTGAAATGTATTTTATTTCTAATTATCTTCAACATACTTCTCGCTATGTGTATATATAGACTTTATTTTATTTTCTCTTCTCTTAATCTTTACGCATAATCACTTAAATATCTTAGGGAACATATGTATATCATTATTTGTTTTTTTATATATTTTTTTGTTTTAGTTTTTACAATTTCTTTCCCTACATATTAACAGTTATTATTTTTTTTTAAAATTTTTATATTCCATCACTACAATGCTTTACCTATAAAATAGATTTTACTTTCCTTTATAATTTCATTCAGTGATTATTATGCAATTATTTTAGCTTCATTATTGTAGTACTGAACCCCTATTACCAAACTGTCCTCGTTAATTTATCCTAAGAGCATAATTAATACTTAATGTATTACATGTATTTTGTCATTATTCATTTAATAAGTCTTTTGACCAGATTTGTAGTTAATATATATGAACAATACTGTTATTCTAAAGGGACCTAGTCCCAGAATAAAGATGATTTTTCTATTTCTATTTCTATTTCTATAAAGCTGAAAAAAAATATATGATTTTTTTTTTACTCCTAGGTCTTTTGTTTTCATGTTCGTGGAAAGGTCCTTTTGAATTTTTTTTTCGGGTGATAAAACTCTGTTTCCTGACCTGTACGCCGTTCCGAAAAAGGACCGACATGTCACTGCCATGAAATAGGAAAACGAATGTGACAAAAAGCAGCAGTAACAGAGTCGGCGGGTACTGAATTGGCGAATTATACAAAGCTGTTCCGAAACACGGAGGACTGCCGCGCTCTGGGACAACTCTGGGGAAACATTATAACTGTGAAATTGCATAAATTGAGTTTGCACTACATCCCCCCCCCACCGACACTGTGTAAATAGTTTTCTAGTCGAGCGGGCTGTTTGTTCAACCCTACATGAAATTTCTATTGTGCATTAAATTTATTATTATTTATTGCTTACATTTAAATTACCAAATATTTCGACGAAATTCAAACTAAATTATTGCTCAATATAATGGAATTAAAAGCTCAGAGCAGTGAAATGAAAACCACAGGGATATGGAAATAGTTCATTGAAGCTTAGCCTGGTTAATTAATGAGCTTCGAAATTAGAGAAACAAGAACAAAAAATAAATAAATTATACTCTGTAATTAGTAAACACAGCGTTGTCCTGATGTCTTTTGTAATTATTTATGTTCACTTGGCTGTTACATGAACAAATATTTTCAAAACGTATGCAGCATAGCATTTGTATCTGGCCATAAATAGCTGAATCCAATTCTTTAAAAAAAATGTTTTAATTAAAATTTGCAACTGTATTTTTAATATCATTTATTGAATATTAATACATTCTGCCACATTGAAGGGTATTCATGTTAGAGCTATAGTAATATAAATAACTTCTTTTTTTTTTATTTCTCAATGACATTTACAACTGTATTACATAAATACATCAAGTAAATTTGGACATAATAGATATAATGACATGAATACACTTGCTGAGTAACTACGCAATGGTAGCACTCTAATGATATGACTACATTAGGAGATCACGGGGCCATCTTCTTTTCAGATGCCTCGGAGGGTTATCAGGAATTGAAGAGGAAGCAAGGTTAGAAACGAGAGGGTTAGGATGATTCTGAAGTTTATTATGGAAGGATAGGTATCTGGATTGGGCCAGATCTGAAACATAAGGAACATTAAGATCTTTATGGATAATTTTATTAGTGACAAAGTAAGGAGCATTGAGGATTTTTCGAAGGATTTTGGATTGTAAGGATTGGATGTTAGAGGAATTCGATGGTTTAGTGGAGCCACATAGCTCAACTCCGTAAGTCCAAATAGGTCTTATTATAGTCAAGTATATTATATTAAAATTATAAAAATAAAATTATAGTCTTTTGTAATTAATGGGAAGTTTAGAGCGTTTGTCTTGTAAGTGCTGAAGTAATCGGAAATGTCGAGCGGTTTCTTGTCGTTTCAGTCTAGTATGAGGATTCCAAGTTAGTCGTTTGTCCAGGTGGAGTCCTAGGTATCGGATTTGCTCAACAGAGATAAGTGGAGCATTGTTAAAGGAAACTGTAGGACAGGAAGTCGTTGGTTTACGACGAAGGATAAATAACTAGAATCGAGAAAATAAAGAAAAATAAATTAAATACGAAAATTAATACACATATGTACAGAAAATAAAATAATAGATAGAATCTAAATGATGTTATTATAAATAAAACATATTCACACCTATGTACAATATTTACATTCTTCCAAGTGTGGCAGCAAAAGCTGGACTCCAGGAGATCCCAGTGCTTCTCTGTCAACCGCGTCACTGTTATTGGAATCCAGTGGAGACTTATGGAGAGGGCTAGAGTGACAGACGCTCTGGACTTGAGTGGAGAATCTGGCCATTACCAGGACTCTAATATATACATATTTACAAAAGGTTGCGGGGTCATTGCCGTTTTAACTTCCGGAGAAGATTGTAGGGATGGCTGGAGAAAGATAAGGATTTGGATAATGAGTGAAGTTCTGGTGAAATTTGGAAAATTTGTCTGTAAATCATGAACAAATGGGATATGAAGTCATTTTACAGGGTATTATTAGTTGCAAAGAAGGGAGCATCGACTATTGTTCCGAGGACTTTAGATTGGACGGATTGAATGCGTTTGATGTTTAATTTTGCTGCCTCCCACAGTTCTACTCCGTAGGCCCGAATAGGCTTTAAGATTTTCTTGTAACTGTATTAATTAAAAAATACAAGTAAAAGTCTATTAGTAATATGGTATATATAGACTTGAAAATAAACTGCCCATCGGTAGAACTCCAGTACTGATTCTATATAAAAGCTGCCGAGGCCATCTTATTTTCATACGCCTAGAAAGATTATCAGCAATTGAAGAGGATGTAAGGTCATTAACAGGTGGTTTGTGTGGGTAATTGTAATAATATTACAAGTACATTTTGTAATAATTTTGTAGATTTTGGATTTGGTAATAATTTGATATGAGAGGAATTTGATGATTGTGGACTCACAACTTAACTCTATAATTCTCAATAGGTCTTATTACTTAAATACTTAGATCTAATTCATTAATTAAGTATTTAGTTGCGTAGTAATTAAAATCGTCTTACTGTACTAAAACGAGGAGAAATCGCTCAACGTTTCCGACTACTTCAGCACTTATTAGACAAGCATCCGAAACTTCCTATTAATTACAATAGACTCATATAAATGACTATGATAAGGCCTATATGGACTTACGTTGTTCAGCTTTGGGGCTCCACTAAACAGTAGACTTCACTAATCCTTATAATCAAAAATTCTCTATGGTCCTTAATTTGTTACAAAGAAGCTCATCCATGACGACCTTAATGTTCCGTATGTTTTCAATTTGACCCAATCCAAATAGCCATCCTTCCATAGTTAACTTTAGAACCATCCGTACCATCTCGTTTCTAACCTTGCTTCCTCTTCGATCTCCGCAAACCGTCTAAAAAGAAGGTGGCCTCATGATCTCCTAATATATAAATTGTATTAGAATGCTAACCATAGCTAGTTTCTCTTCATGTCTTTTTATGCCACTATATTTCACTTTTCACATTTATCAGATTTTTTTTTCACTTAATACAGTTATGAATTTCATTAATAAAAAAAAAATAAAAATAACGTGTGTGCTTTAGACCACACGACAGAAGTGAAAACACCGACAAATCGAGATTAATAATATGAAATACAAATTACAAATAATAACTCATTACAAATAAGATAAGATGAGATAATGCTGAACATTTCATTCTCTTAAAGCATGTTGGCCCGACTTTTAGTTTCTGAGATATTTTAATCCATATCTTTCGTAAAACTCGTTATCACTTGGTTGTCAACACTATTTTTCCTTTTCGACTCTTATACACGGCGTCACGTTAAGATACAATTTTGGATAATAGCTCATTACAAAGAGAATGAAAAGCTGAATATTTCACTCGGATACAGTATGCAGGTCCGATTTTTAGTTTCTGAGATATTTTAATCAATATCTTTCGTAAAACTCGTTATCATTTGGTTGTCAACACTATTTTTCCTTTTCGCCTCTTATACACGGCGTCGCGTTAAAATACAATTTGGAATAATAGCTCATTACAAACAGAATAAAAAGCTGAATATTTCACTCACATACAGTATTCAGGTCCGGTTTTTAGTTTCTGAGATATTTTAATCCATGTATTTCATAAACCCGTTATCATTTGGTTGTCAACACTATTTTTCCTTTTCGACTCTCATACACGGCGTCACGTTAAGATACAATTTTGGATAATAGCTCATTACAAAGAGAATGAAAAGCTGAATATTTCACTCGGATACAGTATGCAGGTCCGATTTTTAGTTTCTGAGATATTTTAATCAATATCTTTCGTAAAACTCGTTATCATTTGGTTGTCAACACTATTTTTCCTTTTCGACTCTTTTACGCGGCGTCGCGTTAAGATACAATTTTGAAAAATAGATTATTACAGAGAGAATGAAACGCTGAATAATTCCCAGGCTTACCGTTTGCAGATTAGATTTTTAATTTCGGAGATATTTTACTTCATATCTTTCATAAAACTCGTTATCATTTGGTTGTCGACGCTATTTTTTCTTTTTCACCTCTTTAACACGGCGAGGCTTTAAGATACAATTTTGAATAATAGCTCATTACAAAGAGAATAAAAAGCTGAATATTTCACTCGCTTACAGCATGTAAACTTTTAGTTTCTGAGATATTTTAATCCATATCTTTCGTAAAACTCGTTATCATTTGGCTGTCGAAACTATTTTTTCCTTTTCGCCTCTGTTACATCGCGTCGCATTAAGGTACAATTTTGAATAATAGCTCATAACAGAACGAATGAAATTCTGAATAATTCCCTCGCTAACAGTTTGCAGATTAGATTTTTATTTTCTGAGATATTTTAATTCATATAAAAAAACATTTCAATTATTCGACTGTAGCCGACTTTAAAAAAAAAAAAGTCCATGCTACACACATTGATTGATGAATTTAGAATGCTCACATCTCTGGAAATGCCCTGATTTAATCGTGTAAGCACCAGACGGAAAGACAAAAAAAAAATGTTGTGTATTCAAAATCATTCCGATGTACAGAATTAAAACATAATTTGTTTGATCCTTTCAGAAGCCCCATAAAGAATGATACTCATACAAAATATATTATCGCGTTAAATTGAAGAATTTTAAATTCAAAACAGATAGCTTGTATAATAATTCAAACATTTTATAACCTCTTTTAGGTTCTAAGAGGGTTGTTTTATAAAGAATTAGATAAGCTTGTAAACTTGAGATTGCCGTGTCTGATGAGTAAGGAACCAAATTAAGATTTATTCTTCATTCATTAGCGAACTCCTTCCTAAAAAAAGAAGTTTTTCTTAACTTTTTAATTTTTTCCCTTTTTCATCTTGACCGTGGTTTTGTTTAATTAACTGTCTTCAAACAACTGTGACATTCAGGTTGGATCAAAGATCGCGTGAGTTGTCTCTCATAAATGAGTTCATGTGAAAAAAATTACTTAAATCGATCTTGTCTTATATTTTTTATTTATTTATTTATTTTAAATGATATTTACAACTGTATACAAAAAAATACATCTAATAAATTTGCACATTGGTATAAAGACATGGAACACATGTTGAGAAGCTACCCATTGATAGCACTCTAATAATATGTCTATATTAGAAGATCACGTGGCCATCTTCTTTTCAGACGCCTCGGAGGGTTATCAGGAATCGAATAGGAAGCAAGGTTAGAGACAAGAGGATTGGGATGGTTATGAAGTTTATTATGGAAGGACAGATATCTGGATTGGGCCAAATCTGATACATAAGGAACATTAAGGTCATTATGGATAATTTTATTTGTAACAAAGTAAGGAGCATTGAGGATTTTACGAAGGATTTTGGATTGCAAGGACTGTATGCGAGAGGAATTTGAAGGCTTGGTGGAGCCCCATAGCTCAACCCCGTAAGTCCAAATAGGCCTTATTATAGTCATGTAAATCAGTCTTTTATAATTGATTGGAAGGTTAGAGCGTTTGTCTAGTAAGTGTTGAAGTAGTCGGAAACGTCGAGCGGTTTCTTGTCGTTTCAGTCTGGTATGAGGATTCCAAGTTAGACGTTTGTCCAGATGGAGTCCTAGGTAACGGATTTGTTCAACAGGAATAAGTGAGGTGTTGTTAAAGGATACTGAAGGACAGGAAGTCATTGGTTTACGACGAAGGGTGAAGGTAATTTGATGGAATTTATTGGAATTTATTTTAATTCTCCAGTTCTTACACCACTCTTCAAGGTTTGTGATGTGTGATTGAAGGGTTTGGGATGCAATAGATGGGTCGTTATTGACTGATAGGATACATGTGTCATCAGCATATGTGGTGATGACAGTTGTCTTATATAATTTGTTATTTTATATCTATATCTGTATATATTTGTTTTATTAGTAAACTAGCTGACCCCTGCCATTTGTATCTGATTTTAATACATTAAGGACTCGGTACAACTTCCATTCGATCGTACGTGAATCACATTTTTCCAAGGAAATTAAATAACATTTCCTTACTATATGTAAACTTTTAAATGTTTTTCTAAGATTGAAAAAAAAGTACCAAGACTCGTCTCGGTCTCGCATTTGGGCAACACTAACTGTACATAAGATATTATATTTAAATAATTAGGTATCTATCGGCCATTTATTCCAAAAAATCATCAAGTAACCTTTTAGAAAGTTAAATTAGTGAATAATTTGATGAATTTTCTCTTTGTTAAATCCCAACATTATTCACATACAATTAGTGTGACAACTTTTGACCTATCTATGGCAAAACAATGATAATCTCGCAATTTTGTTTTAATAAACTTTACAATGGAAAATAATCGGTTAATAACTAATGGTCTTACGATCTATAATCATTTATAGGTCAATTATTCAGATATACTTTCAAATCTCTGTAGGTATATATGAGCCTTTCGGTTGACAGAATGACTAACTGCAATTTCAACATTCTTTATTATTAACTTTAGAATTGCAATTATAAATATACTCCTACAGATCTCAAGGAAAGATTGTCAGAAAAGGATAAATAGTATGAAATAATGAACATGAAGAAGGGATATGAAGAAAGAAAAGAAAAAACAAAAAAAATAAATAAATAAAATAAATTTAAAAACAATAATTGCATATATTATATTATATATAATAATACAACAATTGTTACCATTTATATACTTCAGTTTAGAATCTTGTTATTTAGTTTACTCTGTTTTTATAGTTTAATTTTCTTAACATTTCAATGTACTTACTGTTTATAATTTTCATAGGTTTATTCCTCTCGTTTATAAATTTTATCTAAGTATTATGTAAATTCCACAATTTTCTATATCATTTTATATCTTGTCCGTTCTAGCCCCGAAGAAGACCTGCAAAGCCGGATCGAAACGTTGGCTTCAAATGAAATAGTTTTGCCAACATTTTAGTCTATTTATGACCGCCACCACGGACCATCTCCTAACTTTAAAATACAATGATCGACTATTAAGTATACAGTCAATAAAAATACTATCGATGGACTCCTAGGGACCTCAGACTTATTCTTCTACGTTTTCCATTCATTAGATTTTTTTGTTTTCGTTGACTAGAATAAATAGTGATATTTTAATTTTTATTTTATTTATTTTTTTTAAATTAAACACTTTATTCAGAAATATTACAATTTTTCACAGTTTAAGGACACTTATAATAGAGTTCAGAGAGTGCATTCATACCGTATATACAAAAATATAAATAAATAAAGTAATAACAAAAGAATAAGAAAAAAGAACAAGAGTAAAGAAAAAAATATATATATATACACATAAGTAAATAAAAATAGAAATAAAAGTAAAACAAACATCTTATATAAAACATACCTATATACATTATTTACAATTTGCCAGGTGATCTCCGAACCAATCCTGTCCCCTCCACATGTGGAGGGAAAAGGGAGGCTTAGGAGATCCCTACGCTTCTTCCTCAGCCACTTCACTGGTATTTAAAACCAGTGGAGGATGAGTAAGAGCGCTACAGCCACAGACACTCATGACTTGAGTGGAGAATCTGGCCATTGCTAGAACTCCAAAATATCCATATTTAATTTTTATAAATGAATTATATCACCCTGATAATAGTGTGTTGTATTTATATGAGTTACAGTGAACAATTGCTTTCGTGACCTGTCACGGTGACTCAAGAACAGGTTACAAAGCCTTATTACTGATACGACGGGGAATAGCAGAGAATGATACATAAAAAGCAAATGGGTTCCATTATGTTAAAATATGTGGACCCTCAAAGCAAACAGTTCGCCGGGAAATAACATTTTCACCTCTAACCCTTGTCTCCTTTATGCTCCCTCATTCTCATCTCTCTTAACATTTTTTTCTTTTTGTTTTTTTACTTCTTTCAGTTTACGACTGCTCAGAGTTTACAACGAAAATGTTATCTCTTCAAAGCAGGCTGGTGGCTTTAGATTTCACTTTATGGTCACCGTGACATATTTGTAACTGAGTACTTGCATGCCCCCCCCAAAAAATGCGTAAATTTCAAGTAATAAAGAATGTGTATAAGATTAAGACTGTACTGTTTAATTAATAATAAAAGGCTCATATTTCGTTGTAAACTTGAAATAACAATAGAGGTTTGGTCGCAGTCCGGAGAGCCGACATTATCTGATGAAAACTTTGAAAATTTTATATTTTTTAAAAATATTTATAACATTTATGTTTTTAAAAAATGCGATACTGATAGTCGGATCTTGCTGCTTGTAAAAATGTTGGCTGATTTTAAGAATATTAGGTAAGTAACTGAGGATCGAAACGGATAGTTCATTGTGAAGATTGTGAGAAAAAATTAAACAGCCAAAAAAAAAGCACTTGCTCAATCTCCACTGGGTTTAGCCCCAGTGATGCGGTTGAGAGAGAAGTGCAGGGATCTCCTGGAGTCATGCTTTTCCCTCCACGTTTGGAGGGACAAGTCTGGTTTGGAGTTCTCTCGCCAGATTGTAAATATTGTATATAACGTATGTATGTGTTCTTTTTATTTATTTATTTTTAGGTTATTCTATTCTTATTTATTGTATATATATTATTTTTCTGTATAATTTATTTTATTTAATGTATAGAGAGTGTGAATGTGATCTCTGAACACTATTATAAATTTCCTTTGAGACAGATTGTGCTATTTTTCAATAGATAAATTTTAAAAAAAATAGCCAAAAAAGCCATATTATTTTTTCTTTATCCTGTAATTTCTAAACAGTGCGTCGAAGCGAAAAACCTATTTATTTAAATTGAAGAACGTCCAATTTTGCTTCGAACGGGTACCTAAACCTAATAATTTAGTTAAGTGGTATGGTAGATAACCACAGTCCAATGAACCCTATTTTTTCCAAATTCGTAAAAAAAGTGTTTTTATTCGTTCCTAAACTTTAGGAATGTATAAGTTAACTATGCCAAACAATAAAAACATAGAAATTTGAATTAGTTAAGATACAATTTTGAATAATATTACAGAGAGGATGAAATGGAGAAAAAAATTATTTTTCGGTTGCTGAGAAAATTTATATTTGATGCTCTTTTCCAGATGCGAAATACCAATTTCGATTTTGTTTTTCTTTTAAAAATATTTGAAATATTTTTTGAAACATCAATTATCCACGACAGAGCTGTTATAAAAAATTGAAACCGAAAAAAGGCAATAAAATATATTATTCGACATGATTTTTTCGATTTCGAAGATTTTTTTTTCCATTAGAGAATTTAGGAATCATTCAAATACTTATAGGTTTTAAACCCTATATCTCTGCAACTAATCGTCCGATTTTCATGATTTTTTTTTTTCATTTTGTAAATAATTCAGGAACCTTTCAAATATTTTTTTGTATAATCCATCAATTGATATAATTTTGTTATGAACAAAAATTAAAATCGATCATATATTAATCAATTATCAAAATGAATTATTTTATAGCTGGGGATGATGAAACTGGGAAGCGAACAGGTTTGAGTAAATGAAGGCGATGGTCATTGCAGTCATTTAACTCGAGCATGGGTCATTTAATTCCGATTACTGATTAGCCCGGTCATTAATATTGTCCCACCAATGCTAACTGGATTACAGGATCATCAGTCCTATTTATGGCATTTCTCTGGGTCTCTTCCGGTTCTGTCCCTAGTTATAAAACTAAACCGAGTACCCTCCAAATGGGATACATTATTACACCAGTTTTTGTTTTTTTTTTACTTTTTGTGTTAATCTCATTTTGCTTCCTCCATACCGGTAGAGAAACATTGTATTCGTGTGAGAGATTAAAAAAAAAATATGTGCTCAGATTCCAAAATTTTAACTCGCGTTTTACGTTTCAGACATCAAGGATCAAATTTAATTCGGTGTCTGTCTGTAGTCAAATCGATGTGACTGACATATCATCTACTACCGTTTGTCCGATTTTCAAGAAATTTTCAGAGATTGTGCAGGTTGGCGTCTAGATGGTCCCATATCAATTTTACCAAATTCCACTTTGAACGCACAAATGCATTTTTTTTTAAATATGCCAATATTTCAGAAACTGCTCGTTCGATTTGGCTCGAAGCTAGATAAAAGGTAGGCAAGGTAGATTTTTTCCCACTACTTTCTCTTATAATTTATATTAATTTTTGATATAAAAAATAATTAAATATAGAAATAGAAATAGAAAATAACTTTATTGTGGGACAAAGTCCCTTTAGAATAACAAAGTAGAACATAATTAAAATACTACATCTGGCCAAAATAAAACAATAATAAAAAAGAGAAAGTAAAGAAAATATTAGTTAAACAAGCTATATACAGAAAAAAAAAATCTATATACAAAACACTTAAAACTATGATAAAACACTTAAGACTATGTACAGTAGGAAAAATTATAATTATAGTCTTTTGAAAAATAAAATAATAAAAAATACATTGAGTTCTTCTTTAAAATGAGGTGTGTTTCTGCTAACAAAGAAAAGACAAAGCTGACAATATAAAATATCAGTGTCTTTAAATAATGATTAATATGTAGACTCATCATTGTCAAATGCTAGAGGTACAGATTTAATTATATACCAATAAAAAATAATAATAAAAAAAAAAAAAACAATAGATGCGGTCAGTGGCATTAAGAGCCGGAAAATATTGTAATATCCCTAGTGAAGTTCCCAGTATAGAATAGCACTGTCGTTTGATGATGACTAGAAATGTATAATATCGAAAGTTTAGCAAGTATCTGACTGTTTTTGGGATAGGAATTGGAATGGGATGGATTTGAATGTGGATATGGAGGGGGAATGCCGAATTTTGTTAGGTAGAGAATTCCAGAAATTGACAGCACGATCTATAAAGGAATTCTGAAATGAGGCAGATCTGTGCGAAGGGATGTAGAGGTAAGAAGGTCGAGATCTTGTTGAAAGGGAATGGACTGAGGACTTGAATTGGAGAAGGTTGTAGGCTTAAGAAGGACGATGGTTGTTAATGATTTGATAGAGGAATGTACCCAAGTCATAAATATAATATATGAAACAATTTGAAAATTAACTGAAGGAGAAATAAGAGATCGGAACGGCTTATAGTTGAAATGGAGGAACGAAAGGAATACGAGCGCTCCCGAAGCTTACCGGAAATATTAAAACAAGCTTCCATACGTAACATGAGCTTAACATCATACAAACTCGGACAATATTATGTACATTTCATGAATGCTATCGTTGGTATTATTTAATATTTAATTGTATAGATTACACCGTATAAAAATTTATATCTGCAAGAATAATTAAACAAATACAAATACCCACAATGAAATTTAAATAAATATATCGTCTATAATTTTTACTTTCACTTTCCCTTTGTCTGAAAATACTTATTTCTTCTAAGAAGGGTGTGGTAAGTGAAAGTCGTATAATGGGCGCACCAAATTTGTTTGCGTTATTATGTGGGCTCTATGTCATTCTTCTGTCGAAAATTAAAAGTAATATGTTATGATTTATCTTGGTTTAATCGAATTTTCCAATTTTATCTTATTTCATTTAATACTTCATTTTGTTTTTTAAAAAGATTTTCATTTCAATTGTTGATGATTTAATAATACATAAATGCTTAAACTAACAACAAATAAAAATAGTGGAGCTCTGTATATTGGTTTATTATTTTCAATAATGAGCTATTGTAATCGACCAAAAAAATTAAAAATAGAACCCCCTTCAAAATTTGAGGTTTTACATTTCAGGATATGTATAATTCGAAAATCAAATAATTATTTTTTGCCCGTCCGCCGTCCGTGTATTTTCTCCGAAACTAGTAGGCAGATTTTTTTTAAATATTGATTTAAAGTCATCCGAGGATGATCCTCCTACATCGCCATCACTATCCCCCTTTTAATTTCAAAATGACGGCCGAACAACCTGTGATGCTGTAGACTGTCGCTTCTAAACGAATGAACCGATTTCAATGAAACATGGCTAAAGTCTTCTTCTCGATGCCCTTTAAATTTATCTATAGAAGTTGAAAAAGCTGAATGAAAAGAAGCTGGGATACAAGGTACATGGGTTGGTAAAATTAGATTCCGAATATCTCAAAAAGTATAAACTTTTTTGAATATTTATAGTTGACCGTTGCATTATAAAGTAAGGAGATGGTCCGGGGAGGCGGTCATAAATAGGCTAAATAGTGGCAAAACTATTTTATTAAAAGCCTACGTTTCAACCCAACTTTACAGGTCTCCTGCAGGGAGATGTGTTCAGCTAGGAGTTTCATTTAAAAACTCTGACTTTTTACTTTTTTTTTTTACACACCTCCCTAAAGAAGACCTGCAAAGTCGGGTCGAAACGTAGGCTTTTAATAACATAGTTTTATCACTATTTAGCCTATTTATGACCGCCGCCCCGGACAATCTCCTTCCTTTATACAGTTTTTTGTTGATATTAAGGTTATTTTAAAAGTTAACGAAATTTCATAAAAATCCAAAAAAAAAGTTAAAATCTGTCAATTTGGAGCAAAGATATGCTCTCTAGATATTTTTTGTATGTTCTACTGCAACGGTTTTTTTTTTTTTTTTTTTTTAGCAAATTAGTAAGTGGAAAAAAAGTAGTTTAGGTCAATAATAAGAATCTCTTTTTATTTTAATTATTGTTACTAGGAAAATAATTTAACTTTAGATGTATATTTGTTTGGGAATAATAAACCATTGTGAAATAATTTGCAGCGATTTTTTTTTTTAAATAAAAGCCTGGATAAAAAGACTGCAATTCAGTGCACTTTAGTACAACATGCATATGACATGTTACCCCCGACTGAACCATTATTTAGGTTATGCACAGCAAGGCTGATAGGTTTCGGGACTGGGTACCCTTTGAGTAGATAGGGGCCCAATATCCTCCGCATGGACCCCGAGCTGTCAACTCGGGTCATGTAAAAATTATCTGCGAGGTTATTGGAACCCATATCTGCCAGGAGCCGAGTCTGTCACTCAGACCCCATCCACTTACCGGGCGGGCTTATCAGCTTTATTTCCCCTTTCTTATATTATATCTGCTTTCTGCTTCGTTGCCCTCAACCACAAAGGGGCCAAACTGTAAATAGATTTTTGGTGGAATACTCTAGTGTGTGTGTAGGGTGGGGGAGATCTATGAGGCGTTAGGACCACGGGCGGATCTACGGGGGGGGGGAGGGGGGGCTTTCGGGCTGAAGCCCCCCCAAAATGGTAAAATATAACCATGTTTTATCGGAAAAAATACTAAAAAATTATCTCTTAAAGTATAATTATTCGTGTAATTACATTTAAAAGGGCTTTAGGAATCACTTAAACACCAGTTCGTATAAGTACTTAGTTTCTTTCGTATTTTCCAAAGTAATTATCGTTACTTTTATGAAAAAAAAGCTTTCGGGCTGAAGCTCCCCCCCCCAAAAAAAAAAATTAAATCCTGGATCCGCTAGTGGTTAGGACCACATCTGTCTTTTCGATAGCCTTTTCGATAAGCTATTTCCATACTACTTTAGAAGTGCGAGTAAAATAGTATCCGTTTTTATCAAATTATTAACATACATCTAAAACTTTGTGAATGATTTCATCTTATGAACCAATAATTATTTTATTTATGATTTTTTTTTTTTTTGGAAATGGGATGTTTTCAAGCTGGAGATCGGTAAAGTTTTTTTATTTAATGTACTACTAAAAATTCATGATTACACTTTGTTGTTGGCAATGATACCTTCCAATTAAACAACAATTGATTTATTTATTTTATTTCCAAATTACATGTTAACGGTTTGGGATATTTACTCCCATCTTCAGAACTACAATCCCAATGTTTTTTTATTGATTCATGGCTTAAATCTGATGTGCTCCATTGTCAGGTTCTAAATTCATGTTATAATAAATTAAAGTAAATAGTATACAGAGCATCATCATGCCTTTAGACCAATTATTGGTTGTCTGCCATGGTGTATACAATTCTATTATTCACCATGGCAGACACCAAAAGCATGATGTTGCTCTGGATATTATCTACTTTAATTTATTATAACATGAATTTAAAACCTGTCAATGGAGCACATTAGATTTAAGGCATAAATCAACAAAAAAACATTGGGATTGTAGTTCTGAAGATGGGAGTAAATATCCCGAAACGTTAACATGTAATTTGGAAATACAACCAATAAATCAATGTTGTTTAATTGGAAGCCATCATTTCCAACAATGACGCTACATTTTATGAAAAACATGCTTTTCTCTTGTTGCACAGGGAGATCCCAATTCGTTTCACAGACAATAGTGGTCAAAATCTTACAAAACAGAAAATGAAGTAACAAAATCGTGGTCCTCTCGTTCCTGAGATAATCTTGGCTAAAATAAACAAATAGATAATCTATTGTCTGAAAATTAAAAGGACTTGTGTACGAACATTGAAAGAACTTTAAGTAGAAGATGGTGGTAGAAAATGTTTTTTTCTGGGTCAGAGGGCTCTGAAACGTTAAGATTCGTTGAAAACTGTCCATCGGAAAATTTTATCCGATCGCAATACTTTTCTTTCGTAGTACTGATAGGAAAGTAATAAAATGTATAGATAATAGAATACGCTACATCATAGCTAATACTGGTTCGACTCCCATAAATTTGCTTCTGTTTTGTAGCTAATTTAAGTATCTTTGCAAAGCTTATGTATCTCTGAAATTCACTTACAGTGGAAGATGATGGCTAAACCTGTATTTTTTGGACTAAGAGGGCTCTGTAACGTATAGATCCGTTGAAAACCGAAAACTTTCGATCGCAATACTTACTAACTTAGTAGCGTCAAGAAAGAAATGTTCAATGTTATTATAGCTAAGATGGCAACTTACCTTAATCTTATAAGAGCAGAAGAATACACAAAAGAATACAATCCTGGGTCAGGTCTTCGGTGCAATATGGCGGCGCCCATTAACCACCAAAAAGGTCAGCCTTTAAACACAGTTTCGTTCACTTGAAATCATTCAAATAATTTAACCTTTAAACACCGCTGCGTTCACTTTATGTCGTTCAAAAATTGTAGCCTTTTAACATATATAATCTATAAACCAACCTGTAGCGAAGACTAATGCCGCATATTATTTGTTAAAGTTGTAGAATTTTAAATGGATAACGGGAAGGAATATTTTTCTTTTGATAAATGGTTTTATATGTACAAGTAATATGATATTAAAAAAAAATTATCTGTATAATATTTTAGGAATTATTCAGATTGATCATCGGAATTAGGGTTTCACTTCTGGTTAGACTTTGATGAATCGACGATCGGGTTAGCCGGGTGTTAAATATTGAGACTGTTGGCTAGAAGTGTGCTAAGGAACAAGAGAGCAAGGAGGTGGAATCTAAATGCTAATAGGACGTGTTGAATTGTTAAAGAGCTCCCTCAAGAGGTGTTTAGCCAACAAGTCCCCGGATTTATATGGAAATGAGGACAGTGGCCTGGGAAACAATTAGCTCCCGGCCTACTCAGTTTGCTAAATATATACAACTAATAGCACATTTCTCTCTTAATGAATTTCGAATAAATGAATGAATCCATTCATAAAAATCTAGATTATATATAATACCATTTTCCGACTCTGAGGGGCGATGGATTTTGATGAATGAGGTATCAAACGAAAGAGGATTAAAAAAAAATTAAAATCAACAATAATGAATGAATAAAATATTTAAACTTAAATTGATTAAGAGTCGAATAGCTGGAATACAGAAAGCGTAGAAAGAATCCCACCACATATGCTGATGACACATGCATCCTATCAGTTAATAACGATCCAGCAATATCATCCCAAACTCTCCAATCACATATCTAAAAATAAAAATAAATCCCATTCAAATTACTCTTCGACGTAAACCTATGACTTTATGTCCAGAAATATCCTTTTACAATTCTTCACTTATCCCTGTTGTACAAATCTAGGAGTTCATCTGGACAAACTGGACAAACACTTAGAATCCTCATACAAGACTGAAGCGACAAGAAACAGCTCGACGTTGTCGACTATTTCAGCATTTACTAGACAAGCTTTCTATACATTACAAAAGACTCATATACATGACTATAATATGGCCAATCTGGACTTACGGAGTTTAGCTTTGGTGCTCCACTAAACCATCGAACTCCTCTCGTATCCAATTCTTGCAATCCAAAATCCTCAATGCTCCTTACTTTGTCACAAATAAAATCATCCATAACGACCTTAACGTACCATATGTTTCCTATTTAGCTCAATCTAGATACTTATCCTTCCATAATAAACTGCAGAACCATCCGAATCCTCTCGTTTCAAACCTTCCTTCCTCTTCGATACCTGATAATCCTCCAAGGTGTCTGAAAAGAAGATGGCCTCGTGATCTACTTATGTCAATATATTATTATAGTGTTAACAATGGGTAGTTTCTCAACAAGCGTTTACATGTGATTGTATTATTACCGCGTGCACATTTACTGGATATATTTTTAAATTTATACAGTTGTAAATATCATGAATAAGTAAAAATACAAAAAAAAAATCTACTTATGGATTTTATACTCTCAGTAATCGACTTTTATACTCTTAGCGATAGAACTAAATAAAATAGCTCTTCTGCTCCAAACAAATAGTTCTTCAGTGAGGACAATAATAGATTAGTTAAGTAATGAAGTTTAGCTATATCTGGAGGAAAATAAAACTTTAATATTATTTATTGAAGAGAAGATTCGTTGGGATGATCAGTAAAGAAAAAAAATTAAAAATAAATAAGTATATTTATTTTTGCCAACTTTTCGGCCCAAAGGTCCAGGCCTTCAGCAGGGCTGATCAAATGAAAGATTTCCGCAAGACTTCAAAACGTCGAATCTTTCCATTGACCAGCCCTAATGAAGGCCTGAACTTTGGGCCGAAACGTCGGCTAAAATAAATATAGAAGAGAAAGATGGTGGGATGATCAGTAAAAATAAAAATAAATAATTATATTTATTTTAACATTCGCTGACGTTTCGACCTGAAGTTCAGGCCTTCATCAGGGCTTAGAAAAGAACCAGATAAGAATAGGTATGAGAAACTATAAACATTAAATAATACAGAATTAAAATAAAAAAAAAGTGAAAGGTATAGACTAAAAAATGTAGGTAAGTAAAATGAAGTAGATAGACACATTAAAGTAAAGTACGTAGAATAATAACAATAACAGAGAACTAGAAAATAAATAATAATAACGGCAAAAAGCACGGACCAATGAAATAAACATAATCGAAATAAGTTACCATAAGAAATGAAAAATGGTAATATTATTTCTTATGTTTTTTCTAGCTACATTTTTTAGTCTACACCTTTCACCTTTTTAAATTTTAATTCTTTATTATTCAATGTTTATAGTTTCTCATACCTATTGTTATTTAGTTCTTTTCTTAGCCCTGATGAAGACTTCGGGTCGAATGTGAAAATAAATATAATTATTTATTTTTAATATTTTTATTTTTACTGATCATCCTATTATTCTTCTCTTCAATTATTCACTACAGTCAACAATTAATACACAATTATAATATTATTTATGTTTAATTAATGGTCTTAGTTTTGTATTATATATATGTTTTTGAGCTCAAAGGGCTTAATCTTAAACAATAATTGTAATACAAGAAGATAAGAAGAGGGATGTTATGTTATTCGGCTTGCGCTCCCCCCCCCCTGTCAGGAGAGTTAATGTACTGCCTCAAACAACCTACTTATCTAATTCCACTGTCTCCTGCAAAAAACTTATTATCTCATAACAAGCTAAATAATACGGTTCTCTCTATCTTTCTTATCTTGTTTTGTTTTGAATTATATATAAATATATATATATACATATATATATATATATATATATATATATATATATATATATATATACGTATGTATATCTTTACAACTTTTCCTTAATCGACCTTGTGAGTATATTAAATTTAAACGTAACTATTTAATTGGGAATAAGGTCACTTAATAATTATTTAATAAACTACTGAATGTTCATTTCCTCTATGTTTATTGACGTTTCGATCCCGGTATTTTCTTTTTATTAGTCAACCATGGGATCCTCTTCAAAGCTATAACTACAAATAGCTCCATCGGTACACAATATTACTTCCATATGTCTTTAATAACAATTATTTAAAAATGTTTAACCTACTTTTAAAAAATAGAGCTTCGATCAGGCCAGGGACACACCGACAGTCTGAGCACCGTCCACTAGCACATATATTAAGCTACTGAGATTTAGAGTGATCGAAGCTCTATAACCATAGAGGAAATGAACATTCAGTAGTTTATTAAATAATTAATAAGTGACCTTATTCCCAATTAAATAGTTATGTTTAAATATGTATATGTATATGTATATACTAAAATATGTAATATATACATACATATTTTTATTCTGTGCTCACCCGCAATAAATATACTAAATTTGAAATATCACGAAGTTGTATCACATTACTGGTTTGGCAGGTGGTATAGTATGATCGATGCACTATAATTATAGAGAAAGTAAAATAAATAGGCAACTAAAAATAATTAATTCGAAATGTCTAAGGGAGTATAAAAATAAATATAGATAATGAAAAGGATTGAGAACAGCCTTTGATACAGTTTGGCAACAATGAAAGATTAGTATGTTACTAAATAGAATAGAAGTAAAAATTTTTTTTTTAGTCGGTCCAAGACTCCCTCAGAAGTTCTATACTGCCACTATTGTTATATTAAAATATAATAGAGATATAGATATACATTATTATTATGTATTTATTTATTTTTAAATATATATTTTGGATTCTTCAATATATTTGCACAATGACTTAATGATATCTCTTTCTAGATCAGCCAATCCTTGGAGGAAACCGCTATTGTTTTGGATGAGGGGTATTCCTTCCGGTATTTATCATATATTTTGCATTTTAAATAACGTGCAATGGATCCTCGATGGAACTACATGTCGAACATTTATAATTTTTTCCAACTTTAATTAATGTCAATCATGACCTTAACATCCCATTTGTCCTAGACCTTATCCCAGAAAAATTCTCCAAATTTCACCAGAACCTTACTTACCACCCAAATTCTCTTGCACAATCCCTATCAAGCATCTCCCATCCCTATAATCCTCCAAGAAGGTTGAAACGGCAGTGGCCTCGCGACCTTTTGTAGATTATATAAATTGGAGTTCTGGCAATGGCCAGATTCTTCACTCAAGACATGTGTGTATGTGGCTAAAGTGCTCTCGACCAATCTCCGCTGGCTTTAGTACCAGTGACGCGGTTGGGAGAGTAGCGCAGGGTTCTCCTGGAGTTCCCTCGCCTGATTGTATTTTGGTTTGCATGTGTTTTTTTTTTTTTTTTCCTTAGTTTTAATTTTCTTATTTTTTAGGTTATTTTATTTTATTGTCTATTGTATATACTTTTGATTATTATTTTGTTCTATTTATTTTATTTTTTTGTACATATGGTGTGAATGTCATCCTACCTCACTATAACCAATGTCCAACAGACAGATTGTTATAATACTCAATAAAGAAATTTAAAAAAAAAAAATTAATGTCAAGCCGCGATTTGCTCGACCATGGATAATTCTTAATCTTGTAACTAAGACATTTCTGCTTAACTTAACACAAGAGACTCATGGGCGTAGATAGTAAGTAGGATAGTAAAATGATCTTTACCTTTCGAATTTGACTTTCAGAAATACTTTTCTGCCATTCACTAATAAAGTGTTTTTTCTCTCATCTTCAAATTTGCTGTAAAGGCAGTTTCGGATTTTTCATCCTTTCAGAACTCCTTTTTGCGATCAAACCAAGTAAAACATTATAAGAAAAATGACAATATAAAAGAAATTATGGATGACATATAGTACAATATTAAGGAACAATAGGTAAAAGGCTATAATAATATGAAATTTAAAATTATTAATTACATACAAATTTTGAGATAGGTTATATGTATTGTCATAATTATGATTATTGTAGAATATTAATGAAGATGGGACAGAAGCTTGAAACGTTGAATAAATTAGCAAAAACATCAAAAATAAAACAGATTACCAAAAAGGGAAGAAACAATTTTATTTCCATATCTTTAAGAAATTATAAAAAAATCATTCTGATTCTTTCTACAGTTTGCGGCATGTTATTCTTAACTTCTAATTTTAAAATACCATCCTCCGAGGGTTCTGAAAAGAATATTGCGTCGAGATCTCCTTATTTAAATACATTTTTACAGTGGTTTCGTGTTATTAAGTTCTTTTTCTCATATTTACTAAATGTATTTTTATTTGTAATACAGCTGTAAACATAATAAATAAATAAAAAATTCATTTTTTTTTTTAGTTTCATTCAAGCAACCGGTAAACGGCAGGTATTACTTCTTATAATTAATAAAAATTAAATCGATTCTAACGCCTTTCTAATACAGTTTAATGAATTTAACTTTGTTTGTCCTTTTTTTTCTATTTTCGCATATTAATCTGCATCTGTCGACAGACTATTGACAATCTACAGATGATCTGATAAAAGTATTGAAACATTTCACTGATGGTTTGTTAACGAAGGAGGTCTCTTATCCAGCACCTTTTTTTGTCTTTTCCCTCGTATATGGGCATATCAGCTGATTATTAGCATGTCCTTGTAAGTTAGTATGAAATCGTTTGTCAAGAGTTCATCAACTTTTGGTAGGTAGCGTTAAGTTAGCGTTTTATTAGTCACATATCAAGTTGCTTTAGTTATGAGTCCGTAGTAATTTTAATTGAAAAGATTGATTTTTTTTTTTTTTTGCGGCTCTATTTAGTTATACCGTAAATCTTTGAGGAGTACGTCCATATTGGTTTAAGATAAGAAATATGGTTGTTTTTAATATAAATTGGACGGTAGGCATGACTCAACTTGAAATTTTTTTTAGTTGGTTTTGAAATGTACCTTATTTTTTTTTTTATGAACATTATATTTCTGTCAATTTTATTTCTCTAAATTAAATTTTTTTAAAGTTAAAACTTCTTTAGGTGAGCTTTCCACTTTTTTTGTGGTTAGTGAACAAGATTGAGCCGTCATGCTCGTAATTGTAACGCTCATTCGGGTAAAGTCGTCTCGAGTCGACTAATCGAAGTGTTATTGTATTCGGATTAAAATATCTCAGAAACTATAAATTGTAGATGCATAATGTAAGTGAGAGAAATGTTCAGCATTTCATCCTCTTTGTATTGAGCTATTATTCAAAATTGTTTCTTAAAAAGAGACGCCTTATTAGTGAGGCAAAAAGGCAAAATGAAATCGAAAAAAAAAAAAATTCATATTATTAATCTCGTTTTGTTGATGTTTTCACTTCTATCGTGTTCACACCGTATTTTTATTTATTTTACTTCCTCACTACCGAAGGTAGGAACCATTGTATTCGTGCGAGATGTTAAAAAAAATTTTGTGCTCAGAAAATTTTCACTCGCGTTTTACGTTTCATACATCAAGGATCAAATTTGGTTCAGTGTCTGTCTGTAGTCAAATCGATGTGACGGCCATATGACTTAGTATCGTTTATCTTATTTTCATGAAATTTTCAGAGATAGTACAGGTTGGTGTCTAGATTATCCCATATCAATTTCATCAAATTCCATGAAGTATTTCCGCTAACGCACGCGAAAACGCATTTTTGTAGATATGCCAATATTTCAGAAAGGGCTCGTTTGATTTGGCTCAAAGTTAGATAAAAGATAGACTTTTTTATTTTTAAATGTGTTACTGAAGTAATGCTATTTTTTTTTAGCATATTACTAATGATTAAAAAAAAGTTTAGTCCAATAATTGGAATCAAGTTTTATTTATTTTTCCTTATAACTAGGAATTTAATGTTACTTTATATGCATAATTGTTTGGAAATAATATACCATAGTGAAATAATTTGCAGTAGATTTTTTCAAATTAATTATCGTTATATATATATATTTCGGGCTGAAGCCCCTCCCCCAAAATTAAATCTGGATCTGGTAGTGTATATCGCTATTATTAGAGCAAAAGTTCCTATGTAAACATTTTGAGCTTTTATTCTATGTGTATTAAAGGTGACATTTTGTAGTCTGCTACTATGGAAAATAGCAGGTGACAATAAAATATGAAATTATTCTAATAAAGCATAAAGAATTAATGAGTTTTTATGAACTCTTATAAAACAATAAATAAATTTGTACGTATGACCTTTTGCACTAACAGTATTGAAATTCATGTTCAGTATACATTTTTTTTTTTGTATTAAGCATAATCATGTATGGAATCTTCAAATACGACACTCTTTTGTTGAATGTTGAAGGGTAACTGTAATTGGCTATTCCGATTCTGCTTCTCTCATAGATTTTATTCTCATACAAAAAATTGTATGCCTTATTAATATACAACGGAAACGGTGAGGTTTTTTTTCTTTTACTCGAATCGGCCAGCAAGGACCACGCGAATATCATTTCTTGTTCTTCTTCACACCTTTCACCTTCCTTCCATTTCGATACTCTTTCATCCTCCTGGACTGTACCTCTCGCTCTTCCTTAGTCCATTTTCTCCCTTGCCTCTCCCTCTTCCCCACAAGAACCCCAACCTCTTTTAGTTTTTTCCCCAAAAATCTCTCTATCCAAGCAGCCCTAATCCGTGATTTTTAGCCTAGCCAGTCTCTTTTATTGGTTTTACATATTCTCCACCCTTTTATAGCTGCAGACTTAGTCGAAAATTTCCTTGTTTAATCTCTCATCGTTCATGTGCCCGTTGAACTTCAGTGTCCTGGTCCTCTTTTTCTGGTATCTTTTTTTATTTTATTCTATTTGTTCTTAATGTTTATTCATAAAATAACACCACTTAGATAATACTTCGATCTCTATTCCTGTCATATAATCAACTAGGAATTTTAAAACTTGCAGTAGCGGGAAGTATGATGATTATTAACCCACTGGTGCAGATGGCAGTGCAGCGTTTGAAGTCCTTTGAGATCTCCCGAGGTAGTCCTATCTATTCACCGGTTTCTTGTTAGCCACGATTGCGTTCCAGCGGGTCTCTTTAATCTAGGATTGAGATGTCTCTAATTAGAGGTCGCTAAGATTACTCAGTAACCTTCTTATAATTATTTTTTCAGTTTTAAATATATTAAAAAATTATTGTTTCTGTAATTTATACCAATATTATTAATTATAATAACTTACTGAAGATACTTGTTCGAAGATCATAGATATTTAACTACTCTCGGTTACTTGATTTACAGATCAATACTATAAAATTTAGATGAATTTCGGCTAGCCCTTGGGCAATAAAATGAAATTGAAAATATATGTATATATACATTTATATATATATATATATATATATATATATATATATATATATATATATATATATATATATATATATTGTATTTTGTAATCAAGAAATTCCGGGGGGGTAGAAAAAAAAATCTAGTCCAAGCAATTTTTTGCTATTTTGAAAGATTCCATTTCTTTTTTATTTTTTTATTTTTTTTTTTGGTGCCCTTTTTATCAAACAATTAATATCTGCCTAAAACTTTGTAAATCGCTTCATTTTACCGTACCAACTAATATTGCTTCCTCACTACCAAAGATAGGGAAGCTCTGTATTCGTGCGAGTTTAAAAATAAAAAATTGTGCTCAGAATAGAACATTTTCCCTCGTGTTTTAAGTTTCAGACATCAATGATCAAATTTGGTTCGGAGTCTGTCTGTCTGTAGTAAAATGGATGTAACGCGCATATCACCTACTCTGCCGTTTATTCAATTTTCATGAAATATTTAGAGATGGTGCAGGTTGGCGTTTAGATGGCCTCATATCAATTTCATCAAATTCTTCACTTTACTTATGTTTGCGCTGGCGTAAATGTATTTTCTTTGATGCCAATATTCCAGAAACGACTCATCCAATTTCTATCTAAGTTGAAAAACGGTGGGTATTTAAAAAATAATATAGTATCAATTTTATTCGATTTCGTTCTCTACTTTCTCTTATATATAGTTAAACGTGTTTTCCTTGTTACGTCTATAACTCTAAAGCCACATGTTCGATTTGGCTCAAATTGAAAGTGAAGATAATGATTGGTAAACAGATAATCAAGTATGTATCAATTTTATCAAAATCTATCCACTATATCCAAGAAAATACTTCCGATTTCAGATCAGAAAATGTATTATTTGACACGTCTGTACTTTGGAAACGACCCGTTAGATTTGACCCAAACTTGGAGGAAAAGTGAAGAACAGTTCAGAAATTGCCTATTAACAATTTAATTTAATAATTAAAATTAATATAAATAACTATTAATAACATAATGGCTGTGAAATGTTGAAGGCATTGTTCACATGGAATAGAGGTTAGGTTAATACAATATATATTATTTAGTCTGCATTAGAAATAAGTCTACTATCTAGTGAAAATAGCAGAGGACAAGAAAATATGAACTTATACGAATGAATAATAAAGAAATAGTTAGTTTTTATGCTCTCCTGTAAAACATTCAATTTTTACATACAACTTTTTGCACTAACAGTAGAAATATGCACATTCAGTATGCACTGGATTTTTTTTTTTTTTTTTTTACGAATCATCAAATATGCCATCTTCAAATACGGAACTCTTTCGCATTTTAGTAGTATTTGCTGATAAACAAAACTCGTGGATATCAAGCCCGTATATGTTGATGGATTACTCAATTTCCGAAAACGGCTTCTTCCAGAGATATTATTCTCATGCGAAAAATTTTAGATCTTGTAATATAGATAATTTTTAGCCAATGAAAACGTCGAGAAAGCTATTCTGACCGTGGTAGGCAGACGTTTTTAATTTACGAAAATTTTCGTAATTGGGGTGTTTTTAATCTGAAAATCGCCAAAAATTGCCTATCTAATTAGGTAGGTTCTAAAAATTCAAGAATACACATTTTCATTTCACTTGAATCGTAAGATAATATGATCAAAAAACTTTTAAAAAAGTATATATATTATTATTTCAGAAGAACTTTTATAAAATGAATATTTATACTTAATATACGATACACTTATTAAGTTATTACATATACATACATTATAATTATATTTTGTAATTCAATGTGTTTAAAAAAAATAAATAAATAAAATAACGCTTATATTTAGTAATACAAGAAAAAAAAATGTTATAAAATATTTACTTTAATCTTAACCAGTCGAATCACGGAATACGCCGAGGAAATTATCGGAGACTACCAATGCGGATTTAGACGGAATCGTTCGACTATTGATCAAATATTTTCTCTTACGGCAAATATTAGAGAAAAAATTGGAGTAAAATGGTATTGTTCACCAGCTGTATATAGATTTTAAAAAGGCTTACGATTCTATTGACCGCCAGAAACTGTATAATATTCTAATCGAGCAGGAAATTCCTAAAAAAATAGTAAATCTAGTCAGGATGTGCTTGACGGAGACACTCAATAAAGTTAGAATCGGTAATAATCTGTCCGAAAAATTTGAGGTTCGTTCGGGTTTAAAACAAGGGGATTCTCTTTCGCCTGTCCTGTTCAATTTGGCATTAGAACATGCCATTAGGGAGGTAATGCGTACCGAGAAAGGGTTGGATCTGGGCGGGACAACATCCGTGCTGGGCTATGCTGATGATCTGGTACTGTTAAGCGAAGACGTTGAAACTATAAAACTAAATACGACAACGTTAATGAAAGCCGGTAAAGAACTAGGACTCGAAATAAACGTGGATAAAACAAAATATATGGTTAGCTGCAAAAATGGCGATACTACTGGTGATATCGATATAGATGGTAATATGTTTGAACAGGTAGATAAATTTAGGTATCTAGGTTCTACGATAACTAGAAAAAACGAAATTGAAGAAGAGATTAAGGTTAGACTGAAGGCGGGAAATGCTTGTTATTTTTCTGTGACAAAACTACTTAGTTCGCGCCTCTTGTCCCGAAACTTAAAAATTAGAATCTATAAAACAATTATCTTGCCTACAGTTCTTTATGGATGCGAAACTTGGCCGCTTACATTAAGGGATGAGCAGCGTCTTAAGGTTTTTGAAAATAAAGTATTGCGTAGAATATTCGGACCGAAGAAGGATGAGTTAACCGGAGAGTTCAGACGGTTACACAACGCCGAATTGCGTGAGACTGTATCCGGGTAATATAATTGAGGTAATTTCATCGCGGCGAATCAAATGGGCTTGTAAAGTTGTTGGACTTAGTAACGAGAGAATTCCTAAAAGGTTAATATTTGCTGTGCCGAATGGTAAGCGTCCGAGGGGTAGACCGAAGCGAAGGTGGGAAGATTGCATTAAAGCTGATCTGAAGGGACTGGGTTTGGACGGCGAACGGTGGAGGGAGGTGTGTAATAAGCGATTGTTGGTGTCGGCATCGAAACTTCGGGTTCGCTAAGCCTTTTTATTATTATTATTATTTAGTAATACAGGCAGTAGTTATAAATAGATATCTGAAATTATGCCTTTTATGAGGTCTTTATCATATTCGAAGTTAATTTATCGTCAAATTTAAAAATTCCCAGGTTTAAACAAAGATTTTTTTTTGTTTTTCTTACAATTTTTTTTAAATTTCAACGTCTTATTCATTCTTGTTTCTTGGCCTTTAAAACATAAGCATAAAGTTAATCCGACATCATTTATGAGTCCTATGTCCACGAAAACCCATCTTTGGTCCCACTGTACAACGGGGTCGCTTCAAATAATTTCGATTCGGTTTTTGGAAACGCGAATCATTCATAAATGTATTGTTTGTTATATTATAATCGAATAAGAATTTAAATGGAGACTTTAACGTCTCCAAATAGCCAGGGCTATAATTAGAGTAAATATTTACATAAAGGGGAAGTAAATGCAAGAGTTGGCCGATTGGGGAGCTAGGAGGTGAATTGAGAAGTTTGAGCACGGCTGGCCACAGTACCTTAATTAGACCTCTTCAAACCGTCGATTCCTTCACGCTTTGTTGCTCGGATTATTTGCTCTAGTAATTAGTTAAGATTTTTAACAACGAGGCAGCAACTTAGCCAAGAGGAAACAGCAAGAAGGAGTAAATTTCTGGTTTACTTGGTTAGGTTTTCCCGATGGCCGAATACTTTGAATAGGCTTCCAGAAAGTTTTTTTCTGCCCGTTAAATATCGGGTCGTAACTCAGAGTAAGTTCATAGCATTTTCTTTTCTTTTTTTGACTACCTGAAGTAGAAGTATGGTAATAAGTCAGTCGTCTCTCTCCCCTCTTCGATATCTGGCTTAATTTTTTCCGTTTAAGGAGTTCCTTAAGATCTTAAAAATTTAGATTAATTGGCAAATTTATTCTGAGTTGATTCAGAGTTATAAGTATTATTTTTTTCCTTAGCGGGACAAGCCAATTTATGAGCCATGCTATTGCCTATAGAAATTTTTTTTTTTTTATTATTTCTTTATGGTATTTACAACTGTATTAAAGAAATACATTTAGTAATTTTGAACATAATGTACATAATGACATGAATACACTTGCTGAGTAACTACCCAATGATAGCACTCTAATGATATGTCTACATTAGGAGATCACGGGGCCATCTTCTTTTCAGACGCCTCGGAGGGTTATCAGGAATTGAAGAGGAAGCAAGGTTAGAAACGAGAGGGTTGGGATGATTCTGAAGTTTATTATGGAAGGATAGGTATCTGGGTTAGGCCTGATATGAAACATAAGAAACATTAAGGCCATAATAGATAGTTTTATTTGTAACAAAGTAGGGAGCATTTTGGATTGCAAGGATTGGATACGAGAGGAATTCGATGGTTTAGTGGAGCCCCATAGCTCAACTCCGTAAGTCCAAATAAGCCTTATTATAGTCATGTATATGAGTCTTTTGTAATTAATTGAAAGTTTAATGCGTTTGTCTAGTAAGTGTTGGAGTATTTGAAAACACAGAGCGGTTTCTTGTTGTTTCAGTCTGGTATGAGGATTCCAAGTGAGTCGTTTGTCCAGGTGGAGTCCTAGTTATCGGATTTGTTCAACAGGGATAAGTGGGGTATTGTTAAAGGATACAGTAGGGCAGAAAGTCATAGGTTTGCTACGAAGGCTGAAAGTAATTTGATGGGATTTATTGGAGAGTTTGGGATGCAATTGATGGATTGTTGTTGACTGGTAGGATACAAATGTCATCGGCATTTGTCGACTGATCTACATCACCACAATGAGAACCATTTGAACAAACGGAGCACAAGTTTGAGGTTTAGAAAAACAAACACACATAAATATATATATATTGAAATACAAAAATAAAATAAAAAATTCTACGAAATATTGTCAACACATCTTGGTACATTTAAAATAACACTATATGTAAGGAATTAACTTCATTTCACTCTTCAACTCAAAATCACTTCAATCCACTAGTCCTTTCTATTTCCTGCTCCCTGTTACCTCATCGACGCAGATTAAAAATTAAATGGCCACTACTCCTACAATAATAACAACATAAAAGCTAATCAAGCAAATGGCATAGTAGTGGCTATTAGAATGTAGTGTCATTCTCCCATCTACGTTTTCAATAGATATTTAGTTCGCCTAACACTTATCATTAATAGAAATATTTTTATTCTTATCCGGAGTGATCCATACCAATCATATCATCTGAGAGATTTTTGAAAAGAATTATCAAAAACTCTACATTTTATGACTTTGAAATTTTAGGATCCAGTTAGGTTTTAAATGAATTATACCGAGTTTTATATCAGTGTCGAACTCTTTAAAACGATATTTATTATTTTATTTTTATTTATTCTGTGTTTTGAAATAATCAATGTTTCAGTGATTTTTACTGAAGTTGATTTAAGTAAATATTATCTAAATTGCGGTCAGTCACTTTTCTATGAAATTTTCTTTCAGATTAAAAGTTTTTAATGAAATTTCTCACTTAAGTTTAACACAATTCATTCAGTTTTTTTAACTTGTCTTTATTGATTAAAAAAGTTTTAAATAACTAGTAAGTTTTAACTAAATATTGTTTGGAGCTTTAACCATTGAACATTCATTTACTAATTAATTTACTTAATGAATTTCAATGTTTGATTTTATTATTTTGAAATATATTGCTATGTATAGGTCAATACTTATTATATGCTTGTAAATGTTCATTTACACTTAATTTTCATGTGGTTGTTGTTTGTCAGAGATTTAAAACGTAAAATCTCAAGATTATCATCGTCTGTTTTCGTTTGTTATTTCGTTTGTTTATTTCTAAATTTTGTGGAAAAAAATATATACATTATTAACATAATTCATAAAAGGACTTACCAAGAGACTTAAATTCAATTCTAGGTTATAAATCATTAGAGATGCGATTGGGTATCATCATCTTCGATCGTCTTTTCTTTTCTGACCTGGTGATGCCCAAAAATGGCTAAGTGTTAATGGTTTTTTTTTTTTTTCTTTCATTTTGGAAACATAAGGCTGTGTTTTTGATTTTTTTTCTCCAATTGTAATCTAAACGTATTCATTCTATAAGATAATCAATTTTTTTTTTGTATATTTTTTTTCATAATATTCAATATTTACTTTATTGTGTCTTCATATAATTTTTTAGAATGATTGTTACATGGATTGTGAGCTTAGATCTAGTTAAAATTGAGACTTAAAAAAAGGACATTTTTGTGAAGATATTATATAGTGATTATATTATTATGATTATATTATAGTGAAGATATTATTACATTTTAGTGATGATTGCTGATGAAATAAGAATGAGTCAGATATAGACTATTTGATGATGACCAAGTTTCACAGCTTTTTTTATTGATTTATGCTAGGAGGACTTTCATTCCACATGGACTGCCACTATGAAGTATTTCTTTTTTGAAGGAAATGCTGGTATCATGTATATCTGGGTACTCAGATAAAACATAATGATTTTTCCAAAGTTTTTAGTGCATTTAAATTTATTTATGAATATGTGAATAGGTGTATTAATGAATGTTTAGGATTGTTTAATGTTTCGGGTATATATTGTTCGTGTCTTTCCCATGTGATAATCCGTTTTATTAAAAAAAAAAAAACATTTAAATAAACGATTTATTTTTATATAATATTTACAATTTGTACAATTTTCAATTAACATACTATAATTGTTGTTGAAGTAATCATCTTCACATTGATCTAGAACTTAATTATACAATATGAGAAAATCTAATTTTATATGAACTAACAATTTAGATTTGTTTTATTATTTTTTTTTATGTATTTTTTATAATCTTTAAGTAACATCCATTTGAGCCAAAAAATAATAACATTGTTACAATATATTTCAATTCAATATTTAAAATCTATAGCTGAACAACATTGATCGTATATAATAATTCCTTATTTTATAATATATAATATATTAAATATACAATAACAAAACAATTTGAGCAGATGGTTATCTGTTAGTTTTTATAAGTAGAATAAGAAGTAGGGTTGTTGCGGCAAGAAGGTGCCTAGATGGCGCTGCTCGAAGGCTCCCTGATTTTGGTCCTGGAACAAGAAAATTAAAAAAATTAATAATTGTAAGAGATAACATAAAAGTAAAATAGAAAGATTAAATAATTGAAAATCAAGATTAGTATTTAATTTAACAAGTTTTTTTTTAAACATCTATGTATCAAGCGCTTAAATTATGGATTTTATAGAATATGTTCATTACTAAGTGATATACTCTATTTAAACGAATGTTAGTACAGAACTATTTACATTTTTTCAGATATATTTAAATTTAATGGTTTTTACTCTATTTTAGTGTTGCCCAAAATCTTGGTTTTGGTCTTGCATCTTGCAATACCTGTTTTAATAAGAAGAAATACCATTCGAAAACAACAAATCATGTCTCGGGAAATGGAAATCTCTGTCTCGCATAACAAAAAGTGTTTAAGGTCACTTTGTGGGTATATTTCGAAGAATGACAGGACAAAGGCTAACCACTTCCAAAAAAAAAAAATTAGAGTGGATAGATGCAAATTGCTCCTTGGCCGTTTTCACCAATGGACTTCATCGAATGATTTTGTTTAGCGATGAGAACATTTTTACAATTTAAGAAAAATTTAATCGCCGAAAATTATAATTAAAAAGAGGTCATCACCCTTCCTCAGTGATGGTTTGGTGGGGTGTTTGCTTTGATGGCAGCACCGTTAAGACAGCCGCTAAAAAACAGGACGATATTTTGGAACCTGTTGTCAAGCCTCTAAATGATACTCTGTTTGCTGGAAATCATTGGATTTTCCAGCAGGATTACACTCCAGTTCGCAAGGCCGGATCAATTCAGCAGTGCCTGCAAAAGAGTTTTTCCAGAGTTCATCTCTGCCTCGGATTGGTCTTCAGGAAGTCCTGATCTCAACCCACTAGATATCGGCTTTGGTCCGAACTGGAGAGGATGGCATGCCACAGAGCACACCCTAACTTGGAAAGCCTCAATCTCTGGTCCGAGCAGTTGAGCGCTTTCCTCAAGAAGTGCTGCGTGCTGCTATTGATGACTAGCATTTTGAATATTTTTTTTGTTTTACTCTCTCTATATATATACATTATTATTTTCTAATAAAGTTTTTGAAAAAATTATTTTTTCTGTTGAAATCTGTATATATTTTCTTGTAAAAATATTTATGACAGGATTAAGTATTAACGAAAAATTCAAGTAATTCGCAGGTACATATAAATTATATATGAAGGATTTATCAATAAATGGTCTATCTAACGCAAAATGAATTTTTCAAATCGGATTAAAAAACTGTTAAACTTTATGTTAATTAAGTAAAGGGATTAATATATTTGGACTATAATAATATTTAATCATTTTTAATTCGTTTTATTTTTCTAATAAAATGTACCAAACTGACGAATACAAGCATTTTCGAATAATTAATTCTTCATTTAGTGTAATTTCCAATTCTAACTTCATGTTTAATCTCAACTACTTAAACAATGGAAATTTCACAAATATTTATAAGCGTCCGTTTTAATTAAAATATTCATGTTCTCCTTCCGCGAATGGAATATTATTTACAACTCATTAACTTCTAACTATTTCAACGACACCTCTGTAAATATTCATGCAACTGTTAATGTATATTTTATTTATTACTTAAAGCTGGTTGAATAATTTTCCAAAGGTAATAATATCATTTGTTAGGAAAATATATTTCAGTGTAAATTAGCAAAATTATAACAGATCCTATAAGAAATGGCGGTTTTTATCTGTCCGTTTATGTAGATATTTCCTAATCTCTCCTTTACAACTGAATTGTGTTTACATATTTTGTTTATTATAGCATTACACATTCTTATTTCTGTTCGATAAAGTTAGTTATTCTGTGCTGAAATTTTAATTAAAATGGATCTCCACAAAAACAACTTTGAAAGAAAGATACTTTGCAATAAATTTTACTCTGGGACATTTAGTGCCCTAAGAATAATTATAATGAACAAATAATGAAAATTATCTGGTATTATAAAGAATGAGAAAAATGTTAGCTAACATAACCTTATAATTAAAATAAATTAAGTACGAGTATATTGATTTTTACATAAATATAAATGAGTGTGTTCACATATTTGTTCTGATTAACAATATTGATGATGCATAAGTAACAGTTACATAGCAGTCAAATGAGAGTAACAGCTGTTTAATACGAAATTTTATTCTTACATGTATTCGGAAGATTGATTGTTGAGGAGATGGAAGAATAAATGTTGTTTAAATTAGGCGAAGGAAGAGGAGTTGCGTATTGAGATATTTAGAGAATTCCAGAAAGAGGTAGCACGCATGACAAAGGTTTTTTTAAAGGAAACGGTTCTACGAGATGTAACAAAAAGGTCTATGAACTGGGATCTCTTGATAAATGAATGAACTGAGGAACAAGGAGTAAACAAATGAAGAAAGTAAGATGGCTTTTTGGTTGTAAAGGTTCGAAAAATAAATACATCCAGGAAATATTGCCGTCAGAAATCTAGATAAAGCCACTTCAACTCAGCATACCAACAATTCATTAATCTCTTCAATCTGAACTCAAGCCCACAAGACAGTCCACCGTATACAAGGCAGCCATAATCTAAGTGAGGGAATCAGGAAATGGCTGTTTTTTAGGAGCATGGAATCGCGGAATCTCAGGAACCGTTTTAGGGTAGCAATAGATTTTCGGATAATTTGGGAGACATGATTATTTAATTGAAAATTACTCCTAGATTTCTGACATAAGTATGGAATCGTGAGATAACTTGAGCACAAAGAAAAAAGGTGGCCTTAAAAAATATTGACCATTTGGCCTATATAACCTCGTTATTTTGACAACTGTGGTTGGCTGTGATATTTTCCTTCTTTTTTTTTTTAATTTGCTCCTATCAAATAACTCTTTTACTTACTGACAAAATGTTTAGTATTTATACGTAGTCAAGTGTACAATTTACTATAAAAAACATCTTATATCTAATTGCTTTGCTAACAAAATCGAGGAAAATTAAATGAAAATTTTCACCAGTAACCAAGTCTTCCGTATGGGATATCATTATTTAAAATTATATATTACTCTTTTGATAATAAAAGATAAACGTAAACTGAAGTTTTACGAACGGATGAAATTGGCCTATCAAATATTCTGTCAAATGTTTCTGAAGGGTTTATTTTATTTAGTGCTGATCGGAAATTGGATTCTTTTAGTTTAAATTCTAATAATGGAGTGTTTTGTATTCACAATCCAGCCTATATTGAGCCGCCTTGTGGATATTCCAATTTTCATTCGACTGCTTTAACGAAGACATCAATGAAACGGGAGTTCGAAAACGGTTTTCGATATAATTGCCATCGTTTTCGAATGCATGAGCTCATCCGCCCTATCTTCTGAAATTGGAGTGATACATTTTTATGACGTTATTTCAGTGATACGATAAACAATGATTACAGGACTAAGCGAAATATATTCAAAATGCTAGTGTAAAATATTTATCTTTTTTATAAGTAGGATATAGGTCTCCCTTAATAAATGACATGGCCCTTAATAATGTGATGTTATATCATTATATATTTTTCATTATACCTAAGAATTTCTGCTATTATTATCATTTACATTATTTTTTTCTTTTTTTTTATATATTGTTAATAATGTCGAAATAAAATTTCAATGTTGTAATAATATTAATATTTAAACTATATTTTAGCATAAACTTTTTTTGGATACCCTCTTCTACTCTCCGACACGGTGTTGGGTTAAGACACGGTTTTGAATAATAGCTCATTATAAAGAAGACAAAGTGGTGAAAATTTCTCTCTCTTGCAGTACACAGGTCCGATTTTTAGTATCTGAAATATTTTAATCCATATGTTTAAATAAACTCGTTGTCATTTGGTTTTCGACATTATCTTTTTCTTTTGGGCTCCCTAACACGGCGTCGCGATTTTGAATTATAGCCTATTACAGAGAGGATGAAATACTGAACGATTTACTCGCTTATAGTATGCAGAATCGATTTATAGTTTCCGAGATATTTTAATCCATATGTAAAAATATTTGTCGACTCTAGCCGACTTTACCCGAGCGTTAATATTGAATAGACACGGTATCAAATATGTCACTAGTTATAATAATTGGACTGGTAATTCCGGCGAAGCGGCTGAGAGAGAAGGGCTGGACTCGGAGATCTCTTCCCTGGTTGTAAATATTGTAATTTAGTATGAATGTTTTTCTATTTATTTCTTTTACTTATAATTTATTTAATTATGCTACGAATTTCTGTATTTTATTTTATTTTAACTCTAACTTACATTTCCTTGGTTTATTATTGTTTTGCCTTAGTTATATAGATGTATATATATTTTTTAAATCATTTAATTATTTATTGTATTGTATATATGTTATGAATGTGCTTCACTCAGCCTTAGTACTCAGTACCCTTAAGTGTGGCAAAATATATTATTTCAATAAAAATATATAAACAAAAAACGTTATAATTTTTTTTTGTCTATAAAATATGTATTTGCGCCTGTCAACAATAAGTTGACAATCAGCAAATGTGATAGCGATAATGATATAATGACATGACAGGCATGGGGAAGGAAAGTACTCAGCAGTACCTCTTCCCTAACTTGTTCCAATTACTTAGGTTGTCTAAGGAAGAAGATCCCTCATCCAACGCCTTTTTAGTATCCTGCTCATGTTCTGAGGTATGTCAGCTATGTCTCTTATAAGTCTGTTATTATGTCCATTTAAATTTGTGTAAAATCGTTGATATAGGGTCGTTATATGTTGGTCAACTGTTGGAAAGTGGAGGTCAGGATGTAGAGTTTTTTTAGTCACGTACCAAGGTGCTTTTGTTATGAGTCGTAATAATTTCGATTGGAACGTTTGAAGTTTTTGTCTGTGGGTCTTTTTAGCGATGCCGTATATTTGTGATGAGTATGTCCATATGGGCTTAAGTAAGTATGTATATGTATTCAGTTTCTGTTTTAGTTTTAGTTTTGAAGATTTGGCAAAAAGAGAGTAAAGTAGTTTGAGTCGTTTGTTAAGTGTCATGCGTTTCATTTTAACATGTGGGCCCCATGTCATCCTTCTGTCGAAGGTGAGTCCAAGGTAAAGTACCGTGTCTGTTTGAGGAATTTGATTGTTGTCAATATAAACTGGAGGACAGGTGTTTTTTCGTAGATATAACGTTATAATAATTTGATTTATCAGCACAAAACTTACGAGTTGCTTGGATTGTACTTTCGGTTTTGAGGAAGCAAAATTATATTTAAAAAGTATAACTTGAAATATATAAAATTGCACCTAATTATCCCCTACTAGGTACTCTTGCAAAATACCTCATATATCATTCATTGAATTTACATATAGATGCATTTTGAATTTAGTACCTATAGTATTCAGCCCCGATTTATAGTTTCTGAGATATTTTAATCCATATGTAAAAATATTTTAATTAGTCGACTATAGCCGACTATACCCGAGCGTTGATATAGAATAGACACGGTGTCAAATCGTCATTAGTTATAATAATTGGATTTTACTGCACAAAATCTTCGAGATTTTATGATTTTAGTTTCGGTTTTGAGGAGATAAAATTATATTTAAAAAGTATAACTTGAAATATATAAAATTGCACCTAATTATTCCCTACTGGATACTCTTGCAAAATATCTCATATATCATTGAATTTACATATAGATGCATTTTGAATTTAGTACCTATAGTATTCAGCCCCGATTTATAGTTTCTGAGATATTTTAATCCATTTGTAAAAATATTTTAATTAGTCGACTATACCCGAGCGTTGATATAGAATAGACATGGTGTCGAATTCGTCACTGGCTATAGTAGTTTGATTTATCTACACAAAATCTTCGAGTTTTTTGGACGTAAAATTATATTTAAAAAGTATGATTTGAAATATATAAAATTTCACCTTATTATCCTCTACTAGGTACTCTTTCAAAATACCTCACATATCATTGAATTTACATATAGATGCATTTTGAATTTAGTACCTATAAAGTAAGAAATACTTCTCTATAAAAAGGAAGAAATCCTATTTTAGGGGTCTGTTAATTTTCTAGATGTTTATCTTTCCATGTCTTAAAAAGTTTAGAGGATCTCGGAGCCTACGGGAGCAGGGGAGAGAAAACACATAACTTGGTCTTGCTCACGTCCTCTCGATAAAGTGTTAGTACCGCCGCTCTGTGCTCGGAATATATTTATTTCTCAAGATCCTTCATCCCTCCGGGGTGTTATTGTTATCTTAAAACAAAACGAAAATAAACAAGGAGCAATAAAAAGCACAAGGAACACTACAGAGAAAAGAAAAAAACGCCTCGAAGAAATATATATCGGTTTATTACTTCTAAATTGTTGGGTTATACAGGATGTTTCAGAGTTAAGTGGCCAAATTGCAAAAATGAACTTAGGTCCTCAAAAATAGAAAAAAAAACTTCCTCTGAAGGTATGTCCGAAAACGATTTGTTTAGGAGATATTCACACCAAAGGATTTTCGTTGTTATGTATTATTTACGTTATATGAAATAAACGAAACTTAACTACCTGGGGCCCCCACGTAAAAATGAAACGACCTTGAACAAGCGACTGAAAATACTGTACTCACTTTTTTCCAAATCGAAATTGAAAATCAGACAAAAATTAAATACATACACTTACCTACTCAAACCCATATGGACGCCTCACAAATTTACGGTTCTGCAAAAAAGACACTCTTACAAAAACTACATACATTTCTATCCTAAACTTTACATAACGACTTAAGACAACCAACTATCGACCAACACATAAGCGATCTCTAATCCAGATTTCATCTTAAACTACACGGACATCACAACGGACTTGGCCACAGCTGACATGCCTATCAGGAGACGACTAAAGAGGAGCTGGATGAGTGATCTCCTTTCCTGAATTAAGGAAATAAATCAAGACAAGGAAGAAGTGCTGCTGGGTACTATTTGTTTTTTCCTCATGCCTGAAATGTCAATTTTTCTTATTAGTTACAGCACATCTGCCTATTGTCATAAGCAAACCTCATGACAAGTATGGATGGAATTTGAAATATATATATATATACATGAAATATATATATATATATACATACATGAAATATATATATATATATATATTTCATATTAAATGTTGTTCAAATTAATTTCCTTGAACATTAAGACAGGCTCGGCATGTTTCTTCAACAACAGCAGTGGCAGAACGGCAGTGGATATGTGTTATTGTTTCACAAGATTCTATTATCCTTCTTCCTAAGGTATTAAGGTCATTGGCCGGACCTGCATAGACTTTTTGTTCAATGTCACCCCAAACAAAAAATCGATTTGTGGCAGGTCTGGAGAGCGTGCAGGACAAGCCACTGGTCCTGCACGGCCAATCCATTGATTGGGATAATTAACATTTAGCCATTGTAGTGGACCTCTTCCGTAATGTGGAGGCCATTTACATTTATTTGAAAAAGTAGTTAGAACAAATAAATAGATTTTATTTATTTTATATGACGTTAATAATTCATAACAACGAAAATCTTTAGGTGTGAATATCTCCTAAACATTGCGTTTGCGGACACACCTCCTGAGGAAATTTTTTCTTGTTTTGAGGTACATTTTTGTAGTTTGGCCACATAATCCTGAAACATCCTGTGCAGGTACTCTTGTATCTAAGATCTTTATTTTATTTTAAGTACATTTTATTTTTATTTTTACTTATTTATGTTATATATATTTCTCTCTCCCTATAATATTTTAGTATATTCTTATTTCTATGTAATCTTTTTTTAATACTTTTATTTTTTTCTTTATGAATGTCCTTAACTGAGACAGATATTAATATTTCTTAATAAAAAATAAAAATTGAAAAAGAAGAAAGGTTTTGGGTACTGGATGTAAGAGCACAGCATGTAATAGAGGCTGATTTAAAGGTGATTACATTGTTTTAGTTATATAAATAAAAAATCACAATTAGCGTTATTTTTTTAATACACCTCAAAAAAATAAAATTCGTATTTTTTAAAAATTATTTTCGACAATTTTTTCACAATACCACCATAATATACTATTTAACAAAATCACTATATTTTGTTTTATCTAGTCACTGGAATGAAAGACCTTTAAAAGTAATTTACGAGATGAGGTCACATAACCGTTTTATAAAAAAAGGACTTAACTGCTCTTGAAATATCTCGGAAGAGAAAAGTGGTCATCCGGAATGGGCGGTAGCTCCCCAATATGAGATTTCCAGGACCAATGCCGCAGGATATGGGCACATTAAAGGACTTAGGAAGCACGTCCTTCGAGGGCTCAACCAACATTTACCGCAAGCGGTCTCTCCGAATTATCATTGTCTTTTTCGTGTCCAATTATAGCAAGTGTAAATCCTCTATTGATGAAGTTGGGGACTATTTTCATTCATTATTTATCTCTTGAATTAATTTATAATTATTAAAAGTCACAGTTTAATTAAAAGATCAACCATTGTGATCGACCAAAAAATTCAAAAACTTAACCCCCCCCCCTCAAAATTTGAGGTTTCACGTTTCTAGATGCGTAGAATTCGAAAAACGAATAAATTTTTTTGTCCGTCCGCCGTCCGCGCATTTGCTCCGAAACTATGGACTGATTTTTTTCAAATTTGGATATAAATTCATTAGTCACTCAAGGATGATCCTCTTTCATCGACATTACTATCCGCTTTTTACTTTCAAAATGGTGGCCGATAAACCTGGGTTGCTATAGACTGTAGCTCCTAAAAGAGAATGAAATGAATGAAAATTAACCAAAGTCATTTTCCCGATGTTTTTAAATTTATCTATATAACATACATCAACGAAAAGAAGCAGGAAAAAAAGTTACGAGTGATTAAACTTTTTTAAAAGTTTATGGAATTTCCTTAAAAAAAAAAAAAATCGTTAAAATCGGAAAATTAGGAGCAAAGATATGATCTTCAGTTCTTTTTTATATGTCATACTCCAAATGTTATATCGTTTGTTTAATTTTTAAATATTGAATGTGTTACTGAACTAATGCTATATTTCTTTAGCATATTACTAATGATTAAAAAAAAGAAAGTTTAGTCCTATAATTGGAATCACCTTTTATTTATTTTTCTTTGTCACTAGGAAGGTAATGTTACTTTAGAAGTATAATTGTATGGAAATAATAAACCATTATGAAATAGTTTGCAGCGTTTTTGTTTTGATAACGGTTTTTAAGTCATTTAATAAATATATTGGACGTAATTTATTACTTTGGTAGGATTTATCTCTGAAATTATTTGATCTTGAAATAATTTAATATTATTTCTCTTCGCATCCTTTCGCACACACATTATAATAGCGGCATAGCTATCGACTTGGTTATTTTTTGGCGAGTGTACAGATTTCTTCGTTACGGTAGTCGCTTAAATTCTAGGATTGAACTTTATTTTATCGATTGGAATATTTTGCGCAACGCTTTAGTGTCAAATAGCTTATGCTATTTTCATCCCGTTTGTAGGATTTAATAACAAAACAAGATAAAAAATAAAATAATAAATTAAAATAAATATGTGCAGGTTCTATTGCTCAGAGCAGTAAAGCGTGGGTTCGATTCCAGTATGGGGACATTTACGTCCCCTCCCAAAGATTCATATGTTGGTGAAGGATCCCTGTGTCTTACACCATAGGTCCTGGGCCTCTAGTTTGGGGGTTGGGTACAGGGTTAATAATCTCCTATTTCATTTTTTTTTTAAAAGGATGCAAATTGCTGCAGAAGTTTTCGAACCATCCTCCAGGAAATTGTAAACCAAGTGCTATCAAAGCCCCGTGACTCCTAAGAGATTTAGGGCGGAAGTATAAAGAAGTCAAGAGGCTTAAGAAAAAAAAATGATTCATCCCTTAATGTAACAATCCTCTCCATATACCAAAAATGGCGAGTAATGATAGAAACAAAAAAAAAATCAGATAAAAAATGATTTGTCTACAGACTACAGGGAGACAAGGGTTTAAATTTTCCCCTAGGTTTAGGTTTGCTTGAATCTTGACCTTTCCACTTTGGTTGGAATAATTTTGTTTGTACCCCTGAATGACAATGAAATGACAAAGGTTACGGGAAAAAATACATGGCACATTCTTACCCGTCTCGGAGGATTTGGGTCCTAGAACTTGGGCCAGGAGTGGTGTTTCTTCGACAAGGTAGACGTGAGAGGACCTCGAGTACAGCGTGAACTGGGCGGCCTTGCAGGAAAGCTGGAGGTTCCCTCCAGGAAATATAGTTTCCAGCACCAGCCTTGAACTCTCCAGGCCCCTGTCTTCGCTCTTCAGGTAGGACCATAGTCTACTTCGGCCGCTCCTCTCCACCTGCAAATATAAAATATATATATTATGTGGTTTTCGGAAGAAAAATATAATGTTTGATAGATTGATTGAAAATAAACTTTATTTTGGGACGAGGACCCTTATGAATAACAATTATGAACAAAAAAATAAAAACCACACTGGCCAAAAATTACATTAATCAACATTAAAGAATATAACAGCATCTTCAGTTAAAGTGTATTAAAACAAATAAAAAGTAATATCATTTTGAAAAAAAAAATTATTTAAATGAAAAGAAAAATATATATCAGGTAAAATAAAAAATAAAAAAAATAATACAAGTATACAAGGTTGATATTTAAAATTAAAACTCTAAAAATTTCAGCAACCATTTACCTCAGCTAAAATTTGTTTCACAATATTTATTTCATTTTGGGATGTGAGAAGGAATAGGTAGAGATAATGCTTGAATGAGGACAAGGAAGAAGCATGGCGTATATCAGTTGACAAGAAATTCCAGAAGGCAGTGGATCAGGCAATAAAGGAATATTCAAATGTTTTAGTCCTATGGGAAGGGATATAAAGGTCGGAAACATGGGATCTTGTATTCTGGGAGTGGACCACGGGTTTAAACTGTAGATGTAGGAAGGTTGTCGGGTGTTGATTGTTTGGAATGGGAAAGATTCAAGGCAATATTGTCTGCGGAAAGAAGGGAAGAGCCACTTTAAGTCGTCGTAAAGGTGGGACACATGGCCACCGCTTCGGGGTACCGAAGACAAATATACTCATGGATGCCTCCGTACACCACACAGCCGTATTCAAAGTGAGGGGAAATAAAAGAGGATACAAGGAGATGCGGATGGGTTGTGGGAGTAGGTGGCGGGAACGATGAAATAATAAGTACCTATTGACTTTCGTGAGATGAGGGCGATATGGTGTTTCCAGGAGAGGTTTTCGTCAAAGGTGATTCCAAGGTTTTTAACGGAGGAGCTGAATTTGATGGGATGATGGTTGATGACCAAAGGAGAAAGGAAGGAGATGGATTTAAGAATAGAACAGGAACCTACAATAACGGCCGGGGTTTTCATCGCGTTTAGCTTCAAACTATTCAGGCTTGCCCAGGCACTTGATTCAGGCAAGCTCAGAATGGTATTCATTATATATTAATATTTATATTAAACATTAAATGTATTACATGGATGGAATAGAATAGAGATAGAAGGTGGGCCACATATTCCTTTTCGCCAACCTCTGATGGCTACCTTGTTGTTGAAATCGGAACATATGCAGAATATTTTACAAATACTTTTTAAAAATATTTGTAAAAATTTGAATACTTTGTATTATTAGCTAATGCTGGTTCCATTTGGTTTTTAGCTTTTTTCAACAGTACGGCGCAACGTATATACATTTGCGCACAGCGCTAACGTATTGCTGGTTTAGTATCTGTGCTTTCTATTTATGCTTGGAATTTTGAAAGATAAAAATTTATTCCATGTATTATTAATATATATATAGTGCATAATACTCCGGGGGTACACACACCTTTTTATCGAATTATTAACATTTGCCTGAAACTTCGTAAATAGCTTTATCTCATCGTAACCTATAAATATTGTATTTGCGAAAATTCTCGTTATTGCGGCGTTTTCAATCTGGAGATCAGCAAACTTTTTTTTTTTTATTAGGTACTAAAAATTCGTAAATACTCATTATTTTTTCTCCTTGAATCGTAAGATAATTTGATCTCAAAATCAAGAAAAAAATATGGCCTATAAAAATATTAGACCGTTAGGCGTGAGCCATTTTGTATTTTTGAAATATAATTCAAAATAAATGTTTTAATTCATTCATTAAATCATCCAAAAACTTGTTTGTATCATTACTGATCAAAACATATGTTCTTTTTAAAACAAAATGATTTAGATTATTAAGTTTCGATAGAAAAATAAACATTCCCCTAAAACACTCAAAATATCAGGTTTAGAATATGCTACAACCCACATCCCCAACATTTCAAAATAACGAGCTTATGTATACCAAACTGTCCATTATTTTTGAAGGTCACTTTTTTTTCAATTAATTGATTTTATTATCTTACGATTCAAGTGGACAACAAGTTAGTATTTACGAGTTTTTAGTATGTAATTAATTAGACAAAGTTTGCCGACCTCCAGATTGAAAACTCTTCAATTCCAAGAGTTTTCGTAAATAAAATATTTGTGAGATAAAATAGGATCACGGTGAGATGAAGCCATTCACGATGTTTCAGGCGGATGTTAATAATTCTACAAAAAGATGAATGAACCTCGGACTGATAGATAAACCGTTTGAATCCATTCATTATTTGTATTACTGGGACATGTACTATTAATGGTGAAGGAAACAGCTCTGGAAATGGGCGTTGTGGTCCATTGTTACGTTGAGTCGTCGGGACGAGCAAGTGAAAACTCACATCTATTCGAATCTATCTAAATCTTTTTAGACTGTTTTATTGATACTTTGAGTTGTTCGCGGAGTTTCTGAGAATATTTTCAGTTTGATCAATATACATTTTTCACTGCTATCATTGAATAGTTCAATTGAAGAAAAGATAAATTAATTTTGCCTACGTCGCGAGTTTTCCCTTACTCGTCCCGCTTATCAAAGTGGTAGTGTCAAGATTCATTTTCCGGGACAGCCGAGAAATAAAAATTATCTTGACCCAGGTCAGAATCGAACCTACAACGTTCTTAACAGGGCACACTGGGTCATTCTGTCCTCTCTACGTATTAGAAGGACTTGTCGAACGCAACAGTTTGGTAGGTAGGAGGATAAAATTCAGAAGGTTTTTTTCTGATATAATAATTCTTAACGATGTAGAGTTGGTTGACCGTTGATATGATATGAGAAGGAATTAGTCGAGGGTGCGGTCAAAAAAATAAAAAAAATTAAAATATATAAATAATTTTAATTTTTGCCGACGTTTCGACCCACTTTGCAGGTCGTCTTCAGGGCTACAAAAGATACAAACATGTTGAAAATATAAAAATAAAATAAAAAATAAATATATGTATATATAAATTACGAAGAAGTTGTCAGATACAGAAATAAAAGATAAAGAAAATAAATACATGATAAGAAAATAGATAAAAGAAAATAAATACATGAATGTTAACGAATAAATTGATTGAAAATTGAATAACTTTATATTTACTTATATTTATAATTACTTTATATTTTAACTTTACTGTAACAATAGTTATTCAATTTTCAATCAATTTATTCGTTAACATTCATGTATTTATTTTCTTTTATCTATTTTCTTATCATGTATTTATTTTCTTTATCTTTTATTTCTGTATCTGACAACTTCTTCGTAATTTATATATACTTATATTTATTTTTTATTTTATTTTTATATTTTCAACATGTTTGTATCTTTTGTAGCCCTGAAGACGACCTGCAAAGTGGGTCGAAACGTCGGCAAAAATTAAAATTATTTATATATTTTAATTTTTTTTATTTTTTTGACCGCACCCTCGACTAATTCCTTCTCAAATAATTCTTAACATTGTATGTTTTCCTCTATCTTGATAAGTATCCGAGAAGTAGACATCTAAAACCTTTAATTAAAACTTTTATTTTTAAATCTCTTTTTACTTAAGTTAATGCTGAAATTTACTAAATATAACAATTTTGAACATATCGAAGGTTCCTTATAATGTATGTTGAGTAAATTTTAAAAATGTAACTGTAATTTATCAGAATCATGAAATTTTAATTAATTTTTTTAATTCTTTACTTTAAAAACGAATTAATGAAAAGCTTAAAGGGGACAAAGCTCATTATCACTTGATTAAAAATTAATTGGCTCAACTGAAATTCAATTTAAGCAACTCAGCTCCATCTCTCGCCTAACAAAAAGTTAATCTTCAGGAAAATATTTGTTGAAAAAAAGATCTGTTACAAGTAAAATTAGAAACGAAACCGTGTAAATTTTAATTTAATAGAATTTAACTGATCAAGAACGTACAATACATTAACATTACACTTTTTAAATAATAATAAAAAAGGAAATACTCAACTCGAAATTTGAAATAACAGTATATCTCAGAGATTTGATAAGACCGCTAGTTTGAGAACACTATCATATCACTACGTATCCGGAGCCAAAAATGATATTTATAAACGCATTTTTGCACAAATTTATAAAAGCTAATAAAATAAATTATAACTTAAAAAATGAAAGGTCTGGTATCAATTTCATCAAATTTCATTTAAAAATTGAAGGCAATATACCTCATTTAAAGATTTACTTATTATTTATTTATTTTTACCAAAAAAACATAAAGTTGCATTCCTTAGATGTTGTTTATAGAACCTTCCCTTTCCTTCAATATGAATTTGGATGGCTTCGTGAGATGTCTACTGCCAACAATTTTTTTTTTAATTTACTTTTTAGTTTTTTTTCTTTCTGCATATATGTGATGTTGGGTTTTCTGCCATAATTATGCCTGAATTGGCAAGTTATCACTTTTATTTTGAGCACTCATGGCCTTGTTCTTTGTATTTTTCCACATAACATGATTACTTTATTTTTCTTTTCTAGATTTATGTTTATTTTAGTAATTTGACAGTAATGTGAGGAATTTATTCCCTGGACTAGTTGAATATCCGATGATGTGGAAATCTTTGAAAAATATATGAACCCGCTTCGCTTTTTCGGTCAACAACAGCTCTTTAAATGTTTTACTCATTCTACAGATTTATGACAAATATAATTTTTTATTTTAAAACCGGACTAGAATTGAAAGTAAGGTTTTATATATATATATATATATATATATATATATATATATATATATATATATATGCAAAAAACCTGATAGTCTCAGTTTGGTCCGAAAATTAAAATAGAGTATGTAATGTATAAAGGGTGTCTGTGTATCTTAATGGTAAAACTGTGGTGGGTAATTCTCGACAAAATTTTCAACAAAAAAGTTTATTTGATCTATGGGTCGTTTCCGAACGGAAAACAAGTTAAGACCAATTTTGTGTGTTTTATTAATACACGGTTTTTTACTTTCCTACCTATACTAGGTAATGGAAGTATTGCGATCGGATCAAATTTCCGACATGCGTTTTACGACGGATCTATACGTTTCAGAGCTCCCTGAGGTCCGAAAACACATTTTTAGCCATTGGTATGTCTGTCTGTCTGTGCTATTATTTTCTCGGGAACTAGATTTTGTTGTTTCTTGTTGTATTTGTTGGGTTTTGACTATTGATGGCTGTGAAACAAATTGATTGCTCCATGCGCAATATCTGCTGTGAGATTTGCGTACATGGACTAAGTTCTCGAGAAAATGTAGACAAGAAAGGCCAGTTTTTTTGAAAGGTGATGAAATTCCCTACAAAACTATATAAAAATTGTTCATTTTGGACAATTATTAACGAAGTTACAGCTATTCAATTTCCAATGTAAGATTACGGGTTCATATCCGGGTGTCATTGCGGTGTGAATGAGAGAAAAAAGATAACTATATAAAAGTAAGGAAATCTGTTTCTCGCATCATACAAATTCACTATTTTCTCTACTTTTAACAGAAATTATTATTTGAAAAAATAAGCTACGACAAAAAGTGGTTGATCAGCAATATTAGAGAATATTAAAATTTTTACACTGATCTACCTTAAGCCGGTTTACATTGCTTTAGTTTATCAAATAAATAGTACTCAAATGTTTTCTTTGATCAATTTTCAGTAATATAAATCTAATTCAATTATTTTTGGTTTCTTTATGAACATATGTAAAGACATAAAAACTTTTCTGAAATGGGTAGAAAAGTCGTGTGAGTGGACACACCAGATTTTTTGTGTATAGTGAATGAAACTGATACGTCACAACTTGGAAATGTAAATATGTTTCGGGCTAAATCGGAAGATTCGACTAGGTTAAAGGCACCAGTTATGAACAGAGGGCCCACTAATAATAGACGGGTTGGACTTTTAATGTAAAAAATAAACTTTTTCGTTGATTTAAAGGCTACAGTTTTTCTAGATTGAAGAACAAAGCACTGTATTGACTGTATGGACAAAGTTCCCAAAAGAAAATTTTAAAATGCCTTGACATTTGACAGGCACAAAAACATATTTTATAGACAAAAAAAAAAAAGGCTATCATTGTTGTTTCTATAGTGATCTTGAGATCAGTGTGTTTCATAACTTCCTACTAACAGTTGTGCTAAGAGTAAGTTGGACATTTATCTTATCTTTATCATTATCGTTAAATAAACACTGACAGGCAAAAAATTCCACCCACTAAAAATATTTCTGCTTTGGATTGGTCTATTGTTTTTAATGAATAAATAGGTAATCTCTTTGTTTGTTTTCAATTAGGAATGTTAATATAGAGGACAATAACTCTCAATCCTTAATGCGATGAAATGATTCTAGATTCCAATGTTTACTTTCTATGGAATCAAAATGTTTATTCAGTATCATTAGTTCAGTGCCGTTTCTTGCAGCACATTTCTTAGTTTCTGGCTTTTAATTTTTTCAATATTAAGTTTAAAAATGCCTCTTAGTGCTGAGGATGTTGCGCGTGGTGTGGCACTTATTGATGATGGACGTTCCATTAGATATGCAGCTAATGCCATCGGGGTTCCATATGAAACTTTACGAGGCGACGTCAGACGTCAGGGAAACTGGTTCTGGAAATAGAAGGCCCGGTTCTGGGCGGCCTAGGGTAACAGAGCCACGGGATGACCGGTTTTAGACTTTGAGAATTTTACTAAACCGGCTCCTTACCGTTGTTCAAGCGTTTCATCAGCTCGAAGAAGTTCGTGGTGTGCAAATTTCTGAACGTACCGCTCGGCGAAGATTAAATGAGTATGGATTAATGTCTTTTCGTCCAGTAAGAGGACCAGAGTCGACCAGAACTCACAGAGTAACATGGCTGACTTTTGCTCGAGAACACAGCCATTGGACTATGGACGAATGGAGTGCTGTACTTTTTACAGATGAGTCAAGATTCGCTCTTCGATTTCCAGACGGGCGTGAAAGGGTGTGTAGAAGAAGAAACGAAATATATGCAGCCTGTAATTTTTCCCAGAGCCAACCTTTCCAACGTGGTTCCTTAATGGGTAACAAGTAGGTAGAATTTTTAGCCTGTCAGTGTAGATTTTAGAATTGTTCTAGGTATTTCATTACTAGTACCGAACCCCTGTCCATTAAAGAAACATTTGAATTTCGAGATGTATAAAGATATAAAAACTTTTCTGAAATGGGTAGAAAAGTCGTGTGAGTGGACTAACCTGATTTTAACCTCTTTAACACAACTGACGCGTAAGTTATTATGAAATCGTTAATAAGTGTGTCTGTATGTGGTCGTTAACTGTTGGAATTTGAAAATCTTTATGTAAAGAAATGTTTGTGACATATCATGGAGCTGTAGTTTTAGAAATCTGGATCCTTTTTTTGTAACTTTTATTTAACATAAATAATTTGCTTGACATTCTGGGTTACATATATTTTATTTATTGCATTTATATTGTGTCACATTAAATATTTATAGTAGCTGGAAGTTCTCTTTAAAAGGCTCATTCTTTCAACATAGCCTCCATATCCTCCGAGACAGTGTGGAAGTTCTTCCCGGACTAGTTGAATATTCGATGAGGTGGAAATCTAGCTCGGAGCGCGCTCCCACCTGCTGTGCTTAGATATTCAATTGTGGCCCCGCAGGATAATACCCGGCCATAACTTGCCTCGGATCAAGTTCCAAACCGTTCCATCAGTCGCTAAGTAACGTCGCTAAGTCGTCGACGCTCTGTCGTCCCCCTTGTATGGTATCCGTACTTCGACCAACACCTGAGCTTATGGTGGGAGTATCTGGCAATGTTTTAGGTTTAGTTGTAATAAAACATTAATAAACTAAACTAAACTATATATATGCAGCTTAAATGATTAACTTTCTTTGAAATGAAAACTATTACCACAAGAAAATAAAACTACGATTTGTGCGTAAGACCTTAGAATAGAATTGAAAATATTAACAAGGAGAATTAATAATATGAATTTTTTTTTATGGACTTTAATTTTTTATTCACACCTGTCAAAAGCTCCACGAACCAATGAGTGTGATGTCGATTTAAAGGATTGGAATAGGCGTGAGGGAGAGGAGTGCACAGAGGCCTCCTTCCTGTTCTAGTTTTAATATTTATAGTTAGTGGAGGAAATCCCTCATCCAGCTTCTTTTAAGCCTCCTTCGGGTGCTATCGGTCATGTTAGTTGTGGCCATGCCTCGAATCATTGAGTTGATATGTCCGTGTAAGTTATTATGAAATCGTTTGTGGTATGTTCGTATGTGGTCGTTAACTGTTGGCATCTGTAAGTCTTTATGTAGAGTAATGTTACTGACGTACCAGGGAGCTTTGGTAATAGTCCTGAAAGTATTTGATTGAAAAGTATGTAGTTTATGTGTGCGAGTCTTTTTGGCTGTCCCATATATCTGTGAGGCATAGGTCCAAATGAGCTTAAATAGGTAAGTGTATGTGTTCTGTTTTAAATTTCGAATGTTTTGAAATAGATGAGTATAATAGTCATAGTCTTAAGTTTGGAGTTTTTCTTTGTTCTTGATATGTAGGTCCTATGCCATTCTTCTATCACATGTCAGTCCCAGATATTGAACTTATATTGGGTCGGTACCAGTAATGGAATACCTCAGAAAAAGTCAAAAATGTTATTTAACTATAAAGATAAAATAAAATACATTTTCAACTTACTCTTAGCAAAACTGTTAGTAGGAAGGTATGCAAAACACTGATCTCAAGAGCACTATAGAAACAACAATGATAGGCATTTTAAAATTTTCTTTTAGGAACTTTGTCCATACAGTCAATAGAGTGCATTGTTGTTCAATCTAGGAAAACTGGAGCCTTTAAATCAACAAGAAAACTTATTTTTTACATTAAACGTCTAATCTGCCCATTACTAGTTGGTGCCTTCAACCCAGTCGAATCTTCCGACTTAGCCCGAAACATATTTACATATTCAAGCGTGGCGTCTCAGTCGGATTCACTATACACAAAAAATCTAGTCTGTCCACTCACACGACTTTCCTACCTATTTTAGAAAAGTTTTTATATCTTTACATATGTCCTTCAAGAAACGAAAAAAAAATGGATTAGATTTATTTTCCTGAATACTGATCAAAGAAAAGATTTAAGTACGATTTATTTGATAAACTAAAGCAATGTAAACCGGCTTAAGGTAGATCGGTGTAAAATTTTCAATACCCTCTAATATTGCTTATCAAAAACTTTTTGCTTTTACAGGTAGAAAAGAAATAAATTAAAACATGTGTTGAAAATTAGATAAGGTGTATCATCACTAGTACTGGTTCTATTCTGATTTTTTTTTTGTTTTGTTGGTAATTTAATTACCTTTCAAAAGTTTTATTATAATTTTTACCGTATAATATATACTTTTTTTTTTCCTGTATTTTCTCGGGAATTTAGTCTATATACGAAAATTGAAAGGAAAATTATTAGAACATTATTGGAAAGTTTCATCAAAATCGTTATAGCCGTTTTCACGCCACAGTTTATATAAAAACATATTTTTCATTTATTGCGCGCAAGCTATTGCGCACGGAGCAACGAATTTCTGTCACAGGCATCAGTAGTTAAAACCCTAAAAAATAAACAAAGAAGCAACAAAATCTGTTCAGTAGATCGCTAGAAAATCGTGGCACAGACAGACCAATGGCTAAAAATGTGTTTTTTTTTACTCAGGTGGCTCTGAAACATCAAAAGCCTCATATCGGAAATTTGACCCGATCGCAATACTTTGCTTACCTATTATAGGTAGGAAAGTAAAAAAGTGCTAAGTGCTCCTAAAGGAGTTTTCACTTTAAAACAATAATAGTTTTTTCTCAAAGTGGGATGATAAGTGAAACTTGTCTTACTAAATTTTTATTCTGAGGATATTAATAATATTTCAACTACCGCTCCAGTAAAAAGCCCCCCTTCTTTTGTGAGTGAGAAAACAAAAAAATTATAGACTCTTTAAAGATATTGAGCGAACTATCCATCATCTTTCGACCCACGGGTTAATTTATTCTTCGAACATGTAAACTGGCGGAAAAAGGCGATGAGCCGGAAACAGGGTTTCCTTAATAAGGAAGCTGTCAGGAACAGAGGAGAATATTAGCTTTAGCTACGCCGGTCCCTTCCTTCAAAGAAACAACTCTTTATCCTTTACTTCAAGGGCGAGCCGGCGTAGTCTGTCGGAATCCCACGTAACATAAATAAGCTAAATAAGTTTTGCTTTCCTCATCATTCATAGGCTACGTGAGAAAATACTCTTATACAGTTGATAAAAAAAATCATCAAATCGTTAAAAAAAAAAAATGGTATATTTAATTTTCTAGTCACATCCTTCAGGTTTGGTGCCATTTTCTCATAATTTTTTAATATATATTTTAGGCCAAAGGTCACAAAATATACACAGTTTTTATATCCTGTATTCTTTATTCAACATTTCGGCTTCAGGAGCCATTTTCAAGATCCTGCAAAACTAATTATAATTTAGTTTTTACAATTCAATTACTTCCTTATCAGAAACATATTATTTAACAACCAGCAGTAATACAATTAGTACATAATTTATTTTGAATTTTGAATAAATTTATATCATCCACTTTCCATGCAACGCGTCATGAAATTTTTAAAATCTATCATTGCGATATCCTTCGTCCTTTAGTCATTTTTTCATTTCAAAGAATGTCGTTTTTTCATTTCTAAAAAATTGTAATACATAAATAATAAATTAAAATAGATTGTTAATATTATTTTTAAAAAAGAATATTATTAATTCTCGATTAATTAAAAAATGGACATAAATTTGATTTCGGTACTGCTTCCGTGTTGCATAGAGAACAGAATATTGGGAAACGTAGTATAATTGAATCCATTATTATTACTGAAAACCTCAAACGTGCGGTAAATCAACAGACAGATGTTGATAATTTAAACACGTTTTATGCGAGCTCAATAGACAAAATTATAATATAACATACTGATATAAAACAGCTGATCCCTAACCCCTCCATCCCACTCCTTTTGTAAATAAATCCAGTCCTGTATGAATACCCTATTGAAGAACAACAATTTTCTTGATATCGTCTGCAAAAGAGGTACATAAATCGAGAACTAATAATAATCTTTTTTAAAAATAATATTAACTTATTATTTATGTATTACAATTTTTTAGAAATGAAAAAACGACATTCTTTGAAATAAAAGAATGACTAAAGGACGAAGGATATAGCAATGATAGATTTTAAAAATTTCATGGCGCGTTGTATGGTAGGTGGATGATATAAATTTATTCAAAATTAAAAATAAATTTTAGACTATTTGTATTATTGATGGTTGTTAAATAATATGTGTCTGATAAGGATGTAATTGAATTGTAAAAACTAAATTAAAATTAGTTTTGCAGGATCTTGAAAATGGCTCCTGAAGCCGAAACGTTGAATAAAGAATACAGGAGATAAAAAATTATATTTGGTGACCTTTAACCTAAAATATATATTAAAAAATTATGGTATATTTATTTCCAAAAGGAATATTAATGTTTCCTCGTCCAATGAGTGTTCTAAAATGAAAATGTTTGATCACAAAGAGGATCCAGGACTAATAGGTTAGAATTATGCGGAAATAATTAGCAAAATAAATTTATTAATGTATAGAAATGTAAACGTGATTTGTCTACCTGTTTTTTATAAACTTTTTTATTGAAAAAATATTACACTGTCTCTAGGACATTTATAATAGAGTTCCCAGATCACATTCCCACTCTATGTAAAATAAATAAAATAAATTATACAGAAAAATAATATATTTTGTGGAATTCCCTCCCTATCAAAATTCGACATTCCCCCTCCATATCCACATTCAAATCCCTCCTATTCCAATTCCTATCACAAAAACAGTCAGATACTTGCTAACCATTCGAGCGGATTTTAATAGAGAATTTGATACAGTTTTATTTTTTAATTCTTTTTTTTCGGAAAAGTGTATACTGGTCTATAAGAGCAAATAGCTTTAAGTGTCTTGTCATAGTATTAATGGTTTTGTATATAGTTTCGTTTGTTTTGTATATAGAATTTTTACCTTATATTTTTTTTGCATTATTTCTTTTTTTCGATTGATTTTATTTTGGCCAGATGTAATATTTTAATTTTGTTCTATTTTGTTATTCTCAAGGGACTGTGTCCCAGAATAAAGTTATTTTTCTATTTCTATTTCTATATATACAATAAATAAGAATAAAATAACCGTGTACCTGTTAGGTTACATTTTTACATTTAGGTTAGGTTTTTAAAATAATTTATGTTAAATTTTAAATATAAAAATGAGAGTTATCAAACTTTTTTTTTCTATCAACATGTATTTACGCCTGTCAACTTATTGTTGACATACAGCAAATGTGATGGCGATACATGATATAATGACATGACAGGCATGGGGAAGGAAAGTACTCAGCAGTACCTCTTCCCTAACTTGTTCCAATTACTTAGGTTGTTTAAGAAATTGGCAATTTTAGCTTAGCTAGGGTGTCAAACAAGGCGATAGTTTAAGCCCGTTGCTATTCACATTATACATGGATGAAATAGCTGCGATCTGCAAAAGGTGAATAGTAAGGACGTTTCTGCTTGAAGTTGTAATTCAGTGTCTTCTATATGCGGATAATACTGTCCTAATTGCGGATTCCGTGGAGGCAGTTGACGAATGGAACGAAGAATTCCGCAGGAAGAGTATGATCATCAGTACCAGAAAGAGAATGATCTTACCAAGATCCAACCAAGGTTGGAATATATACGTGGAATATACAGGAAGATGTTGCAGTTAATTTCAACGGATTCAACGTAGAGCTTTCAATCTTCGTACTGGTATGGATCGGTATGGGAAAGTGGATTCAGAAATTCTGAACAGGATAAGCAAAGCGAACGCTATTTATTACCAGATCTGCAATACTGTGATTGGAAAGAGAGAAGTGAGCAGAAGTGTGAAACTGCACATATTTAAGGCAGTATAGTTGCCTATACTCCTGTATCGTGCAGAAAGCTGGGTGCTGACTGACAAACTGGAGAGAAAAATCACTGCTGTCGATACAATTTTGAATAGTAGCTCATTAAAAAGAGAATGAAATGCTGACCATTTCACTTGCTTACAGTATGCAAGTTAAAATTTTAGTTGCTGAATATTTTAAGCTATATGCAAAAACATTTCAATTACTTGACTCCAGGCGACTTTACCCTAATGAGCGTTACACATCCGAGGCTGACGGCTCATATCATTCACTCTCCACTAAACGCGCCTTCACTTCAAAAAGTTATTAGATCAATCAAGCAGGAATAATCACAAACATTGTTTACTGTTTAATCATAACCTTATTATAACTAATATTATTTTAGCAGGTCAGCACAGAAGGGTTATTTATCATTTATTTAAATTTAGCGCTGACGATGTAGAAGGATAGTACATTAAGCATTTACCACGAGCTGTATGAAAGTCTCTATTATAACGGTGTTTGGCAAGTGTTTTTACATTCCTACCTATACTAGGTAAAGAAAGTATTGCGATCTGGTCGAATTGTCGACGGATCTATACGTTTCATAGCTCCCGTTTAGCCTGTTTTTTTTAACGATAGTGAAATTCCCTACAAATCCATATAAAAATCGATCATTTTGAACAACTATTAACGAAGTTACAGCTATTCAATTTCCAATGTAAAATTACGGGTCCATATCCTGGTGTCACAAAGGGATGAATGAGAGAAAAAATATAACTTAGTGAAAGTAAGAAAAACGCAAACTTGACTATTACCTCTACCTTTTAACAGAAGTTATTGTTTGGCAAAATTAGGCTATGGGAAAAAGTTTTTTACCAATGATATTAGAAGATATTGAAATGTTTACACTGATCTACCTTAAGCCGGTTTACATTGCTTTAGTTTATCAAATAAATCGTACTTAAATCTTTTCTTTGATAAATTTTGATGAAGATAAATATAATTCAGTTTTTTTTGTTTCTTGATAGACATATGTAAAGATATAAAAACTTTTCTGAAATAGGTAGGAAAGTCGTGTGAGTGGACACACCAGACTTTTTTTTTTTTAAATAAGTTAACAATATTTCTGCTCAGCTCTTGAACTATAACATTTACGCCAAAAATAGCGAAATTGTTTTTCTTTAATACGAAGCGATTCAAGAAAATTACTTCTGTTGAATATCTATGTGACCGATTTTTCAGTATTGTATCCGTAGGGAATTCCCTATTCCAAAAATAAAAGACGCCTTAATTTTTGTCGCGGAATTATATTCCCTTAGAGGAAGTAGAAATAACTTTAAAATTATAACTACGTTTGAAAAGATTTACGGTCCATGATCTTTTCATTACAAGGGCACTAATTGAAAATTAAATTACATTTTTCTTTAATTTATTAGAATGACAAGGTAGATTTTTATGTCGCTGTTATTCTTTGTATCTACTCTTTTATCAGCTATCTATCACCTATCAGTAATTTTTTATTTAATTAGTCATTGAGTATTATTAATTTAGTTGTGTTTTGATAAAAGCTGTTTTAATAATACAAAGTAACTTGTAGAAAGTAGAAACTCATTAGAAGTTGTTGGTCAAAGGCAGTGAAAAAAATAATTCGTAATTGCTATTTTAAAAGCGTCATTTAACTTAAATAAAGAGAAAAGAAAAACTTTTGCGGTTTGCTAACCACAATACATAATTTATCATCCTAACGTTCAAGTCTATTTAAAGCACAAACTTCATTATTTTGCTAAATCTAACGTCTCATAGTAAACTTTTTGTTTCTTAAACAAACTTTGATCTAAATCGAATTGAGATAGGGGCGTATCAAAGGAAATAAAAGAAAAACATAAATAAAAAATACTGTAAATACAGTTTTCTATCGGTTATTATTTATTCGAGATGCTTTATGTTTGTTTGGGTTTAGAAAAAAACAACGATTCCCTTCTTTCTGTTTAACGTAAGAAAAACTAGTTTAAATCATAGTAGTGAAATGCAATATCTTGGACTGATATTCAACAGAAAAATGACATAGGGCCCACATATCAACAAAATAAGAAAAACATCAAACCTCAGACTACAACTATTATACCTAAATCTTTCAAGACGTTTCATTAAAATTAAAAATTAAATTTAAATTTAAAAAAATAACTGAACATCTATATTTACCTACTAAAGCCTATATGGATCTACTCTTCTCAAATATACAGCCAAAATGACCCAGATACGAAAACTACAAACCTTTCAGTCAAAAACTTTTTGGACTATTTCTAAAGCTCCATGGTAAACACAGCAATATACGGACACACTACAAAACATTTCACAATATCGTACATGGACTTTCTAACACACACTGATATAAGACATAACCACGATTATCATACCCGAAAACACCCTTCGAAGGCTCAAAAGAAGTTGGATGTAGGATTTCCTCACCTAAAAATATACAGAATTCAACTGTTGTGTCCGGAATCAAATAATTCGCAGATATGACCAGCGGCAAAGCCCTCACTTCATCAACTTTATACAATTGAATCTATGAGTGCAGAAACAACTTCAGTCAAAAAAATGCGAAAAATCGTTTTCGATGAAAAGACTCTTAGAAAGGGAAGATGCGTCTTGAGTGCAAGAACCACGTTAGTCTGTTGAGTATATACCCGTATTTCCGTCAATACATGACATCTCTTTCGATCGTTGAGAAATAACATGAGTCAGTGACTGTAACTTCATTTTTGATATATGAATTTTTAATCAAATGTAATGTAAAATCAATTGTTAATTAAAAATAAAAACATTTATTGAATGGTTACCTTTTTCCCAAGTTTTCAGCTGTCTGTAAAAAACAGTTGAGTGCAGAAACAGCATGAGTCAGAATCAAATTTTAAATTTCCCTGAGCCTAATTTATGTTGAGATTAGGTAATTTTTGCATAACATCAACATAAATGCATGTTATGACAAAAGAGGAGGGAGAAAGTTCAAATCTTTGAAAATTTGGAAGAGTTATGAGAATTTTTCTCTATCCTGATAAATTTGAAATTTGTGATTAACGTGGTTTCCGCACTCATCGATTCAATTGTTTGAGCTCTTCACCAAGGTCTTAATATTTTTTCCGCTACCACATTGTAAAGGTTATCATCCAATGGCACCCCTATCTTTGGATGGCATCATCCTTCAAAACGAACAAAATATCCTGTTCTGTGGAATAGCGTGGTCTGTTATAGTGTTTTGATCTCAGTACAGCTTCACGTACTGTTTCTCAATGACTGATTGTGGTCTATATTTGTAAAGAAAATTTTCGTCTAATATTTCTAATGCACGATCTCCATTCATTTACTCATTCATTCATATTATCTTATTATTATTTACCTTTGCTCCATTGATATAGAAGGTGAGGTTGGCCGCTGGAAAGGCAGGCCTGGAGCTGCAGTTGGCTCTCAACCTCTCTCCAGGAGTGTACTTGGTCTTCTCCAGCTGGATCTCTGGACCGCTCTCTGGCTCCACTATAATAATATAATATATAATATATAATATAGTAATAATATTATTAATATTGTATTATCATATTGAATTAGTTACCCGTGACGACCAGGTGGGCTGTCCTTATCGCGGTGTGGAATAGCGGCGCGTCAGCGGACACCTCGCACTTGTAAATCCCAGTCAGGTCTTTGTCCGCCGCCCTCAAGGTCACCCGAGTGCTGTTGGATCCTCCCAGCTGGAAAAGGATAATAATATTTGCTAATCAAAGTGTTAATAAGAAATATATTATAATAACTCGTAAGAATAATGACTATTCACTCTTGGTGCAGAACATTCTATGTTATAAATAATCCGGAGCTCACAGCACTGGTGTAATATTTTTCTTTAAAAAATTAGAAGCTGGATAAAATTTTAAAATATTCGGTGCGAATGCAAATGGACGGATGCCTAGTAAAACACCAAGCATACATAATCAAACATTGAGGCTGCCGCATGTCAAATAGTGTGCTGTAAAGAATCATTTTGGTTTATTATTTTCAATAATGAACCATTGTGATCGACAAAAAAAATACAAAAACTTAACCCTCTCTCAAAATTTGAGGTTTTATGTTTCAGGATACATATAATTCTAAAAACGAATACAATTTTTTTTTTAATTTGTGAATAAAATCAGTGGCCACCTGAGGATGTTCCTCCTTCATCGTCATTACTAGACGCCTATTACTTTGAAAATGGCGGCCGAAAAACCTGCGTTGCTATAGACTGTAGCGCCTGAACGAATGTACCGATTTCAATGAAACTTTCTTGACGCCCTTTAAATTTATGTGTTATATACTTAAACGAAAAGAAGCTGGAAAAAAAGTTACGAGAGATGGTAAAATAAAATTCCAAACAACTCAAAAAGTATACAGTTTTTTTTTCCGATATTGTTGGGTTTTTTAAATGATTACGGAATTTTCTAAAAAAAAAAAAAAAAAATCGTTAAAATCGGAAAATTAGGAGCAAAGATAAGGTCTCTAGTTTTTTTTTTTTTTTTTTTTGTATGTTCTACTGCAAAGGTTATATCCTTTGTTTTGGTTTTTGAATTTTGAATGTGTTACTGAAGTATTGCTAATTTTTTTAGCATATTACTAATGATTAAAAAAAAAGTTTAGTTCAATAATTGGAATCACCTTTTATTGCTTTTTCTTTGTAACTAAGAAGGTAATAATACTTTAGGTGTATAATTATTTGAAAATAATAAACCATTGTGATATAATTTGCAGCGTTTTTGTCTTATTAACATATTTTTAAGAATTCGTTAATATCTTCACTTTTTTATTTACAAAAATTTTCTAAAATTAAACGTTTTCAATTTGAAAATCGGTATAATTTGTCTATTTGATGAGATATCTCATTAGTAGCTACTAAAAACTCATGAACTCCTATTTTATTTCCATTCAAACCGCAAGATAATGTGATCAGCAATTTTAGATAAAAGGTGGCCTACAAGAATATTGGGCTGTTTGACGTGACTTTCAATCTCAAAATGTAAAAATTACGAGGTTATGTAGGCCAAACGGCCAAATATTATGATAGGAAATTTTTTTCTCTATTTTATTATTAAATTGCTGCAAAAATGGCGATACTACTGGTGATATTGATATAGATGGTAATATCTTTGAACAGGTAGATAAGTTTAGGTATCTAGGTTCTACAATAACTAGAAAAAACGAAATTGAAGAAGAGATTAAGGTTAGACTGAAGGCGGGGAACGCTTGTTATTTTTCTGTGACAAAACTACTTAGTTCGCGCCTCTTGTCCCGAAACTTAAAAATTAGAATCTATAAAACAATTATCTTACCTACAGTTCTTTATGGATGCGAAACTTGGCCGCTTACATTAAGGGATGAGCAGCGTCTTAAGGTTTTTGAAAATAAAGTATTGCGTAGAATATTCGGACCGAAAAAGGATGAGTTAACCGGAGAGTTCAGACGGTTACACAACGCCGAATTGCGTGAGATGTATCCGGGTAATATAATTGAGGTAATTTCATCGCGGCGAATCAAATGGGCTTGTAAAGTTGTTGGGCTTAGTAACGAGAGAATTCCTAAAAGGTTAATATTTGCTGTGCCGAATGGTAAGCGTCCGAGGGGTAGACCGAAGCGAAGATGGGAGGATTGCATTAAAGCCGATCTGAAGGGACTGGGTTTGGACGGCGAACGGTGGAGGGAGGTGTGTAACAAGCGATTGGTGGTGTCGGCATCGAACCTTCGGGTTCGCTAAGCCTTATTATTATTATTATTATTATTATTATTATTTTATTATTAAATTATATAACGATTCTAGTGGAAAGCTAGTAGTCATAATTTCTTAGAATTTTCGTAGATAAAAAATTTTAGGTTACTATAAGATACATATTCAAATGAAAGTTTAATAGATTTTTTAATACTTTAATTAAAAAATAAATAAATAAAATATTTTTAATATACTTTGAATCATCATTACTGGATTATTTAGTAGGATAGTACAATGGTGATGTTTAGAGATGAATTCAGACTTGTGGCTTTTGAGAAAAAGAGGTTGGAAAAAAGGAAGGCATGGCAATATCCGTAGAAGGAAGGTAGGTCTAATAAAGAAGTGGTAATGTTCAGTCACAAGGAATCCCAATACTGCTCAAGGGCTGCCACTATTACATCACTTTTCATCAAAACCACCAGGAATTTAATAACCCCTGGGAGAACTTCTTGGAATCAGTTACCATTAGTTTAACTTAAGATTTAGTTCTGTCTCTCTATCTCTCTCCCTTGCTCTCACTCTCTCTTTCTCTCTCCCTCTCTCTCTCAACCTATCCGTAGCCTCTTGTACCCAAATTTCATTTTTTCATGCGCTTACCCTATCTAGAATTTTTGCACATAATAAAAACTCGACATTTTTTAATATTTTTTTGGTCCCCTCCCCCATCCAACCGAAATCGAAGGTATTGACCCTATGACCGTCATATATTGAATATTTAATTTTACTAAATTCCCATAGCATATTTTTAACTGATCAAATGCCAAGTTAATAAGAAAAATAAATAATGCAACGTAGAATAAAGAAATCAATTGTTACTTTATTGATAAACATAATCGACAAATTATACAAACAATTATTTAAAACTTCATAAATGTTTGGACCTAAAATGTTTACAAATTTCAGTTAGCTGTATCTTTGCTAAAAACTGTCAGATTTCGATGTGTTTTTTTTTTTTTGGTTTTTCTTTTGTAGGGAATTTAGTAATCTTTTATATAATCACGGACATAACAATCAAGGACCAATGAATGTGTGTATTTTTTTAGTTATTCGTTAATAAAGATTCTTTTATTTCATAACTGGTTTGCCTGAATTTTCGGGGTGATTGGACTATTTTGCCCGTCTAAAGGGGAAGGAAGCCTTCGAAATTGGTGGCTCAATCTTGAGATTTGGTGAAAAATTGACGATGATATGGCTTGCCGATCAAAAACTCCGTCGATAAATAATATAAACTCTTCTCTCGATCATAGAGACCTCTAGTCGACGAAATGAGACATGTATTCAATGACAGTACTACAATTAATGTAAGGTTGTGTGGATGCGAATCCTATGCCTTGCGTTATCTCGAAACAACGCAGGCGTCTTGCTGTACGCATCAAAATCTTCAAGATCCAATTTTGTCCCGTATCGATCTACAGACCTACCACCGTTGAGGTATTGAAGCCAAGCAAAATGTTTGTATCGACTTTATTTATTTTATTTTATTCGTATAGAATACGATTCGCTAACCCCCAGTGAAATTCTGAATCCAACGGTACCCAATTCATGGTATTTGCGCATGACAGGAGCTTATATTTGGTACAAAACCGATTTCGAGCCTTACTGTAATAATATATGTACGGATACTAAAAATCGGACCTGCATATTGTTAACGAGGAAATTGTTTGATTGAACTATTTTGCTTGGCTGAAGGAGAAGGAAGCCTTTAAAATTGGTGGCGCAATCTTGAGATTTAGTGAAGAATTAACCATGATATGGCTTGCCGATCAAAAGCACCATCGATAAATTATATAAACTCCTCCTCTTGATCATTGATCATTGATCCTCTTGAGTCGACGAATTGAGACATATATTTATCCATATCCATATTTAAAACCCTCCTATTCCAATCCATCCTTACAATTCAATCAGACGCTGGGTAGCCATTTATCATGTAACAAAATTGCATTTTTCTCTATTTATCATTTGTATATAAATATATATTCTTTATTGAGCATGGAAAAGATGTCTAGTCACGTTCTGTAATGTAAATGAAATAAGGTAAATACTTCTGCTATCACTTAGTTTTCAGTTATTTTTTTTATTGTAATATGTATTTTGGCCAGATGGTATGTTAATTTTTATGTACAAAATTGTTATTCTTAAGGGACTTTGTCCCAGAATAAAGTTGATTCTTCTTCTTCTATTCTATATTCAATGACAGTACTACAATTAACGTAAGGTTGTGTGGAACCCTATGCCTTGCGTTAGTACGCATGATCGGATGGTTCCGAAGAACGCATCAAAATCTCCAAAGCCCAATTTGTCCCGTATCGATCTACAGACTTACCATCGTTCCAGTATTGAAGCCTAGCAAAATGTTTGAATCGACTTATTTTAGAAAGAAAAACAAAGAGGAGAATACGATTCGCTTAAACTCCGTGAACTTCTGAATCCAACGTTACCCCATTCATGGTATTTGAGCATGACAGGAGCTTATATTTAGTACAAAACCGATTTCGAGCCTTAATGTAATAATATATGTGGGTATGTGGATTTTTTTATTTATATATCTCCATTTGAGGTATTAACTCTTTTATATGCAAATAAGAAAATTAAATAGACTAGTAGGCCCGTGCGAAAAATTCGCACAGCATATTGTTATCAATGCCAAATCAATGAGAAAATAAAATAATGAAACGTATCAAAAGATAAAGAAATAAAATGTCACTTTATCGATAAATATAATCGACAAAGGAAACAAAAATTAATTTAAATCTTCATTTTTTTTTTGATCCAACATGTTTACAAACTTCAATAATCTGTATTTTTGCTAAAAATTGTCCGATTTCAATGTTTTTTTCATTTTGTAGGGAATTTAGTAATCTTTTATATAATCATGGGCATAACCAAGGGAGAAGTGTGTAATTTTTTAGTTATTCGCAAATAAAGTTTTTTTTCTTTCATAACTTGTTTGCCTGAATTTTCGGGGTGATTGCACTATTTTGCCCGCCTGAAGGAGAAGGAAGCCTTCGAAATTGGTGGTTCAATCTTGAGATTTGATGAAAAATTAACGATGATATGCCTTGCCGATCAAAAACACCATCGATAAATAATATAAACTCCCCCTCTCTCGATCACAGAGACCTCAAGTCGACGAAATGAGACATGTATTCAATGACAGTACTACAATTCCTTTAAGTTAGTGTGGATACGAACCCTATGCCTTGCGTTATCTCGAAAATAGTACGTTTTTGGACTTAACAACGCAGGATACGATAGTTCCGTAAGGTCGCATCAAAATCTCCAAAGCCCAATTTGTCCCGTACCGATCTAAAGACTTACCAATGTTCCAGTATTGAAGCCTAGCAAAATGTTTGTATCGACTTTATTTATTTTACAATGAAAACAAAAGTGGAGAATACGAATCGCTAACCCCTGTGAAATTCTTAATCCAACGGTACCCCATTCATGGTATTTGAGCATGACTGGAGATTATATTTTTTACAAAACCGATTTCGAGCTTTACTGTAATAATATATGTGGGGATTATAACTAAGAAATAATTAATAATTACCTTAATTACTTTTTGTTTAGTTGCCGCTTTCTATTCAATGAAAAATGTGACTTACTTGAAAATAATACACAACTTTAATTTTCTACTTTTCTGCAGATAATCGAACTATAGGTTACATTGTCGTCGCCATGTTAAAATAACGAACGTCAGCTGTTTTATGTTGCGCATTTGTTAATTTAACATGGTGCCGATGATATGAACTTTTGATTGATATTTAAAAATGGTATACATCATGAATTGTTTTGTTTTGAAATGGAAATAGATTGAATATATTTTTTCCACCGTTCCAGTATTGAAGCCTAGCAAAATGTTTGAATCGACTAATTTTAGAAAGAAAAACAAAGGTGGAGAGTACGATTCGCTAATCCTCCGTGAAATTCTGAATCCAACGGTACTCCCCTCATGGCATTTGAGTATAACAGGAGCTTATATTTAGTACAAAACCGATTTCGAGCCTTAATGTAATAATATATGTTGGGGTGGGGATGGGGATTTTTTTATTTGTATGTCTCTTTTTGAGCTATTAACTCTTTTATATACAAATAAGATAATATAAAATTCATTGTTTAGTTCTATTTGCTCATAATTAGATTATGTACACTTGGGGAATATTGTTGTGGCAAAGCTGTTGGGGATAACATTGTCCTTTGTGTTGAAAGGGTACAAGGGGTACGGGGTGTTCAGTATGCAAGAGCAGCTGTTCGATAGGGAGCCACTTATAATTAGATGTAATACAAATTGGACATAAGCATGCCACTACCTGCGCATGCTCCGAAGCTAACCTCTCTAATCAGTTCCAATAATGTTCAAACAATCTTGTTGTTTCAGCTTAATCAATTTGTTCTTGTACAAAGGATTCCGTGTAATCGGGTCTCATGAGCGTTCTGGGTAAACTATTGTGGTGGGGTGAACATGGTGAAGATTGACACTATATTTTTTTTCTTTTCGCCTTTCTAATACGAATTAACATAAATATATAATTTTCAGTAATAGCTCATTACAAAGAGTATAAAATACTGAAAATTTCCTTTATTTACAGTATGCTTGTCCGCTTTTTAGTTTCTGAGATATTTTAATCCATGCCTTCAAGAAAATTCGTTGTAATTTAGTTTTCAACATAATTTTGCCCTTTTTGCTTCTCTAACACGGCGTCGCGTTAAGATACAATTTTGAGTAATAGCTCATTACAAAGAAAATAAAATGCTGAACATTCCCTTTACTTCCAGTATCCAGATCGGAATTTTAGTTTCTGAGATATTTTAATCCATATCTTCAATAAAGCTCGTTATAATTTTGTTTTCATTACAGTTTTTTCCCTTTTCCCCTCTCTAACAGGGTGTCGCGTTAAGATATACTTGTGAACACTAGCTGATTACAAATGTGATGAAATTCTAAACATTTCCCTCGCTTACAGTTTGCAGGATCGAATTTTCGTTTCTGAGATATTTTAATCCATATCTTCAATAAAGCTCGTTATAATTTGGTTTTCATTACAGTTTTTTCCCTTTTCCCCTCTCTAGCACGGCGTCGCGTTAAGATACAATTTTGAACTCTAGCTCATTACAAAAATGATAAAATTCTGAACATTTCCCTCGCTTACAGTATGCAGGTCCGAATTTTTGTTTCTGAGATATTTTAATCCACATCTTCAATAAAACTAGTTATAATTTGGATTTCGACACAATTTTTTTGCCTTTGTGCCTCTCTAACACGGCGTCGAGTTAAGATAAAATTTTGAATAATAGCTCATTTCAAAGAGTATAAAATGCTGAACATTTTCCTTTCTAACAGTATGCAAGCCCAGATTTTAGTTTCTGAGATATTTTAATCCATATCTTCAATAAAACTCATTATGATTTCGTTTTCGAGATATGTTTTCCACTTTTAGTCTTTCTAATATGATGTCACGTCAATATAAAATTTTGAATAATGGCTCATTGCAAAGAATATAAAATGCAGAATATTTTCCTTGCTTAGAGTATGCAGGTCCGAATTTAGGTTTCTGAGATATTTTAATCCATATCTTCAATAAAGCTCGTTATAATTTCGTTTTCGATACAGTTTTTTTTCCTTTTCGCCTCTCTAACAGGCCGTCGAGTTAAGATGCAATTTTGAATAATAGCTCATTACAAAGATTAAAAAATGTTGAACATTTTCCTCTCATACAGTATGCAGGTCCGATTTTTCGTGTCTGAGATATTTTAATCCACATCTTCAATGAAACTCGCTATAATTTGGTTTTTGGCACATTTTTTTCCCTTTTCGTCTCTCTAACACATCGTCGCGTTAAGATACAATTTTGAATAGTAGCTCATTACAAAGTTTATAAAATGCTGAACATTTCCTTTACTTACAGTATCCAGATCGGAATTTTAGTTTCTGAGATATTTTAATCCATATCTTCAAGAAAGCTCGTTATAATTTGGTTTTCGATACAGTTTTTTTCCTTTTCTCCTCTCGAACAGGGCGTCAAATTAAGATACTATTTTAAACACTAGCTCATTACAAATATGATGAAATATTTAAATATTTCCCTCACTTACAGTATACAGTCAAATACAAACGTATAACATTTACTCTTCGAAAAAACTCCTGCCCTCCAGTTTATATTGAGAAAAATAAAATTCCTCAAAAGGACAAGGTACTTCAGCTTGGAATCACTTTTGACAGAAGGATGAAATGGGGTCCGCATGTTAAAATGAAACGTAAGACACTTAACAAACGACTCAAACTACTTTACTCTAGTTTTGCTAAATCTTCAAAACTAAAACTAAAACAGAAACTGAATACATATACTTACTTACTTAAGCCCATATGGACTTACTCATCACAAATATACGGCCCATCTACAAAAACATGCAAAACTTCCAATCAAAAGTTTCTCGACTTATAACAAAGCATCTCGGTACGTGAATAACAGAACTCTACATACTGACCTCCACCTTCCAACAATTAACCAACACATAACGATCCTTTACCAACGATTTTACACTAATTTAAACGGACATAATAAGAGACATGGCCACAGCTGACGTACCTCGGAACTGCTGAATACTTTACCCCATATCTGTCATGTAATTATTTCTTGTATTGCCAGCACATTTGTCACCTGCGTTGACAGGCGCAAATACATTTTTTATAGGAAACAAAATATATATCTATACCTCTGTCTGACTTTCGTTAAGTGGTAAGCAAGTCTTAAATACCTCCGGTTTGTATGCGCATGTATTATATTTAGAACCTCTGTGGGATTCTTGCAACACATAATGATAGACATTTATGTTCTGTGGTTGTATTTAGAATGGAGGTGCCTAACCAATTTATAACGCCTGGCGCATTCGAGGCTTGTTTAGGCTTAACAAAACTACACTTCTCTTTTACCCATTTTCTGCCACCGTACAATTATATCCGTATATATAATTATGTGGCCATATAGGCCACATATTGGAAACATACGGCCTACGTTATTTTTTGCAAAATCTTTATTAATCTAGCGCTAAAAGTATTTAATATTCAATTATTTATGTTTAAAGTTAATAGAATCAAGTTGAATATATATATATATATATATATAAATTTTTTTCATCCTATCTATCTATCTGATTCTGGCATTCATTGTTGTGAAAAGGCCATTATTTCGAGCTACAAAGCCTCGCCAATCTTAACTTCTGTGTCTTTCTATCATGAGATATTGACTGGCCAGTTTCTTTTAGCAGTTCTTTATTGTTCCTTCATGTGTTCTGATCCCAGGTAGGTCCTGTTATCGTACGGTGGTCTTTTCTTTCTAATTTCTCAATTCTGCTTACTAGGGTGCCGGTTTGAGCCCAGGTTGTACACCCATAGTTTTAGAGTTTTGGAGATTTTTTCTGGATTTCAATACTCTTGAAAGAGAGAGAAAGAAGCTCTGTTCTGACTTCTATATATATTAATAATGTATCGCGATACAGGCCAACGATTGACCACGCGTATAATATTTTCATTTTTCCTCCCATCACCCTCTCTCTTTCTTCTGTCCATTTCTTCCTTTCTTCCTTCTTCTTTTCCGCCACAAGAACTATCTATATTTTTCACTATTTTCCCAAATTTATCCCTATGTTGGTAGTCTTCCTCTTTGATAATCTTTTTCTCTACTTCAATTTGTTCTAGATAACTTTTTATGTTCTTCAGCCCTATCACCTTATCGAATATTTGTTTGTTTAATCTATTCCGATCTATAATCTTCATATTCCCATAGAACTTTGATCTTCTTTTCCTCATCGACGATTTCAATCTGTTCCTAAAGCTCATTGTTTTTTAATCTTATTCTTCCAACCTTTCTCGGGCCGTATATAATTCTCAGGATATTTCTTTCTGTTCTCAGTAACGGTTCCATATTGTATATCCCATAATTTCCGTCCCATAGAGTATCGCCAATTTTCTTACTGTTTCATTATGTCTAATTTTATCTTTTCTGGAAAGATTCTTTTTATTATATATATTTTTAACTAAGAATCTTTTTTTTATCAAATCCAATGATCGACCACTTATTTTGAAGATCTCCTCTAGGTAGGAAAATTAGTTACATCATTCCGGAATTTCAGGAAAAAGTTATGAAGGAAAAGAAAATTTAATTGCGAATAACTCGAAGATTATACATTTATTTTTTTATTTTACGTATTACTGAATTCCCTACAATGCAAAAAAACAACAAAAAAAACACATTGAAATCGAGCTATTATTCTTTGAGATACAGATTATTGTGATACGTAAACATTTTAGTTTAATATTCTAAGGAGGTTTTATAATTTTTTTTTCCTTGGTCGCTTACAACTACCAAAAAAATAGGAAATGATTCCTTTCTCTTATCAAAAGTTGAATTATTTATTTCCTTACTATTTTGTCCTTTGTTCACTATCCAATATTCTTTGTGAATTATTCTCATGGGCCAACCAAAGTATACCATATTTCCTTTTCTATATATGTGAGGTTTCATAAAAAGTATTAATCTTATGTTTTATTTCTGAATATACATCCATTTTCCTGTGATAGATTTTGACGAGTGAAGTATCAACAGTAACGCAATATCTCGTAGAATACGCGAATCGCAATTGTGGTTTCTAATTTTATACCAGAGCTTAAAAAAAAAGTGGGGTGTTCTAAACCATCTCAACGAATCGAGGCGTTACGAATGTGTTCATAATTGGCCAATAACTCGAAAAGTATCCTCGCGCGGGCTCATTACCGCGTATGGGGAGCGTCCCACGGGTGGCAGATGTGGGGATGGTCGGTGGAAATTCCTTGGAAGTTCCTCCCGGCTAAGTCCGATGGACTCGCTGACCAACAACGAGAGGGGCCCTCCAGACTTGCTGGAGGTAGGGGCCCACCAGACTTGCTGGAGGGTGTGACGTAGGATTGAACGCCCTACTCACATATCTTTAGTTCACCAAACACCACAAATAGTCATGGATCTCCCTAAGGTAAAACGCTCATTATCCGGAGGTAAACTAGTCGCCCGTTCGGGTCTCCGGGTGGGGACTGCTTTAGGGGATTCATGGCGCAAGTTGAAATATAAGGATGAGCTAACCGGAGAGTTCAGACGGTTACACAACGCCGAATTGCGTGAACTGTATATGGGTAATATAATTGAGGTAATTTCATCGCAGCGAATCAAATGGGCTTGTAAAGTTGTTGGGCTTAGTAACGAGAGAATTCCTAAAAGGTTAATATTTGCTGTTTCGAATGGTAAGCGTCCGAGGGGCAGACCGAAGCGAAGGTGGGAAGATTGCATTAAAGCCGATCTGAAGGGACTGGGTCTGGACGGCGAACGGTAGAGGGAGGTGTGTAATAAGCGATTGGTGGTGTCGGCATCGAACCTTCGGGTTCGCTAAGCCTTTTTATTTATTTATTTATAACTCGAAAAGTATACCATTTTTAGTTAATTATTTCATATACCTGATTTATATGAAATCTTACTGAATTCTATTTAAAAAATCATTGAAAAAGAAGGACTTTGTGCGGTTAAAGCGTTCTGAATGGTATTCGTTGTACTGCAAGGATTCTGTTGCATTTGAGAATTAGCATTCTTTTTTTCCGGGATGCCATATGTAATGTATCAATTATTAAATGTTTGCTTCCTCAGTTTCGAAGGTAGGGAAGCATTGTATTCGTGCGAGAGGTTAAACAAAATTTTGCGCTCAGAATCGAAAATTTCCACTCGCGTTTTACGTTTCAGACATCAAGCATCAAATTTTGTTCACTGTCTGCCTGTCTGTAGTCAAATCGATGTGACGATCATATCAGCTAGTACCTTTTATCCGATTTTCATGAAATTTTCGGAGATTATGCGGATTGGTGCCTACATGGTCCCATATCAATTTTATCAAATTCCATCTAGCACTTTCGCATACGTACGAGCAAACATATTTTTTTATTATTTGTTCGATTTAGATCAAGGTTAAATAAAAGGTAGGTAATAGTGAAAAAATAACGTAATGTCAATTTTATTGAATTCTGTCCACTAATTTTCTCGTATATATGCGCAAACGTGTTTTCCATGATACGTCTATATCACTAAAATCCCATGTTCGATTTGCCTCAAATTTGGAATGAAGTTAGGAATTGGTAAACAGATAATCATGTAGGTATGAATTTTATCAAATTCTATCTACTTCTAGAAAAAATACTCTAGCTTTCGGATCAGCAAACGTATTATTTGGCAAGCCGATAGTTTGAAGACTGCTAGTTCAATTTGGCCCAAACTTGGAGGAAATTTGGAGAATAGTATAGAAATAGTTCCTAATATGAATTTCATTGAACTCCGTTTAATAATTAAAACTAATATAAATAATTGTTAACAATATAATGGCAGTGAAATGTGAAAAGCATTGATCATATGGAGTGGGATTTAGGTTATGACAATATTTCCATGCGGTTATAAAACAATTAATTGATACTGTATTTTTCGGTCGATTCCAAACGTTACTGTCATGACACTTACTGCCGTTACTTAGATTTGGTGTAATTTTCAGTAAATTTAAAGTAATTTTTACTCTGAATTGTTAAAAAAAAAACAACGTCTTATTTGAATTATTAAATATCGAAGTTGTTTCAACTTCACCCATATTTTATATTCAAGCTTAATTAGTTTTGTTCTGACTGAAGAAAAGTATTGATCTCGTTAACTCCGAGCAAACAGCAAGTTGAATTTTTCCTATGGATTTTCTAGCTCCATTCATTTTACGAACTGAAAACGTACCTATTAAGTATATATCACTACTATTAGTCCAAAAGGTCTTAAATTTTTGATAATCCAGTGAAGGAAATATAATATTTAAATTATAAGTTGAAGGAAATACAATGGTTAAACCATGGCAGAATCCATTTCATAAACGTACAAAATATATTTTATAAACCTTTGCTATCTAACATTATTGAATGGATCTTGTGCAGAGCCCTTAATTTATTAAAATCAGATACGAATATTAGGTTTGTGCGGAGGATTTGCACGGGTCAGCTAGTGTATATTTATAGAGAGAAATACTTAAAGAAATACTTAAATATTTAAAGTATTTAATAAAAAAGAAATCTAAATAAAAAAAGATTAAAGATTGATGATTAAACGTCTTAATCATTTCTTGTAAGTTTTAGTTGAAGAGAAGGTAGAAAGAGCGGAGGATTACAAGGAGAGCAGGCTACAAGCCTAATGATTCCCACGATCAATCACTGCTTACAAATGTTGCCAGCCGGTGAAACAATTATCCCCACTCCTTTCTGATTCCAGCCAGGATAGAATAGTGTTCTGTACTCAACGAAAAAAAAATGGAGAAGAGATCTCCTTAAATTGTGACATCATTATATGTTTACTTACACTTAAATATATAAAATATATCCAGGAAAGGCAGAGAATTTAATTAAATCTGAAAATCAGGAATTTAAAATTGAAACACTCACATTGGTTTATTGAATAATATTAAATTTTGTCACACTCTTTGTACAATAGATAAAATAAATTAAACAAAAAAATAATAATACTGATATTACATGTATGCATACAAAAAGAAACTAAACTAATCAAAATAACAACTTTGATACAGGCATACTTTTATACAATATTCATTCACTCACGAAAACTCCGAGCAAAGTCTTTCTCACCACCACCATTAAAGACCAGTGGAGGTTATTGAGTGATTCTTTAACAACAGGCATAAATAACCATTGCCAGAACTCTGATATATGCTTATTTACCGAAAGGTCTCAGGGCAACTGCCGCTTCAACCTTCGAGGAGAATTGTAAGGATGGTTGGAGCTAGATATGGATTGTGCAGGTGGACTTGGATGATATGCAAGGTTTTGATAAGATTTGGAAACATTTTCAGGGATAAGGTGTAGGACAAATGGGAAACTCTTTCAAGGTGATGGTGTAGGGTTTTTGTGGTTACATAGACCGAAACATCAACTATTGTTCGAAGGACTTTGGACTGAAAGGATTGAATGCGTTTGACGTTAAGAAATTTTATGACTTTAGTAACAATGATAGGATAGCTCATTCACGCTTTATATACAATTGATAAAAATAAATTAAACAGAAAAATAATAATACTAAAATTAAATATATAAATACAAGCATACTTCTATACATTTACAAAATTCGTTCATTCAGGAAATCTCCGAGCAAGCCTTTCCCACCACGCGAGAAAAGAAAAATGGGACTCTAGGAGATCCCAGCGCATCTTCTCAGTTACATCAGCGGTATTAAAGACCAGTGGAGGCTATTGAGTGGTTCATTAACTACAGACGTAAATGACCATTGCCAGGACTCTGATATATGCTTATTTAACAAAAGGTCTCTGGGCGACTGTCGCTTCATCCTTCGAGGAGGATTGCAATGATAGTTGGAGTTAGATAGAGATTATGCAAGTGGATTTCGACAATATGTAAGATTTTGATGGAATTTGGAGAATTTTTCTGCGATAAGGTCTAGGACAAATGGGATACTCTTTCAAGGTTATAATGTAGGGTTTTGGTGGTTAGATATAACGAAACATCAACTATTGTTCGAAGAACTTTAGATTGAAAGGATTGAATGCGTTTGACGTTAGGAAATTTAATGACATTAGTAACAGTGATAGGGTAGCTCATTCACGCTTTATATACAATTGATAAAAATAAATTAAACAAAAAAATAATAATACTAAAAGCAAATGTGTATAAACTAAACTAATCAAAATAACAACTTAAATACAGGCGTACTTTTATACATTATTTACAAAATTCGTTCACTGAGGAAATCTCCGAGCAAGCCTTTCCCACCACTCGAGAAAAATGGGACTCTAGGAGATCCCAGCGCATCTTCTCAGTCACATCAGCGGTATTAAAGACCAGTGGAGGCTATTGAGTGGTTCATTAACCACAGACGTAAATGACCTTGCCAGGACTCTGATATATGCTTATTTACCAAAAGGTCTCCGGGCTACTGTCGCTTCAACCTTCGAGAAGGATCATAAGGACAGTTGGATCGAGAGAGGTATTGTGCAAGTGGAGTTGGACAATATCTAAGGTTTTAATGGAATTCGGAGAATTTTTCTGCGATAAAGTCTAGGACAAACGGGATATTTAAATAATAGAGTAGGCTTTTGTTGTTTGCTTAGAACAGATATATAATATATATTATCGATATCTTAGATTATCCGGGTCACAATATTCTTTACCTTTGAAAAAGTAGAGATGTAAATTCTGAACGCTAATTTAGGTACATGTAGTATCGGTATTTAGCAAATATGTCGAAACTTCCATAAAAATGTTGATATTTCGGGAATCTACGTTTTCAACTTTTGGAATAAATAAAAAGGTTTATCATTCAACTGAAATATTGAATTTTAACAGGTTTAATAATAACAGTCAAATATTACATATTTTGCTCCTTGGAATAGAAACCTTTTCATCAAATTATTAAGATCTGAAACTTTTAAATAACTTCATCTCATCGTTATATATAAATATTTTATGTCCGAAAATTCTCGGAATTGTGACATTTTCAATCTGGAGATCGGCAAACTTTGTCTATTTAATTAGGTACATACTCGTAAATACCTATTTGAATCGTTAGATGATTTGAACACAAAGTCGGGAAAGAAGGTGTGCTTCAAAAATATTGAGTCGTTCGGAAGGACCTACACCCACAAACTGTCAAAGTAACGAGGTCATATAGGCCAAACGGCCCAGTATTTTTGTACACCACATTTTCTATCAATTTTTTGGTAATATTATCTTACCATCTAAGTGGAAAGCAAATGAGTAATTATGATTATTTAGTACGTAATTAAATAGACAAAATATGCTTATCTTCAGATGGAAAATGCTCCAATTTCAAAAGTTTTCTCAAATAAAATATTTTCGAAGTTTCAGGCGGATGTTAATAATTTCATAAAAAGGGGTCTGTTAAACAGACTATTTAATTTATACACAAAAAAGTATCCATTTATTAACATTCGCTAATAAAGAAAATAAAAACTTATTTGTAACTAGAATAAGAAAAATCAACCAACTTCTTCTATTGGATAGTAAATTATTTAAAATATATATTAGTCAAAGATTAAATAATAATTTAGGCTTCATACTAAAGTTTAAAAAAAAGTAACAGTATTGAATATTATGGGTGATAAATATTCAGGATGCAGTATTTTTTAATTTTTTGTTTAATTTTTGCCTACGTTTCAGCCCAAACATGTGGGTCATCTTCGGGGCTGAAAATGTCTTTTAAAATACAATAAGAGATATAATAATATAATAAACTACAGTGATTGATGGTACATGGATCTTAACTAATATTGCAATACATATATTAAAATTAAATATGTTAATAGTTATAGAAACTAAAAATTAAAAAAAAAATATAATGTATATAATCCTCCATTTATACAAATTTGTTATATTTTCTTGAAGTATTATTTTCTTAAGCACTTAAACACACTCAGTATTCAAACCACTGTTAGTAAGAGAAAATATTACAAATTCGTATAAATAGATTATATACATTACATTTTTTTTAATTTTTAGTTTGTATAACTATTTAATTTTAATATGTGTATTGCAATATTAGCTAAGATACATGTACCATCAATCACTATAGTTTATTATTTATAATTAGCTGTCGTATGCTATTATATCTCTGATTGTATTTAAAAAAAAACATTTTCAGCCTGAAGATGACCCACATGTTTGGGTTGAAACGTTGGCAAACATTTTAAAAAAAATTAAAAAAAGACTGTGTCCTGAATATTTATCACCCATGATATGTAGAACAGTCGAATAACTTCCTTCATGTATTGAATATTACAATAAATTAGTTTTTTACTATATCCTCTTCTACTTATTAATTTAAATCGTTTTTAATTACTTTATTTATTTATATTAGTCATGAATTTAACAATATTTTTATGCTACTATTTATTTTTATTACTAATAATGAATCTTTAGTTTGACCTTTTAAAAGATTATTTCCTGAAGGGTTTTGCTTTGTTTGATTTTGTAACTTTCATTTTCAATAAGCTCTTCCAATTGTTTTCCTAATGGTTTGGATATTCAAATAAGGCCATTCTGGCTTTGAGTTCAAACGACTACTTCGCCTTTTAATGTCTCTTTAATATGATAAGGCAACTTGGGAACTCTACTCTCCTAACAATACTTCTTAACATCTCAGCTGTTTTTATTGTTTTCATTTTAATAATGTTCAAGTTAATCTTAACAACTTGATATTTGGTTATGATCGTTCCGAAGTAATGTTCAAAGTTTTTTCTGTTGGTTTATTATTTTCAATAATCAACCATTGTGATCGACCAAAAAATTTAAAAACTTAACCCCCACTCAAAATTTGAGGTTTCACGTTTCAGGACGCGTAGAATTCGAAAAACGAATACAATTTTTTTTTGTCCATCCGCCGTCCGCGCATTTTCTCCAAAACTACTGGACCGATTTTTTTCGAATTTAGATATAAAATCCAGAGGTCACCCGAGGATAATCCTCCTTCATCGAAATTACTCTCCGCCTTTACCTTTCAAAATGGCGGCCGAAAAACTTGCGTTGCTATAGACTGTAGCTCCTAAACGAATGTACAGATTTCAATGAAACTTCGCTAAAGTCATTTTCCCGATGCCGTTTAAATTTATCTATATAACATACTTCAACGAAAAGAAGCTGGAAAAAAAGGTACGAGGGATGGTAAAATTAAATTCCGAATAACTGGCAAAGTTTTTACTTTTTTGTTGATATTTTTATAAAAGATAACGAAATTTCCTAAAAAACGAAAAAAAAAAATCGTTAAAATCGGACAATTAGAAGCAAAGATAAGGTCTCCGGTTTTTTTTAAAATATGTTCTACTCCAAATGTTATATCCTTGGTTTGGTTTTTAAATTTTGAATGTGTTACTGAACTAATGCTATTTTTTTTTTTTTTTTAGCATATTACTAATTATTAAAGAAAAAAAGTTTAGTCCAATAATTGGATTCACCTTTTGTTTTTTTTCTTTGTAACTCGGAAGGTAATGTTACTTTAGATGTATAATTGTTTGGGAATAATAAACCATTGTGAAATAATTTGCAGCGTTTTTTTTCTCTTTAAATATGTATCCGTACCTGCCATGGTCAAAAGTTGAATAGCAACTATCAATAATTAATACATAATTTTATTTGTATTTTAGTATCGAGAAGGGGTGCAAATGTGAAAACCGATTTCGTTATCTGCTTGGGAAAATATCTATATATCTTTTGATACTATTTATATCGATTTATCGATATTGAAATTCTGCAATGTAGTCCACGGTATTGTACTCCATATTTGCCTATCTTAATAATAATAATAATTTATTTATTCTGGGACGAGGCTCTTAAGAATAATACAGGAAGACAAAAATGTGGGCTAAGAAGCCTCAGAGATACTTAAATAAAAATACAGAGTAATTGAACAGTCTTGATGAAAATATATATATATATATATATATATATATATATATATATATATATATATATATATATATATATATATAAAGTTGCTTTCCAATTTTGATCAGTTGATAATAAAAAAAAAATTGGAGTAAAAATAATAAAGAACGAACTAATAATTTATGTACATATTTACAGTAGTATCTATTTACAATTTTATGGGGACTGGATGGATAAGAAATGATTGAACAGGCGGGATTTAATGGTAGGAAGGGTATAGGATTGACGGATTTGGGAAGGGATGGAATTCCATAGGGATGAGGATCTGAGAATGAACGATTTGTCGAAAGCAGTGGTTCGGTGGGCCCTTATGTATAAATCAGAAGACAGGGAACGAGTATTGCGGGAACGAACAGAGGATTTGAATTGAAGGAGCTCGGAGATGTATGAAGGACGGTGGGATTAGATGACTTGAAAGAGGAAGGATGCCAGGAAATATTTACGACGGTAGGAAGGATAAAGCCACTCAGCATAAAAATGGGAAACAGAGGCGTCCCTTGGTATCCTGAAGATAAATCGTACAAAGCAATTTATCAAGCGTTTTAGTTTCGCCTCGAGATGCCCCCAGAGAGGCCCCCATATACCGTACAGCCATAGCCAAAGTGGGGAAAAATTAATGAAGTGCTTAGGCTATTTCTTTCCTGTTATCTGTATGCTTTAAAATATAAAGTTACATTGACATAATGTTATTAAACTTCTTACAAACTAGCCTTGTGAGGCCTAAAGTAATGTGTTACATGTCTGACTTCTAAACTTGGAATTGTCTTTAGGATATTTTGGAGCTCAGTATATGGGGAATGATAAAGGAGGGGATGGCTATTATTTAACTATTTCCGTGGGAAAGTTGGTTTCTTGTTAAAAGTAACAATGCAGCATGTACCAGCTATAAACCTTTGGGACAAAAGAGGCTTAATATACAAAAGTAGGTAACTTTTATAGGACAATAATCTTGTAGCCATGAATTGTATGAGGACTGACAACATCTCCTGGAGTATGACAGAATAAATCTATCAATAGTTAAAGCAGATCAATTCTAACCCTTTGAGGCAATAACTCTTTGAGATAAAGGAATTAACAATATTATTAATAATAATAAAGAAAAAATAGTAATAATAACTATAGGTATTTAACTCGCATATTTTTTAATTCGATCTCTCGATCTAATTTTCGCAACATTACGTTATATTTTCTTTCAAATCATATAGGGAGAAGCCAACGCTCCCCTCTCCTGCTTATGCCTATGTATAAATGTAAGCTTGATAAAAAAAAAAAAATAAAAAATATTACTACTAAAAGCATTGTTCTTTTTGTTATTATTATTATTACCATTTTTATATCTGCCTGTCTTAGGTTATTTATTTCCATTTATCTGCACTCAGCTCTGTTGCATCTTTGTTGATTTAATCTATCCATCTGATTTTTGGCCTTCCACGTGGTCTTTTACCTTCTATTGAGGCTTTCATTGTTCAATAGAGGCTTTGAGATGGATTGCTCCGTGCAACATACCCAGCCCATCTTATCCTCCTTGCATTCAAATCATATGATATTTATAATTGGTAATTGGTTGACTGTCGTGGATAATGAAGAGAAGAATAGTTGGGGTGGTCAGTCAAAAAGGAAGGCAAAAATGAATGTTAATATTTATTTTTTACATATGTCGACGTTTCGACCTGAAGTTCAGGCCTTCACCAGGGCTAAGAAAATAACCAGATAACAAAGTATGAGAAACATAAGTACTGATGGTAAAAAAGATAATAAAAAATAAAAAGATTAGAAAAAATAAAATAGATAAATATAAAGTAAAATGAAATTATTAGAATAATGACTAAGAGCTAAGAGATAAATAATAAAAACCGTTTATACATTGTTTTGTTTTATACATAATCGTTAAAACATTGTTTTAATTTTACTATTTATTTTCATTACTTATATAACTTCATATTTCTTTTTTATGTTTTACATTTTATTCTAAGATTTGCATTGTAACACTTTTGTCACCCTTTTTGATTATGCCTACATCATCATACCACACTTTGTAACGGTTTTTATTATTTATCTCTTAGCTCTTAGTCATTATTCTAACAATTTCATTTTACTTTATATTTATCTATTTTATTTTTTCTATTTTTTTTATTTTTTTTATTTTTTATTATCTTTTTTACCATCATTACTTATGTTTCTCATACCTTGTTATCTGGTTATTTTCTTAGCCCTGATGAAGGCCTGAACTTCAGGTCGAAATGTCGGCATATGTATAAAATAAATATTATCATTTATTTTTGCCTTCCTTTTTGACTGACCACCCCAACTATTCTTCTCTTCATATGATATTTACTGACCAGTTTCTGTAAGCAGCTTTTTATTTGTCTTTCCTCTCCATATAAGTCCCGTCAACTCTTAGTTTCTTCCCTTGTTTTCCCCCACTTCGACTATGGCTGTATGGTGAACTCTCGGGAGATTCCGAGGCCAAACTTAAACGCCTAATGAATTGCGCACTACGATTTGTTTTCGTAATCTCAAGGGATTGGCATAATACCCAGTATCACACTGAGTTGAGGTGGCTCTACCCATCCTATCGCCGTCAGTACTTCCTAGCCACCTTTCTGAACCAAATCATTAGAACTCATCAACCCTCCTATATTTTTCACAGCTTACAATTCAAATACTCCATCCAATCCCGTCCCTTCAGATCTCCTACTTCCGACATCTATCCTCCTCCTCACCGAACTGCTTCAACAAATCCTTTGCAATACAAGCCGCCTCCCTCTGGAATTCCATCCCTGCTGATATTCGACACGCTCAATCAGTTTCCTCTTTCAAACCTCTCCTCTTTAAGCACCTACTCCTTTCTCAATCCGACTGATTGTGAAATATACTTATGAGGAATATCTAAGCACCGCCAGAGACTACTTCAATTTATTTAGGTTATTTTAGCTTCTCATATATAGGTACAATTTTCTTGTTCTTTTCTTTCTCTTTTCATTATTTTTATCTTTAGTCAACTCTTATTGTAAATATATAATCTAATGGTAACCACACAGATATACAATCTGTTTTTATATTTTGTTCTAAAGGGACAACAGTCCCAGAATAATAAAATATTTTTTCATTCATTCATTCATTCATATGTTTCTCTAATCTCAGATTACTCCGGTTATCGTGCAGATGATATTTTTCTCAGATCTTTGAATTTTTCTTTCTATGGTTTGGTTTGATTCTTGCTTTGGCATCCATTTATGAGAACTATCTTATCGAGGTTTTAATAATTTTTATTCAATTATGAATAATATTTTAATATAATTAGATATTTTTTACCGTCAATTCTGTCTATAATTATATACAATTTTGAATTATTTTATAATGATTCCGGATTATTTCATCCGCAAGGATTTAGTATAAATTTAATGAGACCCTCCCAAAGCTAAAACCTGAGTTAATTTAAATTGTAAGTTCAATTAGTGGAGGGATGGATCTCTGAATTGAAAAGAAGCTGGTTACAATAGACTAGCTCGGAGCGCCATCTAATGAGCGCCCTCAGTCTACATTTGAATAGGGGCGACTGGGTCCGAGACCCGCTAACAAAGGCCATTACGAAGCTGTAATAAACCTTCCGACACTCTCTTTCTCTTTCTATGTCTTTATTTAATGCAGATGAGCTGGTGTTAGTATATTTAAAAAAAAAATCTTATTGAAAAGAATTTAAAGGATCTCGTTTCCATTACTTTCATTTATTCAATTTTTTTTATTTGGTTACTCCTTACTGTGTATTAAAAAAAAAAATTGAATTCGCCCCTACTCTACAAATTTTCTTTTAGTTTATAACCTCATTATCATCAATGAGGTTGAAATCTATCAATGTTGAGATCAGTCGAGTCAATTTGTGCTCAAAAAGGGGGTGCAAAAGGAAATGTAAGAGAACCAATTTCTGACTTTAGTGCTTTGCTTTGGCTAGTTAGGAGGTTAACATACTAAAAGCCCACTCTCAGGAGCTCAGCCGAATCTAAGGAGGCACAAGATCACTTTTTTTCGATTTCACGTTTATATCAGGAGAATCATCCATCCTAGCGATTAAGACATTCTATACTAAATTAAAGCTCCTGAAATTTGCGAAAATATTGATAATATCATTATTACGATATCTCACATCGTTTCCGACATATACATGCTCAACAATCACTGATTTAGAAAAAAACAAACAATTTTTTGCTGCACATTTTCATCTTCATGTTACTATTCTAAAAAAAAAAAAAGATGTATTTAACATTAACTTTTCTTCAAGAATATTTTACAATCATACTTCAACCCGTTCAAAAGTTAGACCAATTTTAATTTTTTTGTGATAATTTCGATATTTTGCCGAAAAACGTAACCTTCGTATTTATCCTTATTTTACGGCTCCAAATTTTTACAGGATTGCCCGAAATTTTTTTTCTCGATTACCGTGTTCTTTTCTTGTGTTCGAGGAATTGCTCTAGAGGTTCATCCAAACTTATTATAAATCGAGTTGTATGGTTGAGATTCAATGAGGCGAGATTCAAACCGGCTTTGCTAGGATCGAGAATGTTTTAGCGGGTAACGATTTTACAGGCTAAGCCACTACGTCCTGCATTTCATTCAGTCAAATATCAAATATTATCGAAAGAGGGAGCAAAGCGATCATAATAAATTTCAAATTCAAGTTTTTAACTCATGCCTGTATTTATGTTTTTTTTTTGTAGGCCATGGATATACTTAATAAAATTATAATATTTATTAAGACTTAACCTCAAAATTCACACAAACACATAATACATATATACTGAGTCACAGTGAAATTGATACACTTCGTAGAAAAATAGAAAAAAAAAAAAAACTTGAATTGTTACAGTAAATAAATAAAACCAGAAGCTCTTCAACATATTTATTTATAAATTCATTTTAATTATATAAAACTCAATAAAAGTAAAATATTCAACTGTGATTATTTAAAATAAAAAAATGGATAATTTTACCTCACAGTCAAAATTATATACATCCCTTCATATTAACTTTTAAATATTATTAGTTTAATCAACACCTTTTAGAAAATCCATTATTTTCTACCAATTCTTTCAGTCTGTTTGCAATGGAGTCGACCAATATTTTGGTGATTCCTTGCTTAGCCTATTTCATTGTTCGAGATTTTTTTTTAAAAGTCTTAGATAGAAATTTCGTGTTTTCTAATTTCTACTTAAAATTTAGCCCACAGGTAGTTTACATGGCACAGTTTTCGGGGTCATTATTTTGATAAAAACAAAATTTGAAAAGACAATTTCTTTCAAGTTTCTTCACAAAATGTCTTTGTAAACATGTTTATTTTCTATACCATGTCAATATTTTCATTATAAAGTGAAGATTTCCTACACCAGTAGCCGCCATATATTCTCACACCAAGAAATATAACATAAGAAAAGAACACTTTACTAAGGTGTTTATTGATTACAATAAATTATAGTTTTTAATGTAATATGTATTGAAATATTTATTTATTCAATAATTTCTATAAATATGCAGGTGTTTCTTTTTGACTGTGAGTTACTGTATATTCTCTGTAAATATAATTAAAATCGCAAGTTTTATTTTAAACTTTTTCTGCATTAAGCTCAAAATCTAGCTGACTAAATATACTCACAATTATTTTTTTGTGCCTTTCTGGGTAGGAAAGGCCATACTTGGCAAGATCTCTTCTGTCCTCTAGATTATTAAATTAAGGAACAGAGATCCGCCAAGACAATAAATAAAAATGAAAGAAAGGAACAGCTGTTATCTGTCCATTGTTCTCTATTTCCTCTTTATTAAACCCGTCGCCTTGTCCAGAACGGAGCGTAAAAGAACAAGAAGAAAAACCAACAGGAAAAAAAACACACAGCAAAGCTCAACAAACAAAGAAAAAAACCACTTCACTACAGTCATTTAACAAAGGTTATGTTCTGTCAAAGGGAATAACAGGAGGGCGGATGACGTTAAGCCAAACCTGCATCCAGGAAAAATAAAAATAAAATATAAAACTGGAGTCGAACTCCGACTATAAGGTCGTATTTTTCCTCCTTTTTTCGGAGAACGGATGAAAAGTAATTCCAGGCATTTATTTCTAAACTGAATTCTGATCATTGACAATTTTTCAGGAAATATAAAAAAATATATTTTCTTGTCCATTTGTGATATCAGTTTTTAAATAATAGATTAAGTATTTTTTTTATTTGTGACACATATTTATGAATATCTCTGATTGTTTCAATATTTGTTAAAAAAATATTGAAACTTAAACAGGATCCCTTTTGAAAATAAATAAACTTCAAGACCTATTTTAACAAGAAATATATATATATTTCTATGGAGTTGGAGAGAAAAAAATATATTTGATTCGGTGGAAAGGGTTATAAAAATTTTGCTATAATGAAATTATTTCATTTTATAAAAAATATTTATCGAACATTTTATGCACTATATTGGTCCCAACATGTACTATTACGACCCATGAACAGTCTTGGATGCAGTAATTTTAGTAAGGAAGTACTAGACTAACAGTTGTGAAGGGGAATGATCATGCCAGGATCACGCTCAACTGTCAAGTTTTCCCTATAATTACGAATACACTTTTTATAAGAGCCTGGATGTGTCCGGGGGAGGGGGAGAGGGGGTATTCCGATCCAGGGTTCAATCGATGGCTAATGTAACAGAATAAATAATTACCTACCATCAGCCGGATTCGGACAAGGGACCTTGAGCTAAGGAAGTCAGTGCCTTGTCCACTGAGCCACTCTGCGCTGTACAAAAATGGTACAATAATTGTTTATTTTAATAAAACTGTCAAAAAAAGCTTTCGATGATTTTTTTTTTTTTTTTATGAATGCTCAAGAAATGCAAGTTTTATTTTAAAAAGCGATTTTAGAAACACACGAATGTTACGATACTTTTAAAAATATTTTTGTTCGTTTAAAAAAAAAAAGTAGTTCATGTGTATTACCTTTTATTTTGTTTACAACTTTTTCTCCACGAATCAAATATATTTTTTTCTTTCCAACTCCCTATAAACATTTTTTTTTTTTTTTTTATATAAAAACGGTTCTTAAAGTTCATTTATTTTCAAAAGGGGACCAATTTAAGATTTAATGTCTATTATTTGTTTCTCCTTGTTCTGTGTCTTATTAGTTACTCCAAATTATAATTAAAAAAGAATTATCTGATGTGTTCCTCTCTAATTCTGGGCTGGTCTTTATATAATAACTAAATATGTTAACTACAACTTACAAGTGAAATCATTTTAAAATAAATACAAGTTATTTATAATTTTTCGAACATTGACATGAATATGTAAAGTTATTGACTTAACTTCAAAATCCATAAAAAATATAGATTTTAATTACATCTTAAATTTTTCAAGGGTATTTTTAATTAATTAATAAAATTAATAATTTCAAGGAAATAACTTATCCCTTTCACCTTCTCCCAATGCTTCGATTCATTTTATTTATTACATCGACGTTTCAGGCCAACTTTTTAAGTCGAACTGTTTTTCTAAAATATTACAATACATTAAATATCTATGAAAAAAATGTAACAGCACATACAACAACAACAATCTATAAGATTCCCAAGAAATCAACTTATTGTATAAAATTTCTTCTTACATCTCTATCTTATCCTCACTTTCTTCCAATAATTATTTCATAACTATTTATGAACAGTGTATTCCACAATTTAAAAAAACTGCAAATTAAACCTTACATCTCCAAACTAATTTTTTCACATCTTACGTTATTAATTTATAAATTATCTTTCGGACACGATGGATCATAAGATAAGGATGTAAGTAGAAATTTTATTCATTAAGTCGATTTTTTGGCCATTTTATAGATTTTCTTCTATGTGCTGTTACATTTTTTTCATATATATTTAATGTATTGTTATTTTGTAATATTGGTCTGAAACGTTGTTGTATTTAATAAAAGGAATTGAAGCATTGAGAGAAGGTGAAAGGCTGTACTAAGTTATTTCCTCGGAATTATTAATTTTAATAAAAAATATATTTATAAGCTCATCCAGCCTTCTTCGATGACCTTAAAAATTGTGCTTTCAAAGGAAAAACGGCAAAAAAAAACTTCACATCTTCACATTTAGCAAACCATATTAGGTATCAAATTAAAATCTAGTGCATGTGACCAACTTTTTATAATATTAATAAATAAAACTTTGTATTTATGTGAACGTTGCTGGAGATAAGAGCGAGCTTTGCGAGAATGGTTGGAGAGGTTTATACATTTAGGAATGGTCACGTTCCGTATTATCCACATCCACTCGGATAGGATGAGTGTAGTCTCTACATACATCGATATATCCCTTCTGCTCTGACGTATAACGTCTTTCTTCGACACGAGAATTATTTTTCTTATGTTAAAAAAAAGAAGTTTGTTAAGTTGCATGTGTGGCTACCTTTTGACGATACTTACTTCCAACAAAAATAAGGGTTCTCATGGACTCCAAAAATACCTAGAAGACATAGTTTGTTGAAATAGAATATATAGGATAAAAATGCTCAAGAGCCAAATCGTTTAATTTATACTTCGGCGTGAATCTTGTCCTCAAGTATTTTTTCCAACATGGGGATACCTAATTCAAAAATAGTTTGTTATTTGGGTCTGCTTGAACAAATGATTGACATGGACATACATCATAAATCAGAAAAGAAAATAACTTAATCAGCGATACGGACTTCTTTCTAGACTACTTGCCAGACGTTCTAAATTATCGGTAACCAATAATTTTTTTTTTATTAATTAACTAATCTATTGAAAAATATTACAATCTGTCTCAAGGACATATATAATAGTGTTCACAGATCACATTCACACTCTATGTACAATAAATAAAATAAATTATACAGAAAAATAATATATATACAATAAATAAGAATAAAATAACCTAAAAATAAATAAAAAGAACACATACATACCTATATACAATATTTACAATCCGGCGGAAGAACTCCGAACCAGACTTGTCCCTCCAACTGTGGAAGGGAAAAGTAAGACTCCAGGAGATCCCTGCACTTCTCTCTCAACCGCCTCACTATGGCTAAACCCAGTGGAGATTGAGCAAGAGTGCTTTAGCCACATATACTTATGTCTTGAGTGAAGAATCTGGCCATTGCCAGAACTCCAATATTTACAAACTATAAAAGGTCGCGGGGCCACTGCCGTTTTACCCCCCTTGGAGGATTGTATGGATGGGTGGTGCTGGATAGTGATTGTGCTAAGGGGTTTGGATGATGGGGAAGGTTCTGGTGGAATTTGGAGAATTTTGCTAGGATAAGGTCTAGGACAAATGGGATATTAAGGTCATGGTGTAGGGTTTTGTTGGTTACATAGAAAGGACCATCCACTATTGTTCGAAGGACTTTGGATTGGAAAGATTGGATGCGTTTGATGTTAGAAAATTTTGCTGTTCTCCACAGTTCAAGTCCGTGAGTCCAAGTAGGTTTCAGTATTGTCTTGTAGATAAGTATAACTAATAAATTAGCTATTTACAAAGTCCAAAGTCCGCTTTGGATATATATTATCGAAGTTATGGGAACAAAGACATGAAAAATAAACATAATTCAATAGTTTCAGTCAAAAGTATTTCCAGAAAATCTGATTGATTTTATTTTTCTAATCATGCGTTACACACTGACTTTAACATTCCATTTATTACAGGAAATGCCACAGAACGTTTTAATAATGTTCATAAAAGAATGACTCAAAAGGTATACCTATGATAAGATTTCATAAAATCGATATCAAACCATGCAGGTATCAACCTGAAAATTTTAAGCGTTCTTCATGGATGCGAACTATTTCAGAAGGGAGGAGAAGCGGCGAGGTTTTTGAAAATAAAGCTTTGCCTAAAATATTTGGACTGAAGATGGATGAGTAAATCGGAGAATTTAGACTGTTACATAACGCCCAATTCCGTAATCGTATATGGAGTCCGTTACGAAATAAATCACAATCCGTTCAGGCTGGATTCGAACGCCGCACAGTACTATGAGAACGACAAAAACCTCTATTTTCAAGGTGCTTTGATAATTCAAATTTTTATGATTTTAAAGTACTACATAGTTTGCTCATATATTCCGAAAGTTTAGGCAGAAATAAAAAATAACAGTTTCCAAAATTTTCAATAAAATGTAAATAAAAAGCCAGTTTCTACGATATTGATAATGCAACTTGTTATAAATCATTAAATATATTTTAGAAGTTTTCGCTTGATTCTCAACATATGTTTCGTTGTGTAATTTGTTGAAATGAGTTAAATAAGTTCTTTTAAAGTTTATTTCTTCATAAATTCAAACATTTCGTATTTTCATAAGCTAAGTTACCACTCAACGGATCCTGGAATTTCGTTTTTCCATTGGAAAGTCTCTCTGCCAACGACCGCCAAGGGCTTACTGTAATCAAAATGTTCTTTGAGCCCTTGCTAATGATGAATACAAAAATCAGCTGCGATATGTTGATTTTTTGGTAATTATGTGGCCAATTCAGTCAAGAAACATATACCAAAAACGAGTAAAAAAAAATTCCTATATGTATCTAAATATATGTATAACTAATAGCATTTATTCCTTTCCTTCATAGAAAACTGGGGGAAAAGTATAGAAACAAAAAAAATCTCAAAGAAAATGCGGAGGTAAAGATTTAAGAGAAATTTAAAGAACTTCGTGACTCATAATTGATACTGAAGTATTGTTTTCAGCTGACTACCATGTATTTGGTTTTATCATCATTTAGTTGTAGCTTGATATGTTCTTCTTCTCTTACTCCTATGTCCTTTTGATAGTAATATAGATAATAGATATTTATAGTTGATTCTGTCTAGAACCTCATACAATAAATTTTCATTATTACATGAAAAGTATATATCAATTTTTTTTTTTTATAATAATAAAATAACGGTTGGTCTTACACGAATGGTTTTATTGTATATTAATTCAGAATGCCCGACATGCTATAATAAATTCAGTTTCTCAAATATCTTGGTTAATTTGAAAATTTCTCACGATTTTTGCAGTTTTTATACCTTTCTCGACCACTGTGCTGTGTAGCTACGGGAATGTTTAAGTTTAACGTTTAACATACTTTTTTATTATACTTACGAACTTTTTTATTATTTGTTATTTTTATTTTTTCTCGTTACCCCTGCATCGCCATGGTGAACGGATGGAGGTTTGTTCTTCAAAGCTCGAGATTCATTTCGTTAGTCTTAAAATGAAATAAATTTTAACCCTTTTCCGCCGGATTCGAACCGGGGTCGATAACCTCCATAATGTTAAAGCTTACGGATTAATAAAATTAAGGTGTTTATATTTTGCCAAATAAAATGAGAGTATAAAATTGTTGGGCTTAGCAAGATAATAATTACTAAAAAATTAATATTTGCTGTGTCGACTAGTACTCGTAAACGTCCTAGAAATAGACCGAAGCGAAGGTGGGAAGATAGTGTTTATGCTGATCTGGTGGGGTTAGGTTTGGATGTCTACCGGTGTAGAGAAGCCATTGATAGTATCAGCATCGAACCTTTGGGTTTACTAAGACTTTTATTATTATCCTATATATTATTTCTAAAAGGTTATTTTTTGTCGGTACGCCATAACTTCGTCAATTCTTCATCAAATTCAATGATTGACCACTCATTTTGAAGATATTCTTCTCCTTTACATGCGAACAATAGTCCCATCCCCCCGAAATTTCAGGGGGAAAAGTTATGAAGGAAAAGAAACTTTATTTGCGAATAACTCAAAAGTATGCATTTTTTCTAGGTTGTACCCATAATATTTAGCAAGATTGCTCAATTACCTACAAAACAAAATAAAAATCGGAGAATTTCTTTCAAAGATACAGTTCATTAGTTTTGGTATAATTAATATTGTCTTCCTCTTTAAAGATATTGCATTTAGGAGTAGAATAGTCTACTACACTTTTTTTTCCTGGCTTATATATTAGCTTTAAATTTAGTTTATTTTTTAATAATTTAGAAAATCCCATAATCAGGGCATTATTTTGTCTTTATTACTTAGATTATCTTCCCAGTCAGCGTTTAAAAATAGGTCCTTGCAAAGCAATTTGTATAAATATTTTGGTCTATTATGTTTAATGGAATATTGTAAACGACTAAGGAAAAAATATTAATTCCTTGCTTACATAATACATAGGAACTACTTATTTCCATATTGTTTTACTATTTATTCAATAAACAAAATTTTCTGAGAATTTTTCGCACGGGCCAACTAGTTATTAATATATGAATTTCTGTGTTCCTTAAATAGTAAGTTTTATATTTGTTTTTTTTCTAAATTATCGATTTAAATAATAGAAACACAAACATAAATCTGTAAGAAATTGGTTGGTAACGGATTGTAACTAGTGTTTTCGGTAGGGGAAAGCGATTTAGCAAGTTATCGACTTTGGAAAACTCGTTTAGGGGCTTAAATAAGCCGCTAATGTAGCCGAGAGGTCAGCCCCAGCAACTTCCAAAACTGAATCACCACAAACCCTCGTTCTCGCCTCCCTTGTTTATCAATTTACTTTTCTTTTTTTACATCATAATAATCCTTCAATCTGTAATTTTTTTCCTTTTTTTTATTAATTTGTTAAATTTTAATTCAGTATAAAAGTTAATAATATTACGAAAATCTGATCGGTTGTGGGCATCACACATTGTATAATAATACTTGGAACTATAAACATTTCAAACTTTCAATTGGACTTTTTCGGAAATATAATTTTCGCCCTTAACACACCAATTACAGATAACAGAGATATTTTCAGTTATTAGTAGGCAGACGTTCCTAGTCTAGTCATGTGTTAATCCGCAACTAGCTTTGGCATCTATATAAATCCAATAACATACCATTACTGAACCGTGTGGAGTTTAACGGTCGTATATCGTGTGTATAGAATTTATTGGATTTAGCGAAATATGTCAAAAATTTCTAATTTCAATTTAGGAATGTAATTACAGGCATCTCCTCATTCCTCTTGTGTTAGCTGTATTCACTCTGGAACTTCAGTTTTATTCAGAATTAACCTGGTTCAGAAAACTCAAAAAATCATATTAAATAGGTTTTATTTTTAAAAATATATTTAAATATATGTTTCTACTTACCAATATGTGTTAACACTTAAAGGAATGTCCTAATCAATAATATATCGAGTAATAATATATACAAGTATTATTCTGGATTATCTTCTGAAGTTATATATGAAGGGTCTTTTACGAAGTTGTAATAAGTCATAGTTATCATTTTTTTTTTTTTTTTTAGTAAACATTATTCAGTTTTTATCGAACATAACTGTTTCTTATAACCATCGTCAAGACTATGACAGGTGTGGATAAAAATATGAAGAGAAAAAAAAATCAGCATATCTACAATAGTAGAATTACTTTGATATGTGTGGGATGTAGTGTTGAATCCCTGGTATTTGATTCTTTTTTCTTTTCTTTTTTTTTTAAGAAAATGTTTATTATGCAATGTTTATAGCTTTATGTGGTTTATTACTGATAATTTAGAGGAATAGTGTTATGAAAAGGGAGAGAAAAAAAGGAGGGAAAGATATATATATAATATTATTGGTAATTGGTTGACTGTTGCGGATAATGAAGAGAAGAATAGTTGGGGTGGTCAGTCAAAAAGGAAGGCAAAAAAAAAAAATGATAATATTTATTTTTTACATATGCCGACGTTTCGAACAATATTTAAACATAAGAACAAATATAACCAAACATAGAACAGTCAACTTAGGGTAGCTAATTTAACTAAACCTTCATTTTATCTTAATGGAACGGCCTATACACTAGAAGGAGAAGAAAACTGTACTATATGCAACCTCCAAAAGCCAGAAAATTTATATAATTTTTTTAATAGAATGCCCAATGTATAAAGACTTGAGGGAACATTACATAGAGAAATATATTATAAAAGACAACAATTCAATGCTCGGTAATTTATTAACGATAGAAAACCTCGCAAAGTTGAACGATATATTTTATTTTACAGTAGGAAGCCTTAAAATAAGGTCATTCATTATGAATGATTAAATGCCAGCAATATTTATGTCTATGTTTATGTTTACCACAAGACATTGTTATCTTCGACTAAGAAGTTGAGCATATGTATTCTTGAAATTTGCTACATTATATTGTAAGAATATATTATTGTTAGTTTTAAAATTCCTTGAATGTATATTTATTTGATTTTTTTTATGTATCTTCAAAGTGAATACTTCTTATATTGTTATACAGTTATTTTCATTTTTTGTTTGTTTGCTTTATTTTTTTTTTTTGCATCTCAATTTATATATCTAGTTTATCTTATTAAAAAAAAAAAGAATATTTCCCGATTTATTTCTATATTTATGTAGTTGATTTTGATTCTTTTATATGTAATAATGTATTTGATGGAGCCAGACCTCCTGTAATGTAATTGTAATTCATTCATTCATTCATTCATACATAAAATAGAAAAATGTATTATAATGGTAATGTCCATATGGATTGATAAGTATGCTGTATATGAAGCAACCCTATATACTAGCGCAGCATTACTTTTAATAATCTATTTCTCTCTCTCAAGTATCAAAACGTATGAAAATTTAGTATGTACATATTTAATGCAAATGTTGACTGTTGACTCTTATAAGATAAGTTAGTTGAGGATATCAGTCATTTGAAATACATAAAAATAAATTTCATTGATTTTCTTCGACCGAATTTTCGACATTTTTGAGTTATTCTTAATTGACTATGAAAATTCTCAATTTTGATTTATTTTTAATTTACTAAACCGATGACACGTGTATGCTATCAGTTAACAACGATCCATCAATTGCATCCCAAACTCTCCAATCACACATCACAAGTCTTGATAAATGGTGTCAAAACTGGAGGATTTAAATAAACTCCAATAAATCCCATCAAATCACCTTTACTCTGCATAGCAAACCTACGACCTCTTCCCCTACAGTATCCTTTAACAATTCCCCACTTATCCCTGTTGAACAAATCCGTTACCTAGGACCTCGACAAACCACTCAATCCTCATACAAAACTGAAACGACAAGAAACCGCTCGACGTTTCCGACTACTCCAACGCTCTAAGCTTTCAATCAATTACAAACGACTCATATATATGACAATAATAAGACCTATTTGGACTTACGGAATTGAGCTTTGGGGCTCTGCTGAACCATCGAATTCCTCTCGTATCCCTACAAACCAAAACCCTTCGTAAAATCCTCAACTCTCCCTACTTTGTTACAAATAAAACCATCCATAATGACCTTAATGTTCCATATGTTTCCGATTTGGCCCAATCCAGATATCTATCCTTCCATAACTAACCATCCGAACGCTCTCGTTTCAAACCTTGCTTCCTCCTCGATCCCTGATAAACCTCCGAGGCCTCTGAAAAGAAGATGGCCTCTTGGTCTACTTATGTAAATATATTATTAGAGTGCTACCAATGGGTAGTTTCTCAACATGCGTTTTCATGTGGTTGTATTATTAATGTGGGAACATTTACTATTTGTATTTTTTTATAATACAGTTGTAAATATCAATGAATAAAAAAAAGTGACAGTAAGAAAATCGTTTGCCCGCATCACACAAGCTTCACTATTTCCTTTATTTTAAACAGAAATTATTGTTTGACAAAATCAAGCTATGGCAAAAAGTTTTTGATCAGCAATATTAGAGAGTATTAAAACTTTTACACTGATTTACCTGAAGCCGGTTTGCATTGCTTTAGTTTATTAAATAAATCGTACTCAAATCTTTTCATTGATAAAGTTTCAGGAAGATAAATCTAATTCAATTTTTTTTTTGTTCTAGATGGACATATGTTAAGATATAAAATCTTTTCTGAGATAGGTAGGAAATTCGTGTGAGTGGACACACCAGATTTTTTTTTTTTTTTGTTATCCACTGTATTCTCTATTATTAACATGTGATTGATAAAAAAATAGCTTATCTCAAGAATAACATTTTATTTGCTCTTATATACATCCTATACACTATTATAATTTCTATAATTATATAATTAATTACTTCTGTAATATATATATATATATATATATATATGTGTGTGTGTGTTTATATTTAAACAAAAAACTAATTAGAATTGACTGATTAAACAGAGGATAAGGTAGGAAAGAAATAGGAGCGGAACGAACGCCAGGGTCAAACCTAAGGACTGTATTCAAATGGAATTCACTTTACAAACTGCCCTGCCTTGTCTAATTTACACAGAATCAATGTTTTAATGAAACGTAGTAGCAACTAACGAAGGCTTTTTGTAGCTCCCACTGGCCAATCCCCTTCCTCCATTTAGCACTGCCAAATAAATTATATCCCTACTTTCCAATGAATTAAATAACCAATTATACTTGGAAAAGTTCCAGGCCCTCTTTTATGAGATATCCGGTTAATTGTTTTTACTTCACTCTACAGCACAGCCTGGTTCGAGTTAACTTCAAATAACGAACGAGAAGCTCTGAAGAAAGAAATGGACGTTTTTTTTTCTCTCTTTATTATTAAATCTACAACCATAAGTAAGAACTCTTGAACGAATAATTAAACCCGAAGCATTCGAAAAAACATGATTTCACTAACATAATAATAATAATAAGGCATAGCGAACCCGAAGGTTCGATGCCGATACCACTAAACGTCTAAACACAACTCCGCCAAATCAGCCTTAACGTAATTTACCCACCTTCGATTTGGTCTACCTCTCGGACGCTTGCCAGTCGGTACAGAGCATATTATTTTTTTAGGAATTCTTTCGTTACTAAGCACAGCGATTTTACATGCCCATTTTATTCACCTCAACTTAATCACCTCAATTATATTAACCGGATACCGTTCACGCAATTCAACGTTGTGCACAGGCGGATTTACGGGGGGACGGGGCTTTCGGGCTGAAGCCCCCTCGCAAAATGGTAAAATTTAACCATGTTTTACGGTAAAAAAATTAAAAAAAATTATGTCTTTAAGTATTATTGCTCGTTTAATTACATATAATAAGACTTAAAGAATTACTTAAACACCATTTCATATAGGTAGTTGGTATCTTTCTGTTTTTCCAAAGTAATTATCGTTGTATATATGAAAAAAAAGGGCTGCAGCCCCCCTCACAAAATTAAATTCTGGATCCGCTTGTGGCGTTGTGTAACCGCCAAAATTCTCCGGTTGACTCATCATTTTCCGGTCCGAATATTCTGCGCAATACTTTATTTTCAAAAACATTAAGACGTTGATCACCCTTTACTGCAAGTGGCCACGTTTCGCATCCATAAAAAGAACTGTAGATAAGATAATGGTTTCGTAAATTCAAATTTTTAAGTTTCGGGACAGGAGGCGAGAACTAAGTAATTTTGACACACATTTTCTAGTTATCGTAGACCCTAGATAATTAAAATTCAAACGCATTCCTTTCTATATAGATATCATCGAAATTGTCGCTGTTTTTTCATCTAAGTATATATTTTGTCTTATCCTTGTTTATTTCGAGCTCTAGTTCTTTACCAGCTTCCATCAACGTTGTTGTATTTAGTCCAATAAATATTTACATCTATACAAAGAAAAAGTAAGTAAATAAATTAAATAAAATTAAATGGAACTTGTCGATTAATTACTAGTGAGCAGTTGTAATTACAGAAATCGATAAATATTACATAAATACTATATTTTAAGTTTCGGGACAGGAGGCGAGAACTAAGTAATTTTTACAAAGATTTTCAAGTTATCGTAGACCCTAGACGCCTAAAATTCTATACGTGTTCAAACACATTCCCTTCTATATAGATATCATCGAAATTGTCGCTGTTTTTTCATCTAACCATATATTTTGTCTTATCCTTGTTTATTTCGAGCCCTAGTTCTTTATCAGCTTCCATTAACGTTGTCGTATTTAGTTTTATTGTTTCCATGTCTTCGCTTAACAGTACTAAATCATCAGCATATCCAAGCACGGATATTGTTCCACCCAGGTTCAAACTTTTTTCGGTATCTATCACCCCTCTAATGGCATGTTCTAATTCAAAATTATATAGCACAGGTGAAAGAGAATCACCTTGTTTTAATCCCGAACTGAAATTTCTCGGATAAATAACCTATTCTTAATTGAGTTTTTCCGTCAAGCACATCATAACTAAATTCACTAATTTTTTGAGGATCCTCTGCTTGATTAGAATATTATATAGTTTCTGGCAGTCAATAGAATCGCAAGCCTTTTTGAAAGTAGTACTAACATGCACATAAATATTCAAATAGGACTTTTTGTTTGCTACTTGCTATAGTTTATTGACGCGATAATTAGTACTATATTTAAAAAAAATATTTTCTTACTAATCATCCCAATAACGGTAAACCCATGTCTCCGAACCAATTAGAAATAATTTTAATTAAATAAACACAAAGCTATTCGTCTCCAATATCCAAGTGAGTAGTTAACTTGACAACGTCTTACCAATTCTGGTATCATCATGACAGAAAAACCAAGATCACTTAAATAAAAAAAAATCCAACTGAAAATAAAAAAAATATATTTTTGTAGACATATCACGAAGCCATCCAAATACATACTGTATGAAAGAAAATATTCTATTACAAAGCTAAGGAAGGTTATATTGAACAGCTGATTAGCAGAAATACAAGCAAGAAAAGAAAAAAATGTATGCATGAATAAAATATAAAACGTATTAAATAAAATAAAATAACAAATCAATAAATTTAAAAGAAAAATCTTGATGAATACACGGCCATTTCACAAGTAATCCCCACATATATTATTACAGTAAGGCTCAAAAGCGGTTTTGTACCAAATATAAGCTCCTGTCATGCTCAAATACCATGAATGGGGTACCGTTGGATTCAGGATTTTACGGGGGGTCAGCAAATCGTATTCTCCGCTTTTGTTTTTCTTTCTAAAATAAATAAAGTCGATACAAACATTTTGCTAGGCTTCAATACTGGAACGGTGGTAGGTCTGTAGATAGATGTGGGACAAATCGGACCCTGAAGATTTTGATGCGTACAGCAAGGCCCGGATAGTTCCTCCGGGAACTATCGGATCCTGCGTTCTTAAGCCCAAAAACGATTATTTTCGAGATAACGCAAGGCATAGGGTTCGCATCCACACAACCTTACATTAATTGCAGTACTGTCATTGAATACGTGTCTCATATCGTCGACTTGAGGTCTCTATGATCGAGAGAGGAGGAGTTTATATTATTTATCGATGGTGTTTTTGATTGGCATGCCATATCATCGTTAATTTTTCACCAATTTCGAAGGCTTCTCCTTCATGCGGGCAAGATAGTCCAATCACTCCGAAAATTCAGGCAAACAAGTTATGATCGAAAACAAACTTTATTTGCGAATAATTAAAAAATTAGACACTTTTCCCTCATGTTGTGCCCATGATTATATAAAAGATTACTAAATCCCCTACAAAAGGAAAAAAAAATAATCGAAGTCCGACAATTTTTAGCAAAGATATTATTGAAATTTGTAAATATGTTGGTTCTAAACATTAATGAAGATTTAAATTAATTTTTGTTTCCTTTGTCGATTATATTTATCGATAAAGTATCAATTGATTTATTTATCTTTTGATACGTTACATTATTTTATTTTCTTATTAATTTGGCATTTGATAACAATATGCTGTGCGAATTTTTCGCACGGGCCTACTAGTATTATAATATTACTAGGCGCGTATCCCTTGTACGCCTAACGGCGGACCAACCCCCATTTTATAAATTATACAACTGTTCATTTACTTTTTGTGCTCGTTGATCAAATTATATAACTGTAATTTACACGTATTCTGTAGTTCAGATTGTATTATTTTTGATCAATATAAAAAAAACTAAATGAAACCGCGGTACAAACAAATTTTTAATTTCTTATTGCAAATTTATATTGTAATATAATTATAATTATTAGCTGATATTCAAGAAAGGCGCAAATAAATTTATACAGACAAAAAAAATCGTATAATAATCACCAAATGATTTTTAAGAATTCCAGATAAAAATTATGATCATATTTGATTTTAATTTTTTTAATTATCTATTTTAAACCCTGCATATAATATAAGGGTTTATATGTTCAAGTTCGACGTGATGAGGTATCCTTCGTTTACTATACAATTAAGAATAATTTCATTGCATCGGATCGCAATACTTCTTATTATATTAAAAATATGGTCTAAAATTACGATGGCGTGACTTGTGCCATTAAGCCCTTCTTAGTGTAAATATGTAAGGCTTTGTTATTTACGTACTAGTTGTTATGCAAATAATTAAATCCTTTTTCTTATATTTTTCAAATAAATATAAGAGGATCATACGATGACGTAGGAGCTCTGCTGTAATGTTTTATTTGAAATACGCCCCTTCTCTAAATAGTCCGAGAGCCCGTGAAAAAAAAATTACATTATTCAATGAAAACTTTATTTTTTGTTTATTTATAATTATTATAATCATTAAATTATATCAAAAAAACTACTATTATTTATATCAAATAAACGATAGTCTGCCAGCTGGATCTTACTACCTGTGAAAATGGCAGCTGATTTAATGAAAATTAGACCAGTGACTTGAAGATATAAACGGAAAATTCATTTCGTACAAAATAAGAGGAAGGTTTTTGTTTTTTTAACTTGTATATTGTAGTTGAGAAATGTAAATAATAAAATTTCTAACGCGAGCAACCAAGGATAAACTTTTTTACTTACAAAAAAAGCCAGATTTGTAGGATCTTTTTTTTTGTTTTTTCATCTACAACTCTTAAATAGTATATCGAAGCAAAAATGCACTCGTTAAGAAATGAAAGAGTGTTAAGTTTTGCGTCGGGTGATTACCTAATCTTAATAATTTGATAACCACGGTCAACGAACGCTGATTTTTACCAAATTCGTTAAAAACTGAGACAAATCATCATTTATGCTCCTGCAGAGTGGAAATGAGTTCTCTAAGAGAAAAAACTCGTAGAATAAATTAAATTCCACGTCCACGTAGTACTAAAAGTTTTAATGTAGGTCAATCATATCTATCGAATCGGAATTCGTTATTTCTTCGGGGTTTTTTTTTACACCTCATTCCTAAAAATTCTTCGCTGCTGATCGGTAGAAAAGATTCCTATACTGTATACACTAGACTCTTAACAAGAATACCTCAGAAGAATGGACACCTATACTTTTATACTTACTTTTCTCATACTACTATACAAAATTAAAACTGTTGGTACTCAGTAGACGCGGAATTTGATGCTCTATAACTTTTATTCTATAAGGGTTTTCTCTTAGAACGCACATTTCCAAGTTTCAGGACCATTAATAGCAATTTAACTCAGTTTTTGACGAATTTGGTGAGAGTAAACATTTGTTTACCGTGGTTATCGACCAAACCACTTAACCAAATTATTAAGGTTAGGTACTCACTCGACGCAGAATTTAACGCTCTTTCATTTCCTAACGAGTACGTTTTTGCTTCGATACACTATTTAAGAGTTGTAGATGAAAAAACAAAAATCAAATCGAAAAATCAAACTTTTTTGGCTTTGTTTGCTTGTCTCAACCAATATATCCTGGTTAAAATAATAAAAAAACTTTTCCTTCATTTTTCTCAATGGATTTCAAGTTAACTAGCCTAATATTCAATAAATTATCCGCCATTTTTACAGTTTGCATTATCCGACTGACAGACTCTTATTTTTGACAAATTCCTTAGGCCTGTTTTGCAATTTTTTGTGGAGAGTGAATTTGATTGAGCCGTCAGATTTCGGATGCGTAACGCTCGGGAAAAGTCGGCTGTAATCGACTAATGGAAGTGTTTTTTGAAATGGATTAAAATATATCAAAAACTAAAAATCGTACCTGCATATTGTTAGCGATAGAAATGTTTATCATTCCATCCTCTTTGTATTGAGATATTTAACAGTTCGTCTTAAGGCAACGCCGTGTTAGGGAGGAAAAATTAAAAAAAAAAAAGTGTCGAAAACCAAATGATAATGAGTTTTATTGAAGATGGATAGATTAAAATATCTCAGAAACTAATAATCGGACCTGCATACTGTAAGCGAGGAAAATATTAGCATTTCATCCTCTTTATAATGGACTATTATTTATCCTATATATTATTTCTAAAAGGTGTTTTTTTGTCGGTACGCCATAACTTCGACAATTCCTCATCCAATTGACCACTCATTTTGAAGATATTTTTCTTCTTCACATGCTAAAAATAGTCCTATCTCCCCAAAATTTTGGGAGGAAAAGTTATGAAGGAAAAGAAATTTTATTTGCGAATAACTCAAAAAGTATGCATTTTTTTCACGATTGTACCGATAATAATTAGAAATATTACTTAATTACCTACAAAACAAAAAAAAATCGACAATTATTAACAAAGATACAGTCCATTAGTTTTGGTATACTTAATAATGTCTTCTGTTTTAAAGATATTGCAGCTAGGAATAGAATAGAATAGAATAGTCTACTACATTTTTTTTCCTAGCTGATATATTAACTTTATTATTTCTTAAAGACATTTGGCTGCTCTTACATTTTATTTTTTTTGATAATTTAGAAGATTCCATGATCGTGGCATTATTTTATCTATATTACTTTTATTATCTTTCCAGTCAGTGTTTAAAAATAGGTCCTAGCAAAGCAATTTATACAAATATTTTTGTCTACTATGTTTAATGGAATATTGTAATTGACCAAGGAAAAAATATTAATTCCTTCCTTACATAATAGGATCTACTTATTTCCAAATTGTTTTGCTATTTCTTCACAAAAAAAAATTTTCTGTGAATTTTGAGCACGGACCAACTAGTAATTTATATTTCATATTATTCATCCTGCCTTGTTGGTGTTTTCACTTCTATCGAGTGGTCTGAAGCACTTACTTTAGTTTTTTTTTTAATATAAATATTTTTTTTAAAAACATTTTCATAAAATAAAGTCGATTTTTTCTCACTGTCTGTCGAACAAATATTATAAAAATAAAGAAATGATCAAAAAAATCTGGTTTTTTGGCTTTAAAAATTCTTCCGTTGGTGACCCGCGTTAGAATTTGTTTGTATGCTTTAACACTTATATATAAATTTTAAAAAATAAAAAACTTTTCCTACAGTTGCCGCCATGTATTTCTTGTTTCCCGCTCTTATTTTTTAAATATAAATATTCTTTCAATGTTTTTCAAATCTAATAATGTCGATATTTTTTTCTCTCGGGCCCTCGGACAAGTATTACGTGAACATATAGACGTGTGGTTATTAAAAGGTACTCCGCCAGGAGGCAGCACTGAGCCAGTCCCAGTAGCCCTAATGATATAATTTAAATTTGGGAGGAGGTGAAATCTCTCCGAAGGGTTGGGAATTTCAATTTCTCCTGGGCGTTGGTCCCGGGTGGTGACTCATTTGAATAATGGCTGGGGGGCCCCCTTCACCTAGGTCCCACAATCCCCCCCCCCCTCAGGTCCTATGTAACAGGTGCCTTCTCTTGGTCGGCCTTTCTTATTCTCCGCTCTCTGCTGGCCTTCCCCCCCCCCTATTTGCCGAAATTTTCCGATCAATCACATATTCAAAATACCTCATTTATCATCGGTCTTTTTTTTTCTGTAGGTTATTCAGAAGATTTTGGAAAATACAATTTTATTTAATTTCTTATAGTTTCGAAAATTCGTTATTCATTTTACATCAGCTGATTAAATTAAAAAAAACAAAAACTAACTAGTGAGCTTTAGACCACACGATATAAGTGAAAACAGCAACAAAGCGATATTAATAATATGAAATATACATTATAAATAATAACTCATTACCAAGAAGATTAAATGCTGAACATTTCCCTCGCTTGCACGTCCGATTTTTACTATCTGAGATATTCTAATCCGTATGTTCAACTAACCTTACCATCTGGTTTTCGACACTATTTTTTTCCTTTTCGCCTCCCTAACACGGCGTCACGATATGATATAATTTTGAATTATAACTTATTACAGAGAGGATGAAATGCTGAACATTTTCCTCGCTTACAGTATGCAGACCCGATTTTTAGTTTCTGAGATATTTTAATTCATATGTTCAAATAAACTCGTTATTATTTGATTATCAACACTATTTTACATTCTCGCCTTCCTAACAGACTGAAACGACTTGTTTATGTATCTCTGAGGCTCCTTAGCCCACATCTTTGCCTCTCTATATAATTTTAAAGGGACTAGTCCCAGAATAAATTAAGCATTATTATTATTAATAATATTTTTTTGTACTTGCTGTACACTGTGTTTAATTTTAATAAGTTTATTCACATTGTTTATATTGGTTTATTATTTTCTATAATGAACCATTGTAATCGAACAAAAAATTACAAAACTTAACCCATCTCAAAATTCGAGGTTCCACGTTTACAGGACACGCAGAATTCGAAAAACGAAAACAATTTTTTTGTCCTTCCTTCGTCCCCGCATTTTCTCCGAAACCACTGTACCGATTTCTTTCAAAATTGGATTTAAAAATAGAGGTCACCCGAGGATGATCACCCTTCATCAACATTATTATCCGCCTTTTACTTTCAAAATGGCGGGCAAAAAACCTGCGTTGTTATAGACTGTAGCGATTAAACGAATGTACCTATTTTAATTAAACTTGGCTAAAGTCTTCTTCATAATGCCATTTAAATTTATCTATATAACATACTTCTACGAAAAGAAGCTGGAAAAAAAGTTACGAGGGATGTTAATATTATATTCTTAATAACTAAAAACGTATACGCTTTTTTGTGAATATTATGATAAGATGTTTCAAAGGTATTTAAATTTTTTAAAAAATAAATAAAAATAAAAATTAGTGAAGATATCACGATTTTTAAATATTTTTGGTTTATTATTTTCAATAATGAACCATTGTAATCGGACAAAGAAATCAAAAACTTAATCTCCTCCCAAAGTTAGAGGTTTTACGTTTCAGGATACGTAGAATTCGAAAAACGAATACAATTGGTTGTTTTTTTAAGTTCAATATATTTCCTAAAAAATAAAAGAAGAATTGTTAAAATCGGACAATCAGGAGCAAACAATCTTTTGGTTTGGTTTTTGATTATTGAATGTGTTACTGAAGTAATGCTATTTTTTTTTTTAGCAAGTTACTAATGATGAAAAAAATTGTTTAGGCAAATAATTGGAATTAACTTTTTATTTCTTTTAATTTGTCACTGTAAAGGTAATGTTACTTTAGATATATAATTGTTGGGAAATAATAAACTGTTGTGGAATAATTTGCAGATTTTTTTTCATCTAAACATTATGGAACTGCCAAATGGTTCTATAGTATTTTGTATCTTGTTCGTTCTAGCCCTGAAAAAACCTGCAAAGACGGGTCGAAACGTTGGCTTGAAATGAAATAGTTTACCACTAATTCAGTCTTTTTATGACCGCCACTCCAGACTTCTTACTCAATAACTAAAAGTAGTCCGTAGTACAGTCCCCTTTTTATCAAATTTTTAACATCGCCTAAAACTTTATGAATAACTTCACCACAACGTAACTTGCAAATATTTTATTTACACTATTCTGGAGATTGGGACGTTTTTAATCTGAGATCGACAAACATTGTTTAATTTGGCACCAAAAACTCATGAATAGCCATTTGCTTTACTCTTGAATCGTAAGATAATAAGATCACTTAATGGAAAAAGACAAATCCTCGTTATTTTGACACTTAGTGAGTGAAGGTCACGCCAAACGGACCAATATTTTTGTAGGCCACCTTTTTTTTTTTTCGACTTTGTGATCATATTATGTTACGATTCGAGTGGCAAGTAAATGGGTATTTACGATTTTCTTGTACCTACTTAAATAGACATATTTTGCCGACCTCCAGATTGAAAACGCCCCAATTCCGAGAATTTTCGTAAATATAATATTTGTAGGTTACAATGAGATGAAGCTATTCACAAACTTTCAAGCGGGTGTTAATAATTTTATAAAAAAAAGAGGTCTGTACCATGGACCAAAGCATTTGTTTTTCGGAACTCTTTTGTAAAAACAAAACAAAATTAAAACAGTAACATAAAATATTATGTCGGCTTAATCAGTTATTATGAGATATACGAATGTCAGACCACCTGCCATTTTGTAAAATACGTGTTGGTGGATTATGTATTAAATTAAATAAATGAATTATCTGCCTCAAACCTGTCACTGAGTCTGCTGCAGGGAATATTTGTCCTGTTTTTATAATGGACCCGTTACAGATTTAAAAACTTACGGGCCAACATTATATTTTTATAGGACATATTTGAAGATATAAAAACTTTTCTGAAATAGATAGAAAAGTCTTGCTAGTAGACTCATCAGATTTTTTATTTCATATTTTCGGTATATATAGTGTAAATTTAAAATTTCCTCACCATAACCGTTCGTGGTACAGATACCTTTTTATACATTTATTAACATCTGCCTGAAACTTCGTAAACCTTAGATCGTAACCTACAAATATTTTATTTACGAATATTCTTCAACAGAGGGAGATCGGCAAACTTTGTCTATTTAATTAGATAGTAAAAGCTCATGAATACCCATTTACTACCTAATATAACAACAAAGTCGAAGAAAACGTGGCCTACAAAAATATCGACCGTTTGATGTGATCTCTAACCCCCAAAATGTCAACATAAAGAGGTTATAGAGGCCCAATATTTTTGAAGGCCACCTTTTTTTTTCTTCAATGAGTTTACAAAGTATACAAAGCAAATGAGTTTTAGGCGGATGTTAATAATTTGATAAAAAGAGGTCTATACCACGGTCAATATGATAGAATTGTCAATGTGAAGGAATGTTATATTACACAATAAATTCAAAAAGTTAAAAAAAAAGAATAAGTACTGAAAAGGTCTTATAATCATTTCAAAATGCATTTTTTATTTATTTAGATATATCATTATGAGATTTAACAGAAACTGATAGAATGGATGTATGTAAAAATAAGAAGATAGGATAAAATAAATGAAAATTCTTTCGTTTTTCTTTTTACTGACCATGTAGATATTTTGCCGTCTTCAAAAGCCTGCTCCATGTCTGGTGTCTTAGGCTATTTCTTTCCTTTATCTACACGCAGCTCTGTTACATTTTTGTTGATTCTATCTATCCATCTGCATTTTGGCGTTCCACGTGGTCTTTTGCCTTCTATTGAGGTATTCATTGTTAAGCAGATGTTTCCAGATGGATTGCTGCGAGCTACATACCCATCTTAAACTCCTTGCCTTAGTATAATATGATATCGATTGACTAGTTTCTATAAGCAGTTTTCTATTGGTCTTTCTTCTCCATGTGTTACTACTCTGATCTCAGATCGCTCTGTTTATCCTGCGGAGAATTTTTCTCTCAAATCTTTCAGTACTTTTTTTCTAGGATGCTTATTAAGTGTCCAGGTCTGACAGCTATATATTAGAACTTGCTTTATAATAGCATTGATAGATAGATAGATATTTTATTTGTTTTAGGGGGGTTCCCCATACAAATAGAGCATGGATTGGCTATTGTAGAATAATATTGTTTTACAAGTTACATACATATCATTTAAATATAAATAAACTTTACAATATTTAACGTTTAGAATGGTTTTCACAAAACATGAATAACAATAAAAATTAAAAACATAAAACGATTACTGCATAATAATAGTTATATGAACCTGTTACTATGATAGAAACAATAAAAAATAAAAATATTTATATATACAAACGAAATATTACTGCTAAGATAAATTAAAAACAAACACTTAATAGAATATGAGCTATGATCAAGAATTTTGTGTATGCATTTTGTGTACTCCCATCATATAATAGTAAATTTTATTTAACTTATCTATGCAATCAATATGCAATATGGTTTCGATGTTGTGGTTATCACAAGATTCTGAGATGAAGTTTTGAAGGAATTTTTGTCTATAGTCATTGTATGCTGGGCAGTGAAGGAGAATGTGATGTAGAATATTGTAGATAAATTGACTGCATGATATACAAGTTTCTTGAGACTCAATCGAAAAAGTTCTGTTTTTTGCATAGATTCTGATATGTTCTGGGTTTGCAACTCTTAATTGACTAACACATCTCAATTATTTTATACGGACTTTGAATTTAAGGTATGTTTCGGGATCGGGAGCATTGTAACTGCATAACATTCTATATATAGGGTAGTTAGTGGAGTTTGAAGTTCTTTGTATGTGGGCTGAGAAATAATAGTTCTGTATTTTTTCATAGCACCCTTGTGCATTGTACACCCTTAATTTGAGATTTATTAAGATTTTTAGGGATTTCTATAACTTTGAAAGGGAGAAGAAAGCTCTGTCTGTTATACGCTGGTCTATTTCTGTCTATAATGCTTTTGTTACACTGTTTAAAGCTATACTATTTAATCTTACCTTCTATTATTGCTTACTATGTCTTATATTTGTCTTGTGTTGTTTCAATTATTATTTGCTTATATCTATCACTTCTCGGTCATGTAATATTGAATACTTCATCATCCTCTCCGACAATTTCTCAAGCTGAGAGCTATCACCTTCGGGAGATGGATACTCTTGAGTTGGATGGACATAAACAGATGACAGCTCGTCAAAGTAATTCCAAGCCTGTCCAAACTTCGCTTACTGAACGCAACTCAGCTTGTAAACCTAGAAACAATTCAATGAATGTTTATGTTACGCTTAAGTCGGCACAAACATTCCGTTCAACGAATTATATATTCCCAACCACAAGGTAGTATATTCAGTATCAAATACTTAAACTATCAAAATGCTTTTTAAATGATAACTAATCTGCTTTATCTACTAAATGTAAGCATTTATTTTTATTAATTTTATAATTTTATTAAATAGCATTAATTTCAAGAAAAATTATAAACTATTTTATCCCTTAAAGGAAAAAAAGATTAATTGTCTTAAGTCATGCTTTTCCCTCCACAGTTGCTTTTTTCTCGCCAGATTGTGGATATTGTATAGAGCTATGTATGTGTTCTATTTATTTTTGGATTTTTTGGGTTATTTTATTCTTATTTATTGTATATATGTTGTTTTTCTGTATAATTTATTTTATTTATTGTACATACAGTGTAAATGTGATCTCTGAACACTAATATAAATGTCGAATGATGAAGAGAATAATAGTTGGGGTGATCAGTCAAATAAGAAGGCAAAAATAAATGATAATATTTATTTTGACATTTGCCGACGTTTCGACCTGAAGTTCAGGCCGTCATAGGGCTGACTGCTATGAAGTAAATCGAAGCAAGACAGTCAACTATTTACCCACTATTATTATAAATGTCCTTTGAGACAGATTGTAATATTTTTCAATAAACTAAAGATATTATCGCCGAGCGAGCTAACGCGTGTGCAAAACGCGTTTCCCAGCAGTCTAATAAAACATAACTTATGAAAAAAGAGGGCTTTTGACTCTGTTATTAATCCACCGCTTACTCTCCTGGCCTAGGGAAAAAAACCCGTATACCTTAAAAGAAAAGAAAGAGAACCACTTTTTCCTCAAAAAAGTTCACGCAATTTGGCGTTGTATAACCATCTAAATTCTCCGGTTGACTCATCCCTTCGTCCGAATATTATACGCAATTATTTTCTAAAATCAAAAATATTACCCATCCTTTAATGTAAGCGATCACGATTCTTAACCATCAAGAATCGTAGGCGGAATAATGGCTTAGTAAATTTTTAAATTTCGGATCGAAAGTAGTTTTGCTACAGAAAAATAACAAATATTTCTCGTCTTAAACCTAACCTTTATCACTTCTTTTATTTGATTTTTCTAGTTATCGTAGACGTTAGATATCTAAACTTCTCTTACGTGTTCGAACAAATTTTCTTCTATATCGATATCACCGCAATTTTCGTCGTTTTTAGCAGTTAACCATATATTTTTTCTTATTCATATTTATTTTTAACTCCTGTTCTTTACTAGTCTTCATTAACGTTGTCTTGTTTAGGTTTTTATATTTATATACTTGTTACTTTTTAGCAAAAATTAAAATAAATGAAAAATCGGTTATATGAAGTTGTGACATTCCAAGCAGTAAGTGTACTTTTAATACGTAATTCCAGTTTTTACTATTTTATTTTTAATAAATTAATAATTTCCAGCTAAAGCACGCCACGAAAAAAATTTACCTGCTATGTTGTTACTATTCGAACCTTAGCAAAATTTGTTACCAAAATCAAGAAACCAGATAAAAGGCTGCTATTTATTCGTAAAACGATAGGTAATATAATTCATCTGAAGGAAGAAATAAAATATTTTGAGTCATAAGTTTTTCGGAATTCTCTTGTTTTCTCAATAGAACTTTAATCGATTTTTTTCTATAAAGCATATAAACTGAAAAAATAAATCTCTTATTAATTTTTATTTTATTGATTTAATTTTCATTATTTACAATTTTATTATGAAAAATCTTAGTAATAAGTGAATGAAGGATTTTTTTTTTTTTTTTTACACATTTACGTATTATTACATGCTTAATAATTTTTTTACAATATATACAAATATACTTATATAACTTATAGGTTTAAGTTCCAAATGATTTATCAGTTTTACACTAAATTGCTATTTGACGCATATTGTACTAGGGCTAATTAACATAATGGAATTGGGAAGGCAACAGCTGTTTTGATCGTTCCATGTGAGAACATGTTCTGCATTCGAGCAAGAACTGTTGAGCAAGAAATCAAAAGCGTTCAACTAGTTTCTGGCCATGTTCTCGCTTTTCGATGCAAATGTGACTAATACACAGGCGTAACGATCTTTCTGTATTTTTTAGTTGCTCTATATTTCTTTTTGTTCGTTAGTTGCAATATTCTAGCTTTTATTTGCTCTCTATTGGTTAGTTTGAGAACTATTCGTTAACTCCCGATAGTATTTATAAAGAGTTATTGAAAAATAGTCATATGCATCGTTGCTATATCCCACCTAGCCGTACATAAGGTTCGCTAAGCCTTTTATTATTACTAGAAAGCCCGTGCAAGAAATTCGCACAGCATATTATTATCAAATATCAAATTAATAAGAAAATAAAATAATGCAACGTATCAAACGATAAAGTAATCACTTGTTACTTTATCGATAAATATAATCGACAAAGGAAACAAAAATTAATTTAAATCTTCATTAATGTTTGGAACCAACATGTTTACAAATTTCATTAAGTTATATCTTTGCTAAAAATTGTCCGATTTTGATGATTTTTTTTCTTTTTGTAGAGAATTTAGTAACCTTTTATATAATCATGGACTTAATCACGGGGAAAATGTGAAATGTGAAAAAATGTCAGTACAAATTGTTTCAACGTCGTATTGATGCTATAGCTATATCCCAAATATATAGTTATTTTCAAATGAAATGGGCTATAATAGAACTCTCCTAATGTATATTAATCGAAAAGGAAAAAAAAACTATTTGAAAAATTTCTAATCGATTTCGATGATTTTTTTTTTTTCTTTTGTAGGGAATTTAGTAATATTTTATTTGATTATGGGAATATAACCAAGGGGAAAATTTGTATTTTTTTAGTTATTCGCAAATAATGTTTGTTTCCTTTCATAACATTGTCGTCGCCATGTTAAAATAATGAACGTCAGCTGTTTTATGTTTCACATTTGTTAATTTAACATGGTGCCGATGATATGAACTTTTGATTGATATTTCAAAATGATTCATGATCATTCATCATGAAAAATCATGATGATGTTTTGAAATGGAAATAGGTTGAATATATTTTTTTTTTCCAAGAATATGTGAGGTCATCTTTGCTGTTGGCAACGCTCGAGCTATCATCCTTACTATTTTATTTATATTCCGACGGTTTTGATTTGGCTAGCTAATACAAATATGTATCAAATGAAATATTTTATAATATTTTCAGTTGATGGACGCTGAGTAATAATAAAGGGAACTTATAAAATCAGTCTTTATTACATTCTAGTTTGTATCTCTTAATTCATTGAAATAAACTGGTCATTGATCGTTATTCACTTCTGAAATAACTTCGAGTATATTAGTTTGTTTAGCACTACGGATATAGTCTATGATACAGACCTCTTTTCATCAAATTATTAACACCCGCTTGAAACTTCGTGAATAGCTTCATCTCATCTTAACTTACATCTATTTTATTTATGAAAACTCTTGGGATTTGGGCGTTTTCAATCTGGAGGTCGGCAAACTTTTTCTATTTAATTAGGTACAAAAAACTCCACTTGGATTGTAAGATAATTTGACCGCAAAATCGAGAAAAAATGTGGCCTACAGAAAAAATCGTTATTTAATATGTTATTTTTTTAAGGTCAGCTTTTTCAATATTACATATTTATTTAGTAAGGGTTAAAATACTATTATTGAATAGGAACTATAGTTAGCTTTTTTTATATTTTTTTATGATTTTATAATGTTGACAACATTTTATTAAATGACTAGTTTATATATATTTTAAGTAGTTCGATAATATATATATATTTTAATGGGTCTGGGTGAGCCTTGAATGCTAAGGCGCTTGCAATAGATCATCAAACTTAAGCAACGCCTATCTTGGCCGGAACCCGAGATTTCTTCTCCCCCCTCCCCCTCTCCCCCGGGCATATGATGTCCGTCACTCTGCTGGAGGCATCTCACACCGACCGGGCGTAGAATTGATGACCCTACCCCATACTTTAAATCGGGAATCGGGGTGTGGTCTAGGAGACCATATTCGCGGTCAAAGATCTTCATGATATACAAGGTCTGTTTTCATGGTCTGGACTAACCGAAAAAAAATATATATATATTTATATTATTAATTAATGTTGATACTTTAATTTATAACCAATAATTGTTATACAAGCTATTTTTGTTGTTGATATATTATGTTCTTGATAGATATTTATCATGGATGCATTTTTCAGTCGCTTTATTTAACATAGATGCATTTTTCATTGTTTTATATGCATTATTTTGCCTTCGGACTCAGGAGCGGTGTGGGCAGAGACTAACTTCCAATTTAAATAATTATGTTAAAATATAATACTCAAAGGTCGATTGAAGAAATTATGTAAATATTTACATATCCATCGAATAATTAATTTATCTACTTATTTTCAAATTATATGTAAGTATGATGGAGTACACTGGTATTGTTCACCAGCTGTATATAGATTTTAAAAAGGCTTACGATTCTATTGACCGCCAGAAACTGTATAATATTCTAATCGAACAGGGCATCCCTAAAAAATTAGTAAATCTAGTCAGGATGTGCTTGACGGAGACACTCAATAAAGTTAGAATCGGTAATAATTTGTCCGAAAAATTTGAGATTCGTTCGGGTTTAAAACAGGGGGATTCCCTTTCGCCTGTCCTGTTCAATTTGGCATTAGAACATGCCATTAGGGAGGTAATGCGTACCGAGAAAGGGTTGGATCTGGGTGGGACAAGCTGGGCTATGCGGATGATCTGGTACTGTTAAGCGAAGACCTTGAAACTATAAAACTAAATACGACAACGTTAATGAAAGTCGGTAAAGAACTAGGACTCGAAATAAACGTGGATAAAACAAAATATATGGTTAGCTGCAAAAATGGCGATACTACTGGTGATATCGATATAGATGGTAATATGTTTGAACAGGTAGATAAATTAAGGTATCTAGGTTCTACGATAACTAGAAAAAACGAAATTGAAGAAGAGATTAAGGTTAGACTGAAGGCGGGAAATGCTTGTTATTTTTCTGTGACAAAACTACTTAGTTCGCGCCTCTTGTCTCGAAACTTAAAAATTAGAATCTATAAAACAATTATCTTGCCTACAGTTCTTTATGGGTGCGAAACTTGGCCGCTTACATTAAGGGATGAGCAGCGTCTTAAGGTTTTAAAAATAAAGTATTGCGTAGAATATTCGGACCGAAGAAGGATGCGTTAACTGGAGAGTTCAGACGGTTATACAACGCCGAATTGCATGAACTGTATCCGAGTAATATAATTGAGATAATTTCATCGCGGCGAATCAAATGGGCTTGTAAAGTTGATGGACTTAGTAACGAGAGAATTCCTAAAAGGCTAATATTTGCTGTGCCGAATGGTAAGCATCGAGGGGTAGACCGAAGCGAAAGTGGGAAGATTGCATTAAAGCCGATCTGAAGGGGTTTGCACTGCGAACGGTAGAGGGAAGTGTGTAATAAGCGATTGGTGGTGTCGGCATCGAACCTTCAGGTTCGCTAAGCCTTTTATTATTATTATTAGTTATTTTCAAATTATATCATCAACCAAATATTCCTCCCACACATAGTTTAAAACGGCATCCTATAACGAACTCTTTTGAATTTCCCATTTAGACTCTAAACTCTATTCGATTACCTGAGGAAATCAAAAGCTTCCCCCCTCTCCTCTATGCTTGCATGAAAGCTGTGTATCGATAAGTACGGTGGACTGAAGTTGCCCGAAGGACTGTTTTCCTTCAGTTCATTGATCAAGGAGCAACTTCTCTGGACACATCCGCAGCCATCCGTCTTCCGAGACGCCTCGTCCTCCCGAGTTTTCCTCCTGACGTATAACATATTGGCACTCCTCCGCTCTCTGATGTAGCCTCCTTATTCTGCACAACTGCTCCAGTAATTTATTTCCAACCTGCCAGTGTTCAAGTAACGTATCATTGCTACCAAAGAAATACAATTATATAGTAATATAAATTATTATTTAATTTATAGTCGTAAAATTATGTAGTTATAATATTGATTCCCATCGCTTGACAACCTATATACAGAGTCAGTAATGAACAGGCCAAACTACAGGAAGGGGTTGCACACAGGATTTAATAAAAACTCATAGTTATTGGTCCGTGCTATAGACACCTTTTGATCAAATTATTAATTATTAATCTATCTGAATCTTCGTAAATAGCTTTATCTTAGATATTAACCTACTAAAACACAAATATTTTATTTATGAAAACTTTGGAATTTGGGCGTTTTCAATCTGGAGATCGGCAAAATTTGTCTAATTAGTTAAGGGTACTTGGCCGTTAGCTGATCGGGACGGATTCCTATCTGCCAATGTTTATAACCTCAACACTGATAATTCTGATTAGGCACTGATAACCTTTCTCGTAATTCCTATCTTCGTATTCATATTTATTGTATTATGATAAATATATATATGTAGTAAATGTGATAATTCCCACAGCAATCAGAAAATACTTTAATTTTACATATGTAAGGCATGAAATGGACAAAAATAAATGCAATAATAAAAGAAAAAAAAAATAACCTGTACCATTACAACCCATGAAGGGTCTGGGGTTCAGTACTATTTAGGGAAAGCACTGTTTCTAGGTCAACGGTTGTGCAAGGAGGTGATTTGACCGAGATCACGCTCAACCGCCAGGTTTTCCCCCTTAATCAATTATTTAATTAAGGGTACCCACTTTATAGAGGCTGGGTGTGCCCCAGGAGGGACTCCTGACCCAAGGTCGCCCCACGGCCAATGAAACAGATAAATAAATTCTCTGACATGAGTCGGGGATTCGAACTCAGGACCTTTGCATTGGAAGCTCACTGCCCTACCACTGAGCTACCCCGCTCCCAATATAAAAGAAATGAAATAATAAAAATAATAAGTAAAAGAAATGAAATAATAAAAAAAACACTTAAACAACATATGTACATATAAAAGATGAAAATGAAATAATAAAAAAACAGTTAAAGAACATATATACATATAAAAGAAACAATATAAAACTATAAACGATATATGTACAATTTATTTTCACTTAATATTATTTATTTTGGTAGGAAAAATAGTTTGATGCTATTTAAAATAGCGAGGAACGGGTTCTCTTCTTTTTAAACCCTTCTTTGTGAAAAATAAAGAATTTAATAACTGAAAAATAAACAATGTAATGAAAGGTTTGGTGAGATAAGAAGATTGAGGTTATTTTACGTAACGTTAGGTAACATAGATAACAAGGGAGGTTTCGTCCCGTTCGGCTAATGTACCAGTACTTAATTAAGTACTAAAAACTCGTAAATACCCCTTTGCTTCTCACTTGAATCGTAAGATAATATGATCACAAAGTCGAAAAAAAAAGGTGGCCTACGAAAATATTGACATTAACTACAATTGTCAAAATAACGTTATATAGACTAAACGGTCCAAGATTTGTATAGGCTACCTTTCTTTAGCCATTTCGTGACCAAATTATCTTACGACTCAATTAGAAAGCAAATAGATATTTACGAACTTATTAAATAAGTTTTTAAAATTGGGCTATCTGTAGTCCAGTTGTAGGAAGATAAAAAAATATCGCGAAAAATCCATGATTTAATTAACAACATAACTTAGTTTAGTTTATAATTGGTGATTGGTTGACTGTCGTTTATAATGAAGAGAAGAATAGTTGGGGTGGTCAGTCAAAAAGGAAGGCAAAAATAAATGATAATATTTATTTTTACATATGCCGACGTTTCGACCTGAAGTTCAGGCCTTCATCAGGGCTTTCTCCTTAAGTGTTGTAGGGAGAATAATAATAGTTTAGTTTAGTTGCTCAAAGGTCTCATTTAAACAGTTTTGATGGAGACAAACTCTACTAGTGTTTAAAGGAAATGTTATCTAGTTTACTCTGAAGCAACTGTTAACTATAGTTCTTGGTACAGAATATAGCTTTATATAATCGTAACCTACAAATATTTTATTTACGAAAATTCTCGAAATTGAGGGATTTTCAATCTGGAGATTGGCAAAATATGTCTATTAATATTAGGTACTAAAAACTAATGAATACACAATTGATTCCATTTGAATCGTAAGATAATATGATCGCAAAATTGAAAGAAAAAAAAAGTGGCCTACAAAAATTATGGACCATCTTTTTGGACTTTGTGAACATATTATTATACGATTCAAGTGTTAAACCAATGACTATTCATGAGTTTTTAGTACCTAAATAAAAAAAGTTTGCCATTCTCGAGATTGCAAACGAACGAATTCCAAGAATTTCCGTAAATAAAATATTTGTATTATGATAAAATGAAGCTATTTAAAAGTTTTGGGAGGAAGTTAATAATTTGATAAAGATGGTTCTGTACCGAGGACTATATTAGTAATGGTAAATAAATAGTCCGTGGTACAGACCCCTTTTCATCGAATTATTAACTATAACTTCGTAAATAGTTTCATCTCATCGTAACCAGCAACTATTATATTTACGAAAATTCTTGGAATTGGAGCGTTTTAAATCTGGAGGTGGTCGGGGGAGCAAACTTTTTCTATTTAATTAGGTACTAAAAACTCGTAAATACCCATTCGCTTTCTACTTGGATCGTAAGATAAATTGATTACAAAATCGATAAAATAGCTGGCCTGCAAAAATATTGGGCCGCTTTTCCTATACAACCTCGTTATTTTGAAATTTTGGGGGTGTGGTGTAGGTCACGACAAACAGCTCAATATTATTGAAGGCCACGTTTTATTTTCGACTTGTCATTGTGATCAAATCATCTTACGATCCAAGTAGAAATCAAATGTGTATCTACGAATTTTTAGTACCTAATTAAATAGACAATGTTTGTCCCCCTCCAAATTGAAAACACCCCAATTCAAGAGTTTTCGTAAATAAAATAGTTGTAGGTTACAATGAGATAAAACTATTTACGAAGTTTCAGGCGGATGTTAATAATTCGATAAAAAGGGGTCTGTACCACGAATTAAAAGTAATGTACGCGAAGTTATTTTAGAAATGAGCACAAGCAGATCTACTTTGGGGAGAGGGCTTCAGCCCGAAAGCTCCCACCTCCTCCCCCAAAAAAATGGTAAAATATAATCATTTTTTACAGATAAAAAAAATAAAAACTATCTTAAAGTATTCTTGTTCGTTTAATTACATTTTATAGAACTTCAAGAAGTTCTAAACACCATTTCATATAGGTAGTTAATTTCTTTCTTTTTTTTCAAATCAATTATCGTTATATGTATATGAAAAAAAAATCTTTCGGGTTGAAGCCCTCCCCTCCCCCCAAAATTAAATCCCGGATCCGCTAGTGGAAGTGAGCAATGATTAATGCGCAGTTTATTATTATTTTCACGGAACGGCCATAGAGACCACGCGAATATCATGACATTTGTCTTCTTTCTTGTTTTTCCTTTCTTTCCACTTCTCTCCATTATCTCCGAGTGCCGCCGCTTTCTCTCCTCCGTCCACGCGACTCCCTTTCTCGAACTTTTCTTCTTAGCAAGAATCGTGATCTCCTTTAGTCTCTTACCATACAACTCTCTGTCCAGACAGTCCCGGTCCGTTATTCCAAGTCTTTCCGTTTCTTCCTTCATCTGCCTGATGTATCCTCCCAAGCTTTTGTATCTACGGATTTTTTGGAATATTTCCTTGTTAAGTCTTTCTCGGGCCATTCTTACCATATGTCCGTGGAATTTCAGTCTCCTGATCCTAATTTCCGTTTCTAGATCTCTTTTGTCCTTGTATATTTCCTGATTGGATCTTAGCCTGTATCCTTCTTTTGTCTTTTTGGGGCCGTAAATCCTTCTTAGAATTCTTCGCTCTATTCTCAACAATTTTTTCAGACTGGGGAGGAATGTGGTTTCCGTCCCGTATAGTATCACAGGTTTAACAACTGTATTGTAGTGTCGTATTTTCGCTTCCGTGGACAGGTTTCTCTTGTTGTACATGTTACTGGTTGCAAAACTTAGTTTTTCCAATTTGGCTATTCTTTCCTTGATACTTTCTTTTTCGGAACCATTATTACATATAGTCTCACCCAGGTATTTAAATTTATTTGTTACATTTATCGCAGTTTATTATATTATATATTTCAATTAAATAATTTGTTGTATGATTACGTTCTGTAAAAGAGAAAACTTGATCACCTCAAGATAACGAAAAGTGGACTTAACTCTTTTTCTATTCAAAATCGGCAAAACTGTGTCTATAATCACCACCCAGAGTTTGGTCATTAACAACTTAGACACCCTATATAACCATTATCGCTTCTTATCCATCTTTCATACCATTAATGATGACCATCATGTTTGGATCGAAACCTCGGCTTACTAAATAAATTTTACTGAACATCCTGACTATTCTTCAACCTTAAAATTTCAATAGTTAACTATATACCCATCTCTAAGGTATTTAATATTTAATTGATATTGGATATTAATAATTTTGGCCAACATACCAACCTCAATACCTTCCAAATTATTCGCTGAACTCATGTTAAACTCCCGCCTCTCCTGAGGGGGGGGGAGCTAATCCCGAGCAAACAATGCTCTCCTCTCGACTAAATTAGCCGAGGAGTTGACTGCCTTCCGTTAATCGCCTAACTACATCTCCTAGATGCGTGGGTAGACATCATTGAGAAGATTAATTTATTTTATATAATTTCGATATGTTATTTGATTAAATGAGCAGGGGATCTCCAAGATTTAAAAGTCGTCATTGAATATTTTATAATTTTTAAGGAATATTTGACCAACAACGGATATTTCATATAATATGTTCCTTCAGTATAAAGTCTGCTTAATTAATAAAAATCATTATAGAGAGTATCCCGCAAGAATACAGAAATATTTAAAGGATTGATAGCAGAACTCAAGAGCTACAAAAAAGTAAATATAAACAGAAGTTTGATTTTCAAAGACTTGGCATAGAAGTCAAAGTTGCCGAAACAAAAAAATCTGGTGTGTCCACTCACACGACTTTCCTGCTTATTTCAGAAAAGTTTTTATATCTTTACATATGTCCATTGAAAAAAAAAAAATTGAATTAGATTTATTTTTCTGAAAATTTATCAAAGAATAGATTTGAGCACGATTTATTGGATAAACTAAAGCAATGTAAACCAGTTTAAGGTAGATCAGTGTAAACTTTTCAATACCCTTAATATTTCTGATGAAAAACTTTTTGCCATAGCCTAATTTTTTCAAACAATAATTTCTGTTATAAGTAGAGGAAATAGAGAAGCTTGTGTGATGCGGATAACAGATTTTCTTACTTTCACTTAATTATCTTTTTTCTCTCATTCAACCCTTTCTGACACCAGGATATGAAGTCGTAATCTTATATTGGGACTTTAATAGCTATAACTTCGTTAATAGTTGTCCGAAATGAACGATATTTATGTAGTTTTGTAGAGAATTTCATTTTCGGATGCTCTGAAACGTATAGATTGGGGCGTTTTCAATCTGGAGGTCGGCAAATTTTGTCTATTTAATTAGGTACAAAAAAATTCCCATTTGTTTTCCCTTTTACAGTGAGATAATTTGATCACAAAATCGAGAAAAAGGGTGGTAACCACCCCAATTATTTTCTTTATAACTTTTTTTTCTGAATCTTTTCGGGAATTCAGTACATGTACGAAAATTGAAATGACACTTATTAGAACATTATAGGAAAGTTTAATCAAAATTTAAAGTTTTCGCGGTATAGTCTATAGAAAAACATGTTTTCCATTTATTGTGCATCAGCTATTGGGCATGGAGCACCCAATTTGTGTCACTGGCATCAGTAGTCAAAGCCCTATAAAATAAAAAAAGAAACAACAAAATCTGTTCAGTAGTTCCCGAGAAAATCTTGGCACAGACAGACCAATGGCTAAAAGTGTGTTTTTCGGACTCAGGTGATTGTGAAACGTATAGATCCGTCGAAAACCTCATATAGAGAATTCGATCCGATCTCGATACTTTCCTTACCTAGTATAGGTAGGAAAGTAATAAATTAAAACAATTCTAAAAAATAGAATAAGCTGTATCATCGCTAATACTGGTTTAATTCCGATGATTTTTTTTTTTATGTTTTGTTTGTAATTTAATTACCTTTCAAAAGGTTTATTATAAATTTTACCATAGAATATATACTTAGAGAGTTATGCCCCAAAACATTTTTTTTTTCTTTATAACTTTTTTTCTGTTTTTTTTCGGGAATTTAGTCCATGTACGAAAATTGAAAGGACACTTAGTAGAACATTATAGGTAAGTTTCATCAAAATCCTTAGAGCCGTTTTCGCGCTACAATCTATAGAAAAATATGTTTTTCGCTTATTGTGCAGGAGCTATTGCGCATGGAGCATCCAATTTCTGTTACAGGCATCAGTAGATAAACCCTACAAAATAAAAAAAGAAGCAACAAAATCGCTTCAGTTGTTCTCTACAAAATCTTGGCACAGACAGACCAATGGCTAAAAATGTGTTTTTCGGACTCAGAGGACTCTGAAACGATGTGATCCGTGCAAAACATCATATCGGAAATTTCCCACGATCGCAATACTTTTCTTACCTAGTATAGATAGGAAAATAATAATAATAATAAGGCTTAGCGAACCCGATGGTTCGATGCCGACACCACCAATCGCTTGTTACACATCTCCCTCCACCTTTCGCCGTCCAAACCCAGTCCCTTCAGATCGGCTTTAATGCAATCTTCCCATCTTCGCTTCGGTCTACCCCTCGGACGCTTACCATTCGGCACAGCAAATATTAACCTTTTAGGAATTCTCTCGTTACTAAGCCCAACAACTTTACAAGCCCATTTGATTCGCCGCGATGAAATTACATCAATTATATTACCCGGATACAGCTCACGCAATTCGGCGTTGTGTAACCGTCTGAACTCTCCGGTTAACTCATCCTTCTTCGGTCCGAATATTCTACGCAATACTTTATTTTCAAAAACCTTAAGACGCTGCTCATCCCTTAATGTAAGCGGCCAAGTTTCGCATCCATAAAGAACTGTAGGCAAGATAATTGTTTTATAGATTCTAATTTTTAAGTTTCGGGACAAGAGGCGCGAACTAAGTAGTTTTGTCACAGAAAAATAACAAGCATTTTCCGCCTTCAGTCTAACCTTAATCTCTTCTTCAATTTCGTTTTTTCTAGTTATCGTAGAACCTAGATACCTAAATTTATCTACCTGTTCAAACATATTACCATCTATATCGATATCACCAGTAGTATCGCCATTTTTGCAGCTAACCGTATATTTTGTTTTATCCACGTTTATTTCGAGTCCTAGTTCTTTCTCGGCTTTCATTAACGTTGTCGTATTTAGTTTTATAGTTTCAACGTCTTCGCTTAACAGTACCAGATCATCAGCATAGCCCAGAACGGATGTATCGCCCAGATCCAACCCTTTCTCGGTTCGCATTACCTCCCTAATGGCATGTTCTAATGCCAAATTGAACAGGACAGGCGAAAGGGAATCCCCCTAGTATAGATAGGAAAGTAATATATAAATGCAGAAATGTCTAGGCCTAAAGAGAATTTGATCTTTGAAATGACTACTAAAGATTTTGTATTTCTCGGCTGTCTATCAAAACATACTGACTACGTATAACAGAATAAAAATTTAAAATAATGTAATAATTAGCAAAGGGGGATTGGTCCGCCGTTATGCGAACAGGGGGTACTCCCTAGTTTTTTATAAAATATTATATTAGATATTTCTATTTATAATTTAAATTCTATCTCAACAAGATATATTTGTTATTGTATTATTCATCCAGTCCTTTGTTTGATCTATTGCCTTTCCCCTTTTACTCCCTCCCCCGCTATATTTTCAAGTTAAGTGCTGAATAGTATTAGTCTTATTCAATTTGTTCCTCTTTGTTCTCTCAGATAGGAATGATATTTGTTCTCTTAGTTTTATTTCGTATAGATTTTTGCGCGGTAACAAAAGAAGCCTGCTATCCGTATACGATGAAGACTGAACTTGGAAAATACTGATCCCTTCGAGGAGGGAAAGTTCCCTGTCAGCGGGGAAGTTTCTTTTGAAGTGGAAATTAGTCGGCGACTTGATGCCAGGACCTACTCCTTTCTCCCTATTGAATTTAACCTTCTGGAAAGCAATTCTAGAATCTTGGTTAGCACAAGAGTAGGAAGAACTCAACCCTGTAGAAAAACATCTTTCTTCTCTCTGAATGAGGTCGAGGAATTTATTAATTCCAACCAAGGATACTACTAGTATCTCCCAGTGAAAACTCACATATTATAAATATATACACATAAATATATTTATTTATTTTTTATTTTTTTTTATCGAATATTAATCCATTCTGCCACATAAAGGCCATTCATATTAAGGCTACATTAATCATTCAATGTGATATTCCTTAATAAATAATTGATTAATTGATTTTAAAACAAAAATTAAACCTATGAAATGAAATTTAAATGAAACGCATGACACTTAACAAACGACTCAAACTTTACTCCTCTTTTTGCCAAATCTTCAAAACTAAAACTGAAACAGAAGCTGAATACATATACATACTTACTTAACCCCATATGGACATACTCATCACAAATATATGGCATCGCTAAAAAGACCCACTTACAAAAACTTCAAACGTTCCAATCAAAATTATTGCGACTCATAACAAAAGCACCTTGGTACGTGACTAACAAAACTCTACATACTGACCTCCACTTTCCAACAGTTGACCAACATATAACGACCCTATATCAACGATTTTACACAAATTTAAATGGACATAATAACAGACTTATAAGAGACATGGCCACGACTGACATACCTCAGAACATGAGGAGGAGACTAAAAAGGCGTTGGATGAGGGATCTCCTTCCTTAGACAACCTAAGTAATTGGAACAAGTTAGGGAAGAGGTACTGCTGAATACTTTCCTTCCCCATGCCTGTCATGTCATTATATCATTATCGCCATCACATTTGCTGATTGTCAACTTATTGTTGACAGGCGCAAATACATATTTTATAGACAAAAAAAAAAAAAAAAAAAAACCTATGGTTTTCTGAAAGCACTAGGGATTACATATGAATCTGATCGGTAGAAAATAAAATACTCATCTTTCCTGTTTCATGTAGAATATAGTGCGTAGTAGAGGAAAATGTCGATATTTGGATAATATCGACTATCGACATCCATCTCTAAGTAAAGTTGAATAATGCTCGTGTGACCCTTCTCGGTAAACTCAATTTGCTACGAATTCTCAAAGAAATGTATGTAGGATGCAAGTAAATTAACATTTCGCTGAATCCGATCTATTTGTGAATGGAAGGGAGAATTGTTTGAGTGGAAATTCTAGGAAATAGCGGAGGATGACGAAGATGAATGGGAACTAGAAAATTAATTTTACTGAGAATGGTAGAAGAATTTATATTTGCATTAATTAATTTAAAGGGGTAAATAACATATTTTTTGATGCGCCTACGTGCTATGAGAATCAAGATTTTATATTCATATTTAAAAAAAAAAAAAAACATACCGGACTGAAATGACTAGAAACCGCCTGACGTTTTCGACTACTCCAACACTCACTAGACAAACGCTCTAAGCTTTCATTCAATTACAAACGACGCATATATATGACAATAGTAAGACCTATTTGGGCTTACGGAATTGAGCTTTGGGGTTCCACTAAACCATCGAATTCCTCTCGTATCCAATCCTTACAATCCAAAATCCTTCGTAAAATCCTCAACGCTCCTTACTTTGTCACATATAAAATCATCCATATTGACCTTAATGTTCCATATGTTTCCGATTTAACCCGATCTAGATACCTATCCTTCCATCACAAACTACAGAACCATCCGAACCCCCTCGTTTCAAACCTTACTTCCTCCTCGATCCCTGATAACCCTCCGATGCATCTAATATAGAACTTTAATTTGAGTTCTAACAATGGGTAATTTCTCTTCATGTTGTAGATGTCATGTTACCAATGTCACATTTACTTGTTGTATTTTTCATGTAATGCAGTTATAAATTTCATTAAAATAAAAAAAACAAAATGTTGTACTATCGACTATCAATATTTCAAACTCGATAATTTGATTGCATCGATAGTTATAGAGCTATACTGTTCTTATATAATAATCTCATAAAATTTTATCCCACAATTAAGAACTTAGGAATAACCTTTAATCAAATCATTTCCTGGAAAAACCATGTATTCAATTTTTTCCGCTGTCTAAATTACTTCCGTCACCTATTTCTCTTGGAAACCCGTAGGCTCCTAGTCATTTCCTTAATTTCCCCCCACTTTGACTATTGCTGTTCGGTATATGGGGGCGTCTCTGGGGATCACGAGCCGAAACTAAAACGTTTAATAAATTGTTTTGTTAGATTCATCTTCGGGATCCCAAGAGACGCCCGTGTTTCCCTTTTTTATGTAGATTTGGCTTTATCCTTCCTACCGTCGTATTTTCTGGCATCCTTCCTCTTTCAAGTCATCCAATCCCGTCGTTCTTCATACATCTCCGAATTCCTTCAATTCAAATCCAGGATTTATTCCCGCAGTACCCGCTCTAGGTCTTCAGAACTACTACGACCCAACGAACCGCTGTTTTCGATAGAGCGTTTATTATCCGATCCTCATCCCTTTGGAACTCTATCCCTTCTCACATACGTCAATCCAATAACCTTCCTATCTTTAAATCCCGCCTGTTTAACAATTTATATCCATTCAGTCTCCATGAAATTGTAAATAGATATTAGTGTAAATATTTCTATAAATTATTAGATCATTTTTAATTAATTTTGTATATATTCTATATTTTTTATATTTATTTTTTTATTAATTGATTAAATTCATAACGTGTAACTGATAAATTTTTATATTGACTATTTATTTATTTTGTGAATATTATTTATCTCTGAGGCTCCTTTGCCCACATTTCTGTATTAGCTTGTCCCATAATAAATAAAGTATTATTATTATTTCTATTTTTTTATTCTCGCTTTTCGGGGTGGGTTTCTGAGGTGGGAGACTAGAAATCCAGCCACCTTCATATTAATATTTATTATTTTTTTAGATGTTTAAAAATTGTCTAACAATGCGTTCTGTGTCTAAGAGAACTGAGTGTTGTGCCTCTTTAGTATTATTTTTATTATTTTAGAATTTCGCACTTCCTCAGATATTGCTGGAAATATTAACCAACCTGGACCTAGGTCAAGGGTTAGGCTCAAATTTTACACTATGTTCAAAAATTTGATTACCATATTCGTCGTACCAAGATGAACTGCTTTCTGTTATTCTTCCAATACTTTTTCTCGCTGTATCAACTTCCCAATAAAGCGGATGGTATCTTCTGGCATGTGTCTATTCTGGAGATTGCTATCGGAAATACTTGTATTTATTTGTATTATTACAGTAAGGTTCGAAAACGGCTTTGTACCAAATATAAGCTCCTGTCGTGCTCAAATACTATGAATGGGGTACCGTTGGATTCAAAATTTCACGGGGGGTTAGCGAATCGTATTCTCCATTTTTGTTTTTCTTTCTAAAATAAATAAAGTCGATACAAACATTTTGCTAGGCTTCAATACCTTAATAGTGGTAGGTCTGTAGATCGATACGGCACAAATTGGATCTTGAAGATTTTGATGCGTACAGCAAGACCCGGATAGTTCCTCCGGAACTATCGGATCCAACGTTTTTAAGCCCAAAAACGTACTCTTTTCGAGATAACGGAAGGCATAGGGTTCGCATCCACACAACCTTACATTAATTGTAGCACTGTCATTGGATACATGTCTCATTTCGTCGATTTGATGTCTCTATGATCCAGAGAGGAGGAGTTTATATTCTTTATCGATGGTGTTTTTGATCGGTAAGCCAATTCATCGTCAATTTTTCACCAAATCTCAAGATTGAGCCACCAATTTCGAAGGCTTCCTTCTCCTTCAGGCGGGCAAAATAGTCCAATCACCCCGAAAATTCAAGGGAACAAGTTATGAAAGAAAGCAAACTTTATTTGCGAATAACTAAAAAATTACACACTTATCCTTTGGTTATGCTCATGATTAAATAAAAGATTACTTAATTCCCAACAAAAGGAAAAAAAAATCATTGAAATCGGACAATTTTCAGCTAAGATACAGCTTACTGAAATTTGTAAACATGTTGGTTCCAAACAAAAATGAAGATTTTTGAAGATGAATTATTTTTTATTTTCTTTGTAGATTATATTTATCGATAAAGAAACATTTGATTTCTTTATCTTTTGATACGTTACAATATTTTCTTTTCTTATTAATCTGGCAATTGATAAAAATATGCTGTGCGAATTTTTCGCACGGGCCTACTAGTTATTATTGTTGTTGTTATGGGGCATTCGATATCCCATCTCTAGTGAGTGGTAAGTGAGTGTGTATTTATTTGTTGTTTTGTTGCCTCTACCCTGTAGGGTCATTGGCAACACCTTTAAATTACACTCTGTTGCAGAGTTTTATCACTTTTAAAAACCTTTAAGTTTTTTTTTTGGAAGAACTTTCACTGTCTTGTAAATTTTCTTTTAGACTCTGTGCCATGTCTTAACTTTTTCCTTGAAGGTTTAAATGTAGGGCAGTCTCGTATAATATGCTTTACTGTCCTTTGGACATTGCAGCTCTCGTAGGTCGGAGGATCAAGTCCTCTTAGTAGGTAGGAGTGCCAGAACTCACAATATCCAATTCGTAATCTGCAGAGGGCTGTCTCCTCTTTTCGAGAGGATCGGTGAGATCTTTCCTATTTTAAACAGTGGGTTTTAATTTTGTTTAATTTTGATTATTTTTATTCCAGTGAAAGTTGTGTTGTGCGCTTACCATATATTTGCTTTTACTTTTCTAGGTAGTGAGTGAAAATTGTGTCATACACTATAACATATTTTGTTATCTCTGTTGTAATATGTGTTATAATTATTTTCTGATTTATCGTATTTAGCAGTCGACTAAGTTAACTAAGACAGACGAGGCTCGCTGACATCAGCTCTCAGAGCCATAACAGTCACTCACAGTCGCTAACTAATCTATTTTCTGTCCCAGCTCATTTGGATTTAACTTATGGTAGCGCCGATGATCTATATCTGTCCCCTCCCGTGTCTGGAATGCATTTGGCACATTTCCAAGAGTTGTTCTTCTACCGCGTCGTCTACTACGGCTTGTAATAATAGAATCATTTTACCCATTGTCCCGTACAAGATTAATGGCGAATTTTCTATTTAGAAGAATGGTTCCAAAATTACTCGAGTCGTTTGTTATGTAGTTGTTGTTTTTTTGTATTCTTAACTACTGAAGGTAGGGAAGTTTAGTTTTAGGAGGAGAGGTTACTATATTTTTTGCACCCTGAATAGAAAATGTCCAGTCGCGCGTTTTGAACATCTTTTTTTATTTTTATTTATTTAGAAATATAACAATCTGTCACATGGAAAATAATTATAGTGATATATGAACACATTCCATACCATATATACAGAAAATATAAATTTAACTAAAGTTTTTTTATAATCTATTTATTGAATAATAATACAATCTGCTATAGGGCTATAAGTATACTGCTAGAGAGCTATAATATTAGGCCTAAAAATCCTCATTTATAAAATATATACAAATAATAGAGAAATAAATATTAATATAAGAAGTAAATAAATAATATTGATGAAAGTAAATTTCAAAATTCGACATTCCCCATCCATATCCACATTCAAAACCCTCCTATTCCAATTCCTATAAAAAAAACAGTCAGATAGTTGCTAACTATTCGAGCTGATTTTAATAGAGAATTTGATACATTTTTATTTTTTAATTCTTTATTATTTTCTTAAAAGTGTATACTGGTCTATAAGTGCAAATAGGTTTAAGTGTCTTGTCATATTATCAATGGTTTCGTATATAGTTTCGTTTGTTTTGTATATAGAATTTTTGCATTTTTTCGATTGATTTTATTTTGGCCAGATGTAATATTTTTATTTTGTTCTATTTTGTTATGCTCAAGGGACTGTGTCCCAGAATAAAGTTATTTTTCTGTTCTATTCTATTCTAAATAAACTAATAAAATAAAATAAAAACTTCTAAAATTAACTAAAGTAAAATAATAATCAAAAACTATGAACAATAAAAAATAAAATAACCTAAAGATAAGTAAATTAAAAAGATAAAAACACAGTCATACCTATATACAATATATACAATCAGGTAGGGAACCTCAACCAAGGCTTCTCCCTCCAACTATAGAAGGAAAAGAAGGATTCCAAGAGATCCCTGCGCTACTCTCTCAACCGCGTCACTGATGCTAAAGCTAGTGGTTAAACATCTAGAAACAAATTTAGTTTCACGTCTTAATATAGCCAATTCAATGTTATCGCAAATCGCCTTCTATAGTTAATCAGATTTTCATGAAATTTTATTCAACCCCATTCGCTATCTTTAGTTCGCGTATAGAACCCTCTTTATCAATTTGTTTACATGTGTCTAAAAATTCGTGATTTTTCATAATTTCCATAGGAATTCTTTCCTCCTCTATTAAGGTTATGATATTTTTAAAATTAAGAAAGAGTTAAATTAATAGAAATACATCATTTAATTAAATTATGTTACTTTTTATTTATTTATTTAGATATATAATATTCTGTCTCGTGGACAATAATTATAGTGATAAATGAAGATATTCATACCATATATACAGAAAATATAAAAGTAACAAAAGTAAAATAATAATAAAAAAAACTATGTACGATAAAAAAAATAAAATAACCTAAAGATAAGTAAATTAAAAACATAAAAACACAGTCATACTTATATACAATAATCAGGCAGGGAATCCCTTGCCAGGCTTCTCCCTCCAACTATGGAAGGAAAAGCAGGACTCTAAGAGATCCCTGCGCTACTCTCTCAACCGCGTCACTGGTGCTAAAGCCAGTGGAGTTTGAGCGAGAGCGCTTTAACGAATTTTGTTACCACAAATGCAACAGTAAAATCAATTTTTAATGTAATGTAATAATTTATATTAGAATAGATTATGAAATAATATGTTTTAATTTATTATATTCACTTATTTCAAGACATTCGAAATTAAAACTCAGACAGAAATTCAATACATATACTTACCTTCTCAAAAATACAGGACAGCTAAACAGACTCACATACGTAAACTACAGACTTTTCAATCAAAAATTTCCATGGATATCACCAAGGCTCCCTGGTACGTCAGTAACATTACTATACATAAAGACCTACTGATACCAACAGTCAATGACTATATAGAACACAAAATATTTCACTACAACTTACACGGACATACCAACTCACTAATTCGAGGCATGACCACAATTAACATACCTCAAAGCACCCGTAGAAGGCTCAAAAGAAGCTGGATTAGGGATCTCCTCCACTAACTATAAATATAAATATAAAATGAAGAAAAGAAGGATGCCGCTGTACAATCCTATTCCTCATACCTATGCCAATCTTCTACATCTTGACATAAGCTGATTGTCGAAACTTCTGATAGTTGTGAGTGGAAAAATTAAGTTGATAAATAAAATATATATATATATATATATATATATACATATATATAAAGTGTATTGGGTATTTTGAATCCTTTGATTATTGATATATTGATTGAAATTGTGGTGGGGGGAGGTCTTTTCACAATAATGGGCATAATTCAGGAATTAAAACGTTAATTAGTAAATAATACAAGTTTTTTTTTAACTTTGCTTTTGTTAGTCAGTGTAGACAATCTTCATGTTTATTAATTTTAACTATGCAAAGTATCATTTCATATTTTTATAAATTAAGGCTTTATTTATTTATCTTTAGGATAACTCTCTCCTCTCTGTCGCAGAAATGGCTAGGAATGTGTAAAAATAAAGTCTAAGAGACCGGATTTCATTTTGTTGTCAATTGGAACCTCCTACAGATTCTTGATCAACACCTCCATACATCAGCAACTCGATGCTATTATTGGAACATTCTGTTGAGCCATCCAATAACCTTTTAGATGTTTTCCATAAAAAAAAAAAGAGAAGAAGTATCCTAAATTGATTGGACCACTAATTTTACCTCCCCCTCCATTCTGTTTGCCAAAGCTTCCCTTGATATACGCCCACACTGGGTTAGGAGTTTTTAATTAATCCATTAATTTTACTGACAGAAAATAATTTATGGGAGCTAAGTTTGAGTGGGCTTTCCGCGAAGGTGCTGATCACTCAATGAATTTCCATAAACTAATACCTTTTTAAAAATTGAAAGTTATAAAATTTAAGAGTTCGAAACTTACGACAACAACTTTTTACGGATTATAGGGATTTTATTTTTTAGATTTAGTCATTTATAAACAGATTAAATCAATATAGAGAGTCATTCTGTATGAACATTCTGAGTATACTTACATACTTATTGTGTAAATATAAATACTAACATACTGCGTAAATTGAATGCTTATATCTACCTACTTAAGCCCTTTGGACCTACGCTTCACACATATTCGGGACAGCTAAGAAGACTCACATATGTAAACTACAGAATTTTCAATCTAAAACTTTCAGGACTATCACCAAAGCTCCCTAGTACGTCAGTAAAATTACTCTACATAAAGACTTACAGATGCCGAACAGTTAACGATCACGTAAGGACATATTACAAAAGATTTCATAATAACTCGCACGGACATACCAACTTATTGATTCGAGGCATGGCCACAACTAACATGCCCGATAGCACCCGAAGGAGGCTTAAAAGAAGCTGGATAAGGGATCTCCTCCACTAACTATAAATATTACATTCAATACAGGAAGGACGCCGCTGGGCACTCCTCTCTCTCACGCCTATTCCAAGACCAATCTCTACATCTTGACATCACACTCGCTGATTGTCGGTACTTCTGACAGGTGTGAGTTGAAAAATTAAGGGGAAAAAAATTCAATACAAATAAAATCAATGCCAGAGAGAAAATGTGTAAATATAGGCGTATCTTAGGAATAAATATTGTCGCCCGTAAGCAAAGTATTAGTTATGTAATAAATTATCAATAGTCATAAAAAAGTTCATTAATGGTTTCATATAATCGTAACATACATCTTTTTTATCCTCTATTGTTCTTAGAAATTGGGCATTTTCAATCTGGAGATCGATAAATATGATAATTTAATATGGTACTAAAAACTTATTTAAGCCTTAGATATTAAATATCTAATTTCGCTTATTATTTATTGCTATAGAGGGAACAAAAAAGTACAAAAGTACGGTGGATTGAACCCCTAGGTGCAGTTAAATGTGAGATAATGGTATGTCAGGGATGAGGGACAGTCCACCACAGGCACCTGTCGTCTCGTGATTAAGTTCACCTGGTCACGAAACGTCTTTTTTCTTTCTTTCTTTTTCATTTCCCTCTTCGCCTCTTGGAAAATTCTAGACACGGTAGTGTAAATAAGGTGGAATATCCTCTATGCAGTGGGCAACAAAACCAATTAATAGTTATATTTTTAATTTTTAAGATACTTCTTGTTGTTTTCTTTTTGTAATTCCTCAGAACAAAAAACCTCTCTACATCCCAGAACTTCTTACTCTACGTTTATTTATCCATTTTCCATATATGACGTATCAATCTTTAGATTTATATATCTCCTCCTTTTGGAACTCCTTACCCATCTCCATATGTCAAACAACTTCCACAAATTCCTTCAAACAACTCCTATTCTACCACGTACTACATATTCAGACTTCCGCAAGCTTGTAAGAATTTTTAAGTTATGTAATTACGGTTGTTCATTAACATTTAATTGATAAGAGACATTTTATTTTATTTATTTATTCCTATTCATCTTAATATTTTTTGTATATATTTGTATGTGCTTAGTATTTTTTTGCATATATTTCTATTATATCGACGTGCCAGACTGGTCTAAATATTTTTGTAATTCTGATATTATTCTAAGTAATATTATTCATTACGAAAACTCGTAAAATATTATTTATAACATGCGATAAAAACTAAAATATACAGTGAAAAAATATAAAATGTTTTTAAATTTTTCACTGTTCTTAGAAAAGTGCTGAATAAAAAAGTAATCGGACCAAAATTATTAAATTCTAACATAAGAATAAATTATCTGGTGTGTCCACTCACATGACTTTCCTACCTATTTCAAAAAAGTTTTTATATCTTTACATATGTTCACGAAGTAACCCAAATAAAATTGAACTAAGTTTATTTTCCTGAAAATTGATCAAAGAAAATATTTGAGTACGATTTATTTGATAAACTGAAGCAATGTAAACCGGCTTAAGGTAGATCAGTATAAAAATTTCAATATTCTCTAATATGGCTGATCAAAAATTTTTTGCCATAGCTTAGTATTGTCAAACAATAATTTATGTTAAAAGTAGAGGAAATAGTGAACAGATTTTCTAACTTTCACTTAGTCATCATTTTTCTCTCATTCACCCCTTTCTGACACCAAGATATGGACCCGTAATCTTACATTGGAAATTGAATTTGGGAATTGAATTAACCTTTCTGAAGTTATATTACAAATTTTACCATATAATATGTACTTAGAGAGTTAGACCTCATAACATTTTTCTTTTCTTTATAACTTTTTTTCATGAATTTTCTCGGGAATTTAGTTCAAATACGAAAATTGAAAAGACAATTATCAGAACATTATAGGAATGTTTCATCAAAATCGTTTTCGCGCTACATTCTATATAAAAATATGTTTTTCATTTATTGCGTGCAAGCTATTGCTAACCGAATTTCTGTCACAGGCATCAATTTTCAAAACCCTACAAAATAAAAAAAGAAGCAACAAAATTGGTTCAGTAATTCTCGAGATAATCTTGACACAGACAGAAAGACAGACCAATGGCTAAAAATGTGTTTTTCGGACTCAGTGGGCTCTGAAACGTATAGATCCGTCGAAAACCGCATGTCGGAAATTTGACCCGATCGCAATACTTTCCTTACCTAGTATAGGTAGGAAAGTAGAGCAGACCACATGCATCACTTTTACATACCATCCTTTCAGTAGATATTTTGCTTTCTTATTATCAATAATGGACCTTAGCAACCTCGACTATTGCAAAGATCGTTGATTGTTTGTTTGGGATAATTAAGGGCATAATACGCCCGTTAGTTTATTTGAATTTTATTGGGATCCGTTGGTTTTCCACCAATCCGGACCAGAGCACCAAGCGATAGACCTTCCCAGATCAGAAGAGGCCAGCCAAAATCTCACACATAAGGAGATGGTTTGTAGGTTTGAAAATACGAGGATTGATCAAAGAATGTGGATAATAACTGATCGTTAATTGTGTAACATTAACTAGTTTTTTTAACACTGTTTATTTATTAATGGAATTATTTACTGACATATGAGATAATTAATTCTCGAGTATAGTTGACAGTTTATTTGATAAGATATCGAGATGGCGGACAGCGGAGAGCGGGCGATTGAAGTAGCTGAGGTCACTACGTGCAGCACAGATCTCCTACGTGATCGCCTTACTACTCCACTTCCATCCTTCTTTCTTACTTATATTCAATAAACCTTCCTCTCCCTTATATATATATATATATATATATACATATATATATATATATATATATATATATATATATATATATATATATATATATATATATATATATATATATATATTATATTATTTGTACTATATTTATTCAACATCATTACGAGTCTGGACTATATGGGAGGCCAAAAACTAGATGGATAGGTTATGGATATAATCACCAGAAATTATATACACACAATAACATATATTTATCCAGGAAAAGTCCTATAATTTCATGATAAATTTCCGAAAGGCAAATATTTTTACAAGCAAGGAAACGCGAATAGAATTATACTTGATGATACTCTTATATGTTTGCCCCCAGCACATCAAACTTATTTCTGTGTTTTTCGTATAGTTGACATTTCTGTGTTTTTCGTATAGTTGACAATGAACTATTATAGAAGGGAGACCCAATTTTCGACTTCGGGGCATTGTTTGGACTAATAAAGAGGGAAACACACTAAAAGTCACATTTTTCGGTTTTTCGCTTTTATCTTAGGAAAACTATCCATAGCATTGACAAAGACGTTCTATATAAATTTTTTTTTTCTTTTGTCTATAAAATATGCATTTGCGCCTGTCAACAATCAGCAAATGTGATGGCGGTACATGATATAATGACATGACAGGCATGGGGAAGGAAAGTACTCAGCAGTACCTCTTCCCTAACTTGTTCCAATTACTTAGGTTGTCTAAGGAAGGAGATCCCTCACCCAACGCCTTTTTAGTCTCCTGCTCATGTTCTGAGGTATGTCAGCTGTGACCATGTCTCTTATAATTCTGTTATTATGTCCATTTAAATTTGTGTAAAATCGTTGATATAGGGTCGTTATATGTTGGTCAACTGTTGGAAAGTGGAGGTCAGTATGTAGAGTTTTGTTGGTCACGTACCAAGGTGCTTTTGTTATGAGTCGCAATAATTTTGATTGGAACGTTTGAAGTTTTTGTAGATGGGTCTTTTTAGCGATGCCGTATATTTGTGATGAGTATGTCCATATGGGCTTAAGTAAGTTTGTATATGTATTCAGTTATATAAAATTAAAGTTATTAAAATTTGCAATATGATTGATAATATACTTTTCTTCGCTTATTTCCTAATTCCGAGACATCCGTCCTCAACTATTGCTAATGTTGAAGAAAAAAAAATTGCCTCTTGTTTATTGCTGTATTTCTGTTTTTTTGCTTATATCATGAAAACCATCCGTAGCTTTGAAAAAAACATTCAATAAAAAATTAAAGCTGATTAATTTTGCAATATGATTGATTATATACACTTTTTTGCTAGTTCGCTTAATTTCCTAGATATCTATCCTCGTGAATTATTTGAAGATAAAAATCATTTACCGATACACCATCACTTTTCTTTAGTTGAATCTTTTTCTTGAGTAGTGAAAAAAATAAAGTTATTTTTTTAGAAATGTATTAAACTTACTTCCGAACCTTTTTTTTTTTCTTTTTTCTTTATTTAGAATCATAAAAATCTGTCACGTAGACAATACATTATAGTGATATATGAACACATTCGCACCATATATACAGAAAAAATAAAATTAAATAATCACGAACTATGTACAATAAAAAAAAAATAACCTAAAGACAAGTAAATTAAAAAACATAAAAACACAGTCATACCTATATACAATTAGGCAGGGAATTGTTACATTCCAAAGCCATGCTTCTCCCACCAACTGTAGAAGGAAAAGCAGGACTCCATGAGATCCCTGCGCTACTCTCTCAACCGCGTCACTGGTGCTAAAGCCAGTGGACTTCCTAATTATGGGTGATAAATATTCGGGACGTAGTCATTATAAAATTTGTTTATTATTGCCGACGTTTCATTCCAAGGATGTGGGTTATCATCAGGGCGTGGTTCGAGCACTGAAGGTATTAATGTACTGTGTTGAAGTTTTAGTACATGTTTGGGTTGAAACGTCGGCGCTAATAAAAAAAAATTATAATGACTGCGTCCTGAATATTTATCACCCATGATATGTAGAACAGTCTACTAGCTTCCTTCAATATTTCCTAATTAATTATAATCCATATCGCTTATAATTAATTATTAATTCTAGTTTCAAAATGTGTTATTCTTTTACAAAAATCCTTTATAAAATTAATAGAGAGAGAATCACTTTATTTCATAAAAGGGTGCTGTCCAATTACATTGGGTTGCTTTAAACACAGCATACTTATTAATCGCTACAAACAATTTTCTAAAACTAATATACAATTATATAGTATTAACAACATGTATGAGCATAATATACAATTTTTTTTTATCTATATATATTTTTTTTCATAATTTTTTTTCCTATATTTTTATTTATTTTTTTTATTACACTGTTTTTTTTTTTTGTGTAGAAATATGTTTCATTAATTTTAGGATTAATAAAGATATTTGTTACTCTACGTATATATTTGCTTTTATTAAAAAAAATATCACATTTCTTTTTTTAAATATTATAAACAGTAACCTATCCGAAATTCACATTTATTAAAAATACTGCCCGTCAACTAACACATAATCTATAAATATACCAGCTGGTTAAAAAAGGTTGGAATAAAAAAAAAGAAATATTCAATTCGTGTCAAATCTGCTAAAAAAAAATAATTCCAAGAAGTGAATAAAAACATATTAGTACTGTATGTAATGGTGAGGCATAGAGAATATTTATAATGTTACCATAAGTAGTATTTTTTTTTTATAATATAAGAGGACTACATGAGTTTTCATATATTTTAATTAATTTTGTTTTATTTATTTTTAACAGGTTTCTTATAATATTTATTTGGTTATTATCTTATCTTATCTCTGCTCTGATGAATGGCTGAAATTTACGCAGAAACCTCGGAAATATTATTATTTGTATACGTGTTTCTCACTGTTACTTCAACCCTTACCTTTCCATCCATATTTTTTTTTAAATATTTTAAATGTACTGATTATTATTGTATTTGTTAACCCGAGCAGGTCTATTCTTGATATTGTTGAACAAATTCTAAACGAGCGAGGTTATTGATGCCGTGATTCAAACGGTTATTGATGATGGACTCAATATTTTATTAATGAGGCGCCGGCTAATGATTCGCCATTTAGCCATCATCATATCCATCGCCATGATTAATATTTTGCAATTACTATTAATGTTTGATGATTAATTCATTTCACATGGTAGGTGGAAATGGATAGCATTATGACCAAATGTACAAAAGGTATTACTTTAATTTTTCTGGATTTTAACAATTTAGGGTCATGGTACCAGTGACGGACTTAGCTAAGAAAAAGTTTGTCTTTTTTACCTTCTCCCTCCGTAATTATTATAGTTATAAACTTCTCCGCTGGACATTTAGAATCTCTAGGATCTCCTTCTTTTATTTAGCACTTTAAAATTTAAAAAAATATCCAATTTTGAAGGTATAATCTCCATTTATAAAAATCGTTTTGCACTAGTGATCCTCAAATTCAATTGTTTTAGCGATGTACACGGGATCGGTACCAGTAATACACTTTTTTAGAAAATTCTAAAATCATTGTTAAACTATTAAGAATGATAATTACCGTTATTTCTATTAATTAATTAATTTATGATTGGTTTATAGTATAAACAAATATATATATATATATATATATATATATATATATATATATATATATATATATTATTTATATTTTATGCAATAAGTGAAGATCTGTTGTCTAGAAGATGTGAAAGTTGGCTATACCGTCTACTAAGTTCTTGTCTTTTTAATTTCGTATGTATGTTCCAAGTAAGTCTTTTGTCTAAGTAGAGTCCAAGGTACCGTACATAGTTCTGCGAAGGTACTGGAAATATATTTATATATATCATTATATATAAAATTAATTATAAATTCTTGAGATGTCAACATGATAAGTAATATATGATTTTTAAAAATATACTGTAAATGGTTTAGCAACGAAAGGATAAAATATATCGAGGGTTCAACACTCAATATTATTAAAATAATAAAAGAGGAAGATAGAGAAGGGCGACTTAAAAAAATTATAAGAAAAACTAAACTGCGGTTTTATTAATTGAATAAATATATACATTTTTAGCAAAATATGATGATTTGAGTAAAATCTTAATGCCATAAAAATGGTATTTAAAAAACCTATCTAACTTATTCTTAGCATAACTGTTAGTAAGAATGTATGAAACAAACCGATCTCAAGAGCTCGACTGAAACACCAATGATAGGCATTTTAAAATTTTCTTTTGGGAACTTTGTTCAAACAGTTGTCAATAGAGGGCATTGTTCTTCAATCTTGAAAAAATTGAAACCTTTAAATCAACAAGGAAAATTATTATTTATATTTAAACTTCAACCTGTCCATAACTGGTGATTTCATCCTGTTTATATTACAGTGACTACTCCATTATATGTAGTCGACAGTACGGCGCAATGTATATATAGTTCCGCATAGCATCAAGTTGTTGCTGGTTTAGTATCCGTGCTTTTCATAAGGTATGTGCTTTAGACCACACGATAGAAGTAAAAACATCAACAAGGCGAGATCAATAATATTAAATATAAATTATAAATAATAGCTTGTTACAAAGAGGTTGAAATGCTGAACATTACTTGACTAAACCTGTATTGTATGTTTGTATTGAGCCCTGAGCTATAAGGGATAGCCTGCCTTAACGCTTGATAATTAGTTAACTATTAGCAAGTGAAGTATCTCCGTTAATTAGTCTCATGGCCCAAATTAATCAGGAGAAGTTGTAATCTTGATATATGAGCTGATAACTTCGCCAAGGAGCCTTGATTAACTTAAGATAAACTTAACATATATTATTTACCTACTCGATTAATCAGGTGATACTATATATATAAGTTGAAGTGGTTTTATCCTTCCTCTTTCAAGTTATCCAACCCCGCCGTCCTTCATACATCTCCGAATTCCTTCAATTCAAATCCTCGATTCGTTCCCTCAGTACCCGCTCTAGGTTTTCAGATCTATATACTATGCTTTCGACAAATCATTATCCAATCCTCATCCCTCTGGAACTCCATCGCTTCCTACACTCGTCTCTCCAATACCCTCCCAACCTTTAAATCCCGCTTGTTTAATCAATTTTTATCCATCCCGTTTCCTTACAATTGTAAATATATATATATTATAAGATCATTCTTAATTATTTTTACTTACATTTTATATATATTTTTTTTTATTAATTGATTAAACTCAGAAAGTAACTGATACTTTTTTATTATGACTGTTTATTTACTTGGTGATTAGAGTAAAAAGCCGGTAAAGAATTTAGGCTCGAAATAAACACCGATACAACAAAATATATGGTTAGCTGAAAAATGGCTCTCGCTCAAACTCCATTGGCTTTAGCACCAATGGCGCGGTTGAGAGAGTAACTCACGGATCTCATGGAGCGCTTTTCCTTCTATAGCTGAAAGGAGATTGTTTATAGGTATGACTGTGTTTTTATGTTTTTAATTAACTTATCTTTAGATTTTTTTTTATTTTTCATTATACATATTTTTTTTAATATTATTTATTTATTATTTTACTTTTGTTAATTTTATATTTTCACAACACATAACATTTACGCTTCGACTAGAAACATGCCCACCAGTTTATATAAGCAATAATCCAATTTACTCAGACGGACAGTATATGCTACCTCGGACTAATATTTGACAGAAAGATGACCTGGGGCCCACCGTCAAAATGAAAAGAAAGAGTTTGAATAAGCGACTGAAAATACTGTACTCACTGTTTTCTAAATCAAAATTGAAAATTAGACAAAAACTAAATACATACACTTACCTGCTCAAACCCATTTGGTTATACGCCTCACAGATTTACGGTTCAGCAAAAAAGACTCACTTAAAAAAACTACAATCCTTTCAATCTAAAATTTTAGACTAATAACTGCAGCTCCAAGGTACGTCAACAACAAGACTTTACATACCGACCTAAGACAACCAACCATTGACCAGCACATACGTACTCTTTACTCCTGATTTCATCTAAAACTACACGGACATCACAATGGACTTATCAAAGGCAATGGCCACGGCTGAAATGCTCATCAGGAGGCGACTGAAAAGGAGCTGGATGAGAGATCTCCTTTCCAGATTTTAGGATATAAACAAACCAGGGAAGAGGTGCCGCTGGGCTCCATTCTTCGTCATGCCTATCATGTCATTTTCTACCTAACAACAAATCTGCTAATTGTCACTACCATGACAGCTGCGGATAAAGATGTAAAGACAAAAAAAAAATATATATATTTTCTGTATATATGGTGTGAATGTGTCATATATCACTAAAATTATTGTCCACGTGACAGATTATTATATTTTTAAATTTAAAAAAAGTTATTATTATTTTTATTATATAACTGGAATAAGATTCTGAGATTTCTTTGAACCTTCTAGTAGATATTTTTAGAAGGAACGAGAGACTTCTAGATAATATTTTCCTTGTTCTATTGCCATCATTAAATGAAGTAATGACCTTCTCTAACAGTTGTCAATAATAAAACATCCCACTTAGTGATTTTACAGGGTCACTAGCAGACTTGTAAAATCTGCAAAACAAGGAAAAGTCAGAAAATAATCTGAACATTTTATTTTATTTTTTAAATAAATCTAACAACAACAGGAAATACGAGAATTATTATATTTAGCAATACTTTTTTTTTTTTGAGGAAAGTATGTTATAGACCGTGGTACAGACTCATTTTTATCAAACTATAAATATCCGCGTCTAAAACTTCGTAAATAGTTTCATCACATCGTAACCTACAAATATTTCATTTTCTTATATTCTAGGCGTTGAGACATTTTCAATCTTCTTGTCTATTTAATTAGGTACTAAAAACTCATGAATACTCAATTTGCTTTTCACTCGAATCGTAACATAATATGATCATAAAGTAAAAAAAAAGAATAAAAAAGGTGGCCTAAAAAAATATTGACCCGTTTGACTTGACCTTCACTCCCAAAATGTTAAAATAGCCAAATCATATAGAGCAGATGGTCCTATATTTTCGTAGACCACTTTTTCTTTTTCGATTATGTGATTATATTATCTTATGATTCAAGTGGAAAGCAAATGCGTATCATGAGTTTTTACTACCTGATTAAATAGAAAAGTTTTTAGATCATCAGATTGAATAAGGTCCAATGCCGAGAATTTTCGTAAATAAAATATTTGTAGGTTACGATGAGATGAAGCTATTTACGAAGTTTTAGACGGATAATAATAATTTGATAAAAATAACTCTGTACCCCGGACTATTAGTTGAAGTATCATCCTCGGGGGACCTTTTGACTTGGATAACAATTCTCAAAAAATAACACGCTGTTCTGTTAAGATACAATTTTGAATAATAGCTCATTACAAAAAAAGACTAAATACTGAACATTTCCCTCTCTTATAGTATACAGGTCCGATTTTTAGTATCTGAAATATTTTAATCCATGTATTCAACTAACCTCATTGTCATTTGTTTTTCGACATTATTTTTTTCCTTTTCGCTTCCCTGACACGGCGTCGCGTTAAGATACAATTTCGAATTATAGCTTATTACAGAGGGGATGAAATGCTGAACGATTTCCTCGCATACAGTAGGTAGGCCCGATTTTTAGTTTCTGAGATATTTTAAGCCATATGAAAAAACATTTCAATTAGTCGAATATAGCAGACTACCCCCAAGAATTAAAATCTGACGGATCAATGTAATTCACTCTCCACAAAAAATAAAAATCTAACTTAACTATAAGTATAGGTAAGTATGCAGTTTAGTTCTAGTTTTGTTAACTGGAATATATTTTTGTCCTTGACAGTTCGCGACAGCTCGACAGTTCGACAGCTCGATAGTACAAGAGAGGCCAACCGAAGAGCAATAACAGATAATATTGGATATCGGCTCCCGAGGCGGCACAGGTTTAACGACGATATTGAAACTTGTTGAAAGGGCCAGGATTGATGGCATTAGGTCTCTCTCTCCCACTCTCTCTCTCTCTCTCTCTCTCTCTCTCTCTCTCTCTCTCTCTCTCTCTCTCTCTCTCTCTCTCTCGCTCACTCACTCGCTCTCCGCTCGCTATGTATCCATTCATTAGCTTTCCTATTTACGGGATCCGATGTATTCAAGGGAGGCATTCATTCACCTTCTGATTTTTCATATTTCGTGTTTAGATCCATAAATTCTGTCTGATGGCTGAGTCTTATACAAAACGAACGAATGTTTTCGATATTTAAATTGGAGATTTATTAAATGTATTTTATTTATTAATACAGTTGTAAATATCATAAATATATTTAAAAAATTGGAGATTTTTTTCATTAAACAAAAAATATACTATTACAGTGTAGAGATGATATTAGTTTCTTGTTTAGCTGTTTTGTAAGAAGTTGATTTGACTGAAATCGCGCCCAACTTCCATTTTTTTATCCTTAATAGATTACAGTAAAAAAAAAAATGTAAAAGTAAATAAATCAAAAGGTATAAAGTTCAGACCTTCGTCGGGGCTAAGAAAAACCAGATAACGATTGATATGAGAAACTGTTAAAAATAAAATTAATAATATGTGTGGGAAAGGTATAGTCTAAAAACATGTAGGTAGAATAAACTTAAAGGAAATATAAAATAACTATAAGTAAGTTAGGAATAGAAAGTAGCAGAAGCAAAGTTAGGTTATATAACGTAACAGGAACTAAGTTAGGTTATATAACGTAACAGGAACTAAGTTAGGAACTTATCAATTAAATAATAACAGTAACGGAGAACTATGATGTAAATAATAATGGCATCAAAGTTAGTTACTAATGAGATAAACACAACTCAAGGTAACCACTGAAGAGAAGAATGGTTGAGGTGATCAGTAATTGAGTATATTTGTGTATTTTGATACATTTATCTTTTTTACATTATTTTAACTTTTTATTCTTTTATACGTAGTCAGTATGTTTTGATAGATTTTACAATATCTGAATTTTCTATTTATATCTATTATTTCCTTATATAACTTCATTCCTTTTCTCTGTTTTACATTTTATTATATGATTATCTCACTTCCTTTAAGCATTCTATTACATCATATTTTAGCAATTATGTCACCCAGTTTATTTTTTTCTCTTCGCTTACGTTTATTTATTCTAGTCATCATCAAATGATAGTACTATTCTATACTGTGAACTTCACTAGGGATATTACAATATCTTCCGGCTCTTAATGCCACTGACCACATCTATTTTTTTTTCTTTTATTTATTATTATTTTTTATTGGTATTTAATTAAATGGGTACCTCTAGCATTTGACAATGATGAGTCTACATATTAAAAATTATTTAAAGACACTGATATTTTATATTGTCAGCTTTGTCTTTTCCTTGTTAGCAGAAACATACCTCATTTTAAAGAAGAATTCAATTTATTTTTTATTATTTCATTTTTCAAAAGAGTATCCTTATAATTTTCATGACAGACTGAATCTAAATTCCAATCCACTTACTCAAGCTCTATCTACTGCCACAAATCCATATAATCCGCCCAGAAGACTGCTGAGGCGCTGGCCAAGAGACTTATTGCATTGAGCTACTTGCTGCATTATCTTTTTTTTTGTGTGTATTTGTTATTATGTTATAATGTATGTGTTATTTTACTACGTTTTTTTTTTTTGTAGTTTTTTTTTTTGTCTTGTTATTCTTCTCCTTGATATCATATTTGCTGAATACTAAGGTAGATGGCAAATTTATTGTGAGCCACAAATATGTACAACTAATAAATAATAATAATAATAAATAATAATAATAATAATTTTTCTTTAAGTGTTTTATCATAGTTTTAAGGGTTTTATATATACAATTTTTTTTTTTTTTTGTATATAGCTTGTTTAACTAATATTTTCTTTACTTTCTCTTTTTTTATTATTGTTTATTTTGGCCAGATGCAGTCTTTTAATTATGTTCTATTTTGTTATTCTAAAGGGACTTTGTCCCAGAATAAAGTTATTTTCTATTTCTATTTATCTCATACATTTCATTACTTTTCGCTGTTATTTCATTATTCATTTCTTATGTTAACGTTTTTATTTATTTCTTAGTTCTCTGTTACTGTTATATTCTACCTACTTTATTTTAATTTAAGTTCACTCCATCTACTTTATTTTACTTAGTTTATTCTTCCTGCATTTTTAAATTTGTACTTTTCACTTTTTTTTTTCATTTCTTTATTATTCAATGTTTATAGTTTTTCATGCCTATTGTTATCTAGTTTTGTTCTTATCTCTTATGCAGGCCTGAACCTTTAATACCGATGTTGAGAGTGAATTGCTGCGATCTCTTGGAGTCTGGCTTTTTCCTTCACAAGTGGGGGAACTAGACTGGCCATGAGTGCTAAGCATGCTTGTGTTTAAGATGTATTGTATATTACTTTTTAAAATTCAACTAATTTTTTTTTTTGTCTTCAATTTTTCATCCGCACCTGTCATAGTAGTGACAATCAGCAGATTGGTGGTCATTTAGAAAATGACATGATAGGCATGACGAAGAATGGAACCCAGCAGCACCTCTTCCCTGGTCTGTTTACATCCTGAAATCAGGAAAGGAGATCTCTCATCCAGCTCCTTTTCAGTCGCCTCCTGATGAGCATTTCAGCCGTGGCCATGTCGTTGATAAGTCCATTGTGATGTCCGTGTAGTTTAGAATGAAATCTGGAGTAGAGAGTACGTATGTGCTGGTCAATGGTGGGTTGTCTTAGGTCGGTATGTAAAGTCTTGTTGACGTAGCAGGGAGCGCAAGTTATTAGTCTTAAAATTTTAGATTGAAAGGATTGTAGTTTTTGTAAGTGAGTCTTTTTTGCTGAACCGTAAATCTGTGAGGCGTATGTCCAAATGGGTTTGAGCAGGTAAGTGTATGTATTTAGTTTTTGTCTAATTTTCAATTTTGATTTAGAAAACGGAGAGTGTAATATTTTCAGTCTCTTGTTCAATGTCTTTCTTTTCATTTTGACGTGTTTATTATATATTATTTTATTTTTATTATTTTTTTTATTATTTATTTTATTTTTTTCTTATTTCAATATACTATATTGCTATTACTTAATTTATTTATACACATTTTCCTTCAATATCGTGTGAATATGGTCTCTGATCTCCATTATAATTGACCTTAATTGAAACTGAATGTAATATTTCAGTCTAAGTCCCTGTTGTTAAATTGTTTTGAAGATACGAACATAAGAGTTGTAGAAGTTTTGCTTTTGAACAAGAAAGGATTGTCTGAAGGTTGCTTTACGGGAGGCTGAGGGAGAAGAGTCGGGCTAGGATCTGGTTTTATGTGAACTCGTTGGTGACTTTAGGGTTAGTGCTACACATCTACAGCCTGATCTTAGGGGGGGGGGAATACAAGAAACCAGAATCGAGGGGTCCTTAACGCTACGACGTTGGTTAAATATATTCTTCAACAGGACCTTAGCAAAAAAACGGTTAAGATTTACCATGTCAACATGTGTTATAACCAGAGACTAAAAACGTGTAATATATATCTCAAAATATGCAAAATCGTGCAGTAAAAACAGAAAAAGTGTAAAATTGTTAAATTGATTGTTAGATTTCTTATCAAAAAATTGTTTTGTACAATTAAATTATTTTTTTAATATCAAATCACAGCACATCACATTTACACTTCGACATGAAACATGCCCTCCAGTTTTCTTTGGCAATACACAGATTCCACAGACAGACAACGTTCGCTAGCTTGGTCTTGGCATTTGACGGAAAAATTACGTGAGGCCCACATATAACAAAGAAGACAAAAACGCTAAATCAAAGACTCAAAATTTTGAACTCACTTCTTTAGAAACATTCAAAACCAAAACTTAGACAGAAATTGTTCACATACAATTACTTACTAAAACCTATTTGGACTTACGCATCACAGATATTTGGAACAGCTGAAAAGACTCACATAAACAAACATTCCTATGTATTCAGTTTCAATTTTGATGATTTAGAATAAGAAGAGTAGAGTAGTTTGTTGTGTGAAAATTAAATATATTTTTCAAAAACAACAATTTTCTAATATTGTCAGTAACTAACTATTGTAATCGACAAAAGAAAATAAGAAAGTTAATCTCAGCTCAAAATTTGAAATTTTAAGATTTTTTTTTTTATTTATTTATATGATATTTACAACTGTATACAAAAAATACATCTGGTAAATTCGCACATTGGTATAAAGACATGGAACACATGTTGAGAAACTACCCATTGGTAGCACTCTAAAAATATGTCTATATTAGAAGATCACGTGGCCATCTTCTTTTCAAACGCCTCGGAGGGTTATCAGGAATCGAATAGGAAGCAAGGTTAGAGACGAGAGGGTTGGGATGGTTATGAAGTTTATTATGGAAGGACAGATATCTGGATTGGGCCAAATCTGATACATAAGGAACATTAAGGTCATTATGGATAATTTTATTTGTAACAAAGTAAGGAGCATTGAGGATTTTACGAAGGATTTTGGATTGTAAGGATTGTATGCGAGAGGAATTTGAAGGTTTGGTGGAGCCCCATAGCTCAACTCCGTAAGACCAAAAAGGTCCTTATTATAGTCATGTAAATGAGTCTTTTATAATTGATTGGAAGGTTAGAGCGTTTTTCTAGTAAGTGTTGAAGTAATCGGAAACGTCGAGCTGTTTCTTGTCGTTTCAGTCTGGTATGAGGATTCCAAGTTAGACGTTTGTCCAGATGTAGTCCTAGGTAACTATTATTAAGATATAGAATCTCATAAACGAATAAAAAACAGTGTTTATAGGTTGATCTCATATCATGTGGTCTAAAGCACACATCTTCACACCTAATAAATTTTGTTGTTTTGAATTATTTACGTTATATAAAATAAATAAAATCTATTTATTTGTTCTAACTACTTTCTTAATTAAATGTAAATGGTCTGCACTTTACGGAAGAGGTCCAAGACAATGGCTAAATGTTAATCCTTCACGCTCTCTAGATCTGCCACAAATCGATTTTTCGTGTGGGGTGAAATTAAACAAAAAGTCTATGCAAGTCCAGTCAATGACCTTAATTCCTTAGTTAGAAGGATAATTAAATCTTGTGAAACAATAACACATATCCAGTGCCGTTCTGCCACTGCTGTTGTAAAAACTTGCCGAGCCTGTATTAAAGCTCAAGAAAATCACTTTGGACAACATTTAATATGAATGATAATTTTTTTTTCAAATTCCATTCACCCCCATGCCAAACTGAAACGACTAGAAACCGCCTGACGTTTTCGACTATTGCAGTACTTACTAAACAAACGCTCTAAGCTTTCAATAAATCACAAACGACTCATATATGTGACAATGATAAGACCTATATGGACTTGTGAAATTGAGCTTTGGGGCTCCACTAAACCATCGAATCCTTACAATCCAAAATCCTTCGTAAAATCCTCAACGCTCCTTACTTTGTCCCAAATAAAACCATCAATCTTTTGTTTCAGATCTGACCCAATCCAGATACCTATCCTTTCAAGATAAACTTCAGAATCATTCCAATCATCTCGTTTCTAACCTTGATTCCTCCCCGATCACTGATAACCCTCCGAGGCGTCTGAAAAGAAGATGGCTTTGGGACCTTCTAATATAGAACTTTAATTTGAGTTCTACCAATGTGTAGTTTCTCTTCATGTTGTACATGTCATGTTACCAATTTACTTATTGTATTTTTCATGTAATACAGTTGTAAATATCATTGAAATAAAAAAAATATAGACTACGCAACAAATTGAGCTCGTATAGAATAAAATAACTGTACTATAATAAGAATCAATAACTGTAATAATAAGTAAAATAACTGTTCTATAATAAGTATCATTAAGAAACAGGTGCTGCACACGAGTGGAGTGCCGCCAAACCAGGCAGTCCTAATCTCGACTACAACAGGCGGCCTTAATCAACAACAACTGGCCACCTTAATCAACAACAACAGGCCCATTGCCTCCTATCTTTAGCTACACTAGGACAATATATTAGCGCTCCATTGTCACAGAAATATTTCCACCGCTTCGAGTATTTTCGTCCCGCCTCGGGGAGCCTTCGAATAGATCTCTCTTGTTTGTTTCGCAGCACGGCGGTTCTTCACGATTTCTCGGCAGTTCTAAGTCAGTGGGATTTATAGCTGCCAAGTGTAGAGTATGTTATTATTTAGGCTATTTGATAATATATTGTTTTTACAATAGTTTTTTGTCTTGAAGAATTTTTCTATATAGGTTTCCGACGCATCAACCAAAGTGGGTCATACTTAGGACTAAAAAAAATTGTTTGAAATGAAAACTTGTTTATTTGCGTTTTGCACTTGTTTTTAGAGAGTGAATAAGATTAAGCCGTCAGATTTACGATGTGTAACGCTCGGGTAATGTCGACTAATTGAAGTATTTTTAGATATGGTTTAAAATATCTCAGAAACTAAAATTCTGCATACTGTATACGATGAAATTGTTCAGCATTTCATCCTCTCTATAATACACTATGATTAAAAATTGTATCTTAACGCGACGCCGTGTTAGGGATGTGAATAGGAAAAAATAGTGCCGAAATTAACGAGGTTAGTTGAATGTATGGATTCAAATATTTCAGATACTAAAAATCGGACCTGTATACTGTAATAGCCATGATGTTAACACTTTATTCAGAAATATTACAATTTGTCACAGTTTAAGGACACTTATAGTAGAGTTCAGAGATTGCATTCATACCGTATATACAAAAATATAAATAAATAAAGTAATAACAAAAGAATAAGAAAAAAGAACAAAAGAGTAAAGAAAAAAAAATTATATATATACACATAAGTAAATAAAAATAGAAATAAAAGTAAAACAAACACCTTATATAAAACATACCTATATACATTATTTACAATTTGCCAGGTGATCTCCGAACCAATCCTGTCCCCTCCACATGTGGAGGGAAAAGGTAGGCTTAGGAGATCCCTACGCTTCTCCCTCAGCCACTTCACTATACTGTAATAGAAGGAAAAATGTTGTCTTCTTTGTAATGAGCTATTATTCATAATTGTATCTTAACCCAACACCATCTTAGAGAGTAGGAGAGGTAAAAAAATAGTGTCCAAAATTGAATGATAACGGCTTTATGCTAATATTTAGTAAAAATACCAATATTATTAAAACAATCAAATTTTATTTTTACAACATTAACAATATATAAAAAATAATATGAATGATAATAATAGCAGATTTTTTATGCATAAAAGAAAATATACAATAATATAACATTACATAACCTTCCAACTGGAAATTTCCACATAAATATTATACAGTCGTTGGATACATCATAAACTAGTAAATATTACTTATTTAAATAAGTAAATTATAAATCATTAAGGACATTTTTAGATTGACCTTGCTTTGATATCTATGTTTTATGCAAAGGATTTTTTTCTTAACTTTAAAAATTTCTTATTAAACTAATCAACCATAACTACAATACACCCAAAATGCATGAATTGATAAAGTTACATAGAAGTGGCGCTCCACTTATTCCTAACATCAGTAATATCAATGAGAAAACTGAAAAATTGTGCTAAATATCTCGATTCCACACTCGATAACCAAAAAATGAGATACTAACAATGATGTAAAAAAATCAATGGAGGCTGATGAAACGCTTGAAAGAATGAATAAAATAGAAAATAAATAAATATTGTTTGGTCTGTTTTGATATAGAAAATTTATTTATCAATATGGACCAGAAAAGTATAGTAAAAATGTGAAATATTGGGATTCAATAGAACCGCGTACCCAAATTAAGGGGTTTTATGAAAGACATGGATTATATTATCTCAGAAGCTAAATATCGGATCTGCATACTGTAAGCGAGGGAAATGTTCAGAATTTAATCCTCTTTATAATGAATTATTATTTATAATTTATATTTCATATTATTAATCTCGGTTTGTTGCTGTTTTCACTTATATCGTATAATCTAAAGTGCATAGCTTAGTTTTTTTTTTAATTTGATGTTTTAATAGTTTAATGTAACATGTCCCGAGATGAAGATGTGATGGTTGGATAAGGTTTCCAGCGAAGGATGAAAGGATATAGGATATTTCAATGGAGATAAGTAAGGAGTAGAATAAGACATCAATCTTATTAATTCCGATAAGGGTTTAAGTGATATTCGTTTTTTCAAAAGTCTCTTTTTGATTTAACCACTTTGACTCTTTGAGCTCCTATATTGCCTGCTGTCTGAGGTTCAGACCCATCTTTATTAAATTATTAAAATCCGCCTAAAACTTCGAGAATAGCTTCATCTCATTGTAACCTACAAATATGTTATTTGTATTTAATTTCTATTTAATTTGGTACTAACTCATCAACACCAACTTGAATCGTAAGATAATTTAATAATAAAATCGATAATGAAGGTGGCATACAAAAATATTGGTCTGTTTGGCGTATTGTTATCTGAGAGACAAAGGGTGAATAAAACTAGCTCTATATTCAATCCCGCCTCTCATCCAATCCCAAGTTTCAAAAGATTCTTTTGAGCCTTACAACTCAGCCGGCAGTTAAAATCCTGGCAGTAGAACATTTCATTCAAAACTTACTTCCAAACTAATTCTTCAGCTCGATAGCCCCGCACCCCCCCCCTCTCTTCTAGTTTCAAATTACTCTTTCTATTTGCCTTTGTATTATACTTTTTAAATTGGAGTTTGCAAGGGTCGTTGACTTGACCATTTGGTCTTTAAACTTTTTCGACTTGACCATTTTAACTTTTTTTGAAATGATAAAAATACAATAAAACAAAATTGGTATTTTATTTCTGTAATGTTGACTTTGGAGAAAATCCTGAGGATTTATTAGGAAGGATATTTCAATAAACGCTATGAAAAAAAAAATCCTCATAAAATTTTTATTTTAATTAAAAACTTATATATTGAGAAATATTGCAATCTGTATCTATTGTTTATTTATTTATAACATTTGATGTCATCTGCACATGCGCGGCAGCGCACCTAGCAAATCTGATAGCGAATTTGCTTGATTTACTTCATTTGTTTATTGTAGGAGTGGATCCCTTGGCCATTTTCTTTTTAATCTATGCCTAGCAGGTAACAGAGAGCAGGAAATAGAAGGGACTAATGGATTGGAGTGATTAAGAGTTGAAGAACGAAATTAATTGTATTTCTCGTGGATGTAGGATTTTACTGTTGGGATGTTTAATTTAATTATGTAGAGTGTTATTTCAAATATACCAGGGTGCGTTGACAATTTTTTCGTAGAATTTTTGATTTTGTTGTTTGTATTTTATTTATGTGTGTTTGAACTACAAAGTTCTGCTCCATATGTCCAAATTGTTCTCAGTATGGTGTTGTAGATCAGCGCTTGTTTCGAAAGTTAAGTGAGGATCTGTAGTCCGGAAGATGTGAGAGTTGGTTATATCGTCTAATCAGTTGTAATAAGAATAATAAAATAAGAATAATAAGGCTTAGCGAACCCGAAGGTTCGATGCCGAAACCACCAATCGTATGTTACACACCTCCCTCCACCGTTCGCCGTCCAAACCCAGTCCCTTCAGATCGGCTTTAATGCAATTTTCCCACCTTCGCTTCGGTCTACCCCTCGGACGCTTACCATTCGGCACAGCAAATATTAACTTTTTAGGAATTCTCTCGTTACTAAGCCCAACAACTTTACCAGCCCATTTGATTCGCTGCGATGAAATTACCTCAATTATATTACCCGGATACAGCTCACACAATTCGGCGTTGTGTAACCGTCTGAACTCTTCGGTTAATTCATCCTTCTTCGGTCCGAATATTCTACGCAATACTTTATTTTCAAAAACCTTAAGATGCTGCTCATCCCTTAATGTAAGCGGCCAAGTTTCACATCCATAAAGAACTGTAGGCAAGATAATTGTTTTACAGATTCTAATTTTTAAGTTCCGGGACAAGAGGCGCGAACTAAGTAGTTTTGTCACAGAAAAATAACAAGCATCCCCGCCTTCAGTCTAACCTTAATCTCTTCTTCAATTTCGTTTTTTCTAGTTTTCGTAGAACCTAGATACCTAAACTTATATTCCTGTTCAAACATATTACCATCTATATCGATATCACCAGTAGTATTGCCATTTTTGCAGCTAACCATATATTTTGTTTTATCCACGTTTATTTCGAGTCCTAGTTCTTTACCGGCTTTCATTAACGTTATCGTATTTAGTTTTATAGTTTCAAGGTCTTAGCTTAACAGTACCAGATCATCCGCATAGCCCAGCACGGATGTTGTCCCACACAGATCCAACCCTTTCTCGTTGTAATTTATGGAGACTATCCATAAATAAAAATATATTATTTTTTAAAATCCAAGCGTTATAAATATCCCATTGCTATCATATCAGCTAAGAAGCATTTAAGAATTACGTTTTAGCTAAAAAATGAATTTTTGGGGTTATAAAACATAATTTATCCGACCTCAATTTGTTGATTTTGAAACCATCTGTAGTTTAAAACCTTTTTTTCAGTCATTTTTATCAAAATTGTAGTAGTTAAAAGCGGAATTGAGATTCGTCATTATTCAATGAAAATCCTTTTTTTTTTTCATTAAATATATTTTTTTTTTTCGAAAATATTTATAAAAATCCGTATAGGTTAGAAAAAGTGGTGTATATTAGTTACTCATTTAACGGAGAATTTTATGTTTGATTTTTTTTTCTGGAGTTATGAATCAATGATCGTTATCACACAGCTCTTAATACGTATATTATATAAGCCAATATATATATATATATATATATATATATATATATATATATATATATATATATATATATATATTCACATGCATGTTATTCTATATACAGATGAAGAGCTGAGTGATAGCGAAAATTAGTTAAATTGCGAAAAGTAAGATTTTCTGAGAAAACATAGAGGCTAAGAGAACCAATCTGGAAGAGATTGAGATAAAATGCCTGAAGTGGTATGGACATTTGAAAAGAATGCCTGAAGGAAGATCCAAAGAAGACCTCTTATGGAAAACTAGGGAAAGAAGAAGACGAAGAAGACCTGGGATAACGAAGTGGAGGAATCCATGATAGGTCATGGTCTACGGGAAGAATGAACCTTAGAGAAAGAAGCCCCACTATTAGTGAAAACTACTAAGAAAGAAAAAAATTTCTGTATAGTTTCGGAGTGTAAACATTAAGTTAAAATTACTTTATTTTTTCAATGGTTGAAGATTAGATAGTAAAGTAATATATATTCTTTAAGGAAATTCAATATTAAAAAACTTTCTTCTTAATGACTTTTTCGTATAATGAAAAGATAAAGAGCTGGTGAGTCAAATAATTATGAAAATTGCAAGGCAAAAACATTAGTGAATTACGAGAACGGATATCATGGAAACTATAAAATATTGCGAAAAACATAACTATTTCGGTTGCAAATTTTGTCATATATATATATATATATATATATATATATATATATATATATATATATATATATATATATATATATATATATATATATTTAATATATATATATAATATATATACCTTTTCAACCTTTTTAGGGCTCTATCTATCTTGAAATGGCATTTTGTATTCCAGCGGCTACATACTGGCAGACCTGGATATGTTCAATTTATAAGGAAAAAGCTTAGTATGAAATAAGACACTTTTTTTGCCATGAGCTCCAGGACTATAATTATTTCCGGGAATCCGTGCTCGCCGATGAATATTTTTAAGATTTTCTTGTACGTGACACATTGTATATACCCGTTTTTCTATTCTCTGACTAAGAAGCCTCTAACCTATGAACAGTAAGCAGCCATTTTGTCTCCTTCGTAAAGTTTAATATTCTTTTTTTCTTTTTTTCCCCATTATTTATTGACTAATAAAGAAAACACTTTACTGAAGTTATTTAGCCTTAAAGTTATAGGTTCCCCAAACAGCTGTTGCCAGCCTATAGAATTCCAAACGCTCGTAAAATTTCCATTTTTATAATCCATTCACGGCCATGTATTCAGTCAATTATAAAAATCTTTCTTTTATTAATCTATTATAGAACTATAAAAATTTTATTTATAACTTTGTTTTATTGTAAATTCGTTTTAACTTTATACACTTAATTAATTATTATTGAAGTTTACGATAGCAGAAAATTCTGTCTACCGTTGCCTGAAATAGTTCGAGATTCGCCTTGACCAAATATTCTATCTTTATATTTAATATTTAACACTACGATAATATTTCGCAGTGTAGATCAAGGATGGCTATCGATAATCGATATTATAGAAATATCGATATTTTCCTTGTGATATTTTACCATTCATAGTATCTGCTTCAATATTATCGACATTACAATTTCTGTCAATATTTCATATAAAAATTAAAACGATCAATTTCGGAAAACGCTAGAGATTATACGTGAATCGGATCGTTGTAAAAAAAATGTGGTGCGCGCAACACACAAATTTCACTTACCGATCTACTATGAATAGAAATTAATTTCTGGCAATGCTGGACTGTTATAAAATTTTTTGAAGTGCATTTTAAACGGAGCTAAAGTTTAAAGCTTACAGATAACAATTCATTAAGACCATTATAATTACAAAATGTCTATTTAATATATCGGCGGTAGGCAATAAAAATCTAGTCACTCCATCTGCTTTTATATAACCACACAAATTTCTTTGCCTTTATAAACCACAGAATGACTAACTCCAATTTCAACATTTTTGAGTGATGTCATTTTAGTGAAATTTTTAGTTGAAAAAGTTATCTATGCAGACAATGAGTAAGTTTATTCCGGAGGTGGCAGTGTTGAAATATAGAACTCAGAATAAAAGTATAAATTTAGGTACTTATTTCTTATGAAAGATGTTCTTAGGAAAGACACTTTTTTTAAATATCAGTAGAAAAAAGGTTTTTTTAGTCTCAACAATTAAAAAAATATATTTTAAATTTATCCAAATTTTCGTCTTTTCAGGGAGAAAAACTAGAGATCATATCTTTCCTCCTAATTGTCCGATTTTAACGAATTTTTTTTGTTTTTTGTTTTTTTAGGAAATTTCATAAACTTTTAAAAGACCATAAATATCCCCAAAAAGCGTATACTTTTTGAGTTATTCGGAATTTAATTTTAACACTCCTCGTAACTTTTTTCCTGCTTCTTTTCGTTGAAGTATGTCATACATATATGAACATTATGCATTTAAGCCCTGTAAAGTTAAATGAACAGGGATAAGACTTAAATTATAATAAAGAACACTTAATTATACAATGATACACCGAGTTTAATCAAAATCGTTAATTCCGTTTTTGAGAAAATTGTAAAAATGTGTTTCAGCGTTTATATAAAGTGGCACTTTCAGTTAGCCTATTTTAACAAAAAAGTTGCTATCACATCCGGCCTATATACAAACCTTAAATACTTAATATCTGTTTCGTACTACTTTTCGTTTATGAGCTAGACTGTTAACACACACACCATTATGCGATACTTGGTTATTTGAACTCAGTGGACCTCAAAACATGTATTTCTATTGAAAACTGAGATTCGAAAATTTTCAAGATCGCAATACTTACCCTTACCCTATATTACATATATACGTAAGTGAAAGTAAAAATGTTTAATATCGATTATCGATATTTGAATTCTGGTATTATTATCGAAGTCCCTAATGATCATATTTTTTAAAACCATTTTTTCCTTTTTCCGTTAATTTCGGAATTGATTTTAATTTGTGGTATATATTATGTTCTTTGTTTTGTTTTTCTTTATCATTTTTATTGTCATTATTTGCTTTTTCCTCGTCGTTAAAAGTATAATAAACATTTTAAAAGAATGTGAGCTTATAGAAAACGCCATATAGAAGAAATAGACTTATTTTTTCAGAAATGTTTTAAATATTTAGATCCGTTTTTGAAAACGTATAATTGCACTATCTTATTCACTGGGCGTTTTAGGTGGGACTCGATACTGATCTCGATTCCCACCGAAGTCGATTAGGATTCACTTTGGAAATAAGAGACTCAAATACATTATTAACTATTTTGACAAAAAAATTAAAACAGTAAGATCTAAGACGTACATACTCCAAAATTTAATTCGGACAACAAACTTATCTTTACGCCTAAAGCTTCTAGTCTATACAAGTATTATAGACCGGCTCTGTTGTATGGTGCACCTCTGTTCGAACACATCAGCAAAACAACTCTGAAAAGATTACAATATTTCCAAAATGGTATAATTAGATAGAAGATAGATAGATAGAAAAATAACTTTATTCTGGGACACAGTCCCTTGAGAATAAGAAAATAGAACAAAATTAAAATATTACATCTGGCCAAAATAAAATCAATCGAAAAAAAGAAATAATGTAAAAAATATATAAGGTAAAAATTCTATATACAAAACAAACTAAACTTTATACAAAACCATTAATACTATGACAAGACACTTAAAGCTATTTACTCTTATAGACCAGTATACACTTTTCTGAAAAAAATAAAGAATTAAAAAATAAAAATGTATCAAATTCTCTATTAGAATCCGGTCAAATGGTTAGCAAGTATCTGACTGTTTTTGTGATAGGAATTGGAATAGGAGGGATTTGAATGTGGATATGGAGGGGGAATGTCGAATTTTGATAGGGAGGGAATTCCAGAAATTGACAGAGCGAACAAGAAAGGAATTTTGGAATGAGGCAGATCTGTGAGAAGACATGTAAAAGTCAGAAGGTCGAGATCTTGTGGACAGGGAATGGACTGAGGATTTGAACTGGAGAAGGTTGTAGGCGTAAGAAGGACGATAGTGGTTGATGATGTGGTAGAGGAACGTACCTAGGAAATATTGTCTTCGGAAGGAGGGGAAGAGCCACCTTAACTCAGTGTAGTGGTGAGAGACATGGGAGTACCTCAGGGCACCAATAACAAATCTTACGCAGCTATTCATTAATCTTTTCAGTCTATCACGGAGCTCCACCGAGAGATAAAGAAGACATTGGATATTCAAGCAACACTAAATTTATCAACTATAAACGAATTTCTGGCAAAACGAAAAAAATCATTTTTTGAAAAATCCCAACAATTGGCAAACCCTATTTTCAAAAAATTATTACCAGCCCAAATTCCAAAACGTTGGCAACAAATCTCATGAGATATATGTTTTATTAATTTAGTTGTAAGCTCTAGAGTATAAGGTCAACTCAAGCCTGAGGTGAGCCCCATCACCTTTATATTACAGATGAAGAACAAAGTACTCATAAACGACAAAAAATCAAAAAATACACCTTACAATGCTTTTAAGCAGTAAAAGGACTACTATGAAAACAATGAAAAGGATCCAAGTGAAAAATAAATAAAAAGGGGATATGAACAAAAAAAAATAAAAATAAAAAATAACTATCGGGGCGGTCCCTCCACGCCCAGTGGTATAATAAAAGGCCTCTGGCCATACAGCGTGCAGAGCCCTCTTACCTTAAAATGCCCTTGGGCAATAAAAGGAAATTGTATATATATATATATATATATATATATATATATATATATATATATATATATATATATATATATATATATATTGTATTTTGTAATCAAGGAATTCCGGGGGGGTAGGAAAAAAAAAATTATATACTGTAAATTCTCACTAAGTAATGTTCCTGGAGTCTTCTACTTGTCTTAAGAAAACCTTATTACTATGTAAGATTATCTAATTTCTCTATTAACAGTCCAGTAACAGTGCACTTCTGATGTGAGTTGTAATCAACAAAACTTGCTATAGCAATTAAGAAATAATATACCTATGAATAATTCAGTTACGTTACTTTAAAACTGCTCTATTATTTAAAGTTTGCTGTAATCCAAGGAAAGAAAAAAAAATCAATCCTGAAAGTGGGTTATGCAAATCTTTTTGTTATGAGAAAAATTCGTTTAAGCGCATAATCCTGTTTGCTGTGAGATGAGACCCAAAATATCATTTTCTTCCTCAACAAACTCCGATGCGTTCACTTCCTGGAATGGAATCGAACGGAAACATATTTTCGATACAAATTTTAGTTCATTGTCTGTTAAGGTTATTATAAGGTTGTATCATAATTATACCTAAGTTTTATCATAATTGTGTAATAATTCACTAAAATTCGTCCCAGTTTCAATTGGATACTTTAGGAAAAACACGTAATTGGGCTGCAGTAATATTCATGAGATTAATAATATATAAGGTTAAGATCGCAATTCCTTTAATAGAAGTGAAGTTGGTTAGGATGTTCAGTCAAAAATACAAAGTAAAAATAAATAAATGATATTTATTTTTGACGTTTCCACCCAAAGTAGAGGCCTTTATCAGGGCTAAGGAAAGACCAATAATAAGTGTTTAGACCTATCGTGTGCTTTAGGCCACACGATAAAACTGAGAAAATTAACAAAGCGAGATTAATGATATAAAATATAAATTATAAATAATAGCTCATTACACTGGATAAAATTCAAAATAATTCCCTCTCTTACAGTATGCAGATCTGATTATTGGTTTCTGAGATATTTCAATCTATATCTTCAATAAAACTCGTTATCATTTGGTTTTCGACTCTATTTTTTCCTTTTCACCTTCCTATTTCGGCATCGCGTTAAAATATAATTTTGAATTATAGTCCATTACAGAGAGGATGAAATGCTGAACAATTTCCTCTTTGACAATATGCAGGCCCGATTTTTAGTTTTTGAGATATTTTAATCCATATTATAGAAATAACACTTCAATTAGTCGACTCCAGCCGACTTTAGCCAAGCGTTAACATCGGAAATCTGACGGCTAAATCTAATTCACTCTACACAAAAAAATTTAAGACGCGCCTAAAGAAATTTTCACTTCAATAATATGTTGTTGAATGGTATAGTCTAATATGAAAGGTATAGTTTACCTACATATTATTATTATATTATTATTTTCTTTTTAACGTTAATAGTTTCTTATACTTATTGTTATTTGTTCTTTCATCAGTCCTGATGAAGGTCTGAACTTTTGACTGGAACATCGGCAAAATGAATATAAATAACATTATTTATTCTTACTTTGTATTTTGACTAAACCCCCAACCAACTTCTTCAATTTTCACTACAGTCTACGCATCAATCCGTTATTAATTTCTTAAATAATTGAAAAATGTTAATATTGCATTTAGGCTGATAGATCGTTTGGTGACTCCAACTAATACTGCAATAGTCCAGGCTAGGACATCATTTGATTTGATAACATTTGATATACTTAATTGTTTTCTCCGCAACTTAACCTAGGTAAGAAAACAAATACTAGTCGCTCTTAATATACTTAAATGTTTTCCTTGTGGCTTTATCATAGTCATACAAATTGTAAGTGATATCTTAATGGGGATCTGTAATTTGCCTGCAATTTTTTTCTCAGTTGTTATAAGTCGTAATCCGTTATTATGAAATAAAAACCTCCCTATAGACGTTAAAAGTTCTAATTGATACAAAACTAATTTTTCAAATCGGACTGTTTTTTTTTTTAGTTGTTTTGGTTTATTATTTTTAATAATGAACCACTGTGACCGAACAAAAAATTCAAAAACTTAACCTTCTCTCAACATTTGAGTTTAGTTGACATACGTAGAATTCAAAAAATGAATACAAAATATTTTGTCTGTCCGTCATCCGCCGTCCGCTTCTCCAGAATTACTGGACCGATTTTCTCAAATTTGGATTTAAAATTAGAGGTCACCCTAGGATGATTCAGCTTCATCGACATTTCTATCCGCATTTTATTTTCAAGATGGTGACTGAAAAACCTTCGTCGCTATGGTTTTCTTCTTCATTAAATTTAGCTATATAACATACTTCAACGAAAAGAAGCTGGAAAAAAGTTGCTAAGGATGATAAAATTAGATTTAAAAAAAAATCGGACAATGAGGAGCAAACATCTTTAGATGTTTTTATATGGTTTTTGAATGTGGATTACTGAAGTGATACTAATTTTTTTAGCATATTACTTATGATTAAAAAAAAATGTTTAGTCCAACAATTCGAATAATTTTTTATTTCTTTTTCTTTTTCACTAGGTAGGTAATGTTACTTTAAATGTATAATTATTTGGAAATAATAAACCATTGTGAAAGGATTTGCAACTTTTTTTTTGGTATTACAAATCTTGTTGATACCTCCTTAATCTTTCTTTTCTGCAGCATCTTTTTTGATTCGATCTATCCATTTAAATACCTTTGAGAAAGCTCTGTTGGCGTTTCTCATACGCTTATTTCTTACCGTTGCCTAATATATTAGTATAGATGTTATATTATCATGATTTGATAAATTATGTCTCAGTACTCACATCTACTTGTAGCTTCGGCCTGGGGAAGACCCTGGTTGGGGGTGACTCCTTGGGGACGAAGCGGTAGAACTCCTCGTCGCCTTGGTAGAACTTGACCGAGTACAGCGGCGCCCCCTCCAGGTCGTAGAGGCAGTCCAGCTGGAGGCTGTCCCCGGCACGAACTGCGATCGGAGACTTCAACTCCACCTCTCCAAGCCCGAATAATCCTGAAAGGGCACAGAAATAAGAAAAGTAACGTAACCGTAATGATACTAACTCATAATAAATAAAATTTAAAATGAGTACCCATAGGCTTTAAAACATTTTATTTAACTGTAATAATAAAAACAATATATAGGGTCTGTCTATTTTTATTTGATCGATTATGCAAGTTTGGGCAGGTTAACATTCCTTACTTTAACGTTTTCCGATAAGCAAGTCTGTGCATATTACTTATATGTAAGTGTATGGATTCGTGGTGGAAATAAATGTTTGAGCTAGTGAACTCATGTTGTAAGTCTGGTGGAAGTTTTTATCGAATTATGTTACAGTATCTGAAACTGTTTGAATGTCCAGTTCTTGTGAATATAATCCAAAGTCATTTCTTACATCATGAGGCGATACTAGTCCGATTGATCTTATCCTACAAGAAGAATACTTTCAGCACAAGATAAAGAGGGAAGGCCTGGTGGATCTACCGACGAATTTCCGTGTGAGGATCAGTGAAGACCCTAATAGATGGTAGAGCATTCTCCGGGAGAACACGCTAAAAGAATGGAACCAGCGGTTGGTGACGACGCCAAAAGGGCTACGCTGAGAAAATACTTCTCCACCGTTACTTCAAGATTAGAACAGTAGTGGGTTCTCCGGGACTACTTGGTCTCACAGATCCTCACAGGGCATAGGAGTTTCCGATCAAAGCTCATTGAATATGGTAAGAACATTGATCACCTATGGCCAAGTTGCAAAGTGCCGCAGACCGCCGAGCATATCATCCTTGTCTGTACAGCCTTTGAGGCACTGAGGGCTAAGTTGTTGAGGGAGACAGGGCTCTGCGCTATGACGGAGAGCGATCTCCCTCAATTTATGACAAAGGAAAATATCCATACTACAAGGCTTTCGTGTACGGATGGAAGGAACTCGTAGGTTCAACCCAGTTTTTATTGAGAAGAAGAGATGGACCTGCACCTGGAAGAGGACGCTGGCTAAAAGAATAAAGAGAAGAAGAATCCATGCACAGCTGAAAAAAAAAAGAGATTTAATTTGTCTGAATCCAGCAGTAAGTTGTAACGCATGCGTTGCTAATCACTGCTGCACAACACCCGTATTGCATTATCGGCAGGGTAGGGTTTAAATAAAATAGTAATTTCTTACATAAAACGATGCGTCTACTATTTTTCACAAATACTTTGATAAGATGTCTGAATTTTTAGGATGTTTAAAGTTTTTTAGTGCTCAATTGCTCTATAAAGGATTTATAAATAAATTAGTAGATGTTGTGTTTGTTAGTTAAGGATAATTTGGAGTGCTTGTCAAGTAGTCTGGATAATAATCTGTGTCTTTTGTTCAGTTAAGTCATATATAGTTCGTAGTACAGACCCCTTTTTATCTAATTATTAACATCCTCCTGCAACTTGGTAAATAGTTTCATCTCATCGTAACCTACAACTATTTTATTTACGAAAACTCTTGGAATTGATACGTTTTCAATCTGTAGGTGGGAAAAAATTGTCTATATAATTAGTTACTAAAAACTCTTAAAATACACATTTGCTTTCTGCTTTGATCGTAAGATAATTTGATCATAAAATAGATAAAGTAAGGTGGCCTACAAAAATATTGGGATGATTGTCATATAACCTCGTTATTTTGAACATTTGGGGGTGTAGGTCACGCCTAATGGCTCAATATTTTTATCTATTTTGTTATCAAATAATCTCACGAGAATTGAAAGAAAAATTATTAGAACGATTTTGCAAAATCGTTAGAGCCGTTTTTGTGCTACAGTCTATAGACAAACATGTGTTTAATGTATTGCGCAGCAGCTATTACAAATGGAGCATCCAATTTGTGTCACAGGCATCAGGAGTTAAAACCCTACAAAATAAAAAAAAAAAAGCAAAAAAAATCGGTTCAGTAGTTCCCAAGATAATCTTGGCACAGACAGACAGACCAATGGCTAAAAATGTGTTTTTCGGACTGAGAGAGCTCTGAAACGTATAGATCCGTCAAAAACTGCATATCGGAAATTTGACCCGATTGAAATACTTTCCTTACCTAGTACTGCAAGTAAAAAAAAGAAACAGGAAAGTAAAAAACAAACAATAGATGCATTTTATGACATTAAGAGTAGGAAGATATTGTAATATCCCTAGTGAAGTTTACAGTATGGAATAGTACTATCGTTTGATGATGAATCTATAATATCAAAAGCTTAGCAAGTATCTGTTTTTGGGATAGGAATTGGAATAGGAGGGTTTTGAATCTGGATATGGAGGGGGAAAATCGAATTTTGATGGGGAGGGAATTCCATAAAATAACAGCACGAGCAATAAAGGAATTTTTAAATGAGGCAGATTTGTGAGAAGCACTAACGGATCCAGGATTTAATTTTGGGAGAGGGGGCTTCAGCCCGAAAGATTTTTTTTTTTCATATAACAATAATTAATTTTAAAAAAAAAGAAAGAAATTAATTACCTATATAAAATGGTATTTAAGTGTTTCTTAAAATCCTATTAAATATAATTGTACGAGCGAGAATACTTTAAGAGATAGTTTTTAATATTTTTTTCTGTAAAACATGGTTACATTTTACCAGTTTGGGGGGGAAGGCTTCAGCCCGAAAGATTTTTTTTTCATATAACGATAATTAATTTTTAAAAAAAGAAAGAAATTAACTACCTATATAAAATGGTATTTAAGTGGTTCTTAAAATCCTATTAAATATAATTGTACGAGCGAGAATACTTTAAGAGATAGTTTTTAATATTTTTTTCTGTAAAAAATGGTTACATTTTACCATTTTGGGGAGGAAGGCTTCAGCCCGAAAGATTTTTTTTTGCATATAACGATAATTAATTTTTAAAAAAAGAAAGAAATTAATTACCTATATAAAAGTGGTTCTTAAAATCCTATTAAATATAATTACACGAGCGAGAATACTTTAAGAGATAGTTTTTAATATTTTTTTCTGTAAAACATGGTTACATTTTACCATTTTGGGGGGGAAGGCTTCAGCCCGAAAGATTTTTTTTTCATAAAACGATAATTAATTTTTAAAAAAAGAAAGAAATTAACTACCTATATAAAATGGTATTTAAGTGGTTCTTAAAATCCTATTAAATATAATTGTACGAGCGAGAATACTTTAAGAGATAGTTTTTAATATTTTTTTCTGTAAAAAATGGTTACATTTTACCATTTTGGGGAGGAAGGCTTCAGCCAGAAAGATTTTTTTTTGCATATAACGATAATTAATTTTTAAAAAAAGAAAAAAATTAATTACCTATATAAAAGTGGTTCTTAAAATCCTATTAAATATAATTACACGAGCGAGAATACTTTAAGAGATAGTTTTTAATATTTTTTTCTGTAAAACATGGTTACATTTTACCATTTTGGGGGGAGGTTTCAGCCCGAAAGCCCTCCCCTCCGGTAGATCCGGCTGTGGTGAGAAGGGATGTAAAGGTAGGAATGTCGAGATCTTGTGGAAAGCAAATGGACTGGAAAGAGACAGGCAGAGAAGGAGTTTGGTTGAGAAAAACTTCATATTGAAGAAATTTCTTAAGTGGAAAAAAGTACTTTTAGTTTTGTTTATTCATATTCGAAAAGGTTTATATTCTTAGTTTTGTAGTTCGAGAATAAAATTTTTATTATATTTAAATAATAATAATGGTAATAATGCAATGAGAAATATGTTGCTTTTAAAAAACGAATATTTATAAAAGACGTTGAGAAAATCGAAGGATACTATATTTGTAAACGGTAGCGATGCTAAATATCTGACTTTGGCTGTCTTTATCGGCGGCATTTCCACTCGATTAAAGCCCTTTCGACACAGTTCGGCACAACTTGCTAAATTACCGGGTCCCCAACATTCCCTTTTCAACGATCACAAGATCCGACTGTATGCGAAGGGCAGGGTCCAAGGAATCCCCTTTATTGGAAGGAGGAGGCTTTAAAAAATCCCTTTTTAATTAAAACTTGTGCCCTAGCTAGGGAATGATCCAATGATCTTAAAACTTTAATACCGGTTATGGACCAATGAATTTTTTGGTAGCGTTTAAACTCTTTTAAGTAAGATCTTGATTAAAAACATAAAAAGAAAGAAATGGAAATAATATTGTAATAAACCTTCCATGATGTCCAACCCAATTGTCTAATAATGTAACGAATATTCCAATAAATTCATTAAATATGGGCTAAAAAGCTCTAATTTCATCGATAAAGTTATGCTGAGTTTAGGGACGATCTAATAGATTCCATCGAAAGGTGAAATCTCCTAGAAGCTTATAAAATTTATGAAAAATAAAAAAAAAAGTAAAAACTACCCATTGATTTATTGAATTTCAAAACTGAAATAAATATATAAATATATTAATCGATAACATTAATTTACTTCAGTTTAGGATCTTGTTACTTAGCTTACTTTGTTCGTATTTTAATGTACTTACTATTTATAATTTTAATAAGCTTATTCACATGGTTTATAAATTTTGTCTAAATATTATGTAACTGCCACAATTCTCTATCGTTTTATATCTTGTCCGTTCTTGCCCTGAAGAAGACCTGCAAAGTCGGGTCGAAACTTCAGCTTTCAATAAAATAGTTTTACCACTATTTAATCTATTTATGATCGCCACACCGGACCATCTCCTTCTTTTATAATACAACGGTCAACTATTTAATATTCACTAATAAATATAGATTGGAAATATACCTAGTACTGCCATAAATACTGTTATGTAAATTGAACTTTGTTTATATCCTTGGGTATTATTTAAATAATCCTTACTTCTATCATGTTATTTTCTTTAAATGTCAGAATAATAATCTCAATTGGTTTATATATTTCTTTCGCTCAGTTAACATAGAGTGGGGAAATAAAGAAAACCGAATATTTATGATCGTCTTACACAAAGTTGGAAAATGTAGGTCAGAGATTTTAAAAACTTTGAAACCTTTAGCCGTATGTTCGGGTACCGCATTATAAATAGATATAATGAGACCCTATCTAAATGTTACAGACCTCGACCGGACTGTCCCCGCAATGTAAGACCGGCAAATGCAGTGAGAGCAGTAGCTGGTCGAATAAGAAGAAATCCCATTCGAAAACAACAAATCATGTCTCGAGAAACGGGAATCTGTCAGATCAATGTCTCGCGTAATAAAAAGTGCCCTTAGGATGGGTGCATTTCGAAGAATGACGTCACAAAGGCTAAAAAAAAAATTCCCTAAAAAAAATTAGAGTGGATAGATGCAAAGTGCTCCTTGGCCGTTACACCAATGGTCTTCATCGACAGATTTTGTTTAGCAATGAGAAAATGTTTACAATTGAAGACAAATTTAATCACCAAAATGATCGTATGATTTGATGGCATCACAAAGCTCCATTTTTGTGAAAAAAATAGTTAAAACAGTCGCCAAAAACTATCAAGACGATATTTCGGAACCGCTCCAGCTTTCAAGGCCAGGTCAATCCAGCAGTTCCTGCAAAAGAACATTCCAGAGTTCATCTCTGCCTCTGATTGGCCCTCAGGAAGCCTAGATCTCAACCCACGAGATTATCGGCTTTAGTCCGAACTGAAGAGAATGGTATTCCTCAGAGCACAATTGGAAAGCCTCAAACAATCTCTGGTCCGAGCAGTTGAACGCTTTCCTTAAGATGTGCTCCGTGCTGCTATTGATGAATGGCCAAGGAGATTATCGGTAAATGCCTGTGTCAAGGTGAAAGGTGACATTATGAGTAATTTCTTTTTTGTTTTACTCTCTGTAGATATAGATTTCAGTTTTCAATAAAGTTTTAGAAAAACAATTATTTTTTAGTTGAAATCTGTATATATTTCCTTGGAACAATATTTATGACAGGACTTCGTATATATATATACTAATTCTGTATCCTATGTACAAACCCTTGTCTCTTTGACTGTATAACGTTCATTCATATGTCCCGATATTAAAAATTAAAATTTTCTTCCTATTTTATTTATTAAAAACGAAGAAAAATATTTTTATGATCTGAAAAAAAACATATAAATTCAGGATATGTATGTGTGCATTTAATACCAGACAATGAAAAATAAATCGATGATATCGATCTTATTAATAGTTTATTAAAGAAATGTTATATTTTACTTGTAAGTTGAAGAATCGTGGTTTTATAGTTTTGATTGTTCCTATATATTAATGACAGAAGATGAGCAACGGGATCACAATATTGCATTATCTCAGCATAAGAGATATAAAATAAGAATAAATTGATAAATATAATTAGGAAGGGACATTAAATTAATTTATGAGAAAACAATTGCGACAAAAAAAAACTGATTTAAAGAAAATTAATTATTTATATATGTTATAGAATGGTATTGTAAACTATAAAAAAACACGGAGATTAAGATAGGAAAAGATATATATGTATACAAATTGAGGAATGTAAGAAATGAAATACGTCTAAAATATACACAATCTTGTAGATGGAAAAAAAAATGGATAAAAACAACATATATATCATTAGATATATCTAATGATATATAAGTTTGACGTTGTATCTATGTTTTATACACCTTAGAGATTTTTAAAAATATTTATTCTTCCTTTTTTTGTTATTTATTTTATTAACACTTATTAGTATTATTATGTTTCAAGTACAAGTATTGTTTTCCTATATAAATGCTCATCAGCTGTTTTATATAACGTTTCTCTTCTGTTTCTTTCAGTATGTTTTTGAATGGCTTGATGAGATGTCAATAGAATTTTTTTTTCACTCTTTCCTTTTTTCTTCATATATCTGATCTTGTTTTTTTTTTTGTTTTTTTGCCCTAGTTGATGCCTGAAACATTGGTAAGTAAACTGTTCGCATTATATTAGAGACTCATAGTTTGGATTGTTATATTTGGATTTTTAAATTTCATGATATATATATATATATATATATTATATATATATATATATATATATATATATATATATATATATATATGTATACAAAGATATATATGTATACAAATTGAGGAATGTAAGAAATGAAATACGTCTAAAATATACACAATCTTGTAGATGGAAAAAAAAATGGATAAAAACAACATATATATCATTAGATATATCTAATGATATATAAGTTTGACGTTGTATCTATGTTTTATACACCTTAGAGATTTTTAAAAATATTTATTCTTCCTTTTTTTGTTATTTATTTTATTAACACTTATTAGTATTATTATGTTTCAAGTACAAGTATTGTTTTCCTATATAAATGCTCATCAGCTGTTTTATATAACGTTTCTCTTCTGTTTCTTTCAGTATGTTTTTGAATGGCTTGATGAGATGTCAATAGAATTTTTTTTTCACTCTTTCCTTTTTTCTTCATATATCTGATCTTGTTTTTTTTTTTGTTTTTTTGCCCTAGTTGATGCCTGAAACATTGGTAAGTAAACTGTTCGCATTATATTAGAGACTCATAGTTTGGATTGTTATATTTGGATTTTTAAATTTCATGATATATATATATATATATATATATATAATATATATATATATATATATATATATATATATATTATATATATATATACATACATATATATATATATATGTATGTATATATATATATACATATATATATATATATATGTATGTATATATATATATATATATATATATATATATATATATATATATATATATATATATATATACATACATATATATATATATATACAACCTTTCCTTAATCGACCTTTGAGCATTAAATTTAAACTTAACTATTTTATTGGGAATAAGGTCACTTAATTATTATTTAATAAACTATTGAATGTTCATTTCTTCTGTTTATTGACGTTTCGATCCCGGTATTTTCTTTTTATTAGTCAACCATGGGATCCTCTTCAAAGCTATAATTTTAAAAAATAGAGCTTCGATCAGGCCAGGGACACACCGACAGTCTCAGCACCGTCCACTAGCACATATATTAAGCTATAGTAGCTATTCCCAATTAAATAGTTAAGTTTAAATATATATATATATATATATATATATATATATATATATATATAAAAATTAATTTTCTAGTTTCTCTCCATCTTCGTTATCCCCATTTTTTTTCAGAAATTTCCATTCAACCAATTATGCCTTGCATCTACCCATTTGATCGGATTCAAAGCGAAACAACATAAAACATGAATAGAAGTATTCAATATTTATCATTTCCTGCTTCAATAAAATAAGAAACAGATAAAATAAAAATAAATTTGCTAACAAAAATATAATCGAACACCAAGAATAGAAAAAAATCTTAATTCGGATTTTTTCGAATCAGAGCTCGTGCCGCACGCACAGTCGCAGACCAGTTCGGTTCTCACTGCTTTATCGACACCAATCGAAGGGCTTACGTCCAACATAACACGTGTTCCTGGTCGGACTTGGCGTGTAAAACGCAGCGTTTATTGATAACAGGTCGATGATATCAGGTCCCACTGAAATTTGACCTGAGCTACGAGACTCATCAAGCGACGCCTACACGATACCCGCATCGTTCTATTAACCAAGGAAAGAGAATTGAAGTGGACGGGAATTATAATGATCATTTGGTGGAGCAATGACCTGACTGCAAAGCATATAATTTTGTACAGCATAACTTAATTTTTTTTTATTGAAAAATATTACAATCTGTCTCAAGGACATTTATAATAGTGTTGACAGATCACATTCACACTCTATGTACAATAAATAAAATAAATTATACAGAAAAATAATATATCCGTACATCCGTACATATATTATAACTGTAAGGCTCGAAATCGGTTTTGTACCAAATATAAGCTCCTGTCATGCTCAAATACAATGAATGGGGTACCGTTGGATTCAGAATTTCACGAGGGGTTAGCGAATCGTATTCTCGACTTTTGTTTTGTTTCTAAAATAAATAAAGTCGATACAAACGTTTTGCTAGGCTTCAATACCTGAACAGTGGTAGATCTGTAGATCGATACGAGACAAATTGGATTTAGAAGATTTTGATGCGTACAGCAAGACCCGGATAGTTCCTCCGGAACTATCGCATCCTGCGTTTTTAAGCCCAAAAACGTACTATTTTCGGGATAACGGATGGCATAGGGTTCGCATCCACACAACCTTACATTAATTGTAGTACTGTCATTGAATACATGTCTTATTTTGTCGACTTGAGGTCTCTATGATCGAGAGAGGAGGAGTTTATATTATTTATCGACGGTGTTTTTCATCGGCAAGCCATATCATCGTCAATTTTTCACCAAATCTCAAGATTGAGCCACCAATTTCGAAGGCTTCGTTTTCCTTCAGGCAGACAAATTGTCCAATCATCCCGAAAATGCAGGCAAAAAAGTTATAAAAGAAAACAAACTTTATTTGCGAATGACTAAAAAATTATACACTTTTCCCTTGGTTATGCCTGTGACTATATAGAAGATTGCTTGATTCCCTACAAAAGGGAAAAAAAGCATTGAAATCGGACAATTTTTAGCAATGATACAGCCTACTGAAATTTGTAAACATGTTGGTTCCAAACAAAAACGAAGATTTAAATTAATTTTTGTTTTCTTTGTCGATTATATTTATCGATAAAGTAACATTTGATTTCTTTATCTTTTGATAGGTTGCATTATTTTATTTTCTTATTAATCTGGCATTTGATAACAATATGATTTTTTTTATAACAACGAATGACAACGAATTTTTCGCACGGGCCTACTAGTATGCAATAAATAAGAATTAAATCTAAACACAGTGGAGATTGAGCATGAGTGCTTAAGCCACATACATTCATGTCGTGAGTGGAGAATCTGGCCATTTCCAGAACTCCAATATTAATGATATTAACTTAAATTAAAAGTACATTAGTAAATGTATACACTGGAATGATACAATCACATGAAATCGTTAAATATAGAGGAAAAATAAAAAAAATACGAGGAAAAGTATAGGAAATAAAACGAGAAAGGAAATGCGAAGGAAGAGATTGAAGAGAAATTCAAACAATTTCGTGACTCATAATTGATACTGGGGTATAATTTTCAGCTCACCTCCCCATGTATTTTTTTTTTATCTTCATTTAATTGCTGGTTGATTTGCTCTTCTTCTCTTAGCACCATGTCCTTCGTGAAAGTGATACAGGTAACAGATATTTATAATTGATTCGGGCAATAACTTTATACAATAAATTTTCATTTTTACAACATATTATATACAGAATATATTTTATTTTTTATTTTTTTTAAATAACAATAATAACGTTTGGTCTTACCAAAATAGTTTTATTGTATATTACTTCAGAATGCCCGACATGCTATAATAAGTTCTGTTTTTTAAATGTCTTGCATAAATTGAAAGTTTCCCAGGGTTTTTGACGTTTTTATTCCTTTTCGGACCACTGTGCGGTGCCCGATGAAGAGAAGAATTTAGACATAAATTCGTGATATCGGCATCGAACCTTCTCGTTCGCCAAGCTTTAGTTTAAATCAACTTCGAATGAAGCCTAACTATTATTCAAATTAAGTCGATTGTAATTTAAAAGAAAGTGGACTGTATTTTGAAACATTTATACCCACTAATAATGAAAACATAAAAAAAAAAAAACTGAAATCAATTTTAATAGATATTAGATAAAATAAAGTAGTAACTTCTAAAATGAAAATAACGATAATCTGAATACAATGTTAATAATAATTATTAAATATCTGCTAATTGTCACTACCATGACAGGTGCGGATGAAGATGTAAAGACAAAAAAAAAAAAAAAAAATATCTAATAAAATAGTTCGATGTTTGATTACGGAAAAATTAATATATATATATATATATATTAAATCTAATTTAGGAATTATACAAAACTAAACGAAAACAAATTAATAAAAGTTGATCAAGATTACGTGGTTGCAAGCAGGTGACGGTCGTAAATATGGACGAACCGCTGGTACTCCGAGCCTTCTTTAGCGACTGAACGTAGGTTCGATATGAGCTCTCATATAATTAAATATGCAAATGGGCAGCGGCGAGCACGACGAGAGAAGAACGTCTCTTCAGAGTAGAACTGCAGTGGGCGGTGTTGAAGTTGGCAGTACTCAGCTCAGTGGCGGGCCGAGTCAGACTGTCTATTGTCAATTCTACCGCCTCAGGACTTGAACCTAGCACTTGTTTACAGCTAGGGCTACAATCGATAACAATTAAAGTATAAATTATTGACCTATTTAATGTAAACAAAATAAGCTATGGACTTAAGAATAAATATATATATATATATATATAATTAATAATTGGCTTCATTTTATGGGACAAACCAAAATAACAATTAACCAAATTATTGTTGAAAATAAAAAATAAAATAAATTAACTCTGTGGATGATATGGAACAGACTAAAACAAATTTAATTGTTACTTACTTCCTCATTATCCGTTCCTATCTAACTGATAGATCCTTCAAAGTAAATCGTAATAATAAATCGTACCACGTATGCCGATGATACATGTGTCCTATCAGTTAATAACGACCCAAAAATTGCATCCCAAACTCTTCAATCACACATCACAAACCTTGAAGAATGGTGTCAAAACTGGAGGATAAAAATAAATTCCAATAAATCCCATCAAATCACCCTTCGTCGTAAACCTATGTCCTCTTGTCCTACAGTATCCTTTAATAATACCTCACTTATCCCTGTTGAACAAATTCGATACCTTGGACTCCACTTAGACAAACGTCTAACTTGGAATCCTCATACCAGACTGAAACGACAAGAAACCGCTCGACGTTTCCGACTACTCCAGCACTTACTAGACAAACGCTCTAACCTCCCAGTTAATTACAAAAGACTCATATACATGACTATAATAAGACCTATTTGGACTTACGGAGTTGAGCTCTGGGGCTCCACTAAGCCATCGAATTCCTCTCGTATCCAATCCTTACAATCCAAAATCCTTCGTGAAATCCTCACTGCTCCTTACTTTGTCACTTACAAAATCATCCATAACGACCTTAATGTTCCTTATGTTTCTGACCTGGCCCAATCCAGATACCTATCCTTCCATAACAAACTTCAGAACCATCCAAACCCTCTCGTTTCTAACCTTGCTTCCTCATTGATCCCTAACAACCTTCCGATGCGTCTGAAAAGAAGACGGCCTCGAAATCTCCTTTTGTAAATACATTTTTAGAGTGCTAACAAGTGATTTCATAATATATACTTTTGTTCACATTTACTTAATGTATTTTCACTTGTAATACAGTTATAAATATCTTCAATAAAAAAAGAAGAAAAAAATTGTTACTAAACTAAAAAAAATTTTTTTCGCTTATTCTATTTTTAAGAAGAGGAGAGCAATAATGTTTTTGGATGCTGAAGAGTGAGGTTCGACACTCCTCGGTACCTAGAACCCCTTTGATACGATACAGTTCACCTTTAAATAGATAGAAATCAGATGTAGAAAGCCACCGCTCCTTGGAGGAGAGAGCTCTGAGGGGGTGTTAATATTTGCATAATACCGGATCAGGTGTCAGCTGACTTCTTTCTCGATATCGATTCCTCTTCAAAGTGTCTAGGTGTCGTGTAGTTCTACTCTTGAATAAATAACATAGTTCCTACCTCTTTGTATTTTGTAATTCTAAAACATAGAATTCTGTCTATTTGTTTAGGTCCGAATTATAAAACATTGCTCTAAAAAATTATCTTCCAAATTCATAATTTAGTAATTTAAAAATAAATTTCGATAGCTAAAAGTTATGGGACATTAACTTCCATAACAAATACAAAAAAGTTATATGTTGTCCTTTATCTCTTGGGTACAACTTTATTAACTGAGAAACATAATTTAATATCTCAAAGACATGGAAAATTGGTTCTCCTTAACAAATTTAAAAATGACATGATTTTCTTTACCTCCGATATACAGATATATTTTAATGGATTTTGGTTAAAGTCTTCTTCTTAAAGCTCTTTTAATTTATAACCTATAACCTACATCCCCAAAAAAGAGACTGAAAAGAAAGTAACGATAGATTCAGGAATTTATTTCCAAAAACCTCAAAAAGTACACATAAAAGTGTATGTATGAGAATGTATAAGAGCAGAGAAAAAATTCAATTCACGTATGTTTTTCTCAATGGTTTTTTAAACTTATTTATTGAGAGATATTACAATCTGTCACAACTGAGGACATTTATGGTGTTATAATAGTGTTCAGAGAGCACATTCACACTCTATTTAAAATAAATAATACAGAAAAATAATAATATTAAAGTAAGTGTATATAAACAAAAAAAAAACTAACTAATTGAAGTAATACACCACAGGCTTTAGCGCCAGTGACGCAGTTGAGAGAGTAGCGCAGGGATCTTTTAGAGTCCTGCTTTTTCGTCTATAGTTGGAGGGAGAAGCTTGGGGCTTCCCGTTTGATTGTATATATTGTATTATATGTTGTCCTTTATCACTTGGGTACAACTTTATTAACTGAGAAACATAATTTAATATCTCAAAGATATAGAAAATTGGTTATCCTTAACAAATTTAAAAATGACATGGTTTTCTTTACCTCCGATATACAGATATATTTTAATGGATTTTGGTTAAAGTCTTCTTCTTAAAGCTCTTTTAATTTATAACCTATAACCTACATCCCCAAAAAAGAGACTGAAAAGAAAGTAACGTAGGTATGACTGTGTTTTATGTTTTTAATTTACTTATCTTTAGGTTATTTTATTTTTTATTGAACCTAGTTTTTTTATTATTATTTAGTTATTATTTTACTTTTGTTAATTTTGTATTTTCTGTATGTATGGTGTGAATGTGTAAATATCTCACTATAATTATTGTCCACGTGATAGATTATTGTATTTCTAAATAAAAAATAAAGTAACAACTCAACGATAATTAAATAATCCATTAATTCAGGAGAACTCCAAACCAAGCGGCTCTCACTCAACCGCATTACTGGTATTAAGGGCCAGTAGAGACTGAGCAGAGGCGCTATAATCACACATGCATGGCTTAAGTGGAGAATCCGGCCATTGCCAAAACTCATTTGTATAATTAAACAATTAAAAATTATTTTAATAATAGATCATCGAAATCGAACCATTATCAGCAAATAATTTTGGTTAGGGGTGGTTAATTAAACATATTAGTTTAAAAAATGATTTTTTTTTTTCATAGCCCCTTTTTATTTTTTTTTTGTCTTGATTCCTTAGATTTTCATTGTCTTAATAATAGTCCTTTTACTGCTTAAAAGCATTGTAAGGTGTATTTTTTGTCGTTTCTGAGTATTTTGTTCTTCATCTGTAATATAAAGGTGATGGGGCTCACCTCAGGCTTGAGTTGACCTTATCCTCTAGAGCTTACAACTAAATTAATAAAACATCTATCTCATGTGATTTGTTGCCAATGTTTTGGAATTTCGGCTGGTAATAAGTTGTTGAAAAGAGGGATTGCCAATTGTTGGGATTTTTCGAAAAATGATTTTTTTTCGTTTTGTGAGAAATTCTTTTATTGTGGATAAATTTAGTGTTGCTTGTATATCCAATGTCTTCTTTCTCTGCAGCGTGGTTCCTCTTAAAAATTTTCTAATTATTCCATTTTGGAAATATTGTAATCTTTTCCCAGTTGTTTTGCTGATGTGTTCGAACAGAGGTGCACCATACAACAGAGCCCCGGCCGTATTATACTTGTAAAGATAGGTTTGTTGTCCGAATTAAATTTTGGAGTCTATTGGAGTCTTAGACCTTACTGTTTTAATTTTTTTGTCAAAATGTTTAGTAAATTTTAAATGTCTGTCGAAGTGGAATGAAAATATAATTCTTTTTTTCTTTTCAGGACTAACATCCATGTTTAGGATTTTTAACTGTTCTGCAATTTTTTCACAAGCTATTTCCGCCTGCTACATGAATGAATTTTGTAAATTAATTTTCATTTTCTTGATCGATTACAATCACCGAGAAAATAAAAATAGATTTCCTCATTTGATCAATGACCAATAAACTATGAGAATTATTCGCACGTGCCAAGTAGTAATAAATAATAAATAAATATGAGATTATTATATTTTAACTTGCTATCCATTATCTTTTCATCTTGATTTTTTCTCTCACGCTTTATTCTAATAAGCGTACACTTCTGAAAGTTGAGTTCGCTCCTCTCTAAAGATGTCTTCCCTCTTAAGACTTTCCTCTATAGTGTGTTGTTTGGGATAAACTTTGGATTCCTCTTCAAAATTCCCCCGAGGTACCACCTAGCCGGATGAGAGAAGAAAGTTTCAAAGAAGAAGAGGGGCTTCATTTTGAGGTTGAATAAATCGTTTAATGGACAAGGTGGAGGGGGAAGATATCCCCTCAAGAGATATGTTAATGAGGACAGTGAGGTAATTAAAGTTAATGCCAGGTTTGAGGGGGGCCCTTCCTTTGTGGTCGGTAACGAACCACGTTCACAGCGCTCGCGAAAAGCCCTCCAGAGGTGACCGCTTTCTTTTCGGTGTGATTGTCTTCTTTAACCGGTTATCTGTTCTGTCAAAGAGCTGTTATTTATTATCAACTGTATACAAAAAATACATCTGGTAAATTCGCACATTGGTATAAAGACATGGAACACATGTTGAGAAACTACCCATTGGTAGCACTCTAATAATATGTCTATATTAGAAGATCACGTGGCCATCTTCTTTTCAGACGCCTCGGAGGGTTATCAGGAATCGAATAGGAAGCAATGGTTAGAGACAAGAGGGTTGGGATGGTTATGAAGTTTATTATGGAAGGACAGATATCTGGATTGGGCCAAATCTGATACATAAGGAACTTTAAGGTCATTATGGATAATTTTATTTGTAACAAAGTAAGGAGCATTGAGGATTTTACGAAGGATTTTGCATTGCAAGGACTGTATGCGAGAGGAATTTGAAGGCTTGGTGGAGCCCCATAGCTCAACCCCGTGAGTCCAAATAGGCCTTATTATAGTCATGTAAATCAGTCTTTTATAACTGATTGGAAGGTTAGAGCGTTCGTCTAGTAAGTGTTGAAGTAGTCGGAAACGTCGAGCTGTTTCTTGTCGTTTCAGTCATTTATATATTTAATTTTAATTTTTTTTAAGGAAAGCTTTTATTTGTAATTTGTTATAAGCTTTTATTGTTATTTAAGCTCGTTTACTTGTTATTTTTCTGTGACAAAACTACTTAGCTCGCGCCTCTTGTACGGGAACTTAAAAATTAGAATCTATAAAACAATTATCTTACCTACAGATCTTTATGGATGCGAAACTTAGCCGCTTACATTAAGGAATGAGCAACGTCTTAAGGTTTTTGAAAATAAAGTATTGCGTAAAATATTCGGACTGAAGAAGGATGAAGTAACCGGAGAGTTCAGACACAACACCGTATTACGTGAACTGTATCCGGGTAATTGAGGTAATTTCATTCCGGCGAATAAAATGGGCCTGTAAAATTGTTGGGCTTAGTAACGAGAAAATTCCCGAAAGGTTTATATTTGCTGTACCGAATGGTTAACGTCCAAGGGGTAGACCGAATCGAAGGTGGGAAGATTGCATTAAAGCCGATCTGACGGGACTGGGTTTGGACGGCGAACGGTGGAGGGAAGTGTGTAATAAGCGATTGGTGGTGTCGGCATCGAACCTTCGGGTTCGCTAAGCTTTTTATTATTTATTATTATTATTTAAGGGAAGAGCCTTATATAAATGGAATCTATCACAAAATAACGAACATTATTTTCATTATGGAAATACAAATTCATTCCTTTTTATACTAAATTACACATATTGCAACATTCTTAAGGATAAATTAAAAATAATATTCGCTAAAAATAGACAATTAAAATAGTTCTAATTATCACATTAATCAAAAATTTTAATATTTTTTCCAAATCCAAATTGAAAATCAGACAAAAACTCAATACATACACTTACCTACTCAAACCCATGTGGACAAATTTACGGTTCTGCAAAAAAGACACACTTACAAAAACTACAGACATTTCAATCCAAAATTTTACGACTTATAACAGGAGTTCCTTGGTATGTAAACAACAAAACTTTACATAACGAATTAAAACAACCAACTATCGACCAACACATACGCGATCTCTACTCCAGATTTCATCTTAAACTACACGGAAATCACAACAGAATTATTAACTACATAACTGAAATGCCCATCAGGAGACGACTAAAGAGAAGCTGGATGAGAGATCTCCTTTCCTGAATTAAGGAAATAAATCAAGACCAGGAAGAAGTGCTGCTGGGTACTGTTTTTTTCCTCATGCCTAAAATGTCAATTTTTCTTATTAGTTACAGCACATCTGCTTATTGTCAAGCTCATGACAGGTGTGGATGGAAATATGATGATATAAAAAAAAAAATTAAAAGATTACTCCTATAACTAAGAGAACAAGAATTACAGGCCGATGTGCAATATGGGATTTTGTCTTTAATATGCAGAGGACAATATTCCAGATTACCCTACCAATTCTCTATAATTTAATATATTTGAGATATAAAAATATAATTTTCTCATATCTTCTGCACTAGTTTGCTTAAATATTTCTATCTCATCAAGGTTTTCCATAAGGTAAATTTTTAACCTTAACTAATCTCATGTTTTTACTTCCCTAGCTATACTACGTAAGGAAAGTATTGCGATCGGGTTAAATTTCCGATATACGTTTGTCGAGGGATCTATACGTTTCAGATCATAAAAAAATAAAGGACCAGCGAAGTAGGTAACACTGCAGCGACGGTGGCGCTGTATGCACCAAAAACTAGTAGTAAGAGAAAAAATGGGCGACTGAAACCACACGAGAAGACGATTTCACTCCCCTCTTCAAGACTTAGGAATTCATACTCTGTTCTACCATGGGAAGAGGCATGGAGTAGAACACCGTGAGACCTACCGGACAAATGGAGGTGAAGAAGTATTGCAGCCGGCCGACCACCGTACTTCAGCATCCAGCCACATCAAGTAAACGATTGTAGAACATTTATAAGCCAAACCCCCATCTTTATATACTGTTTAAATATAATTATAGTTCATTTCATACAGTCCACTTGTTCATTTCAAAGACCCAATCATCTGTACCGTGTCATATTAAAAATGAACACTATTTAGCCTGTTTTTTTTCTTTTTTTTTTTTGGTTTTTTTGATAGGTAATGAAATTATCTACAAAACTGTATAAAAATCGTTCATTTCGGACAACTGTTAACGAAGTTACAGCTATTCAATTTCCAATGTAAGATTACGGGTTCATATCCTGGTGTCAGAAAGGAGTAAATCAGAGAAAAAATAACTGAGTGAAAGTAAGAAAATCTGTTGCCTGCATCACACAAGCTTCACTATTTCCTCTACTTTCAACAGAAATTATTGTTTGACAAAATTAGGCTAAGGCAAAAAGTGTTTAATCAGCAGTATTAGAGGCTATTGAAATTTTTACACTGATCTACCTTAAGCCGGTTTACATTGCTTTAGTTTTTCGAATAAATCGTACTCAAATCTTTTCTTTGATAATTTTTCAGGAAAATAAATCTAATTCAATTTTTTTTGCTTCTTGAGGGACTTATGTAAAGATATAAAATATTTTCTGAAAGTCGTGTGAGTGTATACACCAGATTTTTAATATAAATGTTATAATTTTTTTTTTAATTCATTCAAAATGTTCATCAAATAATATCGATTTTTGTTTACTTACTCTTGGACTATAACAGCTAAAGAGTTCAAATTATCTGGAGTCGATTGCATCAGCATCGAAACTTCGGGTTCGATAAGTCTTTTATTATTATACTCTGTAAAATTATTTAAGAAAAATTAAAAAGTTAAATTTAAGAGTACAACAGCTCTTTGGGTTTTGTATGGACTGTTAAAAGCCATGTGTAAAAGCCAAGTGTACTGTTTAATTAGACTTTTTAATTTTTTCATACGATATTATATATATATATAATATCGCCACATATCAATGTGTACTTCAATACGTGTAATAGCGGTAAGGAAAGCGATACGAAAGAGGAAAAACAAATAAATACTTTATATATATGTATATAATTATGATAATAATTATAATATGATAATAATTATGAACTTTTTATAAATAATAAACTATTATGTAATAAATGTCAGCGGTTTGCTATTACAAATTATTCAAACATTTCAGTTGAGGGGTGAATATTTAACGAATTGGATTTTTTTATAAAAACTCAAAGGGAATCTTTTTCCTGGTAAAAGACAGATAAGGAAAAGCTGTATATCTTGATATTTCAAAGGTGTGAAAAACGAGCTTTTTCCAGTTGAAGAAAATGTTGCAGAGGTATCGCTATAAAATCTCCTCTTTACATCTTGCTAAGCTAAATCTCACGGTACACATGGCCCCTCTTCCTATATTCATCACGTCCTCTTACTTTCCTGTTTGCTTTTATATATATATATATATATATATATATATATATATATATATATATATATATATAATATATGGGTGTTGTAATTGCACGGCACTATTGTAGGTATATGTTCACTAACACAAAATAAACAAAAGACAAGTAATAGCCACATGCACTTAATTTTTTTCATTCTACTTTTTTTCCGAATATTTGGTCTTCGATAATCAAATTTAAATATCGATGAAGAAAAGCTACGGAGTGCAGACGGACACATACTTATTACTACATTATCAAATTTTACGGGTTTAACTTTTAACTCCTCAGACAAACACAGAACGTTACCTGGCACTAATATTCAACAGAAGGATGACCTGGGGCCCACACGTCAAAATGAAACGACAGACCTTAAACAAGCGACTGAAAATATTGTACTCACTCTTTTCTAAATCGAAATTGAAAGTTCGACAAAAACTAAATACATACACTTACTTACTCAAACCCATCTGGACATACGCCTCTCAGATTTACGGTTCGACAAAAAAGACACACTTACAAAAACTACAGACATTTCAATCCAAAATTTTACGTCTTATAACAGGAGCTTTCTGGTACGTCAACAACAAAACTTAACATAACGACTTACGACAACCAACTATAGACCAACGTATACGTACTCTCTACTTTCGTTTTTATCTCAAACTACACGGACACACAAACAGATTTATAACCAACATGGCTACGGCTGACATGCCCATCAGAAGGAGATTAAAAAGGAGCTGGATGAGAGATCTTCTCACCTAAATCAAAAAAAAAAAATAATGACCAGGAAGAGGTGCTGCTGGTTACTATCCTTCCTCATGCCTTTAATGCCTATCCTCATCATCACAACACATCTGCTGATTGTCAACACCATGACAGGTGCGGATAAATAATTAAAGGAAAAAAAACATGTATTCGTCTTGGTGAAATATAATTATTCATTATTAAAAATAATAAACCAATATATAAAATGAATATTTAATAGCCAAAAACTTGTTGAAAAGTTAATGAACAACGAAGGACCTCTTTGATCGAATGAAGGACACGTACATACAGAAAGGAGGCTGAGGAGACACGGATCCATCAATAGCTATAAGAGAAGAGGACCCACCATTATGGCAACTGCTACCATTAGCAGTGAGTGGTGGAGCGAAGTGGAGTGGGGCGGTCGAGTGATGTGGTATTCGCTCGGTAACTTTATTATATCATTATTCCACCTTCTGTCCCTATTATCTAGCTCTCTACATCCCATTTTATTTTATTATATTAATCATTATATGTGGATTAGGATTATGAATACAGCCAAAATAATTTTTGTAAATTTTTTACAGCCGCCTTATAAATTTTACTAAAAATCTTTTTTTTTTATTATTTCTTAATGATATTTACAACTGTATTATATAAATACATCTAGTAAATTTGAACATATGGATATAATGACGTGAAGACACTTGTTGAGAAACCACCCAATGGTAGCACTCTAATGACATGTCTACATTAAGAGATCACGTGGCCATCTTCTTTTCAGACGCCTCGGAGGGTTATCAGGAATTGAAGAGGAAGCAAGGTTAGAAACGAGAGGATTTGGATGATTCTGAAGATTATTATGGAAGAATAGGTTTCTGGATTGGGCCAGATCTGAAACAAAAGAAACATTAAGGTCATTATGGATTTATTTGTAATATAAAGTAGGGAGCATTGAGGATTTTACGAAAGATTTTGGATTGTAAAGAATGGATACGAGAGGAATTCGATGGTTTAGTGAAGCCCCATAGCTCAACTCCGTAAGTCCTTGGCCTTATTATAGTCATGTATATGAGTCTTTTGTAATTAATTGGAAGCTTAGAACGTGTGTCTAGTAAGTGCTGAAGTAATCGGAAATGTCGAGCGATTTCTTGTCGTTTCAGTCTTGTATGTGGATTCCAAGTGAGTTGTTTGTCCAGATGGAGTCCTAGGTAGCGGATTTGTTCAACAAGAATAAGTGAGGTGTTAAAGGATACTGTAGGACAGGAAGTCATAGGCTTACGTCGACCGATAAAAACTGTTTATTTTTTAGACTCAGATTTCCCGAAATTTCTTTCAAGTTTCGTTCTCAAAATGTCTACGTAAACACGTTTCTTGACTATGCCATTTGAATACTTCCACTATAAAGTGAAGATTCCCTACTCCAGAAGCCATTGTTCCTCCCCACATCAAAAAAGAGAACATAAGAAAACAATAAAAAACATAACAAAGGAACAACAAACATATTAATAGGATGTTTATGGATTAAATAAAATAATTGTTTTCAAGGTAATGTGAATTGAATTATTTACTTATTTAATGATTTCTATCAATTTCCAGGTGTATCATTTTGACTGCGAGCCACTGTATTTTACAAGGTTTTCATAAATCGCGGGAACTTAATAGCTGTTAAAAATTTGTATACATTATATTTATTTTAAAAATATTATCTATAAATTGACGGGAACTTTTTATGAATTCAGCATATATATATTTTTTTAATTCTTAATGATATTTACAACTGTATTATATAAATACATCTATTAAATTTGAACATATGGATATAATGACATGAAAACACTTGCTGAGTTACTACCCAATGGTAGAACTCTAATGATATGTTTACATTAGCAGATCACGGGGCCATCTTCTTTTCAGACGCCTCGGAGGGTTATCAGGAATTGAAGATGAAGCAAGGTTAGAAACGAGAGGGTTAGGATGGTTCTGAAGTTTATTGTGGAAGGATAGGTATCTGGATTCGCCCAGATCTGAAACTAAAGAAACATTAAGGTCATTATGGATGGTTTTATTTGTAAGAAAGTAGGGATCATTGAGGATTTTACGAAGGATTTTGAATTGTAAGGATTGGATACGAGGGGATAGCTCAACTGCGTAAGTCCAAATATGCCTTATTATAGTCATGTATATGAGTCTTTTGTAATTACTTAGAAGCTTAGAGCGTGTGTCTAGTAAGTCGATTATATTCAATATTAATATTCGAAAAGTTTAAATAAATTGCCATACGATGGCACGTTATCAAAATCTATAGTATTTTCAAAAATTACTTCTCTGATAACATAATAATGGACTTTGACATAGAAGAAATCCAAAAAGTTTGAATAAATTGATACGTGATAGCACGATCTCAAAATCGCTATTTTAGTAAATAAAAACGTCGCCAATAATGTTTATATGGCACTTAATGATACATCAGTCTAGCAGCTGTTATTCCGGTGCTTTACTCCCCTTCCCTCGGTCCTCACCAGATCACGGAAGGTTCGATGCCGACACCACATATTGGTTTCTCCGCACCTCCCTCCAGCGTTAGCCGTCCAATCCCAGTTCCACCAGATCAGCTTTAACCCAATCATCCCACCTTCACTTCGGTGTATCCTTCGGATATTTACTAGTGAGCACGGCACTGCTTATGTATTGTTCTATAAATTCTTTCATTATTAAGCTCAACCTCGCGCGGGCTCATTACCGCGTATGGGGAGCGTCCCACGGGTGGCGGATGTGGGGATGGTCGGTGGAAATTTCTTGGAAGTTCCTCCCGGCTAAGTCCGATGGACTCGCTGACCAACAATGAGAGGGGCCCTCCAGACTTGCTGGAGGGAGGGGACCTCCAGACTTACTGGAGGTAGGGGCCCACCAGACTTGCTGGAGGGTGTGACGTAGGATTGAACGCCCTACTCACATATCTTTAGTTCACCAAACACCACAAAAAGTCATGGATCTCCCTAAGGTAAAACGCTCATTATCCGGAGGTAAACTAGTCCCCCGTTCGGGTCTCCGGGTGGGGACTGCTTTAGGGGATTCATGGCGCAAGTTGAAATATAGGGATTTAAATATTGGTACGTGGAACGTAAGGAGTTTAAACACAGCAGGGGGGCTAAAATCGGTCACGAATGAGGTAAATGGGTACAATTTGGATGTCGTGGCTCTGCAAGAGGTTCGCTGGCCAGGGGAGGGCTCGATGAGGGAAGGGAAGTACACTATTTGGTACGGAGGAAGCGAGAATCATTGTTTAGGTACCGGGTTTCTAATTAGGCGTAGATTACTATCCGCTTTGAGGGACGTACAATTCTTTAGTGATAGAATTTCGGTAGCTACATTTCAGGGACGTTGGTTTAAAATCGCATTAATAAACATACATTGTCCGACCGAAGACAGTGACGATGAAGTCAAAAGTGAATTTTACGATAAACTCGAATGGGTTTATGATAAACTACCACGGAACTACATGAAAATAATTGTAGGTGACGCGAACGCAAAGGTAGGAAGGGAAGAAGTTTATATTCCGACGATTGGTAAAGAAAGTTTGCACGAATATAGTAATGATAATGGGATCCGTCTGATAAACTTTGCCATCTCGAAAAACCTGATAATTAAAAGTACGACGTTTAAACATAAGGATATTCATAAATATACTTGGACATCACCGGATTCGCAAACACGAAATCAAATCGATCATGTCTTGATACAACACAGCTGGCAAAGTAGTATAATTAATGTACGGTCTTATCGCGGAGCAGAATGTGGGTCGGATCATGAATTAGGAATCGCGAAACTTCGACAAAAACTTAAAATAAAAAAGAGAAAAGAAAACCGTTTCGATTTTGAGAATTTTAATTTGGAAAAATTAAAAAATCCATCAATTAGAAACCAATTCGAGCTAGATGTTAAGAATAGGTTTGAAGCTTTAGAGCTTCCTGACGAGGACCACGAGGATATTGACATGTTATGGATAGAGATCAGGGATAATATTAAAGCGGTCGGTAACTCGTGTCTAGGAAAAAAGGAAAATAAGAATAACAAACCGTGGTTTGATGAAGATTGCTTAAACATGTGTGAAAAAAGAAAAGCCGCTAAATTAAAAGCTCTAAATAATCCTAGCGAATACAATCTGGAATACTTCCGAATCTCATAGAACGAAACGACAAAATTGCTCAAAAATAAAAAAAGGGAGTATCTTAAAAATAAAATAATTGAAATAGAAACTAATAGAATCGAAAATAACGTAAGAGACATTTACAAAGGTATAAACAGATCACGTAAATATGTAGGGCCCGTAACGTCTGGAATTAGGGATGATAATAACAATATTCTGACCGATCCGGTTGACATATTGAATAAGTTTAAGGACCACTTTGACAATATTTTAAATACGGGAAATTATGATCTGTGTCCTCCTTCTGAGTACCAGAGTGCTGAACCGTTGATAGAAGGACCGATAAAGAGGAAGTTAAAGTAGCTATCGGAAAATTAAAATCATATAAAGCAGCGGGAATCGATAATATTCCTACTGAACTAATTAAGGCATGCGGAGAAGCTGGAGTTTCTAAAATACATCGGTTGGTTAAAAAGATCTGGGTGAACGAGAAATTACCTGAAGAATGGAAAGAATCTATTCTTATTCCGATTCACAAAAAGGGTCCGAGGACGGATTGTAATAACTATCGAGGAATTTCACTCCTTCCGGTATGTTATAAAATATTCACTTTAATCTTAACCAGTCGAATCACGGAATACGCCGAGGAAATTATCGGAGACTACCAATGCGGATTTAGACGGAATCGTTCGACTACTGATCAAATATTTTCTTTACGGCAAATATTAGAGAAAAAATTGGAGTATAACGGTATTGTTCACCAGCTGTATATAGATTTTAAAAAGGCTTACGATTCTATTGACCGCCAGAAACTGTATAATATTCTAATCGAGCAGGGGATTCCAAAAAAACTAGTAAATCTAGTCAGGATGTGCTTGACGGAGACACTCAATAAAGTTAGAATCGGTAATAATTTGTCCGAAAAATTTGAGGTTCGTTCGGGCTTAAAACAGGGGGATTCTCTTTCGCCTGTCCTGTTCAATTTGGCATTAGAACATGCCATTAGGGAGGTAATGCGAACCGAGAAAGGGTTGGATCTGGGCGGGACAACATCCGTGCTGGGCTATGCTGATGATCTGGTACTGTTAAGCGAAGACGTTAAAACTATAAAACTAAATACGACAAAGTTAATGAAAGCCGGGAAAGAACTAGGACTCGAAATAAACGTGGATAAAACAAAATATATGGTTAGCTGCAAAAATGGCGATACCACTGGTGATATCGATATAGATGGTAATATGTTTGAACAGGTAGATAAATTTAGGTATCTAGGTTCTACGATAACTAGAAAAAACGAAATTGAAGAAGAGATTAAGGTTAGACTGAAGGCGGGGAATGCTTGTTATTTTTCTGTGACAAAACTACTTAGTTCGCGCCTCTTGTCCCGAAACTTAAAAATTAGAATCTATAAAACAATTATCTTACCTACAGTTCTTTATGGATGCGAAACTTGGCCGCTTACATTAAGGGATGAGCAGCGTCTTAAGGTTTTTGAAAATAAAGTATTCTACGCAATCGGACCGAAAAAGGATGAGTTAACCGGAGAGTTCAGACGGTTACACAACGCCGAATTGCGTGAGATGTATCCGGGTAATATAATTGAGGTAATTTCATCGCGGCGAATCAAATGGGCTTGTAAAGTTGTTGGGCTTAGTAACGAGAGAATTCCTAAAAGGTTAATATTTGCTGTGGCGAATGGTAAGCGTCCGAGGGGTAGACCGAAGCGAAGATGGGAAGATTGCATTAAAGCCGATCTGAAGGGACTGGGTTTGGACGGCGAACGGTGGAGGGAGGTGTGTAACAAGCGATTGGTGGTGTCGGCATCGAACCTTCGGGTTCGCTAAGCCTTATTATTATTATTATTATTATTATTATTAAGCTCAACAATTTTACACGCTTATTATAATGCAGTTCACGCGATTTGTCCAATCGTCTAAATTCTCCTGTAGACTCGTCCTTCTTTGGTCTGAATATTCCAAGCAATACATTATTTTCAAAAACCTTATGGCGTAGCTCATCCCTTAATGTAAACGACCACGTTTCGCATCCAAAAAGAACTGTAAGCAAGATAGTGATTTTGTAAACTTGTTAACTTATAAGCGAGAAAAATACTACACTACACAGATAGCTTTAAATAACAAAAAAATAAATTAATACAAGTAAAATCATACTTATGAATTTTATTCGATTTTACTTGTGTTCATGTGCGTCATTTATGCGATCAAACAAGTCCTTCATTGTTCATTAACAAGTTTTCGGCTATTAGCTATGTGTTTTATGCACTGTTTTTTTATTTTCAATATTTTTTTTTTGTTTATAAAATATGTATTTACGCCTGTCAAATTATTGTTGACAATCATCAAATGTAATGGCGATATATGATATAATGACATGACAGGCATGGGGAAGGAAAGTACTCAGCAGTACCTCTTCCCTAACTTGTTCCAATTACTTAGGTTGTCTAAGGAAGGAGATCCCTCATCCAACGCCTTTTTAGTCTCCTCATGTTCTGAGGTGTGTCAGCTGTAGCCATGTCTCTTATTAGTCTGTTTAAAATAGTGTAAAATCGTTGATAAAGGGTCGTTATATGTTGGCCAACTGTAGGATAGTGGAGGTCAGTATGTAGAGTTTTGTTAGTCACGTACCAAGGTGCTTTTGTAATGAGTCGCAATATGTTTGATTGGAGCGTTTGATGTTTTTGTAGGTGGGTCTTTTTAGCGATTTCAATAATGAATCATCCTACTTAACCAAAAGAAACTAAAGATTAATCCCTTTAATTTGAAAATCTAATAGAAATTATGTGTCCATCTGCCGTCCGTGGCTTTTCTTCGAAAGCACTGAGCCTATTGTTTTTAAATTTGGAAGGATGGTCTCCTAAAATATGGTCTTCAAATATCTTCCAACAATCAGCAATTATCAGAAAATTAATTTTTTAATTTGATTAGTTTTGTGAAATTGTGATGCTCGCCGTACCAGATTCTTTTCTTTTCCACTAGACTCCTATTCGGTATAGAGTCTCTAAAGTGAAGTAGCCATGGGACTCGGGTTCCACCCCGACATTTGTGATTCAATGAACCCGAGCGGTTAGGGCTGGTCCTATTGAATTACCTTATACAGAACAAATCTCACCTTAAAGCTCCAGCCATATCTGAATTACAGACGGGCTTCTATTTATCGGAAACCTCAATATATAGAACATTCCAAAGGGAACTTGATTTTAAAAAATGAAAAACATATTCTATATATCATATAACATTTCTATAAATCATACCTAATGTAAAATTAAAAAAATCAAAAAGTGTGTGCCTTAGACCATACAATAGAAGCGAAAACACTAACAATGCGAGATTAATAATATCAAATATAAATAACAGCCAATTACAGAGAGGAGTTAATATTGAACAATTCCTTGCTTACAGCATGCAAATTCGATTTATAGTTTCTGAATATTTTAATCCATATGTAAAAACATTTCAATTAGTCGACTATACCCGACTTTACCCGAGCGTTAATACTTCGGAAATCTGACGGATCAATCTAATTCACTCTCCACAAAAAAGTGCAAATTTCGCTTGAAGAAGTTTTTACTTAAAAAAAAAAGTCTTCTATATCACACAATCATTTACCGTCCATTCTACTTCCATTAATTTTCTTTTTATTAGATTCTATATTACTTGTATTAGTTCCCATTATACATTTAGCTTCCATTAAATAATATTAATTTTAGAAATCATTAGTCAGGATTCCTTTATGTTCCAATATTTTAATCACTTTAGACCTTAGTTCTTAGTAGCAATTCAAAAATTTTAATTTATCACCAATAATTTTATAGATAATATTAATTGAAATGAAACAAATTAGATGAATATTGTTGAGTTAACAAGTGGCAATATATATAGGCCTAATGTAAATAAATGTAATATATTTTGAGATGAAAGAAATCATTGTCTTTCATTGGTTTATTACAATTTTTTGTTCAAAATAATAAACCAAAACATTTGTACAAATTACAATCGGCAGTTTTTGCTAAAACAAAAATTGTCTAATTTCGATAATTAAAACGTTTTTTTTTTCCAAATGATAAAAGAATTTAAAACAAAAATAGTTAGTAAACATATATATATTTTTTAAAGAGTTGAATATAATAATTAATTACTCCGAAAAAAGATCTTCGATAATCTTGAAAAAGGATGATGTGTTTTAAAAATATTATCTAATAATATTATTTATTTTCGTGATTAAAACAACTCAGAATGTATGGTATATATGACATCAGTTCCAATTTGCTTTAAATCATTCGTTTTCCCTATTCCATCAATATATAATACCAACTTCTGCTGGTGAATGGAGTCATAAGCCTTTTTTACTTTCACTTACCTATAGATGAAATATGTAGTGTAGTAAACACACCTATGATAGACATAGCTCAGGAATTTTTAGTGGTTTTTGCATTATGCCGCCGTAATTATTATAATTATAAACTTCCCCGTTGAACATTTAGAATCTCTAGGGTCTCCTTTTTCTATTTAACAATTTAAAATTGAAAAGGATATTTATTTATGCAAATATAATCTCCATTTTAAAAAACAACACCATTTTGCACTAATGGACACTCTGAAATTCAATTGTTCTAGTAATGGACATTGGTCGGTACCGATAATGAACATACCTCAGAAAAAATCTTCCTTTAATTATAAAGATAAGATAAATATACAACTTATTCTTTGAAAAAGTGTTAGTAGGAAGGTATGAAACATACTGATCTCAAGAGCACTATAGAAACAACAATGATAGATATTTTGAAATTTTTTTGGGGAACTTTATTCATACAGTTGTCAATAGAGGGCATTGTTCTTTAATCTAAAAAAAACTGGAACCTTTAAATCAACATGGAAGCTTATTATTTGCATTTAAAGTCTAACTTGTCCATAACTGGTCCGTTCACCCTATTTATGTGAATTCTCCCTTCCTGAGTTCAGCAAAATATTGCCCTACAGTGCGGCGTAATGTATATACAGTTGCGCATAGCACTAAGTTGTTGCTGGTTTTGAATGCTGTCTTTTCCTTTCTTCTTCTAATATTGAAGAATAAAAGTTTCAAGTATTTGAAACTAAGGTGTGTGCTTCAAACCACATAATATAAGTGAAAACATCAATAAGGCAGGATTAATAATATCAAATATAAATTATAGATAGATAGATAGAAAATAACTTTATTCTGGGACACAGTCCCTTGAGAATAACATAATTAAAAATTTACATCTGGCCAAAATAAAATCAATGGAAAAAAAGAAAAAAATGTAAAGAAAATATAAGATAAAAATTCTATATACAAAACAATTAACACTATGCCAAGATACTTAAAGCTATTTGCACTGATAGACCAGTATACACTTTTAAGAAAACGATAAAAAATAAAAAAAATAAAAATATATTAAATTCTTTATTAAAATAAGCTTTGTGTTTCTGTTGAGAAAACAGAAAGCTGAATCTGGCAATATTAAGTGGCTAATTAATATATGAATACAATATAATTTAGCATTGATATTTGACATTGTATGGCATGAAATAAATTTATGTTGTCGAATGGTTAGCAACAATATCTGACTGTTTTTGGAATAGGAATTGGAATAGGAGGCTTTTGAATGTGGATATGGATGGGGAATGTCGAATTTTGATAGAGAGGGAATTCCAGAAATTGACATAGCGAGCAATTAAGGAGTTTTGCAATGAAACAGATCTGTAAGAAGGCATGAAAAGGTCGAGATTATAAATAATAGCTTGTTACAAAGATGACGTAATGCTCAACATTACTGAAAAACTTTTAGTAAGAGCACTATAGATACAAGGATAGATATTTTTTAATTTTCTTTTGGGAACTTTGTTTATACAGTTGTTAATAGAGGGCATTATTTATCAATCTAGAAAGAACTGAAACCTTTTTATCAACAAGGAAGCTTATTATTTACATTGAAAGTCCAACCTGTCCATTACTGGGCCCTCTGTCCCTAAGGGTGAATGGACCAGTTATGGTCCATTCACCTTTAGGGAAAGTATTGCGATCATGAAGGTTTTCGAATCTGAGTTTCCCACGAAAAAAGCTCGTTTTGAAGTCTCCTGAGGGGCTGCATTAGCAAGTCTTACAAATTGGTCTGTATGGGAGAATTTTTTTTTTTGTGTGTGTGTGTTTGTGGAATAGTTATGATTTGTGCTCCGTTCCTTTGGGCCGTCTATCTAACTCCAAAATAGTTTTTTAACATTGTATAATGAATTTATAAGATTTATGCTTTCAATTTCAAACAAATCTTTAACTATATATATTATTATGGATTGTAGCTTGATGGGGACTTGAGATTAATACGAGATGACTGAAAACTGTTGACGATGATTTAATAGAGAACCGGAGAGTATTAATTAGCCAAGTGAGAGGATACTGGGCCCTCGAGTTGGGCCTTCATAAATCCACAATAATTCTGTTTATACTCTGAGCAGTCCCTAGATAGTCCTCGGTCGGAAGCCATTTCTCCAGAATTAGGGCTTTCAGGCTGGCAATTTAGCATTTAGCGACAGTTGTCTAGTAATGTTTATAAATTATTTTCATTTCTTATTAAGAACTATCGTAATTACGCTTATTCAAAATTGTAACTTAACGCTGGATTATAGAGGCGAAAAGGAGAAAAAAGTGTCGCATAGCGATTATGGGTTTTATTGAAAATATGGATGAAAATATCTCATAAACTAAAAATCTGACCTGCATACCGTAAGCAAGAGGAATGTTCAGCATTTCATCTTCTTTGCAATGAGATATTATTTACAATTGTATCATAACGCATCGTCGTGTTAGAGAGTCAGAAAGAAAAAACGATAGAGCCAAAAAAATCAATTAATAACGGCTGTTTTGAGCATTTGGACTACAGATCCTCACTTAACTTTCGAAACCAGCTACTAATCTATAACACTATACCGAGACCAATTTGGACATACGGAGCAGAACTTTGGGGCTCGGCAAAACAAAAACACATAAGCAAAATACAAACAACACAATCAAAAATTCTACGAAACATTGTCAACACAACTTGGTACATTTCAAATAACACAATGCATAACGGCTTGAACATCCCAACAGTAAAATCTTACATCCACAACAAATACACTTCATTTCACTCTTCAATTCTAAATCACTTCATCCATTAGTCCTTCCTGCTCTCTTTTACCTGATCGACGCAGATTAAAAAGAAAATGGCCGAGGGACCAGCTACAATAAATTTAAAAATGGAGCTAATCAAGAAAGCTCACAACCAATCCTTAATATATCAAATTTCCTAGGTGTCTTGGAGCGCAGGTGCAAATGGTACAATATGTCAAAATAAATAAAAATATGATAATGGGGATCTTGTTATTTAGTATACTTACTATTTATAATTTCAATAAGTTTATAATTTTTTTTCTAACTATTATGTAACGCCCTGGAGTTTTTCTTGACATTAGTCAAGCCTTTGATAAAGTTTGGCATGAAGGATTGCTCTCCAAACTTAAAATTTTACTTCCTCCGACCTACTATCTAATATTACTTTCATATCTAACGGATAGACATTTTGTAGTAAAAGTAGGGACAGAACGTTCTGGCATCAAACCTATTAAAGCAGGAGTGCCTCAGGGTAGTTTCCTTGGACCAATATTTTTTAATATATACATGTCTGACCTACCGGAACACAACGACACAATACTGGCTACTTTTGCAGACGATACCGCATCTATCAGCCTTCAAAATCATCTGAACGATATTACATATTGGGAAACAAGGTGCAAAATTAAGATGAATGAAAAAAAAAGTGTGCATGTAGTATTCACTCTTAACCATAATCCTGAAATATATTTTAATAACATTAAAATCCAAAAATCAGATGTAGTTAGGTATTTAGGTTTTTACCTGGACAAATGACTTACTTGGAGGACTCACATCAGACAAAAACGAATAGAATTAAACTGACGATACGGTCTTTTATCCAGATTACTTGACAGACGTTCAAAATTATCTTTAACTAATAAACTAACCCTTTATAAAGTTTTACTTAAACCTATTTGGATTTACGGCATAGAACTGTGGGGCTCTGCTAAAACTTCCAACATTAAAAAAGTTCAGTCCTTTCAGTCAAAAGTGATGCAAAAGATAGTTAACGCACCTTTTTATGTCGCAAATGACACACTACATAAAGACTTAAACGTACCTAAAATTTTAGATACTGCAAAAGAGAACTACAATAACTTTCACAAAAAACTGACGTACAACATGAATCTCCTGACAGAAATCCTTCATCTTACAAGAAACCCGTACAGCCCACTACGACGATTACGTAGGCGTTGGCCAAGAGACCTGCTGATCTGATTTATATCCCGGACGTGATGGGAAGCTGTGAAGCTGCCAAAACATTTGCTCATTGCAAAGAAATTTGCAGATTGCAAATTTAATCTAAAGTTCTAAATTTTTTGTTTAATTAATAAATAAAATAAATGTAACAATTTTCTATGTCTTTTTGTATCTGTTCGTTCTAGCCCCGAAGAAGATCTGCAAAGTCGGATCGAATAGTTTTCAACAATTTTAATCTTTTTATGACCACCACTCCGGACCATCTCCTTTCTCTAAAAACAAATTTATATTTCATATTATTAATCTCGCCTTGATGTTTGGTCTATTGTGTGGTCTAGAGCATACGCCGTTATTTTTTTGTTTTTTTGCTGTAAATATTTTTATATATATTAGAGAGTACATGGTTGTACCGTAGCAGGCTGGGAAATGTGCTGTTGCCTAAAGCTCTCCGATAAAGTTTTATAGCGAGGCGAGAGGAGACGCCTGGGGAATGATTTGACACCTTTATAAATGGCTGAGGGTCGGAATTTAATATCGTGTATTCAGATTAATGATATAGTTAAGGCTCGTATGATACGTGCTACCGTCTGGATTCTCCCAGTTAATAAATTCCCTATATAGCATGAGCAACACCTTGTCAATTTTTCAGTCCTTCGAAAGGATTTAAAAAGTTGTTTACTTTAGGATCCTATTTTAGTTTAAAATATTTTATATCCACTTAGGTTTTTAGACCAAATATTTTATAGTTCATTTAATGGATTCTCTGTATATAAGCAACAGCTTGCGAATATTTAGATCATTGGAGACAATTTAAAAACTTATTTACTTTCGGATCCTATATGTAATTATTTTTATTAAATTAAAGAAACTGTATTAAGTAATAAATACAACAAGTAACATGGCATGTACAACATGAAGAGAATCTACCCATTGGTAGCACTCCAATTATATTTCTATATTAGAAGGTCCCGAGATCATCTTCTTTTCAGACGCCTCGGAGGGTTATCAGGAATAGAAGATGTAGCAAGGCTGGAAACAAGAGGGTTCGGATAGTCCAGAATTTTATTATGAAAGGACAGGTATCTGGATTGAGCTAAATCGGAAACATATGGTATATTAAGGTCATTATGGATGATTTTATTTGTGAAAAAGTAGGAAGCATTAAGGATTTTGGATTGTTGGGATGGAATACGGGAGGACTTTGATGTTTTAGTGGAGACCCAAAGCTCGATCATTAACTTTAAATCTACTTTTTAGGATTTCAGACCAAATAATTTTTGTTATATTGTAATAATAGGATGTACAAATAAAAATCTGGTGTGTCCACTCACACGACTTTCCTACCTTTTTCAAACAGATTTTATATCTTTACATATGTTCATGGAGAAACAAAAAAGAGTTGAACTAGATAAATTTTCCTGAAAATTGATCAAATATAAGATTTGAGCACGATTTATTTGATAAACTAAAGCAATGTAAACCGGCTTAAGATATATCAGTCTAAAAATGTCAATACTTCCTAATATTGCTGATCAAAAACTTTTTGACATAGCCTAATTTTGTCAAACAATAATTTTTGTTAAAAGTAGAGAAAATAGTGAAACTTGTGTGATGCGGGCAACAGATTTTCTTACTTTCACTTAGTTATCTTTTTTCTCTCATTCATCCCTTTCTGACACCAGGATATGAACCCATAATCTTACATTGGAAATTGAATAGCTGTGACACCGTTAATATTTGGCAAGGACAATTATTAGAACGTTATAGGAAAGTCTCATCAAAATCGGTAAAGCCGTTTTCGTCCTACAGTCTATAAGGAAACACCTTTTTAATTTATTGCGCAGCAGCTATTGCGTATGGATCGCCCAATTTGTGTCACAGGCATTACAAGTCAAAACCATACAAAATAATAAAAGAAGCAACAAAATCGGTTCACTAGTTCCTGAGAAAATCTCGGTACAGACAGAGAGACAGATCAATAACTAAAAATGTGTTTTTCGAAATCAGGGGGCTCTTAAACCTATAGATCTGTCGAAAATCGAATATCGGAAATTTGAGACGATCGCAATACTTTCCTTATCTAGTATAGGTAGAAAAGTAAAAATGGCCGTTTTATCTAACTCAAGATTTCAAAGGACTGTAAATATTTTAATCCTATTTAATAATTAATAACGCCTTTAGGACATTCTCTAAGCTTGTTTAATACAATTCGACTTCCTCTAAAAAAGCCTTTGTTTAGTTGTTTGTTTCAAAGAAGAAATAGTGTCCTACGAAATTCTCATAGTTTTAAGGCATTACTAGAAAAAAAGTTTTACAGCCGCTGAGGAAACTCGTGAAATTATTAAATATGAAGGGGAGGTGTCCTTGACCAGCTCACTGCGCGGCGTTAGTCTAAAAAATGTAGAAGTGGAGATACGACTTTGGAAATGAAAACAGGCTCCAGGCGACCATTAATGGATATTGATGAGGTTCTGAAGGAAGCTGGTTAGTCAAATCCACAAGTACTCGCGAATTCGCCAGGGAGAGTGGTGTGTCGAAAGATATTGTTAGGCGCCATCTATTCTCCATGGGGAAGGTGAAAAAGAGCAGTAGACTTGTCCTTCACGAACTTGATTTTCATCATTCAGCTAAGAGGTTAGAAATTTATTGATAAACTCCTGCCTCATCCACCATATAGTCCAGACCTCTTACTATCATATTATTACGTATTTAGATCCATGCCCAATTTTCTTCAAGAGCCAAAATTTAATAATTTAGAGGAATTTGAAATTGTAGTCCAAGAGTTCTTTGACTAGCCAAGTTAGGGAAGAGGTACTACTGAGTACTTTCCTCCCCATGCCTGTCATGTCATTATTTCTTGTATTTCTTGCATTATTTATTTGCTGATTGTCAACAATAAGTTGACTATACATGTTTTATAAAGGCAAATACATGTTTTGTAGACAAAATTTAAAAAAATAAAATCAATAAATAAAATTTATTTTTATGTACACTTGTCATATTGTAATAGATCATTCTGTATTTGATTGCGGCGGCTTTGAAAATTAAACAGACTGGTGCTTTCGAGGTCCCCTGAGAATGAATTCGAACCCCTTCCTTTCCATGTTTTATCGAGTTTGTTTTTTGTTCCGCCGTCGGCCGCTGTATGTGTTTTCACAACGTCCTGCTAATTAAAAACATCCTTCTTCAAAAAACTGCGGTTCCGCTTCTCTTTCTGTTAATTGGGGAAAAGAGTGCGAGGGGGGGGGAGAAGGAAAATATTTACTTTTGCATTTATATTACATTAAAGCGTATTTTAGGTCCATCGATCAAGTTAGACTCCCATATGCCTGATTTTCATAACACCTGTATTATATCAGCTGACTTAAAATATTGGACGTCTCTTTTATTTTATTTGGATTTGTCTTAGCGTAATGCAACATGTAACAACTGCTTATTAGAATAATGATGGTTATATTCCCAAAATCAATATGTCAAATAATATTTTATCTACATACAGAAAATATTGAAGACTGATGATGGCTGTCTTTTTAATATATATAAATATATCATTGAAATTCTACACTTTTAGTTTATTATTTTCAATAATAAATCATTGTAATCATCGAAAAATTTTACACCCCAGCCTGCCAAAAAAAAATTGAGGTTTTACGTTTCACGATACGTAGAATTAAAAATCGGATAAAAAGAATTATGTCCGTCCGCCGTCCGTGGCTTTTCTCCAAGACTACTGGATCGATTTTTTTTTTTCAAATTTGAAATCAAAATCAAAGGTCACCCGTGGATGATCCTCCTACCTCGACATTACTATCCGCTCATAGCCCAAATCTCTTCCAAGAAAATTTCTTGGCCACCACCTTAAAAGGCGTCGGGGTGGAATGTAAGGGTTTGTGATGGAACTTGGTAAATAGCTTCATCTTATCGTAAGCTACAAATATTTTATTTACGAAAATTCTCGGAATTGAAGCGTTTTCTATCTAGAGATCTGCAAACTTTGTCAATTTTATGAGCTACTAAAAACTCGTAAATACCATTTGCTTTCCACTTGGATCGTAAGGTAATTTTATTACAAAATCGATAAAAAGATGGCCTACAAAAATATTGCCCCGTTTGGCCTGCATAACCTCGTTGTTATGACAATTTTGGGATGGAGGACACGCCAAACGGCTCAACATTTTTGAAGGTCACTTTGTTTTTAGGTTTTGGACACAAATTATTTTACGATTGCAGTTGAAAGCAAATGGGGATTTACGAGTTTTAAGTAGAAATAGAAATAATAAATAAACTTTATTCTGGGATGATGTCTTCTTAGAATAACAATAATGAACGGTTACAAAAGAAAAATACATATCGGGCCAAAAACTAACTTAATAAAGGTTCAAACAATTTATACAACAGCTTAAATCATAGTATGTAAACAACTAAAAATAAAATAAAATCTTCTCAACTATACTTATAATTTTACTGGAAAAACTAACAAAAAGAAGAAAAAAAAAATTAAATGTATAGAAAGAAAAAGAAAAAAACCTTTAGAAAAGTAAAAATATCAAAAGTACGTAAATAAAAAGTATTGACTTGTTATGTAAAAACCCAAACAGCTAAAACATACAAAATATATACATAGATTAATGACAGAAGATGCGCAACGGGAACCCAATATTGAATTATCTCAGCATAGGAGATATAAAATAAGAATAAATAGATAAATACAGTTAGGAAGGGGCATTAAATTAATTTTATGAGAAAACAGTTGCAACAAAAAAAAACTAACTTAAAGAAGATAAATTATTTATTTATGTTATACAATACATAATGGTATTGTAAATTATAAACGAACACGGAGATGAAGATAGGAAAAGATATATATGTATATAAATTAAGGAATATAAAAAATTAAATACATCTAAAATATACACAATCTTGTAGATGAACAAAAATAGACAAAAACAACAAACAATCGCTTATTTTGTATGCATCACATCACAGTGCTCTACGAAAACTGATAATGCTTCTATTACTGAGTCTTTCCGATTCGTAAATAATAAACAAAAAATAAAATAAAATAATGGTGTATGAAAAGAAAAATAAATCTATTTGTTACATAATACATAATTAACCATCGTCTGATTGGATTGTGAAGAGGAATTGGAATAAGAGGTTTTTGAATGTTTATAATCATAGTGTTTGGCGTATTTTAAGTGGGATGTAATTCCAAAAGGTGGTGGAGCGGACAATAAAGGAATGTTGAAATGAAGCAGATCTATGGAAAGGACCTCTTTAAATAGAAAAAGTTTGCTCCCCTCCAGATTGAAAACGCCCGAATTCCAAGAGTTTTTGTAAATTAAATGGTTCTAGATTACAATGAGATGAAGCTATTTACGAAATTTCCATGTTAATAATTAGATAAAAAGGAGTCTGTACCACGGATTATACCATCGATAATTTACAAATAGTAGGTTTATCAATCCTACACTGATCTTAATCTGATTGAGCAGGCTGACGACAAATTAGCGAAGGATTTTTCTTTTGGGCAGTCAACCATTCAAGTACTAACCACATTCAGTTTTGTCTTGTTTTCATTACCTGTCGATACATTCCCCTCAAATTAAGTTAAGTGTCGAAAATTTGTTTAGAAATAGAAAATAACTTTATTCTGGGACGAAGTCCCTTTAGAATAACAAAATAGAACATAAGTAAAAGACTACATCTGGCCAAAATAAAACAATGATAAAAAAGAGAAAGTAAAGAAAATATTAGTTAAACAAGCTAAATACAAAAAAAAAAAAACTGTATACAAAACACCTAAAACTAAGAATTTGTTTGGGTACAGTTGCTTGGTTGGTTGTGTAGTAAAGGCATAGAACCTGTTGACCATCAACGCCGTTAATTAAAATTATATATTTTGGTTATAAATATTAAGAATTGTATAACATTAAAAAAAAAAGTCAAATAGAGGTTTTTTTTGTTTTTTTATTAACGAAATTTACAACTGTAATTAATAATAAATATAACAAGTAAATATGAACAAGTAATATGACATGTACAACATGAGGAGAAACTACCCATTGGTAGCACTCCAATTATATTTCTGTATTAGAAGGTCCCGAGGCCATCTTCTTTTTAGACGCCTCGGAGAGTTATCAGGAATAGAAGAGAAAGCAAGGTTGGAAACGAGCGGGTTCGGATGGTTCAGAAGTTTATTATGAAAGGACAGGTATCTGGATTGAGCTAAATCGGAAACATATAGTACATTAAGGTCATTATGGATGATTTTATTTGTGACAAAGTAGGGAGCATTAAGGATTTTACGAAGGATTTTGGATCGTAGGGATTGGATACGAGAGGAATTTGATGGTTTAGTAGAGCCCCAAAGCTCCATCCCGTAAGTCCAAATATGCCTTATTATAGTAATATATATGAGTCTTTTGTAAATAGTTGGCAGTTTAGAGCGGTTGTCTAGTAAGTGCTGGAGTAGTCGGAAACGTCGGGCGGTTTCTAGTCGTTTCAGTCTGGTATGGGGTTTCCAAGTGAGTCGTTTGTCAAGGTGGAGTCCTATGTATCGGATTTGGTCAACCGGGATAAGTGGATTATTGTTAAAGGATACTGTAGGACAGGAAGTCATAGGTTTACGACGAAGAGTAAAGGTAATTTGATGGGATTTATTGGAGTTTATTTTAATCCTCCAGTTTTGACACCATTTTTCAAGGCTTGTGATGTGTGATTGAAGAGTTTGGGATGCAATAGATGGATCGTTATTGACTGATAGGATACATGTGTCATCGGCATAGGTGGTGATGACAGTGTTGGAATGGGTTGTGATGTCAGCTGTATTAACTGTCAAATAGACGTTAAGATTAGAATTTGTTATTTGTTATTTAATTTTAGTTATTTAAAGTTCGCACGTTAGGTAAAAAAGAAAAATGGTTACAAGAAAAAAAAAGAGGTGGTGAGTGCTGCGTGAGAGGTTCAGGTATTTTTTAAGATTCTTTCTTCGGAGAGAGAATATGATTTCGGCTAGGATTTTTTTATCATTTCCCAAAGTAGCCGGTGTATTTCCTGGTATTCCTCTTATGTTTAATTGTCTAATGTAAATGGCACAACTCTCGAAGAGGTTGGGTACAGATTCTGTGTTCAAAAGTACCTTTTGTGTTTCTTATCTATTTCTGGCTTTCCCCCAGCCATTATTATAAATTAAAATCGGAAACAAATTATACGCTCAAAAATGTATAATGGATTCAACAATTTTATTATTTTTAAAATTCTAGAGCTCTGCTGCACACCACGTGCATTTTATTTTATTTTTTATCTTCCCCTTTACCGTAAAGATCATTAGGGATAACGTGAGAGCAAATGGATGTACGAGTATAATCCATTTTCATATTTAGGTCATTCCTCGTCTATTTAGTTCTAGGCTTTCCCTCATCCCAGTCTTCAAAGTTTAACTCCTCCCCTCCCCTCCAAAAAAAAAAAGAATTTTTAAATGTACTTTTATTTTGCCCTACAACTTCAATAGGAAAGGTCCTTATAAAAGGGAGGTTAAAAAACACCAAGGCCATTACTGCTCTTGATGAAACTTTGCTTATAAAATATTTATTTTTATTTCTCGGAGCCGGAGGTTTCATTTCACTGTGATATCCATCCAACTTCTTTTCAGTAAAACTTGAACAATATAAACAAAGTTGCGAGGATGGTAAAAGATCGATTTCTAAAGCGCCGTAGGGAGTTTTTAATTAGAAGCCTTAAACTACCAAGGGAAAATGTTTGTAATAAATTGTTGGCAAGTAACTTAAACATTTTTAAATGCTAATGGGTGAAGATTTTAAACTTTATGTTTTAGATCTCTTTTTCATTCAATTTTTTAAATAAATTAATGCTTTTAAATTTGATTCTCGTGACCTTTTGTTGTATTTAGGTATATGCTGAAGTTCTATCCATGGCCAGATTCTCCTAAATTAAATTAAATTACTGAAAAAAAAGAGAAAAATTCCAATATTAGAACAATTTTCACAAATACCCAGCTTTATAGAGTTTATACAACGGCTCTTTATGTTAACAATAAAGAGCAAAGGAGTGGGGAAAAAAAGTTGTGAAATATGAACAATAAGGAAGCGTTATTCCGAAGACAAAAGTTGTCAACTCCACGAATTTCTGGTTGTTAATTGAAGTTAATTGAATTTTTTTGTTTATTATTATTTATTGAAAAATATTACACTCTATCTCAAAGGACATTTACAATAGTCTTCAGAGATCACATTCACACTTAATGTACAATAAATAAAATAAATTATGCAGAAAAATAATATATATACAATAAATAAGAATAAAATATCCTAAAAATAAATAAATAAAAAGAACACATACATACCTATATTAATTGAAATTAAATTTAATTGTTGAAAATAATGCTAATTTAAACATATATTTCTACAATGTATGCCTGATTAAATCAGTTTACTTTTTAAGGAGATCAAATGAATGAAAAACTTTAAAGACTTTAATCAGTGTAAACATTTGAGTTCTGGCAAGGGCCAGATTCTCCACTCAAGACATGAGTGCATGTGGCTGCAGCGCTCTCGCTCAATCTCCATTGGATTTAACGATAGTTAGACAGTTTGAGAGAGTAAAGAAGGGATCTCCTGGAGCCCTGCTTTCTCCTCTATAGTGGGAGGGAGAAGCCTGGCTTGGAGTTGCCCCACCTGATTGTAAATGGTGTATATCGCTATGACTGTGTTGTTTTTTTTGTTTTTTTTGTTTATTTACTTATCTTTAAATTGTTTTATTTTTATTTATTATCTATACTTTTTGATTATCGTTTAGCTGTTATTTTATTCTTTTTTTTTTTTATATTTCATATATATATATGGCGTGTGAATGTTGTCTTACCTCACAATAATCATTTCCCATGTGATATAATGTTATATAACGCTATAACTTTTTTAGGTTTATTATTTTCAATAATGAACCATTGTGATCGAACGAAAAATTCAAAAACTTAACCCCCTCTCAAAATTTGAAGTTTTACGTTTCAGGATACGTAGAATTCGAAAAACGAATACAAATGTTTTGTCTGTCCGCCGTCCGCGCATTTTCTCCGAAACTACTGGACCGATTTTTTCAAATTTGGATTTAAAATTAGAGGTCACCTGAGGATGATCCTCCTTCATCGACATTACTATCCGCCTTTTACTTTCAAAATGGCGGCCGAAAAAACTGCGTTGCTATAGACTGTAGCACCTAAACGAATGTACCGATTTCGATGAAACTTGGCTAAAGTCTTCTTCTTGGTGCCCTTTAAATTTATCTATATAACATACTTTAACGAAAAGAAGCTGGAAAAAAATGTACGAGGAAAGGTATAATTAGATTCTGAATAATTTAAAATCGGACAGTTAGGAGCAAAGATATGGTCTCTAGATATTTTTTTATATGTTATACTGCATGGGGTATATCATTTGTTTTTGTGTTTGATTTTCTAATGTGTTACTGAAGTAGTGCTATTTTTTTTTTTTAGCAAATGGCTTGAAAAAATAAGTTGTTTAGGCCAATAATAGAAATAATATTTTATTTATTTTTCTTTGTCAACAGGAAGGTAATGTTACTTGAGATGTATAATTATTTGGAAATAATAAACCATTGTGAAATAATTTGCAGCCTTTTTATTTATTTATCGAATAATATAACAATCTGTCACATGGACATTGATTGTGCGAAAGTAAGATAACATTCACACATTGTGTACAAAAAATATATAAAATAAACAGAAGGGAAATAACTAAATAATAATCAAAAAGTATATACAAGAAATAAAAGACAATAACTCAAAGATAAATAAATTATAAAAAAAAAACACACCTAACGCAATAACTTTTCTTTTTTTTATTATGCAATAACTAAATAATAAAAAAAAATTATAATTTTCTCATTTTCCTTATTTTATAATTTATTAATATTGTTTTTATTGCTTCCTCATTACCGAATGTAGGGGAAGCTGTGTATTCAGGAAGAAGTTGAAAAACAAAATATTACACTTCTCGTTTTACGAAATCAACTTTTCATGCTCGATTTAACATCAAGGATAAAGTCTGGTTTCTTTAGTAGATTTATGATTTATTCCCGTTACACACTTTTAATTTTTAAAATTTTATTAAAACGAGTATCTTCAAGAAATTGAAAAAATAATCGTGTGGTTTCGAGCTGAAACATGATTCAAATGGTAATAGATTAATATTGCTATCTTTAACAAATAAAAAGTTTATATTTAGCTAAAACTTTAAAAAGCTTTAAAATGATAGTATGTCTCGATGGTGTGGTCGATGGACTTGAGTTGTTGCCTGACTCCACTGTATCTTGACATATACAGCTGCCTAATCAAGATTGGTGAAACATAAATTCTGTTAACCAGTGATTAACTAATCACAGTTAGTCAAAGTTAACAGCTGATGAACTAAACGGTCGGTGAAACAGCTTAATATAATTAACACATTGCTGTCTTTCTCTTGAAATAGTATGCCAAAGCCAGTGTATTCAATTGAAACATTCGTTCCCGTTCTGGAAGTTATTATTTTCATAAGGTTTTCCGCTGTAGGCCACTCTTGGGAAATCCTCCCCCCTCCTGCCCAGATTTGATATTGTACATTATTTACTTTCCATTTACCTTTCACAGTTTATCTTCCCCTGCCTACATCATCGCCACGGCCTCTTTGATTTATAGCTTCCACAACATTATCCCCTCTCTCTCTCCTTCCTCCTTCGGCCTTCTTGATCTAACGCCATTTCTCTCTTATATCTTCATTAACTTCCTTTTCTAAATTTTTTACTTCCTTCATTTTCTTTCTACCCTCTACCTTGCCCTTCGGTGGCATGTGTTTCAGACTACTTCATCATTCGAATCTTATCTATTTATTTTTCTATAGTCGCAGTTTCTATCGCTCATACTGCTAGACTACATTTTATCCTCCTATTTTTTACTAAAATAGAAATAGGCTGTCCTAGGCAATGTAGTGTGACAAAATTCATGTTATTGATAGTGAATAATTTGTTGGAAATTACATAAAACGTGATTTTATATAAGTTGCTATACTTAAAAGAACAACAAAAGTTAGTCAAAACCAATTTAACGATTTGAGTACACATGGAGAGTTCAGAGCCAGTATTTGATAAAAAACCTCATACTGTTTTTTCTTGTCATAGTCAACAACTTATACATTTCGCTCCCTTAAGACGATTTTTTTTTTTCAAAAGGATATATATTTTAATTTTAATATTTAAAAGGATATTATGAAATTTGATAATTTTATACTGAATTCATAAAAAGTTTCGGTTGATTTATAGATAATATTTATAAAATAAATATAATGCATACGTATTTTCAAAAGCAATAAAGTTTCCACAATTTATGAAAACCTCGTAACACAGTGGCTTACAGTCAAAATGATACACCTGGATATTGATAGAAATCATTGAATAAGTAAATAGTTCAATTCATCTTATCTTGAAAACAATAATTTATTGTAATCAATAAACATCCTATTAATGTGTTTCTTGTTCCTCTGTTTTGTTCTGTTTTTTTATTGTTTTCTGATGTTCTCTTTTTTGGTGTGATGGTGTACGGCGGCTTATGTAGTAGGAAATCTTCACTTTATAATGGAAATATTCACATGGTATAGTGAATAAACATGTTTACACAGACATTTTGAGAAGAAACTGGAAATAAATTCCGGAAAATCTGAGGTTAAAAAAACAAACTTAGTTTTTATTGGGGTAATGACCCCAAACACTCTGCCATGTTAGTTTAGTAATGGCTAATTTATAACTGCCTCAAAGTTATAAACACTCCATCACATTCACCAGATCTTAATGTGATAGAACATCTGTGGGTAAAATTGGAGGTAGAAATCAAAAAACACTAAATTACACTTTACAAAAAATATCCGCTCCACCACATTTTGGAATTCCTTCCCACTTAAAATCCGCCATGCACCATCCTTATCCATATTTTAAACCCTCTTATTCCAATTCCTCCTTACAATTCAATCAGACGCAGGGTAGGCATTTATCATAAATAGTATATACATATATAGTATATACTCACCACTACACTGAGTTAAGGTGGCTCTTCCCCTCCTTTAGAAGACAATATATCCTAGGTACGTTCCTCTATCAAATCATTAACAACTATCGTCCTTCTTACGCCTACAACCTTCTCCAATTCAAGTCCTCAGTCCATTCCCTTTCAGCAAGATCTCGACCTTCTGACCTCTACATCCATTCGCACAGATCTGCCTCATTTAAGAATTCCTTTATAGCTCGCGCTGTCAATTTCTGGAATTCTCTACCTAACAAAATTCGGCATTCCCCCTTCATATCCACATTCAAATCCCTCCTATTCCAATTCCTATCCCAAAAACAGTCAGATACTTGCTAAACTTTCGATATTATACATTTCTAATCATCATCAAACGATAGTGCTATTCTATAGTGTGAATTCCACTAGGGATATTACAATATTTTCCGGCTCTTAATGCCACTGACCGCATCTATTGTTTGTTTTTTTTTTTATTATTATTTTTATTGGTATATAATTAAATCTGTACCTCTAGCATTTGACAATGATGAGTCTACATATTAATCATTATTTAAAAACACTGATATTTTATATTGTCAGCTTTGTCTTTTCTTTGTTAGCAGAAACACACCTCATTTTAAAGAAGAACTCAATGTATTTTTTATTATTTTATTTTTCAAAAGAGTATAATTATAATTTTTCCTACTGTACATACTCCTAAGTGTTTTATCATAGTTTTAAGTGTTTTGTATATAGATTTTTTTTTATATATAGCTTGTTTAACTAATATTTTCTTTACTTTCTCTTTTTTATTATTGTTTTATTTTGGCCAGATGTAGTATTTTAATTATGTTCTATTTTGTTATTCTAAAGGGACTTTGTCCCAGAATAAAGTTATTTTCTATTTCTATTTCTATATATGTATATAATCTCGTCTATATGTGTATTCTCTTTCAGTTTCACCGATCAATCTACATCTTGAGATTTACATTATATAGGACTTGTATAATGTTTACAATACTATTATTGTATTCTTTGAACATATTAAAGTACATATGTAAATCATTTAAAGTAAATATTTATCCACTCTTTTATTATTATTTTTTTATTATTACAATGGTATGACAACAAAAGTAAGTTGTCATTCATTCCAAATCTCACTTAAAATTCCATAGTTTATTGTTTTAGTAACTATCTTGCAGTATTAGGACCTTATAGCTCATATTATGTCTTTAATATATCGGTATAGTTATGTAAATCCTTCTGTTATTACTTATTTTTTAGTTTTTATTATTGTAATATCCATTTTGGCCAGATGTTATGTTAATTTTTATGTACAATATTGTTATTCTCAAGGGACTTTGTCCCAGAATAAAGTTGATTCTTCTATTCTATTCTAACTGATACTTTTATATAACCATTACAAACAGTAACTGTTGGGGCTGATGTGCAAAAGAGCCGAATTCCGTTTTACGAGGCTTCACGTGATCAGCCATTGAATTATTTATTTAACGTTGCTTATTGTTATATATTTTCAATTTTTACCATTCTTATTAAAACATATATATTTATGAAGTTCAATCTTAAAATTTTCCATTGTGATATTAAGCATGAATTGTATATGAAAACCTCAATACATAACTTATAGTTCTTTTAACTTGCTAGACGTATAATAGTTGTTATAATAAAGAAAATTTTCAATCGAATGAAAATTCAAAATAGAGTGCGAGCAGGCTGAGATGCAACTATGAGTTACTCGCTAGTGAATGCACTCTGAGGTGATAAATAGCGATGCATTGTCCCGAATGGCTGCATAGTTTCCATTCGTCCATTGTTCGCATTGTAGATCTTCTTTGTACCCAGCTCGTTCGAGCATGTAAATGCATCTCAATCATACTTTCTATTCTCTCAGAAAGCGTCAAAGGTTGTTACAAGTGTGTTTCCATTTCTCATTAATTATTTTATAATCTAAAGAGTTACAAACTATAGAGAGAAAGAGAGAAACACTTTATTTTCATAAAATATAAAATATAAAGGATTGCTGTCCAATTATATTGGGTTGCTATATACACAGCATACTCTTCTATCCTTAGGACAATATATGAACTTATATATATATATATATATATAAATATACAGCTCTTCCCCTCCTTTAGAAGACAATATTTCCTAGGTACGTTCCTCTATCAAATCATTAACAACCATCGTCCTTCTTATGCCTACAACCTTCTCCAATTCAAGTCCTCTGTCCATTCCCTTTCAACAAGATCTCGACCTTCTGACCTCTACATCCCTTCGCACAGATCTGCCTCATTTCAGAATTCCTTTATAGCTCGCGCTGTCAATTTCTGGAATTCTCTACCTATCAAAATTCGGCATTCCCCCTCCATATCCACATTCAAATCCCTCCTATTCCAATTCCTATCCCAAAAACAGTCAGATACTTGCTAAACTTTCGATATTATACATTTCTAGTCATCATCAAACGATAGTGCTATTCTATACTGTAAACTCCACTAGGGATATTACAATATTTTCCGGCTCTTAATGCCACTGACCGCATCTATTGTTTGTTTTTTTATTTTTATTATTTTTTTTATTGGTATATAATTAAATCTGTACCTCTAGCATTTGACAATGATGAGTCTACATATTAATCATTATTTAAAGACACTGATATTTTATATTGTCAGCTTTGTCTTTTCTTTGTTAGCAGAAACACACCTCATTTTAAAGAAGAACTCAATGTATTATTTATTATTTTATTATTATTAAAAAATATATCTACTGAAATTATTGTGTTAACTAAAATTTGTTTGATGCATCATACCATATTGCTTCCTCACTACCAAAGTTAAGGAAGTTTTGTATTTGTGCGGGTGGTTAAAAAAAATGTGCTCAGAATCGAAAATTTCCACTCGCGTTTTACGTTTCAGACATCAAGGATCAAATTTGGTTCGGTATTTATCTGATTGTAGTCAATTCGATGTAACCAGGATATCACCTACTACCGTTCATCCGATTTTCTGGAAATCTTCAGGAATTGTGCGGATTGGTGTCTAGATAATCATATATCAATTTTATGAAATTCTGACCACTTACACTTACACACGCGCAAACGCATTTTTGTAGATAAAGCAATATTTCAGAAACTGTTTTTTTCGATTTGGCTCAAAGTTGGATAAACGGTAGGTAGTTGAGAAAAAATGATGTCAATTTTATTGAATTCTGTCTATATGCGTAAACTTGTTTTCCTTGATACGTCTATATCTCTAAAACCGCAAGTTAGATTTGGCTCAAATTTAGAGGGAATTTAGGGATTGGTAAACGTAAAATGAAATAGCCACCAATTTTATCAAATGCTATCTAATATTGAAAAAAAAAAAATACTTCCGCTTTCAGATCAGAAAATGTGTTATTTGATATGCCTATAGTTTGAAAACTGTGCATTCGATTTGACCCAACCTTGGAGGAAATTCGGAGAGTAGTATACAAATTGCTTAGTATCAATTTCTTTGAATTCTATTTAATAATTAAAATTAATATAAATAATTGTTAACAATATAACGGCTGTGAAATTTGGAAGGCACTGATCATATGCAGTGGGTGGGAGTTAGGTTATTACACTGTTGTTATGTGATTATAAAATTTTAGGTTTTATTTAAACAATTAATTTATACTGTACTATTTGGTCGATTGCAAACGTTACTGGCATGACACTTACTGCCGTTACTTACATTTCGTGTATTTTTTACTAAATTTAAAGAAATATTTACTCTGAATTTGAAAAAAAAAAAAAAAACTTATTGTGTTTATTTCCATTGTTCAACCAGCTCGTTGTGGTCTCTTAAATTTCAAAATAGTGTCAACTTCAATCATATTTTTATATTCTAGCTTAAATTAGTTTTGTTATAACTGAAGAAAAGTATTGGTCTCGTTAACTCCGGACAAACAATAACTTGAATTTTTTGTTCCATAGTGCAAAGGTCGTATGTAAAAGTTTTCACTTTTTATTCTATTTTTGATCGTATGTCTGCAATTGATATAAGTAGTCTACTACTACTATGAAAAATAGCAGTGAGTAATAAAATATAAAATTATACTAATAATTCATAAAGAAATAATTACTTTTTATGCTTTTCTGTAAAATACTGAATTTTTAGCTACATCATTTGCACTAAGAACAGGGAGATACATATTTTCAGTATGCACTGGAATTTTATTTTTAATTACGAATTATAAAATATGCAATCTGCAAATGCGGAACTTACATATTCACATTTTAGTATTAGCTTATAAGCCCGTATATGTTGAAGGATTACTAAATTTTCAAAACGGCTTCTTTCATAGATTTTATTCTTATAAGAAAATTTTTAGAGCTTTTAATATTGTTATTTTTTAGCTAATCGAAACGGTGAGGATGCTATACTAACCTTACTTGGCAGATGTTTTTTTTCTTCAATTTTTAAAAAAATGAATGTTGAACAAATTTTTATTTTTTGGAAAAAGTGGCCATATTGATCCTAACATACTCAATTGAAATACTATTCAAAACATTAAAAGTTATAACGACATTTTTCGTTTAATTCTTTTCATATTTTATCAAAGATTAATCCTATTTACATTATTATCCATTGTTAATTTATTTTTTTTTTGTTGAAATATACCTTGGGCTATTTCTTTCCAGTTATATGCATACAGATGTATTGCATCTTTGTTGATTCGATCCATCCATCTGCTTATTGAACCTCCCAGTGGTTCTTGCCGATTATTGAGGCATTCGTTATAGTGGATTGGCTTCCTGGTGGATTGCTCCTGCTATCTGGATTTTTCTCTCAAATCTTTTAATACTTCTTTCTAGGATGCTGGTTAATGTCCAAGACAACAACCGAATATCACAGCTTGATTTATCACAACATTGTAGACTCCTAATTTTTTTTTTCTTTAGGATTTCTGCGGTTTTAATAACTTTGAAAGAGAGACAACTTTTTCATTAATTTAGATTATTGTGGATTCAAGATATTTGAATTTCATTACTCTCTTCAATTCTTAATTAATTTTTTGATTTATTATTTTCAATAATGAAACATTGTAATCTAACAAAAAAGTCAAAAACTTAACCCCCTCACAAAATTTGAGGTTTTACGTTTCAGGATACGTAGAATTCGAAAAACGAAACATTTTTTTGTCCGTCCGCCGTCCGCACATTTTCTCCGAAACTACTGGACCGAGTTTTTTTCAAATTTGAATTTAAAATCAGATGGCCCGAGTATGATCCTACTTCATTGGCATTACTGTCCGCCTTTTACTTTCAAAATGCGTTGCTATAGACTGTAGTGCCTAAACGAATACACCGATTTCAATGAAACCTCTTTAAAAGTTTAGAAGAAGGTAAAAGTCTTCTTCTTGATACCCTTAAAATTTATCTATATAACATACTTCAACGAAAAAAAAAAACTGGAAAAAAAGTTACGAGGGATGGTAAAATTAGATTCCGAATAACTCAAAAAGTATATACTTTTTGTTGATGTTGTGATTAAATGTTTCAAAGATATTTAAATTTATTAACAAACGAAGAAAGGTTTATCGACATCAGAGCACATTTAGTGAAGACATCGCGATTTTAAAATATTTTTAGTTAATTATTTTCAATAATGAACTATTGTAATCGAATAAACATAAAAAACTTAACCACCTCTCAAAATCATTTATTTATCTTTAATTTTAATATTTTTATATTGTAGTTTTAATAATTAAGATCCATCAATTACTGTCGGAAGGGATGAAGGAAATGCTGTTAGGTTCAACTAGCCCAACTACACCTGTAATTAGTGAAGTACACCGAAGCAGCCCTGATACTGGTAATGTATGCAGCCCAACTGACAGTAGATGTTTGGTGTATCTTGTCAACAGGGCTTATCCCAAATAGTGAAATATGCTGATATGTATTCGCTTCAACATTATATATCTCAAATTCTACATATATAAAAGAAAAATGCTATTCACTTATAGACTTATTTATCATTGTATCAAAAAAATGACAATGGCTATGATTCTGAAATTTTAAGTAGTACTTAACTGATCTAGAATTCACTTTTTTGGGGGGGGGGAGATAATGGATACAATAAGATTTACCAACATAGAATCGTTGCTGAGTAAAGAAAGAAAGATAATGAGAATAATATGCGAGAGAAGAAGGGTCTTGTTAAGATTAGGCCCACCAGTGATTTTTTAATGATATTTAGTAACAGTTGTTAAGCAGACCGTACACGGTAATTCATGAATGAACGTCACAAGAAGTTCCAAGATTGCCCGCTATCGCTTTGATCATGAAGACCCTTACACGTTCAATCATTACTGATCATTACTTATCGTTGCTGATACCAATTTAGCAAACAAAGAAACAGCATAGATATGCTTATTTGGACATTGTCATTAATAATATTGGGCATCAAGAGAAAAACGGAGATATAATAATTACTTCCGTTTAGAGGAAAATCGTTTAGACCAAAGTTAGAAAAATATAAGTCAACTACATACAAAAATCTAGGAAAAGTATTGCGAAAATAATCAATTTGTTAAGAAAAATGAAAAATTAATGGCAAATAAACACAACAGTTAAAGATTTTTTTTCTATAAGTAAATTGTGAAGTTTCCACTTTTTTCTCTCTTCAATTTATTGCCTACTTGACTATTTAAAGAAAAAATAGTTGAAAATGGTTAATAATAATATAGACTAGGGATATAAACAACTATTTACTTAATAACGAGACCTAGGTAAACTAACCTATCTAGTAGTAAGTAGTCTCATAGAAAATCGTTTTGACAAAAGTTAGTAAAATATAAGTCTACTACTTACAAAAATTAAGGAAAGGTATTGCGAAAATAATAAATTTGTTGAGGAAAATGGGAAAAGAACTGATAAATATACACAACGTTAAAGTTTTTTTTTTCCTAAAGTAAATTGTGAAGTTTCCTCATTTTTTTTTTTTAAATTTGTTGCCCACTTGACTATTTAAAAGAAATAGTTGAAGATGGTTTATAAAATATAAACAAGGGATATGAAAAATTATTTAACTATTTACATATAATGAAAATCAGAAATTTATAATGGTTGTGAGGCCTAGGTAACCTAACCTATCCAGCAGTATGGTTAGCCCCCCCACTACTTTTACCTCAGTCCCCCCTCCACTTCTCGTGAATGAACCTTTGATTTCCGGATGTTCGGAAATCCGCAGCGCACCACCATCAGTACTTCATTCACTACCTTACACGACAATTCGGAACGTCATTAGTGCAATTCCGATTGACCGTGTAGGGTCCCCTTTATGAAACTTGGTATAGAAATAAAATCACATGTTTAAATATTATTTAATATAGTATTGCTTATGTAATTGCGGTTATAAAGTGATAAGACGATGAATATTTTTGAAGTTTACTATTTAAGCATAACGTAAAGTTTATGTGGGCGAAGGCCAGAAGCAAAAACAAAAAGAAATGTGGGACTCATCGCTCTATGTTAGATTCGTATTTATGTGAATTCATGTGTAGGGAGAGAAACTCAAACGAAAATGTTTTTGATAAAATCCTTAAGGGCATAGTAGAATTTTGGCCTCCAGAGATATCTGGAGTAACTCATTAAAATTATGTTAATGTTTTTGGTTATGTATAAAAAGTTCCTATTAAATAAATCATATGTTTCTTTAACCCATATTTTTTAATTTATCAATAAGTAACTGTTACTAGATGAAATAACTGGCGGGCCTAATCTAAACAAGACTCTAGAAGAATACCGATTAAAAAAGAACAGTGACCTTTATTAACAGATTGAAAACTCTAAAATCATCGTTGAGGAAAAAAAAAAAAAATTGTTCGGGCATATGAAGAAAAGCAGATCGGAATAGGTTAAACCAACTAATATTCGACAAAGTAATGGAACTGAAGAACATAAAAGGTTATCTGAAACAAATAAAGGATGTGTTCGGGAATTTGTTAACCATGAACGTTCGATTTTTTTTTCATTTGAATACAATGTGAAATGTATTATTTGTAATTGCAGGCAAAACAGCTGTTCTAAAAGTTTTAAAAAAAAAAACAGATGTTAATTATTATTAGTTAGAAAAATTGTGTGTTTTTATAAAATTCTGCTTTGTAAAATTTGATAAAATATAGTTTTTGTGTTTTGTTTATTTGAAATTGCACTCAATCACTACTTTATTTACAAGTTCCCATTGTTATTCATTTTTAGTATTACGAGAAAGGATGCGTAGAAAAATAGGTATCAAAGAGGAAGATTGCCAAGATAGAGGCAAAGTCGGGAAAATATTGAAATATACAGAGGTTCTTGTGGCGGAGAAGAAGCAAGCAAATAAGAAATGGACAGAGAAAAGAAAGAGGGAAAGGGGGAAAAAATGAAAAGAATGTGGCAAACAAAAACAAACCAGAACTAATATAAGCGTGGTCCATCTTTGGCCTATATCACGGAAAATAAATAAATAATAATTATTACTTTGGAACAAGAAGATAAATAAAATAAAAATTGTTATTCAAATAACTCAGAGAGGAGTATTTCTATGAGTTAGGCACCGACCTGCTAATCTCAAGGTCGCTGGTCGAATCCAGATGATGTCAAGTGGATCACATCCTTTTCTACAACACCCTATCTACAAGACAATCCTAAAACCTATATGGACATACGAATTGTAAGAGACAGCAAAGTTTTTAACATCAAACGCATACAATCTTTTCAGTTCAATATCCTTCGAACCATATTTAATGCTCCTTTTATGTAACCAACAAAACCCTACATCATGACCTTAATATCCCATTTGTCTTACCTTATCCCAGAAAAAAATCACCCCAACCCCATTGCATAATTCCTATCCAGCACTGCCCATCCCTATAATCCTCCAAGAAGGTTAAAACGGCAGTGGCTCCGCGACCTTTTATAGTTTGTATATATTGGAGTTCTGTCAATTCTCCACTCAAGACAAGTGTAAAGGGTGGCTAAAGCAGCCTCGCTCAATCTCCACTGGCTTTAGCACTTGGCGGTTGAGGGAGTAGTGCCTTCATAGTTGTTCCCTTGCCTGATTGTAAATAGTATATATATATATAGGTGTTTTTTGCTTTTTTCAATTTCCTTATTTTTAAGATATTTCAATTATATTTATTGTGCTTTGTTTTTATTATTATTTATTTGTTATTTTGCTACTGTTAATTTTATATTGTTTTGTACATATAATGTGAATGTGATCTTATCTGACTTTAACCAATGTGCAAGTGATAGATTGTTGTAATAAATAAATAAAAAATTTAAATAAATTAATATTTCTTAAAGAAAAGCTTTATCTAGACACTGCTTGTCTTGATAAAATGTGAATTCTTCAGAATGACTTTATATCTTCTATCTACTATATCTCGAACACTTTAAATATTATTTTATAGAGTTTAGTTTTATTATTACTATTGATGGTTAATTTTAATGAAAGCATTAGATAAGAGTTTTATATAACTTCACTAAGAACGTTAAAATAAGCCATGAAACTTGACATAAACCAAGAGATAAATAATGCTGGTTGAAATTAATTCGTAATCTGTTGCTAAAGCGGCCTTAACTCCTGGATCAGCGTGACAGATTTTTTGCCCCAATTCCTCTCTAGAAATTCTAGGAGCTCGCATTTGCTTCGCTAGGAGGGACAGCCGTTCTCGTTAAGGGATTTGAAATAAGACTCGCCATTTCTCCATTTTAATCTTGGGCGGTCTAGTTGAAAGAAGTTTTCTTCGCCATTAACGCCACTATCCACAACAAATGAGGATAGAAAATCCACTTAATGAATTGCCACCCTGTCCAACCGCATTCATGCCAACGATAATACAAAATTAAAAATCTGCTAACTTTCACTTACTACCCTATTTTCAGTAGAAATTATTATTTGTGCAAGAGTTGGTCGGTGATGAGGTGAAATAAATACTATATATTATTGGTACTATATTTTAATATATTATTTTAAAACATATTAAAAATAAATGCTTGACGGAAACAGTCAATAAAGTTAGCATCTGTAATAATTTATCCGAAAAGTTTTTGGTTCGTTCGGGATTAAAACAAGGTGATTTCCTTTCGGCTGTTCTGTTCAATTTGACATTAGAACATGACACTGGGCAAGTAATACGTACCGAAAAAGAGTTGAATGTGGGTGGGGCAACATTCGTGCTTGGCTATGCGAAGGATCTGGTCATGTTAAGCGAAGAGATGGAAACTATAGAACTAAATACGAAAATGTTAATGGAAGCCGATAAAGAACTATGGCTCGAAACAAACACGTATAAGACAAAATATATGGTTAGCTGCAAAAATGGCGATATTGCCTGTGGTATCGATATAGAAGGTAATATGTATGAACAGGTAGAGAATTTTAAATATCTAGGGGTCTACGATGATCAGAAAAAAACGAAATCGAAAATTAAGGTTAGGCTGAAGGTAGGTGCTCGTTATTTTCTGTGACAAAACTATTTAGCTCGCTTAAAAGGTTAATATTTGCTATATCGAATGTAAACGTCCGAGGGGTAGACCGAAGCGAAGGTCGGATTTCGTTAAAGCTGATCTGAAGGGACTGGGTTTGGACGGCGAACGGTTTTAATAAGAGCCTGGTGGTTTCGACATCAAACCTTCGGGTTCGCTTAACCTATCATAATAATTATTATTATTAAAAATTAAGTACAAAATTTAATACTTTGAAGGTCTTCATCAGAGTGACAAAAGAAACTAAAAGGAAAGGTATACAGCAAAAACAAAATGAATGAATTTTTAGTAGTTATTAAATAAGAGACTGATAAAGGAATAAAATAACTAATAAGATTATATCAGTGATATAGTGAGTGACAGTTAAAGTATATATATATATATATATATATATATATATATATATATATATATATAAGGCTTAGCGAACCCGAAGGTTCGATGCCGACACCACCAATCGCTTATTACACACCTCTCTCCACCGTTCGCCGTCCAAACCCAGTCCCTTCAGATCGGCTTTAATGCAATCTTCCCACCTTCGCTTCGGTCTACCCCTCGGACGCTTACCATTCGGCACAGCAAATATTAACCTTTTAAGAATTCTCTCGTTACTAAGCCCAGCAACTTTACAAGCCCATTTGATTCGCCGCGATGAAATTATCTCAATTATATTACCCGGATACAGTTCACGCAATTCGGCGTTGTGTAACCGTATTATATATATATAATTTACAAACAAAAATTAAAAAACAAAGGTGAATACAGCGTGTATGTTAAGAGTAAACCAATTGTTATAAAAAAGATAAGATAATAAGCTAGAACAAGGTTACTTGATAATAGTAGGTTAACAGATAAAAAAAATTAAGGTTAACAAGTTAAGAAATTGTAGAACTAATAAGTTCTAGTAAAAGTAAAATAAGAATAAGATATCATGTGGATAACAAGCTAGTAGAGATTATACTAGATAAATGCAGGTTAATAGAAAAAGAAACTAAGAAACGGCTCGATCGATGTGGCTCAAAGTTGAAAGAAATCTGATAATTGGTAATATAATGATTATGCATTCATTTTATTGAATTCCGTACAGTAATTCCGGTTGCGCTTAGAAAAATGTATTTTCTTACTTTTACCAATATTTCAGAAACCGATCCTTTGATTTGGTTCAAAGCTATAAGAAAGGTAAGAATTAGTATTATTAATAGTAGACCTTGAGATATAGGGAGTGTGGAACCAATGAACGATAGTGAGGAAGCTAAACTGGCCTCATTTGGCAGATTTTTTTTTGTTTTGAGGTACAACCGAAATTATTCTAACCAGAGTGGTAAGTTTGATTTTGTGTGTCGGTCACGAAACAAATTTTATCCTTTATCATCCTCCAGCTAGACTCGAGAATGATAAAGTAGTAAACTCCTCAACATGCTCAGAGATCGCACTTCCTCTGCAACTAATGATATGTTTTATTTGTAGTAGTTGTAGAGAAGAAAATATATATGAATTTCGAGTAGTATGAGCCTTATCGTATTCTCTCCCCTATCAAGATATCCTAGTGTCTACTGTCGACTCTATAACATGAGCTAAACAGGTGTAAAAGCCTAGTGGCCCATGGGCTCCATGGAGCGGATATAGACCTCGCTCAAACTGTTCGTGGGCTATGATTACTAGCGCTGAACGGAGCGGTAACTATCAAATAGATTGACCTGTCCAATGGCGTTCCGAATTGGAGGGGGCCTCTAATCAAAGCTGATGTATTGCTAAAGGAAATTGATCATCTTGTCTGCGGATCTTGATAGTGATTGCCATCCTTCCGATATCAGCTCGCTCTATGATTGTTACGTCCTGATAACATTATGTCGTTTTGATATATTGAAAACACTATGGGAAATGGTGTCATAATTATTATTTATGGCATTTTGTCATAAATTATAATATTTAAATAGGTATACTCTTGTAGCTTCACTTTCCAATAAGTTGTTAAAAACTATTGTTTTTTTTTTTTTTTTTTATTGATGATATTTACAACGGTATTACAAATAAAAATACATTCAGTAAATGTGAACAAAAGAATATAATAACATGAAACCACTTGTTGAGAAACTACCCACTGGTGGTTCTCTAAAAATGTATTTACAAAAGGCCATCTTGTTTTCAGACGCCTCGGAGGTTTGTCAGGGATCGAAGAGGAATCAAGATTAGAAACAAGAGGATTGGGATAGTTACGAAGTCTATTATGGAAGAATAGGTATCTAGATTGGGGCAAATCTGAAGCATAAGGAACATTAAGGTCTTTATGGATAATTTTATTTGTAACAAAGTAGGGAGCATTGAGGATTTTCCGAAGTATTTTGGATTGTAAGGATTGAATATGAGAGGAATTTGATGGCTCATTGGAGCCCCAAAGCTCTACTACATAAGTCCAAATAGGCCTTATTGTAGTCATGTGTATGGGTCTTTTGTAATTGACTGGGAGCTTAGAGCGTTTGTCTAGTAAGTGCTGGAGTAGTCGGAAACGTCGAGCGGTTTCTTGTCGTTTCAGTCTGGTATGAGGAATAGAAGTTAGACGTTTGTCTAAGTGAAGTCCAAGGTACCAGATTTGTAAAATAAAAAAAAAAACTAAGTATAAAACTATTTTTAAAAAATCTTAAAACCTGATAACGAGGTCAGTTGAATATATGGATTAAAATATTTCAGATACTAAAAATCAGACTTGTATACTGTAAGACAGGAAAATGTGTTCTTTACATCGTCTATATCGTGTTAGAGAGTAGGAGAGGAGAAAAAGATAGTGTCCAAAACCAAATAATAATATATAGAACAAATGCTAATATATTACAGCAATATATATTACAGAAATAATATAAATGATAATAATAATAATTTAGTATTTATTCAACCATCCTTCTCTTCATTATTCACGACAGTCAACGGTCAACCCACAATTATAAATGATAATAATAGCAGAAATTCGTAGGAATAATGGAAAATATATAAAGGGGACCCTACACGGTAATTCATGAATGAACGGTAATTCACAAGAAGTTCCAAGATTGCCCGCTATCGCTTTGATCATGAAGACCCTTACACGTTCAATCATTACTGATCATTACTTATGTGAAGTTTCCACTTTTTTTTCTCTCCAATTTATTGTCTACTTGACTTTTTAAAGAAAAAATAGTTGAAAATGGTTAATAATAACATAGACTCGGTTAATAATAACATAATAATATAAACAACTATTTACTTTTATGAAATTATTTACTTAATAACGAGACTTAGGTAAACTAATCTATCTAGTAGTAAGGTTAGTCTCATAGAAAACCTAACCTAACCTATCACTCCTCGTGAATGAACCTTTGGTTTCCGGATGTTCGGAAATCCGCAGCGCACCACCATCAGTACTTCATTCTCTACCTTACACGACAATTCGGAACGTCATTAGTGCAATTTCGATTGACCGTGTAGGGTCCCCTTAAGAATATAACATTACATAACCTTCCAACTGGAGATTTCAACATAAATATTATACAGTCGTTGGATACATCATAAACTAGTAAATATCACTAATTTGAATAAGTAAATTATGAATCATTAAGGACATTGCTTTATCATTAGATGTTAAATCATGAGATTGACATTGCTTTGATGTCTATATTTTATGTAATAGAACTTTGTTATTAACTTTAGAAAAATCTTACTAAACGAAATTAAACTTATTAAACCTAACCTGGACAAACTGAAAAATTGGGGTAAATATCTCAATTCCACACTCAATTACCTAAAATCAGATAGTAACATATACAGTAAGAATTAATGAATGAATTAATACCAAAGAGCATAATAATATATAAGCCCACAGCTCACAGTGGACATTAGAATATAAAAAGGTAGAACGAAAATGTATAGCATTGGAACGAAAAAATTGTTAATACAAATAATTTTTAACTTGTGAGACGTGTCCAAAAGGTAATTTATGAAATAGTACATTACATGTAAACTGCGGAAAAATTAGTGGTTTGGCCTTTTCTTATTTAATATGTAATGTTAAATTTGCAGTATTTTTAAATTGTGGAATGGAGTTTTCATAAATTGTTTCACTTTGGACTTTCATAAAATGAAATAATTATTCGAAGAAGGTGAAGATATGATTAGGATGTAAGTAGAAATGTTATTCATTAAGGTGATGTTTTAGTAATTTTTTAGATTGTTGTTACATTTTTCCATAGATATTTAAGGTATTTTGGAACCCCGAGACGCTCCCGTGTCTCCCACCACTACACTGAGTTAGGGTGGCTCTTCCCCTCCTTAAGAAGACAATATTTCCTTGGCACTTTCCTTTTATCAAATCATTACCGATCATCGTCCTTCTTATGCCTACAACCTTCTCCAATTTAAGTCCTCAATCCATTCACTCACTACAAGATCCCGACCCTCTGACCTATACATCCCTTCTCATAGATCTGCCTCATTCCAAAATTCCTTTATAGCCCGCTCTGTCAACTTTTGGAATTCCCTCCCGATCAAAATTCGACATGCCCCTTCCCTGTACACATTCAAAAACCTCCTATTCCAATTCCTGTTCCAAAAACAGTCAGATACCAGCTAACTATTAATATTATATATGTATTGTGTAGCAATCATATAATCATAACACTTGGTAAGAGATAGTACATGCATTTCCTACTATCGACGTAGGAATTTCAATACATACATTTTTTTTATTTTTTTTTTTATTCAATTATAAGTAACTGTTTATTTTTCATATATATATTCAAGTAAAGTTTTTTTTTTTTGTTTTTTTTTTATGAAATGAACTCATTGTATCTCTTTTTCGTTCTTCATTTCTCAAAGTGTATGTTTATGTTGTTCAACCCTTAAATATAATTTTGTTCATAGTTCAAGTGATTCGTTCATAGTTTTAATTGTTTTGTTCATAATTTTAAATGCTCTGTACATAGTTTTATCTGTATTGTATATAGCTTGTGCACCTAAGGTTTTCTTTACTTTTTATTTTATTTTATCAATTTTATTTATTGTTTCAACGTTCAGGCCAGTAATATTCTATTATTTTGTACATTATTGTTATTCTGAAGGGACTTAGTCCCAGAATAAAGTTTTTTTTTTCTATCTATCTATCTATCTATTTAATGTATTGTAATATTTTAGATAAAAAGTTCGACTTGAAAAATTGGCAAAGTTAGTCTGAAACGTCGTTGTAATAAATAAAATGAAATTAATCATTGAGAGGAGTTGAGAGAGTTTAATAAGTTATTTCTTTGAAATTATTAATTTTATTTACAAGATACTTATTTTTTATTTTGATCGTAAAACCTGAAAGTATGTTAAAAAAGTTTGTACCTTCAGCCGCGCGTAAAAGTTATATGTAGTCATTTAATTTTTTAATACGAATCTAGCTAACAACCTCCTTAAGGGACAGGAAAGACTCCCGAGAGAAGGAAGCGGAAAATTGAATGATATCAACTCGGACTTCTTAGCAAGAGTTCAACAAGAAAAAAAGAAGTTACATGGAGCAAGTTTATCCGGCAAAGGGATTGGTTACTTTTACTTCTGCCAAGGACTGGAATACAGCAAAGGTCTTAGCCGATACACAGGAATCTTCCAAGATCAGAAGAGAAGATCTTCACAAACAGCTCGTCAAAGAGATAATATTGTAATTTTATATTATACTCATTAGTAATCTAAATACGATTAATTGATTGCTAAATTAAAAACAAAATAAAAAGAAGTTCAAATTGTCAACACTATATATAATATGGACAGGTCTGTGTTCTGGTTTTTAGGAGCAACAGTTTTTGAAAGAAGAGACGAGAAAAGAAGAAACAAATCATACATAAGCAACGAATCCAAATTACTCTAACTTCGTAGTAAAACATGCAAATTAAATAAAAGTTATTAAAAAACATAAGTGGTATCAATGACCGGATGGCTCACAATATGGCGAACATATAGGTTACTTTGACATCACCTCTAACTTTCTCCAAGAATTGATTAGACTGTACAAATTATGTCCGGTTTCAATGAAACTTTGTTTGGTGATGCGAGGTCGAAAAATATTAGGCCCATGTCCGAGGCCGTGAGGCCGCAGCTCCCAGAAGCCGATGAAAGAAAGTTTTATAAAATTTTAATATTTATGTATATTGTTGTTTTCTGCCTTTCTTCTGTATGCATTTCAAGGTTATAAGATATCAATTGGTTTTTTTAGGGTGTAAAATGAGAAAAATGTTGCTGATTATATTAAATGAATTCAAATATACAATAAATTACAAAAGCCGAAAAATCGTTCCAATAAAATAGGCCAAAGTGAACTTTTTTGATGAAATAATTGCGCATATGCAAGAACTTGCGAACATGGATCTTATATTTTTTGACCTTGTTTCATAAAAATAAAATCTGGTGCGCGCAACACAAAACTTTCACTTACAGCTCAACTTTTCTGTTATTGTAAAGCTACTAAAATGATATTATGAAATTTTTATTACCTGCCATGCTTAGGTCAAATTTGTCATACTAATTGTAAGTATATCATGTGGGGATTTCACAAAGGGAAAATTCATAAAATTATTCATTAATTTAATTTTCAAAAAGTTGCTTGATGATTTTTTATAATAAACTGCCAATATATACCCGGTTATTTAAACATAATATCATCTCTAGAGTTATAATGTAAATATATTTAAGATTATAAACACATCCATGAAATATTTTTATATTTCACACAAGTACAATGAAATAGTATTTATATAGTAAACAATGGAATTGGCTTGACTCGGTGGATTTTAAATACTTTTTAATTTATTTTGAAAACAATTTAAAACTTTACGTTTAGTAAGAAAATTTCATTTAATTTTCTTGAAAACATATGATTTAGATTAAATAATGTTATTTTTCAGAAATTATTATTTATGTTTTTTTTTATCACTCTCCTTTATCTTCTACAATTTTATTTATTTGATATTGTTTCCGCTTTCCAACGATATATCATACGTATACATTCTGACTGTTATTTCCAGAGATTCATTATCAACCTGGATAATATTTTTTCTATTTTTCTCCAGTTCCCAATATTCTTTCAAACTTCATATTTAGCCTTCTTTTTTTTTATAGTTTCTGTCAATAAAAGAGAGTTCATTTTTATAATAATCCATATTAAAGGTACTTTAGAGGAAGACGTATGATATGAACACTAGGCATTTAAGCCCTGTAATGTGACATCAACGGGGATAAGACTTAAATGATATTAAAGACAATGATGCACCGAGTTTAATGAAAATCGTTAGAGCCGTTTTTCAGAAAATTGTATAAATTTGTTTCAGCGTTGATATAAAGTTGCACTTCCGCTTAGCCGATTTTAAGAAAAAAGTTGCTGTCACATCTAATCTTTTTTACACACAGACCATTTTTCGGGTCTTGGTTAATTATCAGGGTATCTCAAAATGTGTATTTCCGTTGACAACTCAGTTTCGAAAATTATCACGATTGCAATACTTTCCCTTAATATATAAGTAATTACATATATAAGTAAATGTAAGTAAAAATTATTGAAACACCACGTCCTGTGTAAGTTAAAAGTGTAAAATCTGACTTTTTGTTTTGCCATTAAAAACCAATTCACAACAAACAAAATTAATTAAAAACAAATTTCTGTTTGAATATAGATAGTTAAATATTTCAGAGATGAAAAACACTTCAAAGAACTAACAAAATAATAAAACTATCAGTCTGGAATCGAGAAAAAACCTATTAGCTCGCCTACCTACAGCTCAGAGAATGCAGTAAATTCAGATACAGCCGTTCGAGTTAGAAGTGGAAACTGGTGGGGTCGTAAAAATGAGAATGTAGTCCCCCTTTTTTAGGCAACTTTACGATGTTTAGTGAACCATAACTTGGGACCCCCTTCGACTTATGGAGTCAAACACGCAATATGGGCAAGTTGAGGTAATGAAATATCTTTGTCCTGCGTTAGAAAAAAAAGAAAAAAAAGTATTCTCAATTTTAAACAATTAAAAAAAATTATTATTTGTTATTGAAAAGGTAACAGTATAAATGTTTTATTAATACCTGCCCATAGAGATATTATAGCAATAAATTGGTTTTAATTTAGTTGGAGTGATTAATATATAGTCTATATGATTGATAGATAATATAAATTAAAATTATAAATAAATTCAAATAGGTGTATCTTAAAAAAATAAAATAAAAATGGGAAAAACAGAAGATAAACATTAATAATTAAGGTTCTATGGGGAAATTCCAAAGCACATTGATTGCTACAGTTGTAAATATCAATAAATGAACGGAAAAAAAATTGCTTTTGTGTCTATTTACATTGCTTTGGTTTATCCATGGCATCGTACTATAATCATTTCTCTGTTCGATTTTCAAGAAAATTAAACCAATTAATTTTTTTTTTATTGTCATATTTGAATTTTGTATGTATATAAATTTGACTTAAATCCATGAAAAAGTAATGCGAGAGGACAAACCACATATTTTTTCAGTAAGACTTTTGCTGTCTTTAATTTAGAAAAATCGTTTCCGCAACAAACTTGCCGAATGCTTAGTGGAGACGGTAGGGTTCGCAAAAAAAAAAAAAAAAATTAATATGAGTCAATTAATTATTACTAACTATCTAACAGGCGCCACGCTATTTAATCGGTTGAATTTAGAAAATAGCGAGAACCATAAAAATAAATAAATAAATTTAGTTAAAAAAAAAAAGATTTGGAGGATGAGTGAGCTACGAACTCGGAACTATGGGTTTAAAAACATATGTTAATTAACCTCATAACCTATCGAACCTTCTTACTTGGTTAATAATGACTTTCCCTAATCCTTCGATTAGGGTTTTAAAATTCCTTATTAAAACTTAAAAAAAAAAAGAATATAATATATACATAAAACTTGAAAATAAATAAAATTATTAGTACTAATGATGAATTTACTTATTTCTATTGATTTAAATAACTGTTAAAGAAAATGAAAATTATGAACAAAAACATAGATTTATAAGAAAATACAATTAACTATAATTATCAAAAAAAGGACATAAAATCATTATTGAACTAAATATTAACTTATACTATACAATGAACCAATTATAAACATTTGAAAAAAATATAGATAGGAAATAAAAACTTATATATACACATTTACAAAATCTCTATGTCTAACTTTGTCCAATTGGCGCATTGAATTATCTGTGGAAGCGGGAACTTATTCGAACTAGCGTCGTCAGGGTCTTCCCAGTCTATCTCCTCTAGCTGTGAAAATGTTCATTCACCAACTTGTAAAATCAAACGGCACTCGTCGCTGATAATCACAGGTCCATGGATACGAAAAGAAAATCCGGCGTGCACCGTAAAACTAAAGCATTTCACACACAACAATCCTTAGCGTGCCTCAACACTCGGGAGGTTCCGCCATCTCTCTCTCTAAACTCTCTTTTGTTTTTCTTCCAATCATTTGTTGGTTATTCCGATCCGAAATAAAATGAATACTTAAAACTAGAACTTATCCTATATATTATTTCTAAAAGGTGTTTTTTTTTTTTTTGTTTTGTCGGTACGTCATAACTTCGTCAATTCTTCATCAAATCCAATGATTGACCACTCATTTTGAAGATATTCTGCTCCTTCTAGGGCGAAAAAATAGTCCTATCCCCCGAAATTTCTAGAAAAAGAAATTATGGAAGAAAAGAAACTTTATTTGGGAATAACTCAAAAAGTATGCATTTTTCTCAGAATTGTACCATTGATAATTAGAAAGAATACCAAATTACCTACAAAACAAAAAAAATAATCGTAAAATTCGGTCCATTAGTTTTGGTATACTTAATAATGTCTTCCTGTTTAAAGATATTGCATTTAGGAGTAGAATAGTCTACTACACTTTTTTTCCTGGCTTTTATATTAACTTTATGATTTCTTAAAGACAATTGGTTGTTCTTACATTTTATTTTTTTTTTAATAATTTAGAATACCCTATGATCGGGGCATTATTTTGTCTTTATTACTTTTATTATCTTTCCAGTCTGTGTTTAAAAATAGGTCCTAGCAAAGCAATTTGTATAAATATTTTAGTCTATTATGTTTATTGGAGGTTGCCATTAGGGAGGTAATGCGTACCGAGAGAGGGTTGGATCTGGGTGGGACAACATCCGTGCTGGGCTATGCTGATGATCTGGTACTGTTAAGCTAAGATGTTGAAACTATAAAACTAAATACGACAACGTTAATGATAGCCGGTAAAGAACTAGGACTCGAAATAAACGTGGTTAAAATAAAATATATGGTTAGCTGCAAAAATGGCGATACAACTAGCGATATCTATATAGATGGTAATATGTTTGAACAGGTAGATAAATTTAGGTATCTAGATTCTACGATAACTAGAAAAAACGAAATTGAAGAAGAGATTAAGGTTAGACTGAAGGCGGGAAATGCTTGTTATTTTTCTGTGACAAAACTACTTAGTTCGCGCCTCTTGTCCCGGAACTTAAAAACTAGAATCTATAAAACAATTATCTTGCCTACAGTTCTTTATGGATGCGAAACTTGGCCGCTTACATTAAGGGATGAGCAGCGTCTTAAGGTTTTTGAAAATAAAGTATTGCGTAGAATATTCGGACCGAAGAAGGATGAGTTAACCGGAGAGTTCAGACGGTTACACAACGCCGAATTGCGTGAACTGTATCCGGGTAATATAATTGAGGTAATTTCATCGCGGCGAATCAAATGGGCTTGTAAAGTTGTTGGGCTTAGTAACGAGAGAATTCCTAAAAGGTTAATATTTGCTGTGCCGAAGGGTAAGCGTCCGAGGGGTAGACCGAAGCGAAGGTGGGAAGATTGCATTAAAGCCGATCTGAAGGGACTGTGTTTGGACGGCGAACGGTGGCGAGGTGTGTAAGCGATTGGTGGTGTCGGTATCGAACCTTCGGTGGTGTCGGTATATATTCTTATCTTAAATATCATTTATATTTTATTTTATAGTATATAATCTTACAGATCACATTTAAAATTTAATAGATGTCGCCATATGGACGGGGCAAATTGTAATTATTGTTTAATAAACTCTAAACTCTAAACTTTGTGAATACCTTCATCTCATCTTAACATAAACATTTTTTATTTACGGAGATGGGGTATTTTTCAATCTGGTGATTGGCAAACTTTGTCTATTTAATGAAGAACCAAAAATTTTTAAGAATTATATAAAGAAGTGTTAGCTTTTTTTAATATTTACAATTTACATTCGGGTTCGCTAGGCCTTTTATTATCATTATTATATTTAATGGAATGCTGTAATCGACTAAGGAAAACATATTAATTCATTCCTTACATAATATATAGGAAGTACTTATTTCCATATTGTTTTAATATCTCTTCACTAAACAAAATTATCTGCGTATTTTTCGCACAGGCCAACTAGTTATAAACTGATACTTATTATTAAAACTAATAATAAATAATTAATTTTATATTTAACCATGTTCGAGTTAATAAAAAAAACTAACAATTATAACATTTAATGTACGAACTATTTTTTTTTTGTATTTTATTTTTCGTCACAAGATAAGTAATATAAAAAAAAATTATACGATAATTATGTTTATTGAAAAGCAGTGAGGCCAACCTTGACACGGATATGGCCTCCTGGATGGGCAGTTCATCGAGCCCGATAAAGTTAGTAGCCCTGATATAGGATTTGGTACCCTTTCCGGCAAAGCCCTTCCTAATCCTCCTCTGTTTAAAAACCGGTTGGTCTTCCCCCGAGGGAACAAAATCCCGTTTTTGTTCTACTCTAAACCCCGCTAATCCGTGTTCTGTCCGGAGCATGGGGGGCGTCCTCGGGGCTTACCACCAACTCTAACCCACTTTTTTCCCTCTTTACCTCGTGTTTAGATTTTATACTCTGCTTTTTAAAACTTTTTTTTATTTTATTTAACTTTCTAAAAATGCTTCGTTATTTATTTATTTACATATTTCCCTCAACAGGTAAAATACCCAAGTACAGATGAAAAAAAAAATCACAATAAAGACATATACCTAATTCATCTAAAAAAAAAAAAAATAATAATAATAAATTAAATTAAATCAATAAAGCGCTCTCGCTCAAACTCCACTGGCTTTAGCACCAGTGACGCGGTTGAGAGAGTATCCCAGGGATCTCTTGGAGTCCTGATTTTTCTTCTATAGTTGCAGAGAGAAGCCTGGCTTGGGGTTCCCTTCTTAATTGTATATATTGTATATAGGTATGACTGTGTTTTTATGTTTTTTATTTTACTTGTCTTTAGGTAATTTTATTTTTTTATTGTACATAGTTTTTTATTATTATTTTACTTTTGTTAATTTTATATTTTATTCTTTCTTTTTTTTAAACACAACAGCTTTAGCACATCACTGTATAAGATTACAGCATGAATTTAACTTCAATAAACCACAGATAATATGCACAGAACCGAAAAAACACCAATAGGAAATTACTTGAAGCAATACACATCACAAAAAACAATAGAACAACAGTCAACTACAAAACAGACACTAAACATTTAGGAACTCACTATACGGACATATTAAACAAAATTAAAATTTTATAGAAGTGAAATTGCAGATACATAAAATAAACATTAACAACAATAGTATAAAAATAGTCTGATCCAAAGGTCAATTATATTTCACTATGGCAGACACCTAATTATTGGTCAAACGCAGGATGTTGCTCTAGATGATATATTTTATAACATGAATTAGAAATTACAAATTTATTTCAACAACAAAATTCAAACATGTAATATAACATGCACAATATTTTGACTAAAAAAAAAAAAAATGTTTAGCCTTGCATCTAGAAGATTATTTGGATTGTAGTTCCGAAGATGGGAGTAAATATCCCGAAACGTCAACTAACTTGTTAAAATGTCACGTTGATAATAGAAATATATTCAATTGTTACCAATTGGAAGTTATTATTGCCAAATAACTAAGAATAATTATATTTTCTGTATATATGGTGTGAATGTGTTCATATTTCACTATAATCTATTGTCCACGTGACAGATTGTTATAATTCTAAATCAATAAATAAAAAAAAAATCAGTATAAATAGTCCATGGTACAGACTCCTTTTAAGAAATTATTAATTAATTACTCGTAAAAAACTTCGGGAATAGATTTTATCTTTTTATCTTCTAGAAGTCATTTTATCTTAACCTATATCGTTTTTTTATCTATAAAAATTCTCAGACAGGAGATCTCTAAATATGTCAATTTAATTAGGAACGATTTCCTAGGACTCCATCTGGACAAACGTCTAACTTGGAATCCTCATACCAGACTGAAACGACAAGAAACAGCTCGACGTTTCCGATTACTTCAGCACTTACTAGACAAACGCTCTAAACTTCCAATTAATTACAAAAGACTCATTTACATGACTATAATAAGGCCTCTTTGGACTTACGAAGTTGAGCTATGGGACTCCACCAAACCTTCAAATTCCTGTCGTATCCAATCCCTACAATCCAAAATCCTCAATGCTCCTTACTTTGTTACAAATAAAATCATCCATAATGATCTTAATGTTCCTTATGTATTAGATTCTGCCCAATCCAGATATCTGTCCTTCCATAATAAACTTCAGAATCATCCCAACCCTCTCGTTTCTAACCTTGTTTCCTATTCAATTCCTGATAACCCTCCGAGGCGTCTGAAAAGAAGATGGCCACGTGATTTCCTACTATAGACATATTATTAGAGTGCTACCAATGGGTAGTTCCTCATCATGTGTTTCATGTCATTATATCCATGTGCAAATTTACTAGATGTATTTTTTGTATACAGTTGTAAATATCATATAAATAAATAAAAAATAAAAAAAAAATTAGGAAAGAAAAACTCATGAACGCCCAATCATCCAATTCCTTTCCACTTGAATCGTATACTATTATTTCCGTAAATTCATCCTGAAAAATCATTTTTCCTTTTTTCCTCCTTTAGTCAATTATCAAATTCTTTCAAAGTTTTTATTTAACCTTTTTTATATTGCTAATTGACAATGAAAGATGTTTAATTTTTTAGAATAAACCAAATTAAAAGTATTTTAATTTAAATAAGACTTGATATTAAATAATATTTAATTATACGTTGATCTGCCTAATCTAATCAAAATTGTTGAAAATTGTAACAACTTTAAATCAATATATAATATGATACAACCGGTAACCAAAAAAATTGATGGTTTTGTGGATCCCCAAAGCTCTATTCCATATGTCCAAATGGGCCTGATGATGGATGTGTATATGAGTTTTTTTTGTAGAATATTGGATGTTTAGAGCGTTTTTCAAGTAAGTAATTTGTATGATCAATAGTGGTATTCTTAAGGGACTTTTAATCCCAGAATAAAGTTGATTTTTTTATTCTATTCTATTCTTTCTCTCTCTCTCTCTTTCTCTCTCTCTCTCTCTCTCTCTCTATATATATATATATATAGATCCGTACTTATTTATGGTTTGGTATATCATTGCGTATTTTATTACCTATATAAATGATTTATTTTCTTTTAATTTATTTAATACCTTTTTTTTTCTTTTTGTTTTCTCAAAATTGTTTTCTCATAAAATTAATTTAACACCCCTTCCTAATTGTATGTATCTATTTATTCTTATTTTATCTCTTATGCCCGGATAATGCAATATTGTTATCTCGTTGCTCATCTTCTGTCATTAATATATCATTACTAGGTATATATTTTGTATGTTTTAGCTGTTTATGTTTTAACATAAAAAATCAATACTTTTTATTGAAATATTTTTTCTTTTCTAGAGGTTTTTTTTTCTATTGTTTAAGTTGTTGTATGTATTCTTTGAATCTTTATTAAGTAAGTTTTTGGCCAGATATGTATCTTAGGGGACACCGTCCCAGAATAAAGTTTATTTTCTATTCTATTCTATTATATATACATATAATACATAATATTGTATTTCAACGGACCGAACATACAGCATTGTTTTTTTATCTTCTTTTCCGTAAAATTTTCATGAACAATAGAACAAAAGGCTTTTATTAAAAATAATAATTTTCTTCTGCAAAACGACCGAGCTAAAGATTGTGCCATTTGTGAGTAGCTGATATAAAGAAAGTTCCGTTTAGAGCTACAGCGGCCTTAATCTACATGGGGAAAGTTGAAGCATTCAAAGCAAACGCCTATTCGTTTTGTTGCTAAACAGCTGTAAAAGTTTTCAAACTATTTTAAGGCAACATTGTTAAAACAAAGTCTTTTCCCTTCAGCTGTGATTTTAGGCCTTCCTTAGGCCTCGGATATGTGCTAATTAATTTTGTGAAAACACCTGAGAAAGCTGAATTAAGTCTATTCCTTTAGGGAATTATGTAACCTCATTGCTCGCTGATTTTATTGAAGTTTCAACATCGATTTTCCAATAAAATCAATGTAACTTGCACTGTACAATTTGTTTTCATCGACATTCCTTAAAATATTTATTGAGCTATTTTTGTGGGTTTTTTTTTTCACTTTAGGAAAAATAAATTTATTTGCTTATTCTACGTAGAAAGTATGGTTATTTTATACTTATTTATTGTATATAATTTGTCATTTTTGCGTGGTTGGAATACATAAAGCCGTTTATTTATCAGCAACATTATTATCTAAAAATGTATTAATATCGATAATCAATTAAAATCGATCGGATAACATTATTATTTAAAATCTACGCAGCGAAGTAGCTTAGTGAGATACTTTATCAATAGGTGAGCTTAACACTCCAGTGATAAACTCTATGTCCCAAGTTCGATCCTGGTATTGAAAGACTCTCTTGGGGCACACCCAGCCATTATAAAAGTGGGTAATCTTAATTGAATAATTGATTATGTGAACTTGGTTTAGACCCAGTGAAGCGGTTGACAGAGAAGTGTAGGGATCTCCTGAAGTCATGATTTTCTCTCAACATTTGGAGGGAGAAGTGTGGCTCAGAATGCTCTCGCCTGATTGTAAATAGTGTATATAGGCATGTATGTGTTCTTTTTTATTTAGTTATTTTTAGGTTATTTTATACTTATTTATTGTATATATATATTATTTTTCTGTATAATTAATTTCTTTATTGTACATAGAGTGTGAATGTGATCTCAGAACACTATTATAAATGTCCTTTGAGACAGATTGTAATAATTTCAACTAACAAGTTTTACGATTATGTGAAAAACCTGGGGTTGGGGATTATTCCGGCCAGATCACCTCCCGCTCTATATTTGGCTATGAAACAGTACTTCCTAACATAATACTAAACCCGAGATCCTTCATGGGTTGTAGTGGTAATTATTTTTTTGTTTTTTCCTAAAATCGATAATAGCTCTGTTCATTATCCGTTAGTAATCTCGCATCCCAAATAGTCGTTATCCGCATGTACAGTACAGTTTTAGAAAAGGCTTTTGATAAAAGAAAATAATAAAGTAAAGAAAATAATCAATGTTAAAAGGTTCTAGTGCCTTGTAGATGATTCTCGGAATTCAGCATTACCATCCGCCTTTTCCTTTAAAAATGGCGGCTGTAAAATCTGTTTCGCTACGGATTGTAGCGCCTAAACGAATGCATCGATTTAGATGATGCTTGGCTTAAGTCTCCTTTAAATTAATCTATATAGCATACTTATATAGATACCGAAAAGAAGCTGAAAAAAAAGTTACGAGGTGTCGTAAAATTAGATTTTCCAATAACTCAAAAAGCATACACTTTTTTGTGGATATTGTATATTGTTATTTAAAATTAAAATAAATGTTAAAATTGGACAGTTAAGAGCAAATATATGGTCTCTAGATGTTTTTATATGTTCTACTGCAGAAGTTATATCCTTTGTTTTGTTTTTTTATTTTTGAATGTGTTACTGAAGTAATGCTTTTTTTTTCGCATATTACTATAATAAATAATAGTTTATTCGGCTTAGCGAACCCGAAGGTTCTCTTTGTTACTAATGTTTTTCTTTCTTTTTTTAAGGTAATGTTACTTTAGGTGTATAATTGTTTGGAAATAATAAACCATTGTGAAATAATTTGCAGTTTTTTTTTTCCTTAAATCGATAATAGGTCTATTCATTATCCGTTACTAATCCCGCATCCCAGATGGTTCAAATCATTGGAGGGATTAATTTCCTGACAAACTGCTGCTGCTTGCTGATAGATGCTTCAAAATAAACCAAAATAATGTCTGTTCATCCCTCTTCGTTCAATCTGCAGGCGTTCCACAAGGTAGTACCCTCGGTCCCATCCTCTACACAGTTTAAACAGCTGTTTATACACTTACGCCGATGACACATGCTTGCTATCTGTTAATAACGAACCTTTAATTGCATCCCAAACTCTTCAATCACATATCACAAGTCTTGAAGAATGATGTAAGAATTGGAGAAAAAAATAAATTCCAATAAATCCCATCAAATCACCTTTACCCTCCGTCGTAATTCTATGACTTCTTGTTCTACAGCATTCTTCAGTAATACTAAACTTATTCCTGTTCCTGCTACTTAGGACTCCACTTGGATAAACGTGTTACTTAAAATCCTCATACCAGACTGAAACGACAAGAAACTGCTCAACGTTTCCGACTGCTTCAACACTTACTAGACAAACGCTCTAAACTTTCAATTAATTACAAAAGACTCATCTACATAACTATAATAAGCCCTGTATGGACATACGGAGTTGAGCTTTGGAACTCCATCAAACCATCGAATTCCTATGCTATCCAATCCTTACAATTCAAAATTCTCCGTAAAATCATTAATGGTCCATACTTTGTTACAAATAAAACCATTCATAAAGACCTTAATGTTCCATATGTCGCTGATTTAGCCCGAGCCAGATATCTACTGTTTCATAATAAACTCAAGTCTCATCCAAATCCCCTTGTTTCTACCCTTACTTCTTCCCCGATTCCTGATAATCCTCCTAGGCCTCTGAAAAGGAGATGGCCTCGTGATCTTCTTACCTAGAATTATTTAGGGAATGCTACCACTGGGTGGTATCTCTTCAAGCCTGTTCATGTCATTATTTCTAATTTGTGCATATTTACTGGTTGTGTTTGTATACAGTTGTAAATTTCATTAAAGAAACAAACAAACAAAATAAGATTGATTAATCAAGGCGAATTAATTGTGTTTTTAAGTTTTCAATGAGAACATCAATTTTAAAGTCCTAAAATGTAGCCTTTTTTAGATATATCGTAGTTCTTGCCGTTACATACAGCGGACCCATCGACCCTAAAAGTCAATAGAACCGTTGAACCATCGATGAATGAAGTATGGAACGCGCTTAATTCCATTTATTGATCCATCAATGAGTTAAGGAACAACCTGATAGACTTCCAATGCCCATCGTTGAGTTCAATGATTTGCCCAAATGTCGGTTAGAGTTAACGAAGTGGATGAAACTGTCGCGATAGCTGTAATCATGGAAACGAGGCTTAGGAGAAAATAAAGGCCGCCCCTTATGTCAATATTGATTGTTGTTTAATAAGCTAAATATTTTCAATATAACATTGTTATAATATTGAGTTCGATTCATTAATAAATATCAATTGATTTAATATTTAGGTTCAATTCATTAATAAATATAAATTGATACAATATTGAATTGAATTCATAAATAAACGTCCATACAAAACTTATTCAACTTCTTTAAATTTTAAATAAATCGAGAATAAAATTGTTGAGCTATCTGAAGCCGAGGTGAATTGCCCACTACAGCGAGGAAATATAAAATATCTCCTGTGCTCAATTTTTTTTTTAACTTTCTGCCTCACCGTTTTCTATAGTTTAAATTTTCAACCTTTGTAGCTTCATTTAAATAAATATACATAGCTTAAATAAATAAAAAATGAATGCATGTATGGGGTAATATTTATTTACCGATGTAGCTTCATTCACTAGTGTTACTATATTTTACTAGTTGACCAATGCTAATATTTTTAGTATATTGAACTGTGAACAAATTATATTATAATATTGAAACAGTTAAATTCAATTTATTATGAGAGGGAGTAAGTATTTGTCTTTGGTCGATTTAAATGGTTTATTGATAACAATAAACCAAAATATGATCAAAAATTACGATCTGCTAAAAATGGTCCTATTTCAATGATTTTTTGTTTTAAGTGAAAACTTTTTTAGACGCGTTTTGCACTTTTTTTGATTGATCCGACAGATTAATTAATTGAACTTAAATATTATATCAATTGATATCCATTAATGAATTGGGCTTAAATATTATTTATTAATGAATTGAGCTCAATATTATAACAATGTTATATTGAAAGTATTTTAATTATTGAATAACTATCAGTATTAACATAAGTTACATCATTTAGATAAATTACAAGACTGATACAAATTATGGAAAATTTAACTAAACCACGATAAATAACTGCCTTCCAATTTATATCAAAAAAAACAAAATTCTTCTGACGTACACTACCTTGCTCTTACCTTTGACAGAAGGAGCCCACATGTCAAAATGAAACGGAATATCCTCAATTAGTGTTGCCCAAAATCGGTCTTGGTATTGCACTTTGCAAGACCAAGACCAATTACGCCTTACTGTTGCAAGGCCAAGAGCATGACTAGTAAAAAAAATCGATTTTTAAAATAAAAATTAAGGCAAAATAGGTACTAATACTTGACAATCTTAGTTACTATATGTTAATAATTTGTATAACCAATATATTTTTGCATTTAACTCCTCTAATTTTTCATTCGGGCTTAGTTGGGTTTCTCCTATCTAAAAAATTACAGTAATATCTCTATAGCAACAAGCTAATGAGTAACTGCAAGACTCTTGCGCAAGACCAAGACCATGACCAAGACTCTCGGTCTCGGTCTCGTATTTGGCAACACTATCCTCAATAGACAACTCAAACTACTTTACTCAATTTTTTCTAAATCTTCAAAACTAGGACTGAGACAGAAACTAAATACTTACTTAATCCAATATGGACTTACTCCTCACAGATATACGCTATAGCGAAAAAGATCAAATTACACAAACATCAAACTTTCCAATAAAATATATTACAATTTATAACTAAAACACCTTGGTACAAACAAATATACTAACAAAACCTTACATACCTACTTTTTCCTGCCTACAGTTTACGAAGAACGGTTTACAAGCGATTTCTACTATCGACAAACAAACGATACTATCATGCTAATCAGAGATAAGGATTCAGCTCACATTTCTATCAATATGAGGAGACTAAAAAGGCGCTGGACGAGAGACCTCCTTGTCAGTTTTGTTACTTTAATCAGACCATTTGCTGATTGTTAATAGTCGTCGATAGGTGCAGACTAATATTGAAAGATAAAAAAAAAATGTTAAACATTTTTAAAATACTACCGTGTAATCAATCTTTCGCGAGTCGTTGTTTCAAGGCCCAATATATCATATAGCAAGTCTTAAACTTTGAGGTCCTTCAATGGTTTTTATAGTTAAAGATTTTTCACTTTCACTTTCCTATATATGAAATATATAGTAAGGTTCAAAATAAACGTGTTGAGGTCCCCTGAGTCCAAATAAACAAGTACCGCAAAATTATCGGTGTGTTTGTGTGTAGCCTAGCTCAAAAACGAAAAGTCTTAAGCAAGTGAAATTGCATATTTAAGGTTTTTATATGCTAGAGATGTTACAGCAACTTATTCGTCAAAATCGTCTAACCTGAAGTGGCACTTTATATAATGGACTAAACACATTTTTGCGATTTTCTCGGAAACGGCTCTAACAATTTTGATTAAATTCATTATATCAGTGTAAAATTAAGCAGTTTTAAATAAAATGTAGTTTTTATTCTGATTGATGTTCTCTAACAGAGCTTAAATGGCTAATTTTCAATATTAGCTTTCCCTAAATTACCTTTAATTTTTTTTATTTGAAACAATTGACCATTTCACATTAACCTCTATGAAAGAATTTGAACATTAACTAAAGGAGAAATAAGAGATCGTAACGGAAAATAGTTGTAATGGAAGAACCGAAGTAATACGAGCGCGTTCTTAATATAATAAGAACTATGACAATATTATGAAAATATACATATGTGGTTTTCATAAATGCTATTGTTGGTATTATTTAATATTTGAATGTATAGATTACAGAGATATAAATATTAAAATTTATATATATGAGAAAAGCCACCAGAATACCCATCCTCTTACCGTCCTATCTCTCTTTTACCCATCATGGGCAAAATCCTGGAGAAGCTCATCTTAAAACGCCTGTATCCCATCCTAGATTCTAACCACATAATCCCTGATCACCAATTTGGATTCCGCACATCCCATTCCACTATCCAGCAATGTCATCGTGTGGTAGATGTTGTCTCCTCTGCATTGGAGCGCGTAATGTATTGCACTGGAGTTTTTCTCGACGTTGAACAGGCGTTTGATCGAGTCTGGCATCCGGGATTGCTTTACAAACTCCGTAAATTCCTTCCCCCTACATATTTTCTTATCATCAGTTCCCATCTTACTGATAGAAACTTCAAAGTAAATCACAATAATAACTATTCATCTCTCTTTTCTCAATCTGCCGGAGTTCCTCAAGGTAGTATCCTTGGTCTTATCCTTTACACAGTTTATACAGCTGATATCCCAACCCATCCTAACACTGTCATCACTACGTATGCTGATGACACATGTATCCTGTCAGTTAATAATGATCCAACAATTGCATCCCAAACTCTTCAATCACACATCACAAACCTTGAAGAATGGTGTCAAAACTGGAGGATTAAAATAAATTCCAATAAATCCCATCAAATCACCTTTACCCTTCCTCGTAAACCAATGACTTGCTGTCCTATAGTATCCTTTAATAACACCCCAGTTATCCCTGTAGAACGAATCCGATACCTAGGACTCCAACTGGACAAACGTCTCACTTGGAATCCTCATACAAGACTGAAACGACAAGAAACTGCTCGACGTATCCGCTTACTCCAACACTTACTGGACAAACGCTCTAAACTTTCAATGAATTACAAACGACTCATATACATGACTATAATAAGACCTATTTGGACTTATGGAGTTGAGCTGTGGGGCTCTTCTAAACCATCAAATTCCTCTCGTATCCAATCTTTACAATCCAAAATCCTTCGTAAAATCCTCAATGCTAGTTACTTTGTCACAAATAAAATAATCCATAAAGACCTCAATGTTCCATATGTTTCCGATTTGGCCAAATCCAGATACCTATCCTTCCATAATAAACTTCATAACCATCCGAATCCTCTTGTTTCTAACCTTGCTTCCTATTCGATTCCTGATAAACCTCCGAGGCGTCTGAAAAGAAGATGGCGTCGAGATCTCCTTTTGTAAATACATTTTTAGACTGCTACTAGCGGGTAGTTTCTCAATAAGTGGTTTCATGTGATTATATTCCTATGTACACATTTACTTGATGTATTCATACTAATACAGTTGTAAATATCATAATAAAAGTTTTAAAAAAAAAAAATATATATATATATATGAGAGTACTTATACTAATAAAAATACCCAATATATTTATTTATATTTCATTTTGGATATTTTACTATGTATTTTACTTTCACTTCGATTTATTTAAGTGAAAATACTTATTTCTGCTAAGAGGGTGGTAAGTGAAAGTTGTGTGATGCGCGCACAGAACGAGATGTTTTTCCTATATTTTATATTGAATTAGTTTTAAATAAACTTTAAACCTATTCCAGTAATATGAAGGAGCCAGTAGTATATAGAAATCACTATTTCAACCCCGATAGTAGACCCCTGTTTATTGCCTTTCCTTGACGTTCTCTATATAAGGCGGGAAGAAATATGGAATTGTTCTTCTACAAGGTTGGCCGTTACGATCTAACTTGGGCAGAAAGCCCCCCTCCTCGCCCTCCCCCCCCCACCTGAAGCTGTTATCGTACTTTCAGGTTAGTTTTACTTATCCTTGGTATTTTTAAAAAATGTTTTCTACTGATTTATTTTACCAGGTGAGTAAATATGAAACCGGCGTTCGCCTGCAGATTTCTCTTGTCGTTAAGGTAGTTACCGTCTAATCGCATTATTTGCATCATTTTGTTTCTACGACAGCTATCAAAGGTTTACAACTCACAACAATATAAGATTCCTAGAACTGTATCTTTTTATAGTATTGAATATGACGGGTTTTATCTCTACTATGATTTGTAAACATGATTACTTTTCTGCTATAATTTAAAAGTAACTGCTGAAGAATCGCATCGAATGTTTGCCGGAGCTTACGATGAAGATAGTCTTGGTATAATGTTAATACTGATTCGAATATCGCATGAAATACGACCATAATATCCATGAAGAAGAAGAGCATGTGAAAGAAACGTTCAGTTAGCGTATTTGCGCATGCGTCTACTCACCAGGCTGAGCTCCGTGCTTGTTAACAACTTCTTATGGCACATTCACATTCATTCACAAATTGACAGCGAGGTGGCGACAACGTATTCAGTCCACCGTACAGATCCTTCCCTATCAAACTATTTTCATCTGTTTATAATTTAGTGGATAGTAATTTATATCTTAAAATTTTCTTATTAGAATAGAAAAATAACTTTATTCTGGGACACAGTCCCTTGAGAATAAAAAAATAGAAGAAAATTAAAATATTACATCTAGCCAAAATAAAATCAATCGAAAAAAAGAAATAATGTAAAAAAAAATATAAGGTAAAAATTCTATATACAAAACAAACTAAACTATATACAAAACCATTAATACTATGACAAGACACTTAAAGCTATTTGCACTTATAGACCAGTATACACTTTTACGAAAATAATAAAGAATTAAAAAATAAAAATGTATCAAATTCTCTATTAAAATCAGCTCGAATGGTTAGCAACTATCTGACTGTTTTTGGGATAGGAATTGGAATAGGAGGGTTTTGAATGTGGATATGGATGGGGAATGTCGAATTTTGATAGGGAGGGAATTCCAGAGATTGACAGAGCGAACAATAAAGGAATGTTGGAATGAGGCAGATCTGTGAGAAGGCATGTAAAGATAGACGGTCAAGATCTTGTGGACAGGGAATGGACTGAGGATTTGAACTGGAGAAGGTTGTAGGCATAGGCGTAAGAAGGACGATGGTTGTTGATGATTTGGTAGAGGAACGTACGTAGGAAATATTTTCTTCGGAAGGAGGGGAAAAGCCACTTTAACTCAGCGTAGTGGTGAGAAACATGGGAGTATCTTGGGGCCCCGATCACAAATTTTACGCAGCTGTTCATTAGTTTTTTCAGTCTATCACGGAGCTCCACAGAGAGGCCATCATACACCACACAGCTATAGTCAAAGTGGGGGAAAATGAGAGAGGAAACTAGGAGTCTACGCGTATGTTGAGGTAGGAGATGGCGGAAGCGATGGAATAGTTTGAGGGTGGAAATTGTCCGTCGAGAGATATGAGAAATATGGTGATTCCAAATGAGGTTTTGATCAATGAAAAATCCTAAACTTTTTGTTATTGTTAATGTAGGAGCCGAAAAGAAGAGATGTACTCTGGGTAACTCCAGAGGATAAAGAAAGGAAGGCAGATAGTGGTTGGTTGGGTATGGAGACTGCTTGGGTACTTTGTGAAAGGAAAGATTGAAACCAAGAGATGGAACTATTGGAGAAGGATAATAATTTCAGTTTGTTGAAAAGGATGGAATGGTTAATGGAATCGAAGGCTTTGGAGAAATCGAGAAGGATAAGGATAGTTAACTTTTTGTCATCTATTGCAGTTTGAATGTCGCTGGTGATTTTAATTGAGGCGTATTGTGTGGAGTAGCTGGGACGGAAACCATATTGGAGAGGATCAAGTTGGTTGGACTTTTCAAGGAAGTTGGAGACTATTAAGTGAATTTATTTAACAATATACTATAATCTCATGAATGACCATTTGCTTTTCATTCTAATCGTAAGATAATTTGTTCACAAGATGGAGAAAAAAAGTTGGCCTATGAAAATATGGCCGTTTGGCCATGTTAGGGATGAAGGTTACGCCAAATGGCCCAATATTTTTGTAGGTCACCTTTTTTTGACCGAATTTTGTAATTAAATTATATTACAATTCAAATGTAAAGAAAATAGGGGCTAACGCGTGTGCACAGCACCGTGCGTTGCGCGGAAACCTAATAACCGAGGTTTTGAGATAAACAAGTAATTACGAGTTCAAATCCTGATGCCCAGTGAAAAAAAAAAGTGTAGCCTAAGAGGCAAGAAAGAGGGATTAAAAAAATAAAATGAAAAATTGGAAAGAAAATATATGTTCATAAGTTTTTAGTGCTTCATTAAATACAGAATGTTTACTGATCTCCAGATTAAAGAGTCCACTTTCCTAATATATTCGTAATTGAAAAAAGTGGTAGGTTAAGATGTGATGTAGAAGTTTTAGACATATGTTAATAATTTGATAAAAAGGGGTCTGTACCTTGGACATATTTCTAATGTTAGACAACTTTTTTAATAAAACATTTTTTTATTATTAAGCATTTTCACACCTAGTATTTTATCGCATAGAAAATTTAATGAGACAAATACATGATTTAGGGCCTAACAGCTGATCCCAGACTAACCTAAAATCAATTAATAATCCAAGATTGAGGGAGGGGGGGGCCTTTAAGTTCCATTAGCCGATTTCCAGGCCACTTTAGCTCGGGTCCAATTGAAAAGTTTACTTAATCCCCTCTGGAAGCTCTCCCCTTCTTATCTACTTTAGATAAGAAAATTATGAAGATGAAAAAAAATGGTAAAAGGAGTATACCTTGACGCAATGAATTAACCTTCATATTTTATTTATTCATAACCTTATAATCATTTATTAATTATTTCATAATTAGTGTAACATACTAGGGCGTGACCGTCACCATCACGAAAAAAAATGGTCCGAAATGGGAAATTATTCCATATACCATATATATTTTTTTTTTCGGTTGACTCTACAGACCTTGTAGATCTCCAGCATGCTCCACCTCTAGCTATCTTGGGGTAGTGATTTTCAGTATGCTGCACGAAGCTCAGGCGTGTCTTTGTTTATCCTATCTATCCATCTGGTTTTTGGCCTCCCACGTTACGTGGTCTCTTGCCTACTACTCTGGTATTCATTGCTGTGTAAAGGCGTCCTGATGGATTGCTACGAGCTACATGCCCTGCCCATCTTAACCTCCTTGCCTTCATGCAATGAGATATTGACTGACCCGTTTCTTTCAGCAGTTCTTTATTGTTCCTTCTCCTCCATGTGTCAAGGTTCTGGTCCCATATAGATCCTGTTATCCTACGTAGAACTTTTCTTTCGAATCTCTCGATTCTGGCTTCTAATGTGCCGGTTAGAGCTCAAGTTTCACAACCGTACAGCAGAACTGGCTTAATAACGGCGTTGTACACCCTTATTTTGAGATTTCTGGAGATTTTTCTGAATTTCAGTACCTTTGAAAGAGAGAAGAAAGATCTGTTCGCACTTGTTATTCACTGGTCTATCTCTGTTAGTTGATCATTTATTGAGGTTATTGTGGAGCCGAGGTATTTGAATCTTTCTACTTTCGGGAATGACTTAGAATCCACGCAGATCATGGTATTAGGGTGGATGTTTCGGCTATCATGTATTTTGTTTCATCTACATTGACCTGTAGTCTGATTGGCTCTGCTTCTTTTAATAGAGTCCGAGCGAGTCTCTCAATATGCTCTTGACTACTTCCGAGGACTGCTATATCGTCGGCATATGCTAGGATTTTATGTTTCATTCCATCTTCGCGTGATGTTATTCTTATTACTTTCTCTAGTGTTAAGTTGAACAGCATCGGCGAGAGTCCATCTGCCTGCCTTAAACCCGTTCGAAATTCAAAGGCTTCAGATACGTCTCCTTGTATTATATATAGTACCCTGCATTTAGGATCATTTGTACACGCCTCCATATACCATAAATTATTCACCATTTGTTTTTATTATCATCTAACTATACTACAGTTTCGACACTTTTACAAAAGCTTTTTCGTTTAATAAGCTTTAAGTTCCTATTAATTAAGTTGAGTTTTATTATCGAAAAATTTGAGATTCAGCTCAAGTTTTTAAAAAAAAATGATGACATTTTTCATCCTGTCAAGTAAAAGTAGCTCTGTTCTTGGCAAAAAGAACTAAAATTAATTGTCGCAAAGCTTTTATTTGTTGTTTTTCAATAATCTGGGATTTATTTTAACAAACCCAATAGCCTAAACAAACTTTTTATTTATAAAAAAATACTGATTTTTCAAATATTTTCGGACAAATTAGTTATAAACTGTATTTTTCACCAGATCTCTATAATATTATTTGGTCAGTATTTGTGAATGGCAAAATAAAAGTTTCTAATCATAAACAAAATGTTTAAAATAAAATAAAATCCGGCTGATTGCTTCAATTATTTTAATTAAAACGTTAATATTAGAAAAATCGGTAAACTTTATTTGTATGCCGAGCCACGTGGGAATCGTTGGAAATGAGCTCGCGGATGTGGCAGCAAAACAAGCGCTTACGTTTATGTACAGGCAGAGGTGCTGTCGTTTTAACACCGCAAGATATAAGTCTTCCTCTCAAAAAAAGAAAGAATTCATAGCTGGCAATCCATGTGGAATGAGAGTCCGCCAAGCAAATTAAAAGATATTTAAAAAAAAAACGGTAAAGCTGTGATCGGCATCGAATCACCATATCCGCAGAAGTTGTCTTGAGAAGACTAAGAATAGGCCACACCAATCTTACCCACTCACACCTCATTAGCAAGCAGCCGCCACCACAATGTCAACCCTGCAATTTTTACAGTCAGCTGTTACAGGAATGTTCTTTTTACACATCAAATCTAAATAGCCCTCCGAGGCGTCTGAAAAGAAGATGGCCTCGTGATCTACTTATGTAATTATATTATTAGAGTGCTACCAATGGGTAGTTTCTCAACAATGTCATGTGATTGTATTATTAGTAATAATTTATTACTGTGTGCACATTTACTAGTTGTCTTTTGGTTTATTATTTTCAATAATGAAACATTGTGATCGACCGAAAAATTCGAAAATACAACCCCCTCTCAAAATTTGAGGTTTCACGTTTCAGGATGCGTAGAATTCGAAAAACGAATAAAAAATTTTTTGGCCGTCCGCACATTTTCTCCGAAACTACTGGACGAATTTTTTTTCAAATTTTGATATAAAATCAGAGGTCACCCGAGGATGATCCTCCTTCATCGACATTACTCTCCGCCTTAAACTTTCAAAATGGCGGCCGAAAAACCTGCGTTGCTATAGACTGTAGCTCCTAAACGAATGTACAGATTTCAATGAAACTTCGCCAAAGTCATTTTCTCGACGCCCTTTAAATTTATCTATATAACATACTTCAACGAAAAGAAGCTGGAAAAAAAGTTACGAGGGATGTTAAAATTAAATTCCGAATAACTCGAAAAGTTTTTACTTTTTTGTTGTTATTGTGAGATGTTTCAAAGGTATTTAAATTTCCTAAAAAATGAAGGAAGTTTCATCGAAATCAAAGCACTATTAGTAGAGATATCACGGTTTTTACATATTTTGGTTTAATATTTTCAATAATGAAACATTGTGATCGACCAAAAAATTCAAAAACATAACCCCCTCTCACAATTTGAGGTTTCACGTTTCAAGATGCGTAGAATTCGAAAAACGGATAAAAATTTTTTTGTCCGTCAGCCGTACGCCGTACTCCGTCCGCGCATTTTCTCCGAAATACTGGACCGATTTTTTTCAAATTTTGATATAAAATCAGAGGTCACCCGAGGATGATCCTCCTTCATCGACATAGTTTTTTAAAAGTTTATGAAATTTCCTAAAAAACAAAATAAAAATAGTTAAAATCGGACAATTAGGAGCAAAGATATGGTCTCTGGTTTGTTTTTATGTGTTCTACTCCAAATGTTATATCCTTGGTTTGGTTTTTAAATTTTAAATGTGTTACTGAAATAATGCTATTTTTTTTTTAGCATATTACTAATGATTAAAGAAAAACAGTTTAGTCCAATAATTGGAATCACCTTTTGTTTTGTTTTCTTTGTAACTCGGAAGGTAATGTTACTTTAGATGTATAATTGTTTGGAGATAACAAACCATTGTGAAATCATTTGTAGCGTTTTTTTTTTATTATAATACAGTTGTAAATATCAATGAATAAAAAAAAAAAAATCTAAATAGTCTAGGACTTACAGTTCCAATATCAAACATTCTAAGTGATGACGAAAACACAATAAAGTTAGTGTTAGATTTCTTAAAATTAAACAATTTGTTAAATAAAATTTAAATTTGTTTAAAAATGTAATCCAAAAATAAACAAGATTAATTTGCAGGCGTTGATTACCTTGATGTTTTATGTCTTGAAGCCCCAACAAATAACAAACAAACAATGTTATATATCTTTTTCCTGCCCAATATTATTTCAATAATATTCCTGTAGCCCAGAGATGTCCCAGCTTTTTCGAAAATCCGAGGGCTCCATTATTCAACTTCATATTTTAGAAAAGAAAAAAAAAATTAACAAGTTTATCATTGAAGGAGTCGACTGTTCTACATATCATGGGTGATAAATATTCAGGACACAGTCTTTTTAATTTTTAATTTATGCCAACGTTTCAATTCATACATGTGGGTCATCTTCAGGGCTGAAAGTATTTTAAAATACAATCAGAGATATAGTATTATACGACCGATAATGGTAAATAATAACTATAGTGATTGATGGTAAATGAATCTTAACTAATATTGCAATACACGTATTAAAAATGAAATAAGTGAATAGTTATACAAACTAAAAATAAAAAAATAATGTATATAATCCAACTATACAAATTTGTAATATTTTCTCTTACTAACCATGGTTTGAGCACTGAGGGTGTTCAAGTACTGACACATGTTTGGTGGGTAAGTTAAAAGGTCAGGGGTGGAGGATTCCCCAGTCAATCACTATAGTTTATTATTTACCATTATCGGTCGTATAATATTATATCTCTGGTAGTATTTTAAAAGTGTTTGGGTTGAAACGTTGGCATAAATAAACAATTAAAAATTATTTTTTTAAAAAAGACTGAATATTTATCATCTATAATAAGTTTATCGGTTGTTCATTGTGGAAATCAAACCAACATAATTTATTACTAGATATTGGCTTTCAAGCTCTTATTTTTTTTCAACTATTATTTTCTTAACTACTCCTACTTATAAATATACGTTTTATGTTATTTTCCATAAAATTATTCACTATCGATATATTGACTTTTGTCCTCTTCGATTGCCTATGTACTGCAGGTGGAGTGTTAACAGACGACGAATTAAACGGCCCGATCAGGAGAGAGAGATAGGAGCCGTGTTCATAATCGACAATCGTACGCAATCGATGTCATTACATCGCGACGTAGGCGCGGTCATCCGGGAGCAAATGTACTCGCACCGTTGCACAGTGGGGGGGGGGAGGATATGCCCGATTTAGCTGTGCGAAATTGGAAAACCATTCTACCCTACTTGAAATTTCTAGCTAATCGCGAATATATCTATTTGTATTTTTAAAGTGAACACTCTATTAGCCTCGTTTTGCATTATTTTTGTGGAGAGTGAATTAGATTAAGCCGTTATATCTCCAATGCGTAACGCTTGGATAAAGTCGGCTGGTGTAGACTAATTTAAGTGTTTTTGCATATGGATTAAAATATCCCAAAAACTAAAAATCGGACCTGCATATTGTAAGCGAGGGAAATGTTCATCATCCTCTTTGTAATCATATATTGTTCAAAATTGTATCATAATCCGAATATCTATGTTTTTATTGTCTAGAATAGTTAAACTCATATATTCCTGAAGTTTAGACACGAATACGAATAAAAACCAGTTTCAAAGATATTCAATAAAATATAAGTAATAAGCCTGTGGCATTAATCATGCATCTTCTTATAAATTATTTAATATATTTTAGGCATCTTTGCTGAATTCTGAAAATAATTTTTAGAAATGAGTCAAATAACGTCTTAATCCTGGAATTTCGTTTTTCCATCGGAAAGTACCTCCCGCCAACGACCGCCATTTACTTACTGTAATCAAAATATTCTTTGAACCCTTTGCTAATGATGAATACAAAATTCAGCTGCGGTAATTTGAGGTTTGAGTAATTATCTGGCAAATTCAGTCAAAAAAGTTGTACCAAAAAGGAGCTAGAAAAAATTCCCACCTGTATCTAAATAAATGTATACCTAATATAATTTATCCCATCCCTTCATAGAAAACTGTAGGAAAAGTATAGAAACAAAAAAAAACTGAAAGAAAATGCGAAGGAAAAAATTGAAGGGAAATTCAAACAATTTTGTGGCTCTTGATATTGGGGTATTGTTTTCAACTCATTACCATGTATTTGGTCTTTATCTTCATTTAGTTGTAGGTTGATTTGCTCTTCTTCTCATATTACTATGTCTTCTTGATAGTAATATAGATAATAGATATTTATAATGGATTCGTTCAATACTCTTAACAATAATTTTTTTTTTTTACAATATATTACATGCAAAATATATTTTACTTATATTTGAAAAAAGTAACAATAATAATGACGGTTGGTCTTACCAAAAAAGTTTTATTGTATATTAATTCAGAATTAGTGTTGCCCAAATGCGAGACCGAGACGAGTCTTGGTCTTGCGCAAGAGTCTTGCAGTTACTCATTAGCTATTGCTATAGAGATATTACTGTAATATTTTAGAGAGGAGAAACTCAACTAAGCCCGAATGAAAAATTAAAGGAGTTAAATGTAAAATTATATTGGTTATATCCATTATTTACATATAGTAACTAAGATTGTCAAGTATTAATAACTATTTTGCCTTAATTTTTATTCAAAAAATCGATTTTTTTCTTACGAGTCCTGGTCTTGATCTTGCAACAGTTAAGCGGCCTTGGTCTTGGTCTTGCAAAATGCTAGGCCAAGACCTATTTCGGACAACACTATTCAGAATGCTCGATATGCTATAATAAATTCAGCTTATCAAATACCTTTATTTGAGGGCTTTTGCCGTTTATATGTCTTTTCTGACCACTGTGTGCCATGTTAAAGAGACGAAAAGGGAATGATAACAAGTGCTATTAATAATAACATATTTAACTTATTTATTGAAAAATATTACAATCCGTCTTAAAGAACGTTTATAATAGTGTTCAGAGATCACATTCACACTCTATGTAAATAAAATAAATTATACAGAAAAATAATATATATACAATAAATAAGAATAAAATAACCTAAAAATAAATAAATAAAAAGAACACATACATATCTATATATACTATTTACAATTTAGCGAGAGAACTCCGAGCCAGACTTGTCTCTCCAACTGTGGAGGGAAAAGCATGATTCCAGGAGGTCCCTGCATTTCTCTCAACCGCGTCACTGGGGCTAAACCCAAAATAATTTTTATTGAAGATATGAATTAATATATCTCAGAAATAAAAATCGGACCTGCATACTGTAAGAGAGGGAATTGTTCAGCATTTCATCCTCTCTGTAATGGGCCATTATTCTATCAGCTATAATTAAAGTTGTTTTAAATAAATTACTCTATTCGTTGTTATGGGGAATATGGCGTATGGTGCCAGGACTAAATGATAAAATATTTTACAAGACAACTAATTCGGCCAATATGTTCCACTCGCGGTTCAAAGTGGGGCTAGATTTATCCCTCCGCGTTAATAAGAGTGGGACGAAGCTAAGTAGAAGAAATGACAACAATCTTTCATAATGTTCTCTGCTCATTTTTCTTTCCCTCTTCTTTCCGTTTCATATTTCCTCTTTAGTTAAAAGTAATTTTTCCTCTCGTAATGTTTGATTATGCCATCGTATGTTGAGTTAACTTACACATATTTCCCAAAAGAAATAAACTTTTTCCTCTCAAATGTAAAACTTCTATAAGCGGATGGTGACGTCTTACCAAAAGATATTTATTTTTCCTTATGCATTATCATACATGCACTCCTTTTTGCGAACCGGTATCCCGAATCCATTCGATTGATCGCAAAATCGAGAAAAATGTGGCCTATTAAAAATATTGGAGCTTTGGGCATTAAATCTACCTTCAACATTTCAAAGTAACGTTTCAGATGAGAAGATTCAATAAAATGAAGACATTCACGAAGTTTTAGACGGAAGATTAATAATTTGATAAAAATATATTCGGTCTTTTTACTCAAGTATCACAAGTCACTTTTAGTAACTGTTACTTCTACTACAATAGTATTTATTATTTAGAAATCATATGTCATAAATACGTAAACTTACCTACTCAAACCCATATGGACATATGCCTCACAAATTTACAGTTCTGCAAAAAAGACGCTCATACAAAAACTACAATAATTTCAATCCAAAATTTTAAGACTAATAATAGCTGCTCTCTGGTAAGTAAACTACAAAACTTTACATACTGACTTAGAACAACCAACTATCGACCAGCACATACGAGATCTCTACTCCCGATTTCATCTTAAACTACATGGACACCACAAAGGACTTATCAACGACATGGCCACAGCTGACATGCCCATCAGGAGACGACTAAAGAGGAGCTGGATGAGAGATCTTCTTTCCTAAATTATGAAGTAGAAAAAGACCAGGAACAGATACTGCTGTGTATTAATCTTCCTCATGCCTTTTTCTATATAATGAGATCACATCTGATTATTGTCAATACTATGACAGGTGTGGATAGAAGTATGAAGAAGGAAAAAAAAAATATGTCATAAAAATTTAAATATTTTATTGAAAATTATTATTAAGCAATTGATAAACACAAAGTAGGTTAACTTTGAGAATAACAAATATTTTAAATATATAACAATATTAATCTTCAGGAAGTCAAAAGTTCCTCATTGCCTGTAATATTATATGTAATGACTTCAAGAACATTACACACTTAATAAAACAACACTTTTATGATTCAAGTTATTACTCATTAGTACAATCGTAATAATTTATTAAATCAAGTGTAATTGACAAATCTGTAACTGTTCTAAATAACTGATAAAAAAAGTAACTGGTGAAACTCGTAAAAAAACAACAATTGTTCTTACTAAACGAGTTTGGTCTATATTAATTTCTGAGTAGTGTGAGTAGCCCAAATACAAGACCAAGACTCGTCTTGCGCTATAGTCTTCCAGCTACTTATTAGCTTATTCCGAATACCTAAATTTAGATGTTTTATTGTCATAAATACAATAAAGTCCAACCAAATTAATAAAATTAACTTGAAAACACATTAAAAGCATTGTCAAGAAACGTATTGATCGGCCCCCATCTTGGAATGGGAGAGTTGTAGAATAAAAACAATCTATGCAATGTCACCAATTATTTAAATAAAAAATCGTATTTATACACTCACATGACTTTCCTAGCGTTTTTTTTTTAGCAATTTTTTTTTTTTCAATTTTAAATATGTTCTCCGACTACTTCAACACTTACTAGACAAACACTCTAACCTTCCAGTTAATTACAAAAGACTCATACATGACTATAATAAGGCATATTTGGGCTTACGGAGTTGAGCTATGGGGGTACATATACCAAACCTTCAAATTCCTCTCGTATCCAATCCTTACAATCCAAAATCCTTCGTAAAATCCTCAATGCTCCCTACTTTGTTATAAACAAAATCATCCACAATGACCTTAATGTTCCTTATGTTTCAGATCTGGCCCAATCCAGATACCTATCCTTCCATAATAACCATCATAACCATCCCAACCCTCTTGTTTCTAACCTCGCTTCCTATTCAATTCCTGATAACCCTCCGAGGCGTCTGAAAAGAAGATGGCCTCGTGATCTTCTAATATAGTCATATTATTAGAGTGCTACCAAATGGGTAGTTTCTCAACATGTGTTTCCATTATATCCATGTACGAATACTAGATGTATTTTTTTTTTTTAACAGTTTTAAATGTCATATAAATAATAATAATAAAAAAAAACTGTTCATTTGGAATAAAACTATTGAATTAAGACTAATTTTCATGATAACCGATCAGAGAAATCATTAGAGTACGATTTCTTTGATGAACTAAAGCAATGTAAACAGACAAGTGAACAATTATTAAAATCAGTGAATAAAATTCAATACCATATTACGTTGCTAAAACTGAGCCAATTTAGACGATTTGTAACTAAAATTGTCTAATATTATTAACTATTTTGCCTTAATTTTATTTACAGAAAGGTTTCTTTTGCGATAATTAGACGGTCTTGGTCTTGGCAAAGTGATCTAGACCTATTTTGGACAACACTATTTCTGAGGCTCTGCATGCTATAAAGTAGTTCTTTCTTATGCTTCTCTGACAACTACGCCGAAATAGAGTATGCTACGAACAATAACACATTTAAAGGAAGGAGATGATCCGGAGTGACGGTCATAAATAGCTATATAGTGGCAAAATTATTTTATTAAAAGCCAACGTTTCGACCACCCGACTTAGCAGATCTTCTTCAGGGATAGAACAGACAAGATACAAAAGATAGAGAATTGTGGAAGTTACATAATATTTAGCCATAAAATGTGAATAAGCTTATTAAAATTATAAACAGTAAGTACATTAAAATATTTGGGTAATGGGGAAAAAACCTAGAAAATTACAGTATCAAGGTACAGTTCTAGATTTTTTCCCCATTACTCAAACAAGTCAGCAAATTCCCCAATACCTGCCCTTACCCTGGTTTTCCAGTTCTAAGTGAAATTCCTAGCTGAACCCACTTATAAGTCTCTAATTCTATTTACTTATTTATTTATTTTTTGGTTTTATTTTTTATTTTATTTCTCCACATTCCTTTATTTCTATTATTTCATATTCTATCCGTTTCTCTTTTCTTTCAATCTCTCCTGTAGGTCTGTAGAAGTATATTCACATTTGCATATATTATATATTATACTACAATTGTTACCATATATTTACTCCAGCTTAGGATCTTGTTACTTAGCTTACTCTGTTTATATTTTAATGTACTAACTGTTTATAATTTTAATAAGCTTGTTCACACTGTTTATAATTTTTTTTCTAAATATTATGTAACTTCCACAATTCTCTATATCTTTGTGTATCTTGTCCGTTCTAGCCCTGAAGAAGACCTGCAAAATCGGGTCGAAACGTTGGCTTTTAATAAAATAGTTTTGCCACTATTTAGCCTATTTATGACAGCCACTCCGAACCATCTCCTTCCTTAAAAAAATATTTCTTTTTTATGCTTCTCTGACAACTACGCCTTCAAATACGCTGGATTAGGTAACTCTGAAATAGAGTATGCTAGGAACAATTACACATTTAAGAAGTTTACAATTTTATTAATTGTACATAGAGTGCGAATGTTATCTCTGAACGCCATTATAAATGTTCTTGAGGCAGATTGTAATATTTTTCAATAAATACGTTTTAAAAAAAAAATTTGCAATAATTAACAGTGGTTGCAAGAATATCATTATTGTTATCAAATACGTATTTTTTTTTTTTTTTTAAGGATTTTCTTTAAGAGTAAAAGACACGTCTGAGCAAAGCTGGTGAGGATCGATTAGAGCTGAGGAATGGGGCAATCATTCTTCTCTTCCTCCAATTTCTAGTTTGAATACTTACTGCCCTCTGATCTATGGCCTTTCCACTTCCAATCTATCGCTCTCGCAGCTCTGAGGGTCTCAATCCTACTTCTTTTCCTATTTATTGTTTCAAATTACATTACTTGAGACTGGATTTTCTCAAAGAAAAAAATAGAAAATGAGTAAAATGTACATTAAATTACATCTGAGTCTCAGAAGGGGGTGGACTTTGACATGCTAAGTTTCAATGCAATGAGAATCAAATTTAGTCCGCACTAGAGACTATTTTTTATCAAATTATTAACATTCATATAAAGCTTCGTGAAAATTGAGAAAAGAGGTGGCCTACAAAAATATTGGACGAGTTGGCGTGACCTCTACCCTCAACATGTCAAAATAATATAAGAGGTTATACAAGCCAAATGGCCTAATATTTATAGGCCACCTTTTTTCTCCATCAAATCAACATACTATTGAAGTTACAAACAAATACGTATTTATGAGTATTAAACACCTCATTAAATCAATTAATTTTATGATATAACGCCCCACATCGAAGTATTTTCTTTTTTCTCGTCATGTGATTTAGATTTGGTGCCATTTTTTATGTTGTTTTTTTTTTAAAATGTATTAAGCCAAAGGTGACCAATAATAAACGTTTTCACTTTATGTATTTATTATTCAACGTTTCGGCCTCTCGAGCCATTTTCAAGATTCTGCAAAGAATTTTTAATTTATTGAATATTTAATATGAAATTGAGTTGATGGGGGGGTGCGGTCAAATAAATTCTAAATTATAGAAATAGTATTATTTAATTTTTTTGCCGACGTTTCGATCCACTTTGTAGGTCAGGACTACAAAAGATACAAAATATAAACGGTACATGGTGAAAATAAAATAAATGAATATAAGTAGATATAAAATAAGAAGTTGTCTGATAAAGAAATAAATAGATGATATCAGAGATATAGTGGGTGACAATGTAGTTAAAATATCAAGTATTATATCTATATATATATATATATATATATATATATATATATATATATATATTTATATATATAAGATACATACAAAAATAAAAATAGTATTAATAAATTTAGAAAACACAGGAGAATATATTTTATGGCAATCTGTTTACTTTTAACTAAAATGCTAAATTCTCCTTTGTTTTGTAATTTTTATTCATATTTATTTTTGTTATTTCTCTCTCTATATATATATATTTATATATATATATATATTTATATATATATATATATATTTTATATATATATATATATATATATATATATATATATATATATATATATATATTGTGGACAGTAAGGAACTTCCGTCCAGGAGGAAGTGGACGGAGGAGAGGAAGAAAAAATTTAGCGATATCCTCAAGCAGAGATAGGCAGAAAAGAGAAAATTGAAAAAGAAACCAGTTTCATAGTCGCGTAGTCCTTCAGTGCTGTTTCGCGTCAAATAATAATATATATACAAAACTGGTCGAATATTTTTGTAGGCCACCTCTTTTCTCAATTTTGTGATCAAATTATCTTACGATTCGAGTGAAATGCAAATGGGTATTCATGAATTTTTAGTACCTCGTTAAATAGACAAAGTTTACCAACCTCCAGATTGAAAACTCTTCATTTCCGAGAATTTTAGTAATTTAAAAATTTGTTGGTTTAATTTGATAAAAGGAGGTATATACCTTGGATAAATTGTGTTTTCTCTAGCTTTTCTTTTTTGTTAATAATAATAATAAAGTATTGCTTACATTCTTATAAAGAAATATAATAACGGTTATTATTATTTATTTCTTAGTTCTTGTTATTGTTATTATTCTACCCACTTCATTTTACTTTATTTTTTTGACGTAAATTGTTTATGTTGCTCATACCTTTTTATATGGTTCTTTTTTTAGACCTGATGAAGGCCTGACGAAGGTCAAAACTTCGGCAAATGCTAAAATAAATATTATTATTTATTTTGCCTATTTATTTCTGACTGATCACCCCCAACAACCCTTCTCTTCATTATATCTGTTATGCTGGAATAATGCAATATTGTAATCCTATTGCTCATCTTCTGTCATTAATATATATATATATATATATATATATATATATATATATATATATATATATATATATTGTATGCTTTATCTGTTTGGGTTTTAACATAAGTCAATATTTATTAATTAATGAACTTTTGATATTTTTTCTTTCTAGACATTATTTTTTTTTCTTTTTGTTATTTTTTTCATTAAAATTATATGTATAGTTGAGAAGATTTTATTTTATTTTTTAGTAATTTACACACTATTATTTAACTTGTGTATATTGTTTGAATCTTTGTTAAGTTAATTTTTGGGCAGATATGTATTTTTTCTTTTGTAACTGTTCATTATTGTTATTCTAAGGGGACATCATCCCAGAATAAAGTTTATCCTATTCTATTCGATAAATGTAATAAGTCTTAAATTTATTGTTACACACGCAACCAAGGTCAAAATAGCTTCCTCGCCATTTTTATTGGCTAAACAATGTCTGTAATTTCACAGCCATTATATTGTTAACAGTTGTTTATATTAATTTTAATTATTAAATTGAATTCAATTAAATTTATACTAGGTAATTTCTGAACTATATTCCGAATTTACTCCAAGTTTGGGTCAATCAAACGAACTGTTTTAAAACTATAAGCGTGTCAAAGAATACATTTCATGATCTGAAAGATTTCTTTTTTTTTTTCCCCCCTTTTTTTTTCAAGCCGTGGATAGAATTTTATAGCATTGATACATACTTCATTAAATTTTTACCAATCTCTAACATTTTACGTTTCCACCATGCAAGTGTGGAATAATGAAGTAAACATAATCAAAATGAGGTGACATAAGTAATAAAATGGTAATCTTTGAATAAAATGTAAAACAGAAAAAAGGAATATGAAGTTATATACGAAATAAAAATAAATAGTAAAATTAAGATATTTTAAATAAAATAGTTAGATAGAAAGAAGACATATAAAATATACTATTATTTATTTATTCAAAATTATTATTGAATATTTAATAGTGGACAGTTCCATTATAAAGGAAGGAGATGGTCCGGGGTGGCGGTCATAAACAGGCTAAATAGTGGTAAAACTATTTTTATTAAGAGCCAACGTTTTGACCCGACTTTGCAGGTCTTTCTTCAGGAAGGTATGTTCAGCTAGGAATTTCATTTCCAACTGGGTTCGAGTTCTCCTAGCTGAACCCACCTCCCTGAAGAAGACCTGCAAAGTCGGGTCGAAACGTTGGCTTTTAATAAAAATAGTTTTACCACTATTTAGCCTGTTTATGACCACCACCCCAGACCCTCTCCTTCCTTCAAAATTATTATTTTATTTTTTTACTAGAAATAGCGTTATAGGGGAAAAGAGTCGGAATTAATCATCCATCCCCAATCGTGCAGCTTATTAAATTTTATATATTTAATTTAAATGTACCTGTTTTTTCTGTGTTTAATTAATAATAATAATAATAATAAGGCTTAGCGAACCCGAAGGCTCGATGCCTACACCACCAATCGCTTATTACACACCTCCCTCCATTGTTCGCCAAACCCAGTCCCTTCAGATCGGCTTTAATGCAATCTTCCCACCTTCGCTTCGGTCTAAGCTCGGACGCTTACCATTCGGCACAGCAAATATTAACCTTTTAGGAATTCTCTCGTTACTAAGCCCAACAACTTTACAAGCCCATTTGATTCGCCGCGATGAAATTACCTCAATTATATTACCCGGATACAGCTCACGCAATTCGGCGTTGTGTAACCGTCTGAACTCTCCGTTTAACTCATCCTTCTTCGGTCCGAATATTCTACGCAATACTTTATTTTCAAAATCCTTAAGACGCTGCTCATCCCTTAATGTAAGCGGCCAAGTTTCGCATCCATAAAGAACTGTAGGCAAGATAATTGTTTTATAGATTCGAATTTTTAAGTTTCGGGACAAGAGGCGCGAACTAAGTAGTTTTGTCACAGAAAAATAACAAGCATTCCCCGCCTTCAGTCTAACCTTAATCTCTTCTTCAATTTCGTTTTTTCTAGTTATCGTAGAACCTAGATACCTAAATTTATCTACCTGTTCAAACATATTACCATCTATATCGATATCACCAGTAATATCGCCATTTTTGCAGCTAACCATATATTTTGTTTTATCCACGTTTATTTCGAGTCCTATTTCTTTACCGGCTTTCATTAACGTTGTCGTATTTAGTTTTATAGTTTCAACGTCTTCGCTTAACAGTACCAGATCATCAGCATAGCCCAGCACGTGTTTAATTGAATAATTTAAATTAGTATAAATTCGTAGAAATGTGTGAATCGACATTTATTTTCCATTGATCCTGAAGATAGTAAGGATAAATTATTGAGGATATATTAAGGAGCTAGGGGAAGTGTGAAACGCTAGAAGGACAGTCGGTAAAAGGCTGAAGCCTGTAAGGTGAGATACCGTTACAGTCGAACCCGAACCGATTTGTATCGGCTTGGGTTACCGAATCTCCCTCGGCTTAAGTGGATTGAATGGTCTCTCTCAGAGCCTTGGCAAGGTCGCGACCTTTCGGGTTTAGGGAGGAGAAGGAAGAGGTTTTCCGAATCTAGAAGGATTTATATACTTCCATCCACTGATAAATAGTTTGTTTTATTCTACATTTTTCCTTTAAAATATATGGAATAATCAGTATTTCCTTGAATGTCGTTATCGCTTCCTATACAACAAAAAACTTTTATATCATGAGAGTTGTCTGTCATTTTGGTTTATTATTTTCAATAATGAACCATTGTTGCCGCCTCTTCAAAAAATTGAGGTTTTACGTTTCAGGATTCGTAGAATTCGAAAAACGAATAAAACTTTTCTTGTCCGTCCGCCGTCCGGGTATTTTCTCCGAAACCACTGGACCGATTTTTTTCAATTCACACAAAGGACCAATTCACGGAATTAAAAGAAAAAAATCGGACAATTAGGAGCAAAGATATGGTCGCTAGTCGTTTTTTATATGTTCTACTTCAAAGGTTATATCCTTCGTTTTGGTTTTTGATTTTTCAATGTGTTACTAAAGTAATACTTTAACATATTACTAATGATTAAAAAAAAGTTGAGTCCAATAATTGGAATCACCTTTTATTTATTTTTCTTTGTAACTAGGAAAGTAATGTTACTTTAGATGTATAATTGTTTGGAAATAATAAACCATTGGTTTTTTTTTTTTTTTTTTTTTTTTTTTTTTTTTTTTTTTCTTACCCTCCAAAAAGTTTATTGAAACAATTACATATATAGTATACAATAATACAATATAAACATGTAATAAATTCCTTCCACTGCCCGAGGGCAATAAACCATTGTGAAATAATTTGCAGCTTTTTCTATGAAAGTTGGAATACAATATTTTTGGGAGGGTGAGGACCATATACCATGAAACTTATCTTAGCGGACAATTTTTATGAACTCCCCCATCAAATTTTAAATGTTAAGTTCTTTCATATACCGAATGCTCTCTTCAATTAGGATTTTTTGAGGTCACCCGAGGATGATCCTCCTTCATCGACATTTCTATCCGCTTTTTCCTTTCAAGATAGCGAACGAAAATCTGCACTGCTATAGATTGTAGCGCCTAAACGAATGTATAGATTTCAATGAAAATGTCTTCTCGATGCCCTTTAAATTTATCTACATAACATACTTCAACAAAAAGAAGAACTTAATAAAGTTACGAAGTTTGTGGAAGTTCCTAAAAAAAAATCATTTATTTTTATATATATTATTTATAAACAATAAAACTAGTAGAAATGCACACATTAGAAATCATGACATGAATATACTTGAAGAGAAACTCATCAGTGGTAGCATTCCATATTTAGTTCTAGGTGAGAACTCTAATAATATGTCTATATTAGAAGATCACGTGGCCATCTTCTTTTCAGACACCTAGGAGAATTATCAGGAATCGAGGAAGAAACAAGGCTGGAAACAAGTGGATTAGGTTGGCACTGGAGTTTTATCATGAAAGAATAGGTATCTGGGTCGGGCTAAATCAGCGGAATATGGGACATTAAGGTCTTTACGAAGGATTTTGGATTTTAACGATTGGATACGAGAGGAATTCGATGGTTTGGTAGAGACCCAAAGCTCAAAAAAATCATTAAAGTCGGACAATTAGGAGCAAAGATATGGTCTCTAATGGATTTTTATATGTTCTACTTCAAAGGTTATATCCTTTGTTTTGGTTTTCGATTTTTTAATGTGTTACTGAAGTAATGCTTTATCATATTTTTTTTAGCATATTACTAATGATTAAAAAAAAAATAAAATATTTAGTCTAATAATTGGAATTACTATTTATTTATTTTTCTTTGTCACTATGAAGGTAATGTTACTTTAGATGTATAATTGTTTGGAAATAATAAACCATTGTGAAATAACTTGCTGCGTTTTCTTTTTAGGAGGGAGAGGACGATATACAGTGAAACTTGTCTTAGCGGATAATTTTTATAAACTCCCCCGTCAGATTTTAAATAATTTAAAATGTTAAGTTCTTTCATGCACCTAACGCTCTCTCTGATTCGAATACGTAAAAAACCAATAAGGTAAACGCACCAGTTATGAACAGATTGGACTTAAAATGTAAATAATATGCTTCCTTGTTTATTTAATGGTTCCAGTTTTTTTCTAGATTGAAGAACAATGTCATCTATTGACAACTGTATGAACAAAATTCCTAAAATAAAATTTTAAAATGCCTAACATTGTTGTTCCTATAGTGCTTTTGAAGTCAGTGTGTTTCATACCTTCCTACTAACAGTTTTGTATTGAGTAAGTTGAACGTTTATCTTATCTTATATTTATAGTTAAATAAAATTTTTAGATTTTTTCTGAAGTATGTCTATTACTGGTACCCGACCCTCTGTCCATTACTAGAACAATTGAATTTCTGGGTATCCATTACTACTTCTTTAAAAAGCTATTGTTTTTTTTTAAATGGAGATTATTCCTGCATGCCTGAATATTTTTTTCAATTTTAAAGTGTTAATAGAAAAAGAAGACCATTGAGATTCCATATCACGGGGAAGTTTATAAGTATACCAATTATTTTGCCATACGCCAAAACATAGAAACATTTCCTTAGCTTTGTCCATCCTTTACCCTACGTACTTTTATGTTTATCATTTTTCTGATGTAATTTCGTATTTTTTAATTTTTAACCCTTTTGATGATCCACATTATTGGGCCGAAACGTCGGCAAAATTAATAAACCTAATTATTGACTGCATATGCTTACTATTTTTCGTCCCTACAATTTTAACAATCAACTACATGTCCATTTCCATTATTTTATATTTTTGATATTCTAAACTTTTTTATAATTAATGTTTTACAGCTTTAAGTATGTTATACATTTTTTATTTCAAATGGTTTGCAATTTAATTTTTTAATTAATACATTAATACACACATATCTAAACGAATTAAGTATATTACAATTTCCTTTATCGGTAAAGTCGGATGGAGTCGACTAATTATAGTGTTTTTGCATATGGATTAAAATATTTCAAAAACTAAAAATAGTACCTGCATATTGTTAAAATTTGCGTCATTTCATCCTCTCTGTAATGAAATATTATTCAAAATTATCCCATCGCGACCCCGTGTTAAAACGCGCGAAAAAGGAAAATTAGTGTCTAAAACTAAATAATAACGAGTTTTAAGGAAGTCATGGATTAATATATCTCAGATACTAAAAATCGAACCTGCATACTGTAAGCGAGGGAAATATTCAGGATTATCCTCTTTTATAATGAGCTATTATTTATAATTCATATAAATTAAAATAATCCCCACATATATTATTACAGTAAGGTTCGAAATCGGTTTTGTACCAAATATAAGCTCATGTCATGCGCAAATAACATGAATGGGTTACCGTTGGATTCAGAATTTCACGGGAGTTAGCGAATCGTATTCTCCGCTTTTGTTTTTCTTTCTAAAATAAATAAAGTCGATACAAACATTTTGCTAGGCTTCAATACTGGAACGGTGGTAGGTCTGTAGATCGATACGGGACAAGTTGGACCTTGAAGATTTTGATGCGTACAGCACGTTTTAAGCCCCAAAACGTACTATTTTCGAGATAACGCAAGGCGTAGGGTTCGCATCCACACAACCTTACATTAATTGTAGTACTGTCAATGAATACAAGTCTCATTTCGTCGACTTGAGGTCTCTATGATCGAGAGAGGAGTTTATATTATTTATCGATGGAGTTTTTGATGAGCAAGTCATATCATCGTTAATTTTTCACCAAATCTCATGATTGAGCCACCAATTTCCAAGACTTCCTTTGCCTTCAGGTGGGCAATATAGTCCAATCTCCCCGAAAATTCAGGAAAACAAGTTCTGGAAGAAAACAAACTTTGTTTGCAAATAACTAAAAAAATACACACTTTGCCCTGGGTTATGCCCATGATTATATAAAAGATTACTAAAGTCCCTACAAAATGAGAAAAAAAAATCATCGAAATCGGACACTTCTTAGCAAGATACAGCTTATTGAAATTTGTAAACATGTTGGTTCCTAACAAAAAAGAAGAATTAAATTAATTTTTGTTTTCTTTGTCGATTATATTTATCGATAAAGTAACAATTGATTTCTTTATCTTATGATACGTTGCATTATTTTATTTTCTTATTAATTTGGCATTTATATTGTTATCAAATAAATAAAGCGAATTTTTCGCACGGGCCTACTAGTATATATTAATCTTTATCATTATATTAATCTCGCTTTCTTGATGTTTTTACTTCTATCGTCTAGTGTAAAGCAAATATTAGTTTTTTATTTAACATTTGTGAAGTTAAAATAGTCTTGCATTCTAAAGGCAGTTTAAAAGAAGAAATGATTTGGTTACGACATTAATTAAAGCAATTCAGAACATTTCTAGAAGTTTGTTTTTGAATCGTAATGGAGTCTGAAAGTTATAGTTACTTAGCCATTGGGTTTCTTCTCTTCAAACATCCCTCCTAGTATAGTTTTCGTATTTAATAATTTGATACTGTAACTGAATAATTTTGATTAGCAAAGACATCCGAATTTTCACATATTTAAATTTTGTAGTCAATGATTTATTTATTTATTCTTTTAAGATATTTGTAACTAGGCTACGGCACTAGTGAATCCAGGATTTAATTTTTTCTTATGTGACAACTTCTTTAGGCACACTAAGCACTTAATTTTGTGGGTGTTTATTTATTTATTTTGCTATAGAAACTAAAAATCGGACTTACTTACTGTGAGTAAGAGAAATATTCAGGATTTCATCTTGTTACGATTTCAGCCTGTTCTTTCTAGACATTAATTTTTTTTTCTTTTTGTTATTTTTTCCATTAAACTTATATGTAAAGTTGAGAAGATTTTATTTTATTTTTTAGTAATTTACACACTATTATTTAACTTGTGTATATTGTTTGAATCTTTGTTATGTTAATTTTTGGGCAGATATGTATTTTTTCTTTTGTAACTGTTCATTATTGTTATTGTAAGGGGACATCATCCCAGAATAAAGTTTATTCTATTCTATTCTATTCTCTAAATGTAATAAGTCTTAAATTTATTGTTACACACGCAACCTAGGTCAATATAGCTTCCTCGCCATTTTTATTGGCTAAACAATATCTATAATTTCACAGCCATTATATTGTTAACAGTTGTTTATATTAATTTTAATTATTAAATTGAATTCAATTAAATTTGTACTAGGTAATTTCTGAACTATATTCCGAATTTACTCCAAGTTTGGGTCAATCAAACGAACCGTTTTAAAACTATAAGCGTGTCAGATAATACATTTCAAGATCTAACAGTTTTTTTTTTTTTTTTTTTTTTTTTTAAGCCGTGGATAGAATTTTATAGCATTGATACATACTTCAAATTTTTACCAATCTCTAATATTTTACGTTTCCCCCAATGCAAGTGTGGAATTATGAAGTAAAGCATTATGTCAAAGGACATAAAATATATTTTATAATGATGTAGAGATGGTTGACCGTTGATATAATATGAGAAGGAGTTAATTAAATAAATACTACGATCTACTAAATACGGTCAAATAAATACTAAATTAAAATATAGTAATTATTTAATTTAGTATTTATTTGACCGCACCCCCCAAATTAACTCCTTCTCATAAAATATATTTTAGTTTACAATATGTTGATCATTATTTAATATGAATTTTTCTCCTCTTTCCACTAACTACTTTCTGAAGTTTATTTTGGAAATTCTTTCCATCCGTGGAATTCTGCAGAGACCGGAATAAGTGGTTTCTTGGAGCTAGGTCTGGTGAATAGGGACGATGGTGGAACACATCACCCTTCCAATTTGTCAGTTCTGGGCGTTTATTTTTAATTTATTGATCCAATTGAGTTGAATAAATTATTTGTCCTGATGGTAATAGCTCATAGAAAATAACACCCTTGAAATCCCACCATATGGAAAGCATTATCTTCTTTGGATGCAATGCGGGTTTTAACATTCTTATAAGAGCCTCACTACATCACATTATCGTAAAATATCCATTTTTCATCTCCTGTTACCAATCTTCTCAAACATGGGTCGTTTCCGTAGGGAATCTCAAACAGAAATGCGTGTTGCCAAGTGGACTTCGGTTAGAGATTTAGGGACCGAAACATTAAGCCTGGAAACATAGCTGGGCTTGTGCAAATGGTTTTCTACGCTTATGTGTGACACATTTATGGACATAGCAATCTCTCGCACTGATTGGGTGGGATTTCGATCAACAAAGGCCTTAACATACTCGTTTCAATTTCATGTGGACGACCGTTGAGCATCATTGATGTCAAAATTTCCTGAATAAAATTTGACAAACCAATTTCTATAAGTGCGTTCGGTTAAGGCATCATTCCAATAAACACTGCAAATTTTTTCTATGAGCTTCTGAAGCATGCTTTCCTTTTTTAAAATAATACAACAAAATATGCCAATAATGAATGATATTTTCTTCCATATTCACAGTGCAATAGCACACACAATACTAAGCTAGTTACAACAAGAGTTAACAGATATAGTTGTTGACATATTATATACAGGATAAAAAATCCAACTTAGTGATTAATTCATCGGATAAGAAGTGTATCATAGTTACATAAAAATAAACAGGAAAACCGAAAGGACTTAGTTGCCAGCCCAATATTAAAATTATTGAGTATTATTATTATTATTATTAAATCAACTATACAATCCACTCTTACGGTATCATGTTGAGTATTGCTGTTGCTAATCAATAGCCAGAGAAGGACTGGAAGTTAGTTGATTATGCTATTTAGAAGGCTGTGAAGGAGGACTTAATCGACCACTGTAATGGTAGTACTTCCCTTCCTCCTGATTAGGCTTCCGTTGTTTATCGTCTCTTGTTTAAAAGCTTTGTTATACTTCCTTCCACAGCCTTCTATATATCTCTCCTATTTCATAGCTCTTTGGATCCTGAGATTTTCCCTGTATGGATTAATAATTTTCCTCCTCATCAGCAATAAAGTATTCAATTCAGTTTCTGATATAATTACTACTTTTTCTACTTCAATGAATGCTAAAAATAGCGAAATCCTGTTAATATCCGAAACATCTGTCGTGACTTATAATCCGTGGTACAGACACCTTTTTATCGAATTATTAATATCCGCCTGAAACTTTGTAAATAGTTTCATCTCATCGTAACCTACAACTATTTTATTTACGAAAACTCTTGGAATTGGGGCGTTTTCAATCTGGAGGGGAAAAAACTTTGTCCATTTAATTAGATACTAAAACCTCGTAAATATACATTTGCTTTCTACTTGGAGCGTAAGATAATTTGATCTCAAAATCGATAAAAAATGTGGCCTACAAAAATATTGGGCCGTTTATAAAATATAACCTCGTTATTTTGAAAATTTAAGGGAGTATGTCACGCCAAACGGCGCAATATTTTTGAAGGCCACCTTTTTTCTTGATTTTGTGATCAAATCATTTTATGATCCAAGTAGAAAGCAGATGGGTATTTAGGAGTTTTTGGTACCTAATTATATTGACAAAGTTTGCTCCCCTCCAGATTGATAACGCCTCATAATTCCGAGAGTTTTCGTAAATAAAATGATTGTAGGTTACGATGAGATGAAACTATTTACAAAGTTTCAGTGGGTGTTAATAATTCGATAAAAAAGGGTCTGTAAAACGGACTATTATACGTTTTGTTATGTTAAGTTAGGTTTTCGTTGGTGGGGTGGCCGAACGGGCTATCGTGTGTGTACAGCACTGCCGTTACTCGGCAACCTGATCTATGAGACAATGAATTTAAAATCGTAACAGTTCGCGTCCCGGGGGAGGCTTTTAACTCCCCGCCCATACCCTCTGGCCCGGGGAAACCCGTAAAGCCTTAAAGGCTAGGAAGGAGAGGACCTAAATTCCTCTAACCCATACTATACAAGGAGTTCTGTAAGTAGAGGAAAATATTTAAAATGTTGATAGTAGACATCAAGATCTACAAAAAAAGTTTATATAAACAATTACCCAATATCCAGCTGAAAAGTAGGTAATTTAAGATTTGTGTTTTTTTTTAACGCTACGGTTTTTGCTAAATAGGAAGCGATAACTTAAAAAATATTTGATTTAAGTAACTAAGCATTACTCCATAATAAACTAGATAAAATTTACTTTAAACAAAAGTAGAGTTTGTCATTTTTAAAACTATTTAAAAAGGACTATTGGGTGAATATTTGAATATTTACCCTATAACTGATAAAATCCTTTTCTTCATTTTCTTTTCCTCTATTTTTTTTCTGTCCAATGCCCAGAGTTACCTATATTAAATCTGACCAGCTAGTCCAAAAAAATATTTTTCGCTGTACTCTATATCTGATTCCCAGTTTTCCTTAAAAAAAATACCAGTTGAAATAGGAATTTTTCCAGTATTTTCAAACCAAAGTCCCTAAACAAAAATTTCTCTCTTTCACAAAATTCCTGTCTATATTTTTCCTTTAGGTATGGAATTCATTTTTTTTTTTAAATAACTCTTCAATCATCTAGCTCGGATATATTTATTCAAAACGGTCGGTTTTGATTCTTAATTGTAATTTGTCCAGATAGATCGATCATATTTTGCCACTATGCGGCAGTCAAAGACTTAATTAACTTCTACTCTGATAGGATTCTAGATTTGTATATCGAAAATTTTTTTTTTTTTTTCTCATGGCAAAAAACTTTCTTTTCAAAATATTCTCTATACATACTTATTTTATTTTGACGTTAGTATCTATTCTTCACATTTATATATTACCACTCTGACATTCACTGAAGCGGGGAAAAATCGACAATAAACTGGGAAATGTTCCATAAATCATTTGCTAGGAGGTGTCACTTTTGACACCAGTTGTGGAAGATGGAATGTTGTTCGTTGTCGTGTCGCCGTTTCCTAACTGGATTTTTATATATAGACGAGAAATATATATATTTGTTATATTATATATTTATAATATATTTTAAAATACATAATAAAGTCGCTGATAATAATTTTTCTCATTAGGAAATTGATGTTTTTCAATTTATATTTTATTCAATTTAATAATATTTTTTATTAAAATGTTTGAAGTTTCTATGAGTGCGTCTTTTTAGCTATACCGTATATCTCATAACAAAAGCATTTAAGTAGGTTACTAACAAAACCTAAAGTACTGACTTCCCTTCCATCTGCCTATAAAGGCACTTAACAAACGATTTCATACTAATTAATACATAAGTACTAACATAATTATAAGAAATATGTCTTCAGCTAATATTTTCATAAATACAAAAATGAGAATAAAAAGTCACTGGGTGAGAGACCTCCTTCATATTTGAAGTTTAAAAAGAAACTCTAAACCATCGAATTCCTCTCGCATCCAATCCTTACAATCCAAAATCCTTCGTAAAATCCTCAATGCTCCTTACTTTGTCACTAATAAAATAATACATAAAGACCTCAATGTTCCATATGTTTCCGATTTGCCCAAATCCAGATACCTATCCTTCCATAATAAACTTCATAACCATCCGAATCCTGTTGTTTCTAACCTTGCTTCCTCTTCGATACCTGATAACCCTCCGAGGCGTCTGAAAAGAAGATGGCCTCGTGAGTGATCTTCTCATGTAGACAAATTATTAAAGTGCTACCAGTGGTTAGTTTCTCAACAAGCGTGTTTCATGTGATAATATTTCTCTGTACACATTTACTTGATGTATTCATACTAATACAGTTGTAAATATAATAAAAGTTTAAAAAAAAAAAAAAAAAAAAGAAAGAAACTATTACTGTGTTTACAGTTTGTTCCTTGTTTATTTTCCCCATTATTAGTCAGATAATGAATACAAACATTAAAAATTAAACTTGTACACTTGATATAATTTTGATAATTTTATAAATTAAGGTCAAATGATGAAAGAGAAAAAAAAATTAGTTTGGCATTGTAGGGTGGAACATAAAGTAATTTTCTTCAGACTAAAAATTGTATCGTACTGAATTTGGTATTTAGTGTTAAGTGTATCTGTCACTTGGTGTTTAAAAATTATCTTGATTTTTCACGGCCTTTATCTTTTCACCAGGTTGTTTCGCTTGGATTTAGAAAATCATGTTTCTTTAATACCTAAAGAAGTCCATTTATGGTAAACTAGGAAAAGAAGAAGACGAGGAAGACATGGGATAACGAAGTGGAGGAATCCATGATGGGTCATGGTCTAGGGGAAGAATGGACCTTAGATAGGATGAAAATAAGCTATCCAAGGTTTAGGTTTATAAAACCCAGTATGAGTGGAAACTACTACTAAAAAAAAAAAAAAAAAAAAAAAAAAAAAATTAAGGAAGTTGTAGACTTTACAATATCTCAATTCTCCATCTAAGTATTCTCTTTGCAATATCTTAATTTTACTATTTATTTTCATTTCTTATATAACTTCATTTCCTTTTTTCTGGTTTACATTTAATTTAAGCCATCCAAGGTAAAAAAAAAAAAAAAAAAAAAAAAGACTTCTGTCTAAGCTTAGCGAATTATATATAAATATTTTATTCATTTTTTAGTGTTTCAGTGGTTGATCCCCTTAAATACAGGTCTCAACTCCTTTTCAGTTGGGGATCGGCACATGCACCAAATAAACTGTTTCGTCGGAATTTTTTCCTAAAATCAGAGTTGTCATTAAGAATCCAGACACGCAGTATAAGAAAAAAAACTTATATTTGGAAGATCGGAGAATGAGTAAGCCTAAATGTTCAGAACCTATATAACAAATTATACAGTACCTTTTCTACAAGTATAATTTAAACCGTGGTTAAGCAATTTTCTTAGGAAAAGGTTGGGCGAGTAAGCATCTCTTATAGCCAGCTGGCTGAGGAGGCAGAAATAATATAATTAATTTTGATTTGATGAGGAAGGGCGGGGTAAATTTGAATGGTATCAAATAGTGAGGGCTACGCTGAGGCTTATTTGAGGTATCCGAGGCAAAATTATGCTTTCCTTGCTTAATTAAAAGGAGCTGTTGGAAATAAGAGAAACGCTGGCAAGCAGGTAAAGCAATTAGCTTCCGGTTGATAATGAAATCCTTAGAGCTACCTCACTGCTTAGCCTCTTCGAATTTTACTACCAATAACGTTTTTTTCGCTTCAATAAAAAATTATTCGCTCTTCTTTTGCCCAATTCGCAATTTGCGCATTTCTTCAATTAAAATTAAATTTCACCAGAATTTAACCGACAGGATTTTCACAAGCCTTTAAATTCAAATAATATGTTATGTTTCAGAAACAAAAAGTTTTCTATTATATTTTTGGTTTATTATTTTCAATAATGAACCATTGTAATCGACCGAAAAATTCTTTTTTTTTTTTTTTATTTATTTATTTATATGATATTTACAACTGTATACAAAAAAATACATCTGGTAAATTCGCACATGGATATAATGACATGGAACACATGTTGAGAAACTACCCATTGGTAGCACTCTAATAATATGTCTATATTAGAAGATCACGTGGCCATCTTCTTTTCAGACGCCTCGGAGGGTTATCAGGAATCGAATAGGAAGCAAGGTTAGAGACAAGAGGGTTGGGATGGTTATGAAGTTTATTATGGAAGGACAGATCTGATACATAAGGAACATTAAGGTCATTATGGATAATTTTATTTGTAACAAAGTAAGGAGCATTGAGGATTTTACGAAGAATTTTGGATTGTAAGGATTGGATGCGAGAGGAATTACAAGTATTATATATATATATATATATATATATATATATATATATATATATATATATATATAAAGAGAAAAAAGAATATATATATATAGAAGATACATTCTACATACAAGATACATTCTATATATATATATATAGAAGATACATTTTCCATTTTTGTTTGTATCTTCTATATATATATAATACTTGATATTTTAACTACATTGTCACCCACTATATCTCTGATATCATCTACATCTCTCTTAGTTCTTACTATTGCCATTATTCTAAGAATTTCATTTTACTTTATTTTTTTCTTTGTTTTACCATCACTACTTATGTTTCTCATGCCTTGTTATCTGGTTATTTTCTTAGCCCTGATGAAGGCCTGAACTTCAGGTTGAAACGTCGGCATATGTAAAAATAAATATTATCATTTATTTTTGCCTTCTTTTTTGACTGACCACCCCAACTATTCTTCTCTTCATCATCTTTTTATTTCTTTATCAGACAACTTCTTCTTATTTTATATCTACTTATATTCATTTATTTAATTTTCACCATGTTTTTTATCTTTTGTAGCACCTGAAAGTGGGTCGAAACGTCGGCAAAAATAAAATAATACTAATTGTATAATTTGTTATTTATTTGACCGCACCCTCCGATCAACTAGTTCTCAATATGTTTTATCTATTATTGCTTCCGCAGCTCGAAACTTGAGTAATCTGTGACCCTGCAGACTTTAATGATATGATTTAATTCATCGTCTATTAAAAAGCATTAATTTTATATTTATTGTAAATGACTATTCTTTGCTATAAGGGTTCATTACAAGCGTTATATAATTTATTCAAAGGTTACTTCCTCAGAGCTGAAGTAAGGAATAAGGATTACTTAAGATATTTAAGACGAGATGAGCCCCACTAACTACCCACCATCTCATGAATCAATCAGCGAATCTTCTTCTCCGCGGTGGGGGGGCCCCGAAATTCCCTCCTCATAAAGTGTTCCTTAATAAACCGCTTAGTCCCTATCGATCCTGAGGCTAATGTGCACAAGGTACCGCGTCAGATTTATTTATCAGCCAGTGTAACGAATTATATATTAATCTCTCCCCTTAATAAAGGGATAATTATATTAAATAAAAGATAAAATTTCAACCCCTTCTGAAAATTATCAAGCACTGCAAATATCATATTATCTTTAGAATTTGTAGTTCGTATCAAAATTAATTTTTGTTATATTATTTAACATTTTCAACGGTTCAAAAACTTAACCCCCTCTCGAAATTTGAGGTTTCACGTTTCAGGATGCTTAGAATTCGAAAAACAAATAAAAATTTTTTGTCCGTCCGCCGTCCGCGTATTTTCTCCGAAACTACCTGACCGATTTTTTTCAAATTTGAATATAAAATCAGAGGTCATCCGAGGATAATTCTCCTTCATCGACATTACTATCCGCCTTTTACTTTCAAAATAGAGGCCGAAAAACCTGCGTTAATGTAGACTGTAGCTCCTAAACGAATGTACCGATTTCAATGAAAGTCATTTTCCCGACGCCCTTTAAATTTATCTCTATAACATATTTTAACGAAAAGAAGCTGGAAAAAAAATTACGAGGGATGGTAAAATTAAATTCCGAATAACTCAACAAGTATACACTTTTTTGTGGATATTGTATATTGTTTTTTAAAAGTTTGCGGAATTTCTTTAAAAAAAAAATCGTTAAAGTCGGACAATTAAGAGCAAAGATATGGTCTTCAGTTCTTTTTTATATGTTCTATTCCAAATGTTATATCTTCTGTTTGGTTTTTAAATTTTGAATGTGTTACTGAAGTGATGCTATTTTTTTTTTTAGCATATTACTAATGATTAAAAAAAAAAGTTTAGTCCAATAATTTGAATCACCTTTTATTTATTTTTTTTTATAATTAGGAAGGTAATGTTACTTTAGATGTATAATTGTTTTGAAATCATAAACCATTGTCAAATAATTTGCATCGTTGTTTTTTTTTATTTAACAATATAAGCAATATTATTTTATATACTGAATTTTTTCTCTTTTTTTTTATTATTAACAAGGGAAAAGTACAATAACACTGAACAGCTGATCAACTGTTTTGAGTTGTTAAAATACTGCTCAATAAATACTTATCAAGAAATCTTATTCATATTTAAATGTTTAGAGTTAAATAAATATGAAAATCTTGCAACATCTTCTTTGTCTATAAAAACATTATCAAAAAATATCACCTTATCCAAATCGGATTCGTTCATCCTCCTTTGGATAGCTAAAGATATCTAATGAAAATATACAGTCCGTGGTACAGACCCCTTCTTATCAAATTATTAAGGCTTTGGATAAATCACGGTAGAACTAATAAATATCTACATCTAATGGGTATAGCTAAGAGTGGTCACTGTCCAACATGACAATGCTTGGAGGATCCGAGACACATTGCCTTCAAGTGTAAAAGGTTCGAAAAACGAAGAAGAATTAGTTTAGGATCGCGAACTACGAATGATGGTTAGTTTTTTTCGGTTGATGAATAAAGATAACTTGACTTGATAAAGTTTTTGAATGACATAAAAGCAGTTATATAATAAAAGTCGTCTCTTATTCTCATCTAATTGTTATGAAACTACTGTCACTTCAGTTTTTAACTATTAGTCTTTCTAGTTTATATTCTATATAAGTTACATCCAATATTTAGTTACATTCAGTGATCACCTATCTAGAAATATACAATAAATATCCAGTGTAATTTCATCTTACAATGAAAATTAAAATATTTTATTGCCAAAATAGGACTTGCATTTACAAGTCTTAAAGCCAAAAAGAATAAAAAAAATTATTAACATCCTTTTTGTGAATAGTTTCTTTTATATATAACCTTTTTATTTTGACATTTTGGGGTCACGCCAAAAGCCCCAAAAAATTTGTAGGCCACCATTTTTCTTCATTTTTATAATTAATTTAAGAACCAAGGGGAAAGCCAATGGGTATTTACTAGTTTTTAGTACCTAATTAAATAGATAAAGTTTGCCCTCGTCCAGATTGAAAACGCCCCAATTCCAAGAGTTTTTGTAAGTAAAATAGTTGGAGATAACGATAAGATGAAACTATTTACAAAGTTTCAGGTGGTGTTAATAATTCGATAAAATGACTATTTTATAATCCAAGGGGAAAGCCAATAGGTATTTACGAGTTTTTAGTACCTAATTAAATAGGCAAAGTTTGCCGATCGCCAGATTGGAAATGCCCAGACAATGTTATATTCAATATTACAATCAGACAATATTTGGTAAGAGAGAACAAAAAATGATAAAGCTCTGCCGGATTACCATCCAAATTATCAAATCAATTTTTAATTGGTTAAATCGTAATTAATCCTTACAATTCAAAATCCTTCGTAAAATCCTCAATGCTCCCTACTTTGTCACACAAATTATCCATAGCAACCTTAATGTTCCTTTTGTTTCTGGACTGGCCCAATCCAGATAGCTATCCTTCCATAACAAACTTCCCTCATAACCCTCCAAGTCTGAAAAGAAAATGGCCTCGAAATCTCCTCTTGTAAATACATCTTTTTTTTGTTTTTTGTGCTGCTAGTGGGTAGTTTCTCAACAAGTGGTTTCATGTTATTATATTCTTGTGTTCTCATTTACTTAATGTATTTTTATTTCTAATACAGACGTAAATATCATAAATAAATAAATAAATAGTTAAATAATTCGCTATTTTTGAAAGCAGTTCATTTTACTTAGAATAACATGCAGTTTCGTTGTTTACATGCAAACCTTCGCCTACGATCAGGATGATTTTTTGGATGTATTATAGACATAAAATTTATTTTAATCTACAATATGTATTCCATTATTTAATACGACTTTTTCCCATCTTTCAAGTAACTACATAACGCCATGTTCATAGAATGTCTGGAGTTTATTGTTAAAAAACTGATCCAAGTGGTTTTTGAAGTTCTCTTCCTTTTGGAATTTCTATCCATTTATGAAGTTCTGCAGAGAACGGAATAAGTGGTAATTCGGTTAAGGCATCGTCGCCATAAACACAGCAAATTTTTCTTTATGCTTCTGTAGAACGCTTACCTTTTTTAAAATAATACATCAAAATATTCCGATAGTGAATGATATTTTATTCTATATTCACAGTGCAAAACAAACACAATATTAATGTGACCACTGCTTGTTTATTAACATATAAATGTGTCTTCGAGTAAAAAAATGGTTTGGGAATATTACACTGATATTCAACACTCAATTTAATTTTTTTTTTAATTTTATCCAGTATACAGTTATAGAAAAAAACGAATAGTCAAAAAATATTTGAATATTTAAAATGCTCGCAGATTATTATGTAGTCCCCAATCTTGTTTCTGCTCGATTTTTATATTTGAATTATTGTCATTAATTAGAAATTCCATTAATTTTTTTTGCTATTGGTAGTTATTCCTACTATTATAGTTGTTTTCATTTATTTTTTGCTTTAATTTTATTTCAATAGATTTTTTTATACAATTGATTGTTTTTTTTTTTGTTTTATAAAATATCACTAATTATAATTATTCTAATTTATTAAATTATTTGAAGAGTGTGATGATAGTTTATTTTTTTGCTGAACAGTAACTAATTTCATAATTGAATTAAATTTTAAATTAAAATAATTATTAGCTGTGACGTTTTTGAAGTAAAAACTTATTCATGCGCGTTCTACGCTTTTTTGAGGGGAGTGAATGAAACTTGCTTCCTATTCAATTCCTGATAACCCTCCAAGGCGTCTGAAAAGAAGATGGCTTCGTGATCTCCTGTTGTAAATACATTTTTAGAATGCTACCAATGGGTAGTTTCTCAACAAGTGGTTTCATGTTATTATATTCTTGTGCTCAAATTTACTGAATGTATTTTTATTTCTAATACAGTTGTAAATATTATAAATAATAAAAAAAAAATCTTGAACTAATGTAGAAACATTATTATAATGTTATTACGTTAATCCGGGCCTTATTAATATGTATGGCATTGTAACAAAATGACAATAATAAAAAATGAATGTCGGAAGTTTATATATATATTTTTTTTTTTATCTTATTTGTTCGTAGGTTTAACGAAATGAATACTCTTTGTTTTGAATTTTTATATTTGTAAAATGTATTATTGAAAATATTGTTAATGGTTATTAAATTACATTCCATAAATTGAAGACATATTTTATCACGTTTACAATTTTAACGGAAATGTTGTCCGTTCACTAATTGTAATATATTCTTTTATTGTATTATTTGACTAAGTAGTTTTGACCTTTAATTATAATTTTTTGTTATTTATTAACCATAGATCTAACAATATAAACATTCCTCTTTTGTTTTGAATTTTTAAGGTATATATATCAAATTTATTATTGAACATAAGTTTATTGTTATGATGATGTTTATTGATTAGTGAATTTAATCTATAATAAGTTAGATTTATGTATATGTTTATATATATTAGTACGTGTGTATTTATATTTATATATTTGGAGGGACTTTTAGTTAAAGTTTTTATATTTAATTGTTTAAGTTAATTATGTAGATAATATTGAAATTATAACTTTCTTACATTGAAACTGTTAAATTTTAAAAGATAAGATATGTCTATAACCAGGCAAACACCCAGAAAGATGAACATAAGTTCATTGTAGATAATTCTTATAGTAATATTAAAAATAATATATACAAATAAACGTTTATATATATATATATATATATATATATATATATATATATATATATATATATATAATAAAATATATATATATATATATTATAGGGTGTTTAAAGGGGTAGCACCAGATCTCAAGAGCTACAAACAAATTTTTATAACCGATTTTCAGCAGAAAAATATTTTGTGTTATTTTTGTGAAAAGGAAGCGATTACTAAAATAATTATTTAATTTATGCAATTAACAATTTAAAACTGTACCAAATTTACTTCAAATAAAAGTAGAGTTTCTCTTTATTAAAACCATTTAAAAAGGAATTTTAAATTCCAGCGGCTAAACTTAGCTAAGTTCTGTTATTTAAAAAGTAAATTATTCGCGATTTTTTTTTTTTTTATTCAACTCTAATACATATACCTCACTTTTAGAAAAACTCTCTGGTTTAATAATTTTTAAGTCCATATCAAATATGTTGATATTTATTTGGTAAGACTTCGAGATTCGTCTTTAGTTGTTAAACTAAAAGAAATTATTTTTTATCATCTCACCTGAAAGATTTCATAAAAAATTACTACAATTAATTATTTCAAAGTTTTTATTTAATATTTTTTCATGAGCTGAGATGAATTATATTAAAAATAATTACCTAAATACACTTTTTATTTATTAAAATAAACCTAACAGTTTTTCGTGTAATTTGATTACGAAAATTTTATTTTTCATCCAGATTTCTATTGTAGGAATTGATTCGTATGTATAAGTGACCAATTTTTTCTGAATCTAATATTTACGTTTTTATGAAAATAATTCTAGCAATCGGCTGGTTTCTTTATTTTAAACTTTAATTTTGGGAAGGACAAGGGAGGCTGAAGCCCCCCTAGCTTTTTTTTCATAAAAATAACGATAATTACTTGGAAAAAAAAAAGAAAGAAACTTAACTACCTATATGAAATGGTGTTTAAGTGATTCCTGAAGTCTTTTTTAAATGTAATTACACGAACAATAATACTTTAAGAGATATTTTTTTATATTTTTTCCATGAAATATGGTTATATTTTACCATTTTTGGGGGAGCGCTTCAGCCCCAAAGCTTCCCCTCCCTCTCATGAGGGCCCGTGATAAATACGTATCAATTTCTATGACAGAAATCTGGGAGAAAATCACAGTTTCATAACCACTTACATGAAAAATATTTGAAAATTTATCATTTTTAATTTTTTTTTTTTTTTTTTTTTTGTATATATATATATATATATATATTTTTTTTTTTTTTTTTACTACATTACTATTTGTTATGATATGAAACAGTACCAGGTATGACGAGGTGCATAATGATGACTATCATGCCTACAGTTGCTAGTGACGCATGCTCCGCGATATCTGAAGGAAGAGGTCGCTACAGTTCGAGCCGCGTCGAGAGTCGGGCACTGACTGCCGCTCTCGAGCCCCCACCTATCGCCGGGCCTGCGTCCGCCCTCGAGGCCTAACCTCTTGTAGTGTAGTCCATTTATTATAGAATAAAATAAATAGATTTTACTTTCACTTACCTATATATGAAATATATAGTAAAGGAAAGTATTGCGATCGTGAAAATTTTCGAATTTAAGTTTCCAACGGAAATACAAGTTTTGAGGTACCTTCAGTCCAAATAACCCAGTCCCGCAAAAGAGTCTGTGGGTGTGTGTATATGAACAGTCAAAAACGAAAAGTCGTACGAATGTGAAATTGCATATTTAAGGTTATGCAGACTAAAACGCAGACGATTCCGATTACTTCAACACTTACTAGACAAACGCTCTAAACTTCTAATTAATTACAATAAACTCATATACATGATTATAATAAGGTCTATTTGGACTTACGGAGTTGAGGTATGGGGCTCCACTAAACCATCGAATCACTCTCGTATCCAATCCTTACAATCCAAAATCCTTCGTAATATTCTCAATGCTCCCTACTTTATTACAAATAAAACGATCCATAATGACCTTAATGTTTCTTTCGTTTCGGTTCTGGCCCAATCCAGATACCTGTCCTTCCATAATAAATATTAGAATCATCCCAGCGCTCTCGTTTCTAACCTTGCTTCCTATTCAATTCCTGATAACCCTCCGAGGCGTCTGAAAAGAATATGGTCCCGTGATCTGCTAATGTAGACAAATCATTAGAGTGCTACCATTGGGTGGTTACTCAGCAAGTGTTTTCACGTCCTTATATCGATATGTTCAAATTTACTAGATGTATTTATATAATGCAGTTGTAAATATCATTAAGAAATAATATAAAAAAAAAGGTATAAATATGGTAGGGATGTTACAGCAACTTTTTCGTCTAAATTGGTTAGCCTTGCCTTGATTAAGGGCAAGCGCCTTAGCCCATAAGGCTACCACAGTCCCCTTATATGTATATGTATATGTATTGTAACCAAGATTAAGGAAGCATTGAAAAAAAAACTTCTCTCTTTTGTTCCCCGTGACTAATTATTAATTCCTATTTTTAGCATGTTCATGTGCTTTATCCGTGATTTTTAGCCTACCCAGTTCCTCTTTTATTTTTTTTTAAATATCCTCTCACACTTCTATAACTATAGATTTTATCCAAGTTTTTCTTGTTTAATCTCTCAGGGTTCATTATGACCATGTTCCCGTAGAACCTCAGTCTCCTGGTCCTGATGACTGTTTCCAGACCTTAGAAATTCCTGTACATTTCTTAATTGGATTTTCGCCTATGACCCTCTTGCATTATTTTGGGTCCGTGAATCCTCCTCAGAATTTTCCTCTCAACCTTCAGGACTTCCTCAAGACATGGAAGGCTGACTGTTTCCATATGATACAGTATTACTGGTCTTACTACTGTACTATAGTTCCTTATTTTTGCATTAATGAGACTTTTTGTCTTGCTGCTGATGTTTCTAGTGGCGAAGTTTTTAACTGTCTTTTCATGCGTGATCTGTAGTCCCGTTTTCTCGGTTATTTTTTTCAGGGGGTTTACCTTTTTTATGGCTTCCTCTTCTGTTTCTGCTTGCAGGGCTAGATCGTCTGCACGGGCGGTTCTACGGGGGGCTATCGGGCTGAAGTTCTCTCCCCTCCCTTCCCCCCAAAATGGTAAAATGTAACCATGTGTTGTGGAAAAAATATTTAAAAATTATCTCTTAAAGTATTATTGTTCGTGTAATCACATTTAAAAGGACTTTAGGAATCATTTAAACACCATTTCATGTAGGCAGCTAGTTTATTTCTTTTTTTCCAAAGTAATTATCGTTTTTTTTTTTTTTATGAAAAAAAAGCTTTCGGGCTGAAGCCCCCCAAAATTAAATCCTGGATCCGCTAGTGATCGTCTGCAAAGGTCAGATATTTTACTTTCATATTGTCCCTTTTTGTTCCTATTAATTTTATTCCTCTTCCTTTTGCCAGAAAATTCTCATGATGTTGCACTGCATTTAACAGTATCGGTTACAGGTCCTCGCCTAAGCCCCGTGTTCATTTGGAATAGTTTACTTATTAGTGCCTGGAATTTTATTTTTGAATTTGTATATGTCAGAGTCAGTTTTATCAGACTTACAGTTTTTTTGACTACTCAGAATTTCTAGTAATCCGATTTATTAGACCTGTTTTTAATAAATTAATTTTTTAAACTTTTATTCAATGATGTTGAACTGTCTTCGCAGCGACAATATTGCTCATTTAGTTATAACCGGAGGGCACGTGTACAATGTACGGACGCGAGCAAAGTTACCCAATTTTTATTAAAGCTTTTTAGTTTAAAGTTTTAAAAACTATTAAGAGTTGGCAAAAGCGACTGGCAGCGGGGAAAAAAATGGGAATGTTTAACAGAGGAGCCGATGAAACAAGCCAAAAATCGGAAAGAATCGGCGGCAAATTTCCGCATGGCAACAGGGCACGATTACCTGCAAAGGCATTTACATAGGATCGGAGCGGTGGAAAGTCCTGTGTGTCCTCTTTGCCGACAGAACGAGATGTACGATCTCGTCACCTCTCAGTTTGCCTCGCTCTGTCAGATGTCCGCGGTACTTCTGATGCGATCGTAACAAATTTAAACAAAGGATTCATGGCGGAGTTGTATTGGGCTGCCAGGAGCCGAATGGCCTAATTGCCACGGTAGAGGCGTTTAATAAAAAAAACAAAAAACTTGTATTAGAATTATAATCTTAGTGAAGTGTATGTATATGTGTGCATATTTTCTTATATAGCCAATAAAAATGGTAATGGGTAAAAGGTAAAATTTGATTCACTTCGCAGATTTTTCTTTATTTAAAAAAATAATAGTGAAATTCCTGAGTGTCTTACTGTTTGAAGTCTTCCGGTTATTGTTGATATTCAGCTTTTTAAAAAAAAAAAAATTCAAACAGTTTTATCACGTCGCTACAACAAGATTCTGCCTGGACGATATGACAGCTAAGAGGTTTTTCCATTTAAGGAAGAGCTGAACTCAGCAAGACTATTACTCGAATTAGGACCCACTCAACAGAAAGTAAATCCTATTGCTCCTTAAATATAGAGTTCTTACTTTCTATTATTTTGCTCTGTCTCACAAACGGTCATTAATATTGACGAGGTATACCATACCTTGGTAGTATTTTAAATATATATATATATATATATAAAATATATTGTAAAATACATAATAAAATCAATTTTTAAGAAGTGAGAATTAGAATTTTATTTGAAGAGTAATAAAACAATCTGCCACAATCATGGGCATTGAGTATTATGGCTCCTCACATTTATTATTACAGTAAGGCTCGGGGTAAGAAATCGGTTTGTACCAAATATAAGGTCCTGTCATGCTCAAATACCAATGGGGTACCGTTGGATTCAGAATTCACGGTGGTTTAACAAATCGTACTCTCCGCTTTTGTTTTTCTTTCTAAAATAAAGTCGATACAACATTTTTCTAGGCTTCGATACTGAACGGTGGTAGGTCTGTAGATTGATGCGGGACAAATTGGACCTTGAAGATACAGCAAGACCCGGATAGTTCCTCCGGAACTATCGGATCCTGCGTTTTTAAGCCCAAAAACGTACCATTTTCGATATAATACAAGGCATGGGGTTCGCATCCACACAACCTGACGTTAATTGTAGTACTGTCATTGGATACATGTCTCATTTCGTCGACTTGAGGTATCTATGATCGAGACAGGAGGAGTTTATACTATTTACCGATGATGTTTTTGATCGGTAAGCCATATCATCGTTAATTTTTCACCAAATCTCAAGATTGAGCCACCAATTTCGAAGGTTTCCTTCTCCTTTAGGCGGGAAATAAATAGCCCAATCACAAAGAAAATGCAGGCAAAAAAGTTATGGAAGAAAAGAAACTTTATTTGCGAATAACTCAAAATAATTTTTATAAACTTATTTATTGAAAAATATTACAATCTGTCTCAAATGACATTTATAAATTGAACACCTTTCCCTTGGTTATGCCAATGATAATATAAAATATTACTAAATTCAAAAGGAAAAAAAATCATCGAAATCGAACAATCATTATAGAAAATACAGCTTATTGAAATTTGTAAATATGTTGGTTCCAAACATTAATTCTTTTTTTTTTTTTTTCCTACCCCCAGGAATTTATTTAGTATACAAAATACAATATATATTCAAAAATTTCTAATTTCCTTTTATTGCCCAAGGGCATTTTAAGGTAAAAGGGCTATTATGCACGCTGTATGCGTACTTTGCAAACATTAAAGAAGTTTTAAATTAATTTTTGTTTGTTTTGTCGATTATATTTAGCGATTGGTTTCTTTTACTATACGTTGCATTATTTTATTTTCATATTAATTTATTATTCAATCTCTGAACAATATACTGTAAGAATTTTGGCATGGGCCTACTAGTATAACTCTATTATATGCATAGAAAATAAAATATGATTCATTTCAGTTATATTTGAGGTAAAATGGCGGTTCATAAGAGAAGTGCTCTTACATTGTGATAAATATATAGGCGACATATGAAGATTCATATCTCGGTGTAAGATATGTATTTAATATATGCAGTACATAGGCCGTAGTTCCCGAGTCCTATATCACTATTAGTATAGCACTCTACTAGAGCTAATATCTCTCCCACCGCTTTATATAAATCTCTTCAGATAGAGAACTCTAAAGCTCTCATGTTCTCTCTAATTAACAAATGTGGGATGTTTGTTTGTACTTTCTTCCATGGTTATTCTTGTATGGATAATAAAATCCATTTTAAATTTTTAATAAAAACTATTTTATACCTAATTATACTAAAAAAAGTAAAAATATCTGTTTATTTTTAACACACACTAACACAGTAGAAGAGGAACTGACAACGCCACTACCCTTATCACTACCCCCACCAGCATTTCATCCAAAAGAAATAAGCAGACTGCCAAATAAAAAGACTCCTGGATATGATCCCTTTATTCTTCGATACCTAGCTCGGAAAAATGTTCTTTTTCTTACACACATTTATAATTCTATCTTACGCACTCATTATATGTCATAATAGATGATAATAATGTAAATAACCTACAGGAAGTCAATTGTAAATTATTATGTTTTGGCGGGAATAGCGAATAGCCGTCCGCTTGTATATCGGGGCTTGAGGTTATTTACACTCGTGAATTATTAAAACAAAACCCCGGCATTGGATTTCGACTTTTTGAGGGTGTTTAACTGTGATTGGGAATTCGGGGATCTAATACCTTTTATGACACTGTGTGAGAAGAAACAATAAGAATATATATAAAATGTGGGACTTAGTAAACACTTTGAATGAATTGACTCACCTGGTTTATTCTTCAATTGTGAGGCCTATAGGACAACTAAATTAAATGACTATTCACTCCTGTCTAACAAAACAAATTTATTTTAACAACTGATAATAAATGAATATATATATAAGTGAGCGGTCGGCTTGATAATCTTTTTTTTTTTAAATGTAGTAAAGCTCTCTTTCCAGATGACGTCTTCTGTTGTCCCTGTCCAGGCCTCAAGTGTTTGGCGTCGTCCTCGCCATCTGTTGCCAGCTACCTGATCGGACCTTTCCTTCTTTTCGATTGTTTATCGATGTGAGATTTTCCAATGAGCAATTTGTCCACTGCACAATTGAGTACAATTCACAGTGCTGCCTCACATTCCTATATATTATATATTCCTTTTCATTCCCTCACACAATGTCAACTAATGGAGTAAATACAGGGAGATGTCTACTACAATAATAGATTATAGATAATTATATGTCATAATAGATGAAGTCATAATAATGTGTTTTCTATTTATTTTTAATAATGATAAGGATATTGTATCCTTTAAACAGTTTATTTTACTATTTTAATTTTTATTGAAAGTTTTCCAATAGTTTCTAAAACGTTACGCACCTTTTTATATATTTAATTTGTTGCCTTTATAGAAGTAAAAGTCACCAAATTAAATATATAAAAAAGTGCATAAAGTTTTAGAAACTATTGGAAAACTTTATATAAAAATTAAAATAGTAAAATAAACTTTTTAAAGGATACAATATTCCTATCATTATTAAAAATAAATGGAGAACACAAAGTGGCACTTCCGGTTATTCGATTTTAACGAATACGTTGCTCTAACATCTATGGCATATACTTATTCTTAATAGTTAATATCAATATCGTATGACTTATCGTTTTTGAGCTGGACTGGTCACATACACACACACAGAGACCATTTTTCGGTACTTTGTTATTTGGACTCAAGGGACCACAAAACGTGTACTTCCGTTGAAAACTCAGATCGAAAATTTTCACGATTGCAATAATTTTCCTTACTATGTATTACATATATAGGTAAGTGAAAAGTAATATAGTGACAGAACAATAGCTCTGTACAAAAACATAAATAATAAAATATAATTAAATAAAGTAAGGTGTGGACGAATGGTAGAATTTCAGGTATTGGAGAGAAACGTCCCCATCATTACATAGGGATCGACGTCTATGCATCTATTTTTTTTTTTTTAATTTTATTATTATTAAGAAATAATTTTATAATATTTATATTTACAATAAAAAGAAAGTATTGGACGGGGAAAGGAGAAGAAAAAGATGGATCAATCGATTGATTTTGTAAAACTTTATTCATTAAACACAAACTTAAAGTCCTTTTGAAGTTTCCACGTTCCAATCTCATGCTCAGTTTTATTTCGCACTTTGATGAGCACCTCAATTTTACATGAAGACCAACTTTATTTTTTGAAGTTTCTCGAAGACTTTAGGGAGAAGATATCTTCTGCATTCTTTTCTTCAAAGGAAGCCAACTTCAAACAATAACGGTTACCCTGGGCCAATCTATTTAAAAAAAAAATGCCTTTTTATTATCATTATTGTATTTTATTTATACTTGTTTAAACCAGTGGAAACATGCTATCGTTTCCCGATAGCATGCGACAGATTATAGTACACAGCTATCCCTGAACTTATATTAGTCCAGTATCAAAGGAATACCATACAGATTGGAAAAAAGAAATAAAAATATATGCATGAAAATATATAAATACACATAATTTACACAGTTAATACAGCTGACATCCTAACCTATCCTGACACTGCCATCACCACGTATGCTGATGAAACATGTATCCTGTCAGTTAATAATGATCCAACAATTGCATTAAAAACTCTCCAATCACATATCACAAACCTTGAAGAATAATGTAAAAAATAGAAAATTAAAATAAATTCCATCAAATTACCTTTACTCTCCAGCGCAAACCTATGACCTCCTGTCCTACACTACCCTTTAACAATAACACTCTCATCCCTGTTGAACAAATCCGTTACTTATGACTCCACCTGGACAAACGACTCACATGGAATCCTCAAATAAGACTGAAACGACAAGAAACCGCTCGATGTTTCCGTCTACTCCAGCACTTACTAGACAAACACCCTAAGCTTTCAATCAATTACAAAAGACTCATATATATGACACTAACAAGACATATTTGGATCTTTCTTCAACATCAGCAGTAGTAAAACGGTACTGGATATGTGTTATTGTTTAATTCTTATGGAATTAAGGTCATTGACCGGACTTCCATAGATGTTTTGTTTAATGTCACCCCAAACAAAAAAATCCAGTGGTGTCTGGTCTGGAGAGCGTGCAGGCCAAGCCATTGGTTCTGCACGGCCATTCCATTGATTGGGATATGATTGAGTCCGTTAATGACCTTAATTCCTTACGAAGAAGGATAATTGAATCTTATGAAACAATAACACATATCCAGTGCCGTTCTACGACAGCTGCTGTTGAAGAAAGATGCCGAGCCTGTCTTAATGTTCAAGGAAATCACTTTGAGCAACATTTAATATGAATATTAATGTTTACATTTCATAACCTTACATACTGACCTCCATTTGTCGACTGTTTACGAACTCATTACAAACGATTCCATGACAACTTACAAGGACATCCTAATACACTTATAAATGACATGGCCACTAGGAATATACCAGGTAACGTCTGTAGGAGACTGAAGAGGAGCTGGATGAGGGACCTCACCTAATGTAGATATCACGCCGAGTGAGGTGCCGCGGGGCACTGATCCTCGTAATGCCTTTCATGACATTATTTTTTCCAGCGACCTCACATTCACTGGTTGTCATTACCACTATGACAGGTGTGAATAAAAAAATTAAACCAAAAGAAAAAGTTTACATTTAATTAATAAAGTAGCTAGAACAAATAAATTGTTTTTATTTATTTAATGTAACGTAAATAATTCATAACAACGAAAATCTTTAGGTGTGAATATATCCTAAGCGCATACGTTTGCGGACATACTTTCATAGGATTTTTTTTTCTTGTTTTGAGGTTCTTCGTTCATTTTTGCAGTTTGGTCACTTAACCCTCAAACACCCTGTATATAAGATAGAAGAGCTGTGCTGAGATAGTTCCTAACCCATATTCATGAGTTTTGGTGTTGGTACAATACGTACTAAAGCACCGAAATAAAAACTTTGAAGCTACGCACACAACTTGCACTTACTATCTTACTTAAGTAGAAATTAATATGAAGCTGTAATGGTAGAGATCGTTGAGGCGTCACCTTAGCAAACAAAAGTATAGCAGTGCTGGTTCGAATCCGGCGTGTGTGGGTTAAAATTTATTTCTTTGGGGGCCCACGCGGAATGATTCTCGGTCACCCCACTCTGGGTAGAATTTTTTGGTTAGTACTTCTAGTACTTTGGTTAGTACTTATAGAACAAAACCACCACCTTTAGATAAGGGATAGAAGGAAGATCAATTAATAAAAACATAGTTCATTTCAAAATTCTCCTTAAAATGAAAATCTTGCGTATGTAAACTTGTGATGTTTCTTAGGGATGAAATTTAATGAAAACATTCAATTAAAAAAATTGTCGGAAGTATGTGTTTGTTAATTGTATAAAATATTTTTACCAACTCCACTCGACATCAAAGGGATTAATTTCATGCCGCCGTATTTACATGTGAGCTGGATTTCAGGGTACAGTTAATCTTTATTGCCTTTATCAATATTTATGTTTCTTTCAATTACTAAATATTACCAGCTATATATATATATATATATATATATATATATATATATATATATATTTTTTTTTTTTAGTCAACTGATATGAATAAAAGACTTCGCACGTGAAACATTGATCATCAGTTTGCGTTAATACGAAATTATTTTTGATATTTGGTGAAATACTGGAGTTCTGTAAATTGATACTAATATATATTATTAAAAAAATAATTATTATATATTATTTTTTTGGATTATTTGTTTATTGATAAATATTACAATCTGTCTCAATAAAGGACATTTATAATAGAGTTCTGAGAGCACATTCACACCATATTTACAAATTAAAAAAAAAAAAAAAATAAGGTAATTTCAAAATAATATAAAGCTAAATAAGAACAAAATAAAATATCATAGTGAAGGAAGAAAATATAAATAATAGTAATAATAGAATAAAAATAAATGAATAAAATAGAATTAAAATTACCTTAAAAAAAAAAAAGTAATGAAAATAAATATCTTAGACGCAGGCATACCTATTTACACTATTTACAGTCGGTCATGGCAACTCCGAACCATACTTATCACCCCACATGTGGAGGAAAAGCGAGGCCTCAGGAGATCCCTCAACCACTTCACTGGTATTAAAAGCCAGCGGAGATTGAGTAAGGGTGACCATGGCTTGAGTGGAGAATCTTGCCATTGCCAGAACTCCAATTATATATTATAAAATTATTATTATAAAATAATTTAAAAATAGTATGCTATAATACAAAGTTAAATATAATCATTGAAATAGGTTCACTATAAGATGGGTGCCAGAAAAATAAGAAATAAATACAATATAGCTTCTACAGCTATATTATGTTGTTCAACGTACATGGAATCATATCTATAAACTAAATTATATACAAAGGTAATAAATATAATTTAGTAAATAAATAATAATAATATAAATAAATAAATAATCTTATAAACAAATAAATAAATCTACTACTACTACCAACTCACTAATAAAGAAAAGTTCCACAAAATAATCGTCACATTACCTGATCATCTTCTAATATTCACCGACGGATCTAAATCAGATACATCTACTACATCAGCCTTTGTCACTCCTGATACTACCTACAAAAATAAATTACATCATCTTTGTAGTGTTTACACAGCAGAGATTAACGCCGTATCAATACGTCATGAAGAAGCCAGTTGCAAATGTGGTTGTGGTATCGAATTCACTAAGTACTCTGAAAGCCATAAATAACATGTATCCAGACTATCCAGGGATATACAGCATTTTAAGTCTTATAAAAATGCTTCATGAAGTTGGAACAACAGTATATTTTGTCTGGTAGCCTAGCCACATAGACATTAAATGAAACGAAATGGCTGATAGAGCAGCAAAAGAAGCTCTTACCTCTCCAGGCCGCGGTAAAGCTTTTTTGGCACCGTCTGAACTTGCACGACCTCTAAGAGAAACCATATCCCAAGAATGGCAAAGACTGTGGGACAACAGCGCACCTAGCAAATTAAAAACAATAAAGAAAGATGTGCAACCGTGGACCAGCTCCAGACGCAGCAGTCGTAGAGAAGAGATCGTCCTCACGCGGCTGAGGATCGGACATACTAGACTGACACACCTCCACCTCATAACAAAAGATCTTATCCCCAGATGTCAAAAGTGAGACCAGTCATTAACTATAAAACATGTTTTGGAAGAGTGCCCTTTTTACAACGCAAGGTTAGAAGATCTCTGAACACCTCAGAATATATCAGCATCCCTGGGAAATCTAGAAGAAATCCTTACCAAAGTTATAAAGTTCCTAGATAATGAATGACTTAAACAACATATATGACAAGTTTGTAACTAACGATCCTTTGCAGATTTATTTATTATTTTTTTTAATTTAAAAGTTCATTGATTTATTAATTTCAATTAATTTATTGATTTTTTAGTTTATTTATTTATCTATTCTATCTTATTATCTATATTATCATTATTTATTTGTTTTATTCTATTAATTCTTTTATCCCTTTTTTTATTTTTATTCTTTTATTCATTTTCATCATTATGCCTTCCATTTACACTAATGGTGAATATGCCGATATGGTGTTTGTATGCGGTTTTTGCAATTGTAATGCTAATTCTGTCCGTCGTGAATATGCCAGGTGATTTCCGAATAGAAGATTATCAATCAAGTCTATCTTTAGCTCAACTGTACATTTACTGTCTTACTGTACATTTACTATAATACCACGTGCTGATGGTATTTTTGCCCCTTTACGAAATGAAGAAAGGAGTACGATCATATTACAATATTTTGATGATAATCCAATGGCTAAATGTTAATTATCTTCGAAGGATCTCGATAGTGATTTCACTAGTCTGATATATTTCAAACGAGCAGCCCTGACGATGGCCTGAAACTTAAAAACAAAAAATATTTACTTTTGCTTTGTACTACCAATAAGGGAGTGGGGTAGCTCAGTGGTAGGGCACTGAGCTTCCTATGCTAAATGTCCCAGGTTCGAACCCCGGCTGATGGCAGAAAATTTATTTATCTGTTTCATTGGCCGCGGGGCGACCCTGGGTCAGGAGTCCCTCCTGGGGCACACCCAGCCTCTATAAAGTGGGAACCCAAAATTAAGTAATTAATTAAGGGGGAAAACCTGGCGGTTGAGCGTGATCTCGGTCAAATCACCTCCTTGCACAACTGTTGACCTAGAAACAGTGCTTTCCCTAAATAGTACTGAACCCCAGACCCTTCATAGGTTGTAGTGGTACAGGTTTTTTTTTTTTTTTGTTTTTTTTTTGTACTTCCAATGACTAAAATTATCCACCATCGTAAATATAAATGATGTTATTACAATGCGTCGACTAAAATGGACATTTAAGATTGTTAGACTTAGCAAGAATCCATAAAAAATTAATGAGCGCTGTGCACAATGGCACGGGCGGATCTACGGAGGAAGGAGGGCTTTCGGGTTGAAGCCCTCCCCCACAAAATGGTAAAGCATAACTATGTTTTATGATTTTTTTTTTTTTTTAAATACCTCTTAAAGTATTATTGTTCGTGTAATTACATTTAAAAGGAATCACTTAAACACCATTTCATATAGGTGGTTAGTTTCTTTCTGTTTTCTCGTTGTTTTTATGAAAAAAAAAAGCTTTCGGGCTGAATCCCCCCAAAATTAAATCCCGGATCCGCTAGTGCACAATGGTAAGCGTCCGTAGAATAGACCAAAGCGAGCGTGTGCAGACCTCGTCGAGGCTTATCGGGTGGAGTTGAGTTTGGACGGTAGTCATTGGATGGAAGTACGTTAACAGCGATTGGAGGTTTCGGCATCGAACCTTTGTGTTCGCTAAGCCTGTTAATTTGTATTTATTTTTAGTGTCTACATGATGATGCATTTTTTTAATAATTAAAAACTTGTATATCGATCGCTTTTTTATTTGTATTCTTGATACTGCTGTTGAAAGTATAATTCGAAATTGTGATTCTAGTCGTCCTGGAATTGAAAAAAACAAAATAGCTTTTGCAAGACCTGTTATTATTGGGAAGAATAAACAATTACCTGGATCGAAAGTAGTTATAAAGGTATTTTATAAATTGGAGAAAGTGGAATTAGATAGCGGTTGAGCTGACTCGCGTGCCTTCCTGATCATTTTGTAATTTTTCCCTGACCCCGATTCAAGCTTCATCATCATGCAACTCATTATCATTTTAAAAAAGTAAATTTGAGGGGGGTCAGAATTATAGTGATGTAAGTCAAGTTTGTTTTTTTTCCAGAAAGTGGACGTTTTTTAAATTTATTTTAATGATATATGTATAATGTAAATGTTACATTTAAGTACATAATATGTATTGAGATAAATATTAATTCTAGCTCCATTTTTTTTAAAAATTTACAGATTTTGTACATTTTTGATCTTAACTAGTCTTGGCTATCTCTGCGGTATACAATTTTATAATACATATACATTTTTCCCTACTACTATTATGGCGGTACTAGTTCACATGAGTTCCGCACGGATTACTCATGGTTCACAATCACTTCGGTCACACTTGTTCATGGAATCCCGAATGCCTTCGGGTTTATCCGACAGAGAACGAAGGCGACCGATCTCTTGAATCAGTTATTACAATTAACTTTCCCGCCATTTAAGTACTTCTATAACCTTAAACATGTTCAGTTATATTAATGTTATTTAAGGTATTGACTTATATTCGAAATTTAGACTACACATTATGAAATCTGAATCGAACATGTACATATATTATATATCTGTGAAAAAGGAATATTAATAGATAAAACATTTAATTATTACATCTCTGAATGATATATCACAATATTTTTCTTATTTATGATTTCTATTATTCATTATCTCGGAATTATCAGATATTCTTCGTCAGTTCTTTTCTCAATACGTTAATTTCTTTCTCGAAAATAAACACGATTTTTTTATTTTACGAATGACTACAATAATCGCCATTCAGATTATTTATTATCCAAAGGATGAAAAACTCTTTTATACAATTTATAAAAGATAATATACAACAGTATATGCGTATTTTTATAGCCACTACATGTAAGCACGTGTCAATAAAAATTTTATTTCTAAAAGCATTTTTTTTTTTTTTATAGGTCTTGAAGAAAGGACTCAAACATTATTTTATATATGTTTTCTTTTTCTTTCACAGTAATGACCGTTATAATGCAAATTAATAATTAACTAATTAGTAAATATATTTTTAATAAGGAAGTTCCACGAAGGAAATACGTTTTTTTTTCTTCAAAAATGCATGAAAAAAGAGGAAAAGGTACAATAGCTGACGTCATAAAAGACGACAACATTTGGCTGTTTTCGGGATTCCATGAACAAGTGTGATCGAAGTGATTGTGAACCATGCGTAATCCGTGCGGAACTGTTGTGAACTATTACCATTATGGATGCTATGTATATGGTGGGCTTAGGATCAGATTGAAGAGACTAATGAATTGTATTATTAAAATTATCTTTGGAGTCCCCAGACGCTCCCACGTCTGCAGTTGGTATGTCGAGTTGAAGTGGCTCAATCCAGTTTTTCAACTGCAATATTTCCTATGTGTATTTTTCCCCAGCCTTTGCAATAAAATAACCTTCTAATCTTCTTGGTTTGTTTATTTACTCGTTAACACCAGATTATTTGTGTGCTCTTGAAAGAGAAAATAAAGCTCGTTTTTGCGCCTCTTATTACTTATCTTTCTACTCTAGGGAACAATATTCATCTACGTAAACTCTCTTTATTTAATAAAAATAAGAAACTCAAATAATTTTTTTCTCTTTCTATCCCTACGGGTTTTTCCTGCCCACGGGAGAAGGCGAAGGAATTATGCGATGGATAAAAGCTCCTCTCCCTCTCTCTTCTCCCCTCCCCCGGCACCAGAATTTGAACTTACAATCTTTGGTTTCTTAGGTTGTCGGGCTACGCATGTTTTTTTTTTTTGTTGTTGTTTTTACAGAACACCTAACCCCGCCCGACCACCCTGCCCACAATAACTCAAATCCTGTTGGTGTACATTTTTCGGCTTTCGAGGATAGCTCTATCATCTACATATAGGATTTCATGAGCCACTACATTATCATAGTTTGTTCTTATCACTTTCATGACTAAGTCGAATAACATCGACTAGAGCCCATCTTACAATTTTAATCTGTATAACTCTTCTCATACATACTTCAGGATTATTTTTACTTGAGTATGCCTTTGAATTTATTGCAGTTGTGAATTAAAGATTCTCCAACATTGCGTTATGGTACAATACTTTTAAAATATAAACTTAATTTTTGTGAGTACAGTATTTGCAATTTTACTATTATTATTGTAGTTATTTACGGCACTATATGAGTTACCTTCTATGTATGTTTAAGTTATCGGCATAAACTAAGTCAAGGTAGACTTATTAAATATTGTTCTATATTTATTAAGTATTGTTTATAAAAATTATTTGTTTACTATAATATTTTACGACAAAAATAACGTCAGACAATGTTTAAAAACAATTTTATGTTCTAATCGATTCTTTTCGACAACGATGTTCGATCGATAACCGTTCTTTTCGACCCTTCGTTTGCTAACGACACGTTTCTAGTTGCATTTGTACGTGCTGATAGCGGCTTTGTTGGGATTCACGTATTATTTGTCTGTTTTCTGAGTTTGTTGTAGTGTCATTGTTGGATAGCCATGGATAAAATTGGTAAGCAACAATTAGTTATTTTTTTGACCCGAATAATATTTTTGAATTAACTATACTTTGAATGTAATGAGATAATCATAGTACGAACTTATTTGAAATGTATCAATTCCCTTTTTTTACAGGATTACTTAAAAAAATATACATTTTTATATTAATATATTATTTTTACGATCCAAGAGGAGTCTCCAAGCATTATATTTCAGTATTTTAAATCTTTATATCTTTTTGTGTATATTATGTACTGATTCCAATTTCCTCTGATTTTCAACTTCAAGATTTATCGTTATTAATGCTTTTCATTTTGGTTATCCTAAATTAAAGAAGTTGGTTAATTTACTTTTTTTTTTTTTTTTTTTGTGACTTTACCTGTAATTGTATTATTTCTAATAGCATTATTCTTAAGCTCTCTTGATTACTTCAAGAAGAATTTGCAATTCATATAGATTTCAAGTCTTCAAGAAAAAAGAGAAAACAATTAAATTTTTGTCTCCCACCGATGGTAATTACAAACCCCCTGTACTTCTCCGGAATAGTATCCACAATAACTAGGAATAATAATACTTAGGAAGCTAAGAATTCAATTAAAATCCATTTGGATATTCAAATTAAAAGTAACAACTGTATCCAACAAGACAATGATGCAAAAATTTAAGGTAATTTACAAAAAGGTCATACTGAAAAAATAATATATGAAATCCTAATTCATAATATATGTCCACTATTAAAATACTTAAGGAAGAATTAAACAATTGACAATTTCCAATTAATGGGTTTTAATACTGGCTGAGTTACCCTTTTCAATTATATGTTACTTAACTCTTCTTCAATCAATCAAACAGATTTTCAGTCGAATTAGGTACATACTGGCATTACCAGATACTAAAGAAAAGGTTTCAGGATCATGTATAATAATCATTGAACAAAACACTGCTGACATTCCTATATATCTGAACTTTTCAGCAGTGTTACGAGTTCCTTGCAATTGGTCTCTTGTATTTTGATTGAATTAATAACATTTTCTTTTCTCCCTTCCTCCCATGTTAGATTATACTGGGTTTTCTCAGGCCAGAGGGGGAAGGCAGGGATTAATACCAGAGCTAAAAAAACGCGTTGGCACCAGGACATTTTCCATATAACTACCTGTATGTAAGAACATAGTAATCAAAATTCAATGCTCCAAAAGATATTTAGTGATACAGTTTTCTTTTTCAAACATTAATCAAAATTATTCAAGAAGAGAAGAATAGTTGGGGTGTTCAGTCAAAAAGGAAGGCAAAAATAAATTATAATATTTATTTTTTACATATGCCGACGTTTCGACCTGAAGTTCAGGCCTTCATCAGGGCTAAGAAAATAACCAGATAACAAGGTATGAGAAACATAAGTAATGATGGTAAAAAAGATAATAAAAATAAAAAATATAAAATAAAAATTATTAAAAAAATAAAATAGATAGATATAAAGTAAAATGAAATTGTTAAAATAATGACTAAGAACTAAGAGATAAATAATAAAAACTGTTACATAGTGTGGAATGATGAAGTAGGCATAATCAAAAAGGGGTGACAAAAGTGTTACATTGGGAATCTTAGAATAAAATGTAAAACATAAAAAAGAAATATAAAGTTATATAAGAAATGAAAATAAATAGTAAAATGTTTTAATTTTACATTAAAATTATTATAAATAGTAAAATTAAAACATTTTACTATTTATTTTCATTTCTTATATAACTTTATATTTCTTTTTTATGTTTTACATTTTATTCTAAGATTCCCAATGTAACACTTTTGTCACCCCTTTTTGATTATGCCTACTTCATCATTCCTTATGACTTAGTTCTTAGTCATTATTCTAACAATTTCATTTTACTTTATATCTATCTATTTTATTTTTTTAATAATTTTTATTTTTTTTTTATTTTATATTTTTTTTTTTATTATCTTTTTTACCATCATTACTTATGTTTCTCTTACCTTGTTATCTGGTTATTTTCTTAGCCCTGATGAAGGCCTGAACTTCAGGTCGAAACGTTGACATATGTAAAAAATAAATATTATAATTTATTTTTACCTTCCTTTTTGACTGAACACCCCAACTATTCTTCTCTTCTTTATCCACGACAGTCAACCAATTACCAATTACAAAATTATTCACATTCAGTTATTTTAATTATTAAATTGTCTTAACTTCCAAACGAATTTAAATAATCTAACCAGTTTTTTCCTGCCATTTCTATTGCTTAACCAGTTTTTTCCAGCCATTTCTATTACTATCTACTTTTTTTTTTATCTACTGTCAGCCAAATATAATTTTTCTGAATCCTGTCAGAATGAGATATTGAGAAAGAAAGTGTAAATTATCTTTATCCTGTTTTGTATTTCCTCAGGAGCAACTGTTTACGTTCTTCTGTATTGAAAATATTTGCATTTAATTTAATTCAATTCACCCTTTCTTTGAAAATTCAGCATATCTTAGATAGAAGTTTTACATTTTTTTAAAATTAGCTTTTGTTTATAAAATGTACCTTAGTTATATAAAAGAAGTATAGACCTATGAAAGATTTTGGTTTTACATCACCTCATGTTTCCGCTTTTGACAGACCCCTGTCAAGTATAAACTAAAAAGAATTTAATTGCATAAACAAACCTAGAGACCTATGAAAGATTTTGATTGTAAATAGTCATTTTAGTAGGTCTTCATCAAGATTTACCAATCTTTTATTATTTTAAGGATTTTCAGGAGAACAAGGAATTATGATTTGACCATACTTTGGCCATAATTTCGTCACCTCATATTTTCGCTTTCAGCCATTACATCTCGTGACATTGTTAACTGACTTTATTAGTTCCTTCCCAAGGTGTCTCCAAATGTTTTGCAAGGCTTTAAATAATTCAACTACTGAGAACTATGGACTTATTGTTCAATTAAAAATAAATTACCACCAGTAATGACCAAAATGAACTAGGAAAAGTGGCTCAATATAGAAAAACGTAAGTGGTATTTTTCAACAAATTGACGGCATACTTTAATGAATATTACATAGTTGTTTCTTATTAATTTATATTCATTGATAATGAATCTTAACAATAAAAATGGAAAAATAATCTAGAATAAGTTATTTATTTATTTGTGCAAACAAGTATATTTATTTTATACAAAGAGTTCTTAGAAAGTACAATATTCAGTTAATAATATCTAATCACACAAGACCCTTCCTTTGGAAAAAAAAAAATTGATATGCGCTTTACAAATAAGGTCAACAAAGTATACCCAAAACAAAATTTATCGACTTTAAATTAAGATATTTTATAATATCAATAACTTAACAAATGTATTTCTAAACTTTCAGACACTAATAACTGTGAAACAGTACAGTAAGGCATAATAGTTTATCTAATTACTAGTTTATAACATTGATTGTAAAATTGATTAAAACGTACACAAAACAAAAAAAAAAATTAAATAAACAAAAAAATTCTAAAACTATCAAGTATTTTATGATCCAGTTAAATAATATAGATTAAAAATTTAAATTTAAGAACTTAAAAGCTAAAGAACATATGGTTATAATTTAAATATGAGAGTCCCTTAAAAATAATGAATATTAAAATAATTGTTCACTAAACAAAATCATTATGTGAAAAGTGCCCTGTTCAAAATCCTAACATATAGAACCAAAAACTAATATAATGTTCTTAAAAAATATACTTAAGAATCAATGGTAGGCAATGAAAACCTTGTTCACTCCATTGCTGTTTTTAAACCACACAACTCAAGTCTTGAAGTTCAATATATACAGATTGTACTATGTAGTAATAATATAATTTTGTATTAAATTTTGTTATAATTTGGTTTTTGATACTGTAGATTTCCGTTTTTGCCTCTGTACCACAGTGTCTCATAACGATACAATTTCTAAATTTCCAAAGCCGTGAGGTTTAGATCTGTAACAAAATAAAAATAATAAGTGGATGGAATATTTGAATTAAGTATAACGATGAAATAAAGAAGGTTCTAGCCTCTGTTATATGGACAATTACAAAATTCTTACCTGTCAAATGTTGTCGGTTCAATGCTAAGACCTCACTACTGGCACTCCGCCTAAAGTCCACCCCAGCATTACCAGATAAGAAAGAAACAGAAATGAGAACCTTAAAATTAAATGGAATTAGATATTAGTAATTAAATATATATTTTTTTTTTACACTAATTTGATTTTAGATGTTTAAAAAAAAATCTGCTTCGAAAATATAGTTATTGTTAGTATAGTGTAACACTGAAATTATGTTTAATCGATCGGAAATAAACACGATTTTTGTCTTTCTGACCACCTATATGAATCCAAGGAGATTTTCTTATTCATTCAATTCTAATAAAAACCGATGGAGGTCCAAATCAAACACCAGAAAAGTAAACAGAAATTAAATCAGACAGGACACGGAAAGACTAATGGAGGAAATGGCGGATTTTGAAATTAAATAAAATAAAAAAGGGAGAAATTTAATTTTAAGTATAAGATAATCTCTAGTTTAGGGCTAGAGTTATTTCGGTCATATGACACTAGTTTTGTATAATCGCTAGTTTATAGACCAATAATACCGTATAATCACTCTAGCACGAAATTAGCTATTATTCCGATAAATTTTTATTAAAATTTAATTTACGTTTAGGGTGAACACACCAGTTACGGACAGGGAACCCATTGATGGATAGGTTGGGCTTTAAAATGTAATTAATAAGCTTATTGATTTAAAGGTTCCAGTTTTTTTATGGATTGAAGAACAATGCCCTTTATTAACAACTGTATGAACAAGGTTCCAAAAGAAAATTTTAAAATGCCTATCATTGTTGTTTCTATAGTGCTCTTGAGATCAGTTTGTTTCATTCCTTCCTACTAACAGTTTTGCTAAGAGTAAGTTGAACATTTATATTATGTTATCTTTATAGTTAAACCAAAATTTGGAATTTTTCTGAGGTATGTCCATTACTAGAACAATTGAAGTTCAGGGTGTCCATTACTAGTGCAAAAAGGTGTTGTTGTTTTTTAATTGAAAATATACCTGCATAACTCAATATTTTTTCAATTGCTAAATAGAAAAAGAAGATCCTAGAGATTCTAAGTGTTCAATGGAGAAGTTTATAATTATAATAACTAGTAGGCCCGTGCGAAAAATTCGCACAGCATATTGTTATCAAATGCCAAATTAATAAGAAAATAAAATAATGTAATGTATCAAAAGATAAAGAAATTAATTGTTACTTTATCCATAAATATAATCCACAAAGGAACAAAATTAATTTAAATCTTCATTTTTGTTTGGAACCAACATATTTACAAATTTCAATAAGCTGTATCTTTGCGAAAAATTGTCCGATTTCAATGATTTTTTATTTCTTTTGTAGATAATTAAGTAATGCTTTATATAATCATAGGAATGACCTAGGGAAAAGTGTGTAATTTTTTAGTTATTCGCAAATAAAGTTTATTTTTTTTCATAACTTGTTTGCCTGAATTTTCGGGGTGATTGGAATATTTTTCCTGCCGAAGAAGAAGGAAGCCTTCGAAATCGGTGGCTCAATCTTGAGATTTGGTGAAAAATTAACGGTGATATGGCTTACCGATCAAAAACATCATCGATAAATAATATAAACTCCTCCTGTCTCGATCATAGATACCTCAAGTCGACGAAATGAGACATGTATCCAATGACAGTACTACAATTAACGTCAGGTTGTGTTGATGCAAACCCCATGCCTTGTGTTATCTCGAAAATGGTACGTTTTTGGGCTTAAAAACGCAGGATCCGATAGTTCCGGAGGAACTATCCGGGTCTTGCTGTATGCATCAAAATCTTCAAGGTCCAATTTGTCCCGCATCAATCTACAGACCTACCACCGTTCCAGTATTGAAGCCTAGCAAAATGTTTGTATCGACTTTATTTATTTTAGAAAGAAAAACAAAAGCGGAGAATACGATTCGCTAACCCCCCGTGAAATTCTGAATCCAACGGTAACCCATTCATGGTATTTGAGCATGACAGGAGCTTATATTTGGTACAAAACCGATTTCGAGCCTCACTGTAATAATATATGTATGAATTATGGCGGCATAAGCAGAAAAATAGTAAAATTTCCTTAGCTATGTCCATCACTCGTGCGCTTACCCTAAATTAAACTAAATCAAGTTCTCAATTTTTTTTTTTTAAATCCTCCATCCCCTCCCTTATTCTTCCCTTGTCCTGTCAAAATTTATTTAAAGTCTATTTCTCTACTGTTTGGTTTGGACTCCCATCGGTTTTTATTAAGATTAAATCAGTGTCCTTGTAAAATGTTGTAGGCTCAAAGGAAGGAGACTATATAGCATATTTCCAGAATCATGGAGTTCTGAGGAAGGAAATGCCATGCCCATACTGCGGAAAAAAGTGTAAATTAGTCCTCCAGCCGCTTTTTGCCTTCAGGTAATAATTTATTTACTTGAATTCTTTCATTCTTTATATTTTATTAAATTAAGGAACTTAATTGTTAATAATGAAATACTATATATGGTCACTCGCAAAACCATTGCAATGATGTCTTGTATTAAAAAAATGAAACTTATATCTTGAACTTAAGGTGTAGTAAAAGCATATATTTGTATATTTTACAAAGATTTCGTGACAAAATAATTTATTGAGGCATAAATATGATGATAGGGATATTTATAAAAAACTAATAGCAACACTTAAGTTGATGGATTAAAAAAAGTGTTACGCTTTTACTTAGTGTATTCCTCTCTTGTATGAAGTATGGCTTAAATTCTATTTGGACCACTTTTTACAACACTATAAACGAAGATGGTGTGTTTGCTCTGCTTCCTCAGTTCTTCCATTGATTGAAATTGAGGAGATGAGACCCTTACCGTACTGTTCAGCCACTGCTGTCTATATATTATAATAATCATTGATTTGGAGCACTCTCGGCCATTCTATGGATTCCATTTATGTTGTGATCACGAGATCTTTTGTATTCCCAATGGTTCAACTATACGAGTGTTATTCCACTTCCATGGGTGCCATAATCTGATGATCACATCATAAATGGAATCAGAATGGCTGTTTGTGGCTATATATATATAGCATTTGGATGGGTGGCTGTCCACCAGGGAAAGCCACGCTGGCCGAGATTCTTCTCCCCTCCCGTCCCGGGCAGTGAGGATGTGAGGACTGTCAGCCTTCTGGAAGCAACTCACACCGACAGGGCATAGGACTGATGACCCTACCCCATGTACCTTAATCAGGAACCCAAATGTTAGAGCCAATCGAAAAATATATATATATGTATATTGTTCTGATATTGTTTAATATGAATTAAATTAAAAATATTGAATTAATATTTGTTATTATAAATTTAATGGACACTGAGGGCTTAATTGGTTCATGGACTGTGAATGCTAAGGATCAAATAAACGACATCGATACACTTAATATTATATTTAATAAATAAAACATTTAGGGACAAAATAAAATAAAATTTATGTTTATATAATATTTAAGGTACTGTTTAATTGGACTGTCTTGAATAGTAGCTCCACACTTAGGCTGCCCCATCAACTGAAGATGGTCTTCATCCGGTGTATACTTTTCTAATGACTAGAGATGTTACCTCGAAAGCTCTCCTGAATTGAAAGACAGGCGCGTCCTTCCTTCCCAACGCCTGGAGGGAGTGGAGGTAGCGTCCTTCTCTCCACTGCTTCCAACTCTTAACGTATTTTTTTTAATGTGCATTCTTGATCATTAAAAATCTTTACATTTAATAAAATATTGAATGTGATTACTCTTTTAATAAAAATAGTTACATTATATACATATGATTGTATAATATCTCATACATGCCATTGCAAAGGTCTAATGAGTCACCCTAAATTGTTTTATTATTTACATTTTATTAAATTTCTTAATTGCTATTTAGGTGCCAAAAAAGCAGAAGGGTGAATGGAGTGAGGAACAAATGCAATTTCGTAAGATCACTAAAAACCAACACTTGGCTGAATCTGACACATCTCTCTTATGAAAAGATCATTAAATTCATCACAATTTGGTTGACTGTTCCCTATCCTCGACAGGATTATATAGTGGAGACGTTGGGGCTTTCAACCGAAACAGTGGTGGATTGGTCTAATTCATGTCGAGAAATTTGTATCGATTCGGTGCTGTCTTCGGATGTGGGAATTATTGGTGGTCCAGGTATAACTGTGGAAGTAGACGTGGCGAAAATCAAGAAGCGAAAAAATGACAAGGGAAGGGAAGACGTAGGTTCTTGGATCTTCGGTGCCATTGAAAGAGACTCTAGCAGGTGTTTCTTTGAGAAGATCCAAGATCGTTCGGCTAGCACTCTCATGGATGTTATGTTTCGACGAATCGCCCCGTGCACTACCATCGTTTCTGACCAATGGAGAGATGACGACCCACAATCGAACCATCGTCAATACGAACAACTGATGGTAAATCATAGTATCAATTTCATTGACCCCACCACTACTACTCACACCCAAAATATAGAAAGGAAGTGGAGAGAGATCCGTTCTGGGATCCCTAGATATGGGAGGAAAAAAAATCATAATGCTGGGTACCTAGCGGAGTATTATTGGAAAACTAAGTACGGATTAAATGACAGATTACATCAGTTTTTGCTCGAGGTGGCCCGGCAGTATGATCCAAACAAAGAGTAACTGATAGGTAAGAATTTTAAGTTTCTATGATCTGAGTTTTTTGCAAGTATGATGTGCTCTTTATTCACTGTTATCATTTTCATTGTTTGAGACAGAATGTAATACTATTTAGAAAAATGAGTTATAAGAAAACCCCATTGGGTTCATATAGATGGTCAGAAAGACATAAATTGTGTATTCCTATTGATTAAACATAATTTCAGTGTTACACTATACTAACAAAAATCTCTACTTTCTTAGCGGATTTTTATTATTAATTTTTTTTAATTACAATTAATATTATAACAAATACAATTAAATTTTTACAAATTAAAAAACACATTTAATTTCAAATATCTAATTCCATTTAATTTTTAGGTTCTCATTTTTGATGAGGCATTACCTTATCTGGTAATGCCGGGATGGACTTTGGGCGTAGTGCCAGTGGTGGGGTCTTAGAATTGAGACAGACAACATTTGATGAGTAAGAATTTCAGTATTGTCCATAACAGAGACTAAAATCTTTCTTCATTTCATTGTTGTACTTAATTCAAATATCCCATCCACTTATTATTGTTATTTTGTTACAGATCCAAACCTCATGGCTTTGGAAATTTCAAAAATTGTATTGTTACGCAACACCGTGTTAAGCAGGAAAAAAGTGAAAAATATAGTATTAAAAGCCAAATTATGAAGAATTTAATACAGTATTATATTCTTACTACATAGTGCAATCTGTGTATATCTATAGATCTTATGTATATATTTACTATTGAACTCCAAGACTGGGTTGTGTGCTTTAAAAATAGCAATAGAGTTACCAAGGTTTTCATTGTTTATCCTTGATTTTAAGTATATTCTTTAAGAACATGAAATTAGTTTTTGATTCTATATGTTAGGATTTTCAACTGTGCACTGTTCAAACAATGATTTTTTTTAGTGAGCAATTATATTTATATTCATTATTTTTAAGGGACTCTCATATTTAAATTATAACCAAATGTTGTTTAACTTTTAAGTAGTTAAATTTAATTTTTAATCTATATTATTTAACTGAATCATAAAATACTTAAAAACTAGTTAGTTTTAGAATTTTTTGTTTTTGTTCTGTCTATTTACGTTTTAACCAATTTTATGATAAAAGGTTGTTACTATTTATATCTAAGGTTGTTATCAACTAGTAATTAGATAAAATATTATGCCTTTCTATTTCACTGTTATTAGTGTATTTAAAGTCGATAAATTTTGTTTTGGTTAGACGTATTGGTTCTTGATAAACTTTGTTGACCTTATTAGTAAAGTGCATTTCAATTTTTTTGTGTCTTCTGTTTGTTAATTAGATATTATTAATTGAATATTTTACTTTCTAAGAACTCTTTGTATAAAATAAATATACTTGTTTATACAAACAAATAAGGTATTCTAGATTATTTTTATTGTTATCCCATTTTTATTGTTATGATTCATTATCAATGAATATATAAATTAATAAGATACACAGCTATGTAATATTCATTAAAGTATGCCGTCAATTTGTTGAAAAATATCGCTTACGTTTTTCTATATTGAGCCACTTTTCCTATTTTATTTTGGTCAGTATTTAGTAGTAATTTATTTTTAATTGCGCCATCAGTTCATACACAATAGTTAAATTATTAAGGCATTATACAGCCTTGAAAAACATTTGGAGACACTTTGGGAAGGAACTAATAAAGCCTTAAACAATGTTACGAGATATAAAGACTGAAAGTGCAAAAATAATTATTTCTAATCAAAATATGAATTTTCAAAGGAAGGGTAAATTTATATGAATTAAATGCAAATATTTTTAATACAGAAGGATGTAAAGAGTTGCTCCTGAGGAAATACAAAACAGGACAAAGATAATTAATACTTTCTGACTCAATATCTCATTCTGACAGGATTCAGAAAAATTATATTCGGCAGAGATACAATAAATATTATTATTATTAAAAAACACTTTATTCAGAAATATTACAATTTGTCACAGTTAAGGACACTTATAATAGAGTTCAGAGATTGCATTCATACCGTATATACAAAAATATAAATAAATAAAGTAATAACAAAAGAATAAGAAGAAAGAACAAAAGAGTAAAGAAAAAAAAATAATATATATACACATAAGTAAATAAAAATAGAAATAAAAGTAAAACAAACACCTTATATAAAACATACATTATTTACAATTTGCCAGGTGATCTCCGAACCAATCCTTTCCCCTCCACATGTGGAGGGAAAAGGGAGGCTTAGGAGATCCCTACGCTTCTCCCTTAGCCACTTCACTGGTATTTTAAACCAGCGGAGGATGAGATATACAATAAAAAAAAAAAAAAAGTAGATACAGATAATATAAGTAGATAGCAATGGAAATGGCTGGGAATAACTAGTTAGATTATTTAAATTTGTTTGGAGATTAAGACAATTTAATAATTAAAATAACCAAATGTGAATAATTTATATTTATACATAAAAATATATTTAAAGCATCTGTTATAAATAGAGACTGGGAGAGGTCAAATAGTGATATCACATTTGTACTAATCTGATTATCTAATATCTAGTTCTCTGTGTTTATTATCGTTCGTTAATTTTCTAGTTTGTGTTATTTTTTTTATGTGTTTTGTTGTTATGGCTTAGTTTACTGTAAATAACGAGGTTAGGAGTGGGACATTTCATTAACTTTTATACAGAGTAGATTCTTGTGAACTGTTCTACAGTGTGTGGAAAGGACTATAGAAAGCTATAGTGAAGATAGTTTGTTTACTTGCTTGTGTAGGTGCAAATTTAGGAAGTATATAGAGTACTAGAATTTTACTTTTATCACTAGTGATTTCTTTCTGTTAGGGCAAGCTCTTTCTAATAAGACATTTAAAGGTGTATTAAGAGACTCCTTAAAGGTAGAAATAGAAATAGAAAAATCATCTTTATTCTGGGACTAGGTCCCTTTAGAATAACAGTATTGTTAACCATAAATCTGGCCAAAAGACCTATTACAATAAATAATAACAAAATACTAGTAATAATTTAAGTATAATAGCTCTTAGGATAAATTAACAAGAACAGTTGGGTAATAGGGGTTCAGTACTACAATATTGAAGCTAAAACAATAGAATAATAATCACTGAATGAAATTAGAAAGGAACGTAAAATCAATTTTATAGGCAAAGCATTGTAATGATGGAATATAAAAATTAAAAAAAATAATAATAAAATAATAACTGTTAATATGTAAAGAAATAAATTGTAATAAAAAAAAATATGATTATACATGTATTGTCTAAGATATTTAAGTGATTATGCGTAAAGATTAGGAGAAGAAAAAATAAAATAAAGTGTATATATATATATACATACACATTAAGGTAAAGAAAAAATTCCAGGTGAATACAGTATTTCATTTAGTTCTTTATTAGTTATAGTTTAAAAGTGGAAGGTTATAAGTTACAGATAACGTTATCTCACTTATAATAAACCCTATGGTCAATCTCGAGATGTAGGGGGTACAGAAGGAAGGAAATCTTTCAAGAACAGCGGCAAAACGAGCAAGGAGGGGCTCTTCTCATTTACCAGAGGATTTGGAAGAGGTACTAAAAGCAAATTTTGCCAGGCTAAAGAAATACAGGAGAGCATCTCGATGGCCATTGAAAATAATGGGAAAAAATTAAGCTCTACCGTCCGAGACCAGATTAATATCCAGGTCCAATGTCTTGTTGATATTGAAACTCTGAAAAAGGAAAATAAACAAGGAGGAGTCTCGGCTATAGTTCAAAAGGATATTTTGAACACGCTTTCATCACAGAAGGTACATGATTTATTGAAACAAATTTTAGTAGCTTAAGAATAATGCTATTAGAAATAATACAATTACAGGTAAAGTGTCACAAAAATAAAAATAAAACATAAATTAACCAACTTCTTTAATTTAGGATAACCAAAATGAAAAGCATTAATAACAATAAATCTTGAAGTTGAAAATAATTAAAATCAATATATAAAAATAATATTAGATATGATTAGTGTAATGAAAAAAAAAAAAAAATGAAGTAATATCTTAAAACAAACATAGGGTAACATAGAAAATCGAATGCGTTTTATTAATCGATTATTATTGATTAATTAAGAAAATCGATATTTATTTCCTGAGGAGTGAAAATTGTGGGAATAGAAGGCTAACTTTAAAAAAAGGTGGGTAGTATGTAACTTAAACCATATAATTCTAGTATTTAGTTAAAACGAAAGTGAGGTAGAGGGGACAAGGTTATAAAGTCCATCAAGACCCCGATCAAGTATTTCCTATTTGCAGATGATATAGTTATCACAGCCCGAGAAAAATCTATTTCCTATATCCAGTAGAAAGAGACTGGAAAAACAATGTTGAAAAAAAGATAGATCCGTGATTAAGAGATTAATGATCAACATTCCAAAGACATATCCGATTAAAATCCAAAAATCTTTTTTAAAACTGGAAGAACAATAAAATTTTTTTATTATGTATACACAGATGTCTCCAAAGTAGGAGATAGTGTAGGATCCTATTTAAACGATCAAGAGAATGCTCTTTATTCAGCTATGAGGTGACTTGAAGCTCTACACGCTATAGGCGATTCTAAAAAAACCTGCTGGATCGTTAACAGACTCGTAGGTTGTTTTAGCTGCCGTCGACAATCTATACCCAAGGTATTCTATAATAAGTTAAATTATTGAAGGAAGTTAGTCAACTGTTCTACTTATCATGGGTGATAAATATTCAGGATGCAGTCTTTTTTTTTTTTAATTGTATTATATTAAGGATTACATAGTTCTACTATATAACTATGCAATCCTTAGTGTAATACAAACTTCTAGTATGATTAATATTGTTATTCTTAACATATTATATAATATATTGTCCTACGTATCATTTCAATCTATTACAATTTTCTTTATTATAAATATTATTTGTCTAACCATTGTATACTTTAACCAAACTATGTTATATTTATATTGATTGGCACATCTTGCTTATGTCCATTTCATTACTAGCCAATAGTCACATTTCTGTAACCACATGAAACAATGCAAATATTGTACACATCTGAAATATTTAGTCAGCAAATTATTTACATTCTACAAACAGAAGTGTTACCTCCCTTCCCCTCTGACTATGTTTACCTACCTTTTGCTATCTGAAAAAGCACAACTGGGAAATCCTCCCTCCCCCTCCCCTGACATTTTCACTTACCTACCAAATGTGTCAGTACTTAAATACCCTCAGTGCTCAAACCACGGTTTGTAAGAGAAAATATTACAAATTTGTATAAATGGATTATATACATTATTTTTTCATTTTTAGTTTGTATAACTATTTACATATTTCATTTTTAATATGTATATTGCAATATTAGTTAAGATTCATGCACCATCAATCACTGTAGTTTATTATTATCTACCATTATTCTAATTGCTACCTTCTAAGAGGTCTCGAAGCGCCCACATGTGTGTGAAAGATGCTATATTTCAGGTAATAAACCACCTTCTGGAAGATTGTCCTCAGTTTGAAAACAACAGAAAAAAAATAGGGCTACAAAAAACTCTAAGAGCAATTCTTCAAGATAATAAATTGCATGTCTCTACTGTGTTAACATTTTTTAAGTTAATAAAGTACTGTGAAAGGATAGAAATTATAGAGAAACGCCAATGACCCTTTAGGGTAGAGGCGATAAAGAGGAAAAAAAAAAAACCCTGAAATAAATCATAAAAATGTCTTATTGAAAAATTATAGTAAGTAATCGCTAAATTAAACTATTTAAAACCACTGACATTTATATACATATTGTTGGCTAGGGGTGCTTTAAATTTCAACTGTCGTTTTTCAACCATTACAAATTTGGGTTGTTTAATTATTAAATTTGCTACCTTATACATTTTTTTACTGCATATTTTTATTCTTTCTTTTCTAGGAATGAGTAACTTGGGCATCTCTATTAAAGAAGAAATTACTGATAAAATTGAGCCTCCTGGTACGTTTTTATTTAAATGTTATATATTGTCTGATTTTTGTAGCTTTGTTTTATTGATTCTTGAAGTTTAATCGTTGAAGGATATTAATGTTATGGAATTGTGAAATTTATGCTTTTTTATTCCTTCTCAGTGGTTTTGGTTCTATTTTTCATTTAAATCATCTTTACTGAAGTTTTATTATGGGTTTCACTAATAATGATTATTCAAGTTAGAAGTTTATTAAGAAAGGATAGTTATCTCAATTGGATCAGATCTGCAACATACAGAACATTAAGATCATTATGGATGATTTTATTTGTGACAAAGTAAGAACAATTCTAATATATTTTTTTGTGTATATTATTTGTAAAAATGTATTTTTTATTTATACACTTATACGTTCAATATATATTTATTTTATTCAATAAAGTTCAAGTAACATATAATCAACTGATCACAAAATACAAACAGCTTATTCGGGTATGACTCTTGTTATCAATGTTTTACATGCAGGCATGATCCTCCTAGCCAAACAGGCTGAAAATCAGATCTTTACTGCTGTTTGATCTGTGCTTGTTGGTTATACATCGAACCGCCTTTTATTTCTCTATGCTCCTCTAACATATTTTCCTTTTCTCTCTCCAAACAAGTTCTGGATGCTCATCCGTCCACTTATACTCCTGTATACTAAGTCTGGAGACTCATCTCTCCGACTGCATTTCATCGTATCACAGTGACTGGAGGCTCATCCTTTCTTTGTTATTTTTGTCTTGCGGAGCCTTAAGGTTCATGCAGACCAAGAGTGATTTGAGAGCTCATCTGCCTGACTCTTGAGGTCATCCTGTCTTAGCCTCTTCCTTCATATCTAAATTTGAACGTTCTCTGTCAAGGCTTTCTGACCACTCTAATAATTATACCTACCTCGACAGAAACTATAGGACAGGAAATCATAGATTTACATTGCATTCATTGGAGTTTATTTTAATCCTCCAGTTTTGACACCATCTTTGAAGGTTTGTATTATGTGAATATTGAGTCTTGGATGCAATTAATGGGTCTTTATTCATGGATAACATACATTTGTCATCAGTGTATGTGGTTGTGACAGTAGTAAAATGTTTTGGGATGTCAGCTGTATAAACTGTAGAGAATAAGACTAGGATACTACCTTCAGGAAGAGGAAAGAGAGAGGATTCTGAATCCCAATCAAAAAATCTACCTGTTAAAATTATTTAATTGTTTATTTTGTCCTTAAAAGTTATACATTTATAATTTGTCTTAATTCTATTCATTGTTTCATTTATCAGTAATATGATGTTTGAACTTAAAAAATAAAGCATAAGTTAATAATTACTAAGTTAAATAATTTATTTATTTTGATTGCAGTACCAACAATTAATATCAAACAAGATGAAAACCCACAGGCAATTAATTATGGTGAGAAAAGTTTTAGATTGATATAATATTGTAAATTCATAATAATACCCTAAGGCAGGGATATCCAAAATATGACCCATGGGCCGAGACCACAAGCACCTTGCATCCTGCCTGCGAAAGATTCTCTGATTGCATTTTAAAAATTTTAAATTCAGCAAATTTTTTTATCATTACATTTGTTTTTGTTTTTGTTCAAAATTTCAATAATATCAATACGAAGATATAATAATATGAATATAATACAATAAATATGAATACGAAGAGCTTATCAGTGTTAAGGTTATAAACATTGGCAGATAGCAGTCAGACGCTACCTGCTATTAAATAAGTACCGTTTCATTTATTAAACAAGTTTTTTTTTTTTTTATCACAAGCCACGACCAGCTGGATTTAGTTGAGATTCTAATGTGGCTCGCTGGCCAAAAAGTTTGGAGACCTCTGCCTGAAGGGTTTGACAAATCAATGTTCTGCGTTACTTTTAAGCCAAGAAAGGATGTTAGTGAACAACTTTTATTCATGTCCTGTAAATTAAAAATTACAAGGGCCATTGTTCTGCCAAACTTTATATTTGGCCAAGCCAAGTGTGCAAATATGAAACCAGGTTTCATCTACAGATGGCTCTATTTGTTAAAGTAGTTAATATGATTACCATTACACCGCCTTATTGGCACCACTTTGGTTCTTCAACAACTGGAAAAGATTTCCATCTCACGACAATACAAGTTTCATATGAAAGCATTGTTTTAATTGTGTTGAACTTGTCAAGTTTTGTGCCTACAAACTACGATTTGCTGTTTAGTTTAGTTTAGTTTTCTATTAAAATTTAAATAAAATTACTGCAGAATTGTATTGAAGCTTACATTGCAGTGAGTATGCTTTTGGTAAATCCTAGTTGTTTCAGGTGGTTTAAAAAATTCAAAAGTGACTATTTTGACATGAGAAATGTGGAATGTACTTCGACAAATAATTGAGGAAGGAGATGGGCCAGAGTGGCGGCCATAAAGAGACTAAAATAGTGGAAAAAATATTTTATTTCAAGCCAACGTTTCGACCCAACTTAGCAGATCTACTTCAGGGCTAGAATGGACAAGATAAAAAAGGATATACAAAATTGTGTAAGTTACATAATATTTAGATAAAAATTATAAACAGTGAGTACAGTGAAATATTAAGAACAATAAACTATATAAACAGAGTAAACTAAGCAACAACATCCTAAACTGAAGTAAATAAATGGTAACAATTGTTTTAGTATAATATAATATATGTAATTATGAATATACTCCTACAGATCTCTAGGAGAGATTGGAAGAAAAGGAAAAATAATTAACATAAAGGGATGTGTAGAAAAATAAATAAAAATAGAGACTTACGGGTGCGTTCAGCAAGGAGTTTCACTTAAAACTGGAGAAACTTCGGTAAAGCAACCCTTGGGGAAATTTGCTAACCTGGTTGGGGGGTGATGAGAGGGTAAGTAGTAAAAACAAAACATAACCTGCAATATTACAGTATTTAAAATTTGAAGATATTAATGGATACAAGAAAAAATACGATATCTATGAACTAACAAATTATAAATATATACATATACATACACATACAAAAATGAAAGACCATGCATAGAAGTAAAATGTAAATATAAAAATAAGAAACCAAACATTGCAGGATTAATTTAGAAGTAGAGAGAAGAAACAAATATGGATAATTAGAATTATAATTAGTTGTATATATTGTAAGAAAATTACATTTAAATATTATCTGAAATTGAGACATAATGGTTAAAAGTACAATGAATACAAAATAAAAACGGATGATCGTACATTGATGTAGAATGTAAATATAAAATGAAAAATAAAAGAGAGATGATACAAAATGGGAATACTTAAAAATAATGAATGATAAAATTAAATTAATCAATAAAAATTAAAAATAGATAAAAAATAATAGAAGATATAATAGAGAAGTTATTTTCCACTTTAAAATGTGCCTATATGTTAAAGAAATGCAGTTTTATCTACTTTATGATTAACAGGATTCTGTTCCATGTGTGTCTGGATGGATTCGGAAATGAGACTTTTTGGCTTGAAATAAAATAGTTTTTCCACTTTTTTATTCTCCTTCCCGGACCATCTCCTTCCTCAAAAATATATAACGGTCAACCATTAAGTATTCAATTAGACAAATAATATTGTTCTATTTTACAATACTAGTTCCTTTCCATTTTATAATGTTTTAGTAATTATCAGAAAAGATTTTGTCATATTTAAATGTCGGTCAAAAAGCAATAGAAAAAAAGAAATCAAATTTCATTTTACTGCAAAAGTCTAAAATTATTTTGGTGTCATTTCCTAAGGTAAAAACACAAACCTCTACAGGCCTAAGATATCATTAAAGTGGTTTCTTTTATTTTTGAAAGCAAAAGGAAACTCCCAATTTAGAATTTTCATATTTGTGGTTTTGATATATAAATAATATCATAATTATATAGAGATGGTTGACTATGATATAATATGAGAAGGAGTTGGTTGGGGGAGATGCGGTAAAATAAATACTATTTCAAAAATTTAGTATTTATTTGACCGCACCTCCGACCAACTCCTTCTCATAAATAATATCAATTTATCGATTCTCAACTTATAAATTTTTATTTCATTGTCTTGTTAAAAATATTATTTACTTGTTGGTAGTTGGGCTCGTCCATGTGAAGCTAGAAGAAGAACTTCTTATTCCTGAAGACGGTGAGAATTGTTTTTCATATTATAAACTTTTAGGTGTTTTTTCTGTTCATTCTCCATTTTAATATTAAATACTTATATCGCTTATTTCCATTCTTATTTGAATTATAAATTATAATTACATATGATGTGAATTTAATATTTATAAAGTTTTATGAAAAAGAAAGTTATTGTATAACAAATTAACTAAACTAATATTCGCCAAGTGGTTGAAATTCAACCATAATCATTTTTTAACTTTTGAGGAAAGCATAAATAAATTTACATGTTTCGAACATTTTTACTTTCAAATTACCTATATACGAAATATATAGTAAGGAAAAGTATTGCAATTTTTAAAATTTTTTAATCTAAGTCCACAAAACCAAGTCTCGCAAAATGGTCAGTATGTATGTGAACACTAGTTCAATAACGAAAAGTCTTACGAAATTAAAATTGTGTATTTAAGGTATATGGCCAGGATGTTACAGCAACTTTTTCATCATAATCGTCAAACCAGATGGGTCAATTTATATCATCGGTCTAACACATTTTTATTATTTTCTCAAAAACCACTCTAACGATTTTGATTAAACTTGGTATATCAGTGTATTATTTAGTGGTTTATAATATCAGCTATGTCTTATCCACATTGATGTCACCTTACAGGGCTAAATAGAACAAATAGAAGAACTGGTAATGTATTTATATATTAATCAGGCACGTTATATTGTCAGATTCAGCTTTCTGTTTTCTCAACAGAAACACAAAGCTGATTTCAATTAGGAATTTGATATATTTTTATTTTTTAATGCTTTATTATTTTCTTAAAAGTGTATACTGGTCTATCAGTGCAAATAGCTTTAAGTGTCTTGTCATAGTATTAATTGTTTTGTATATAGTTTCGTTTGTTTTATATATAGAATGTTTACTTTATATTTTCTTTACATTATTTCTTTTTTTCGATTGATTTTATTTTGGCCAGATGTAATCTTTTAAGTTTGTTCTATTTTGTTATTCTAAAGGGTCTGTGTTCCGGAATAAAGTTATTTTCTATCAACTGAGGATGAATAATGAAACAAAAAAATTCTTTGGGGCTGTCAGATATATGAACCATGCATTCCAACCAAAGGTATGTAAAGATAAAATTGGAAAAGTATTAGAAAAAAGCATGGTAATTAACCGATGGGAGGAACATTTCAATGATTTATTGAATGTAAGAAGCACAGACCCTGACGTGACACCACAGCTAAAAAATTTGTCTAATTTAGAACCGCTCTCAGTCCAGGTAGCGGTAGAATCAATTGACAAATTAATACATAACAAATCTCCTGGAAAAGACATTCTGATTACAAAATTTTCAGATTCGAGAAAACTCAGATTCGAAAATTTCCACAATCACAATACTTTCTTTTTCTACATATTACATAATAAGTAAAAGTAAAAATGCAAAAAATACCAAAATGTTTCTGATGCATATTTGCAAAGATAATTAATGTTTACTAAAGTGGAAATTGAGCTACATGATGGGAGTGGAGATCTGGCTGTGCCATGCGCTGCCGATGCCTGCCCATTTTGCCTTTTTTCTCTTTGAGCTGGGCTGATCTCTCACACAAACACTGACCATTTTGCAAACCTTGTTTTTTTTTTACTCAAGGAACCTTAACACGTGTATTTATTTTCATTTAATCTTTATTTATATCAATGAGTCAATCACTGTTTTGGCCACTATATAGTTTTATGTTAATTTTATTCTTGAGAGACTTTGTCCGAGGAAAATAAAAAAAAATTATTTTTAATTTTTCGTTATATTTTGGATGAAAGTAAATCATAATATTATTGTTTTTTTATAGCTACTACATGCTCACTTAACAAGACGGATCACCTAAACGAAAAGATGGATGTTAACATTCCTGTAATGTATCCTAAGATGCCTCATCAAAGTCCTCATTGTGAATATAATGCAAAGACAAAAACAGATTTGAATATTCACATCATATCTCAACATAAAAAACAAAATCTTCTAAAATGCATTCATTGTGATGAAGAAAGAAGCTCCCATCCTAAATTACAAAGACATGTATTGGCTCATCATCCTGGTGAGAAGGCTTATCAATGTCCTCATTGTGACGGTAAAACAGTAAACAAATCCAATTTAACAAGACATATAATGGCTATGCATAAAAATGAGAAGACTGTTTATACATACACTGTTCAAAAAGAGAAGAATTTTCATTGTTTTTATTGTAACTATAAAGGAGAATATAAATGTAGTTTAAAATTTCACATAATGGCCCATCATACAGATAAGAGGCTTCATCATTGTCCTCATTGTGAATATAAAACAGCAACACAAAGTTGTTTAAAATTACATATAAGGGAACATCATAAAGTTAAGAAGCTTCATTATTGTCCTCAGTGTGAATATAAAGCAGTAAGAGAAAGTAGTTTAAAGATGCACATAATGGCCAATCATACAGATGAGAGGCCTCATCATTGTCCACAGTGTGAATTTAAAACAGTAGGAGAAAAACAATTAAAATTACATATAACGCGCCGTCATAATGATAAAGAACTTCATAAATGTCCTCAATGTGATTTTAAAACAGTAAATATGAAGAATTTAACAAGGCATATTGAACGCAAGTACTGTCACCCAGATCTAGATGAGATGGGTTATCATTGTCCTCATTGTAACCATAAAACTTCAAAATTCCGTTCTATGAAAAAACACATAACAGCCCATCATAAGCATGAGAAGATCGAAAATGGGAATATTCAACAATGTACTCATTGTGAATATAAAACAGTAACGACACATGATTTAAAATTACATATAATGACCCGTCATAATGGTCAAATACCTATTTGTTGTCCTCATTGTGAATTCATAACAAGGAATTATTGCAGTTTAAAATTACATATAAAGAACGATCATACAGACAAATAGTTTATGAATTTATAATATTTGTTTAAAAAGTGATACCAAGTTCCTTTTGGTAAGAAGATCCATGGCCATTTCTAGTGTGATTGTTGTGTGTCAAATCAGAGAGTAAGATTACTCCTTTTTAATTTTTATGTTACATTAGCAGCCTATTTTAGTTTTATGTTGTATAAATAAGCATATAATAACTGATCATGAAATAGTTGTTCGTATTAAAATTAAGATATTAGTGAATTAACTACAGCTTCATTATAACATATGTTAAATCAACTTTTGATTGAGTTAAGAGGATATAGAGTACTAGTGGAGTGTGGAATAAGAAAAATCGTATCGGATTTTGAGAGGTAGACTATTCTAGAAATTGATGAAACGGTTAATTAACATAAGGAAGATCTTGTTGCCTGTTAGAGTATGGAGGACTTGAATTGGAGTAGATTTTACATAATATGTAAAATCTACTCCAATTCAAGTATTCTTATATTATAAGAAGATGATAGTAGATAATATTTTCCTTGGAAATATTACTGACCGGCACAACAAGCTCCACCCTAACTTAGCGTAGTGATGGGAATGTCTCCATGACATATTAATACTGCTCTTATTAATTTATATGTAATGTAATTTATTCATAAAAATTTAGAACCATAAAATATTTTTTTATTGACGGAAATATTCTTTTTATCCAAATTTTATAATATATAATTCTAATTATTTTATTATATTTTTATAGACTCATTATTCTATATCGGTATTTTAGAATTGGTTTATTATTAGATCACAATTAGTTGTGAATGAAAAATAATTTTATTCTGGGACTTAAGTCCCCTTAGAATAATAGTAGAGGTAAAAAAATATGTACATTAGTCTGGCATGTAGATATCATACAAATATATACAAAAAATACTTAAGAAATTGTAAATATATATATATATATATATTTTTCATTAGGAGTTTTCACTAATAGTGGGTTTCCTTAACCTAAGGTGCTTGGATTGCTTCTTTCCATAATGTCCCATCTAAGATCCATTCTTCCCGTAAACCATGACCCATCATGGATTCCTCCACTTCGTTATCCCAGGTCTTCCTAGTCTTCTTCTTTCCCTAATTTTCCATAAGTAGACTTCTTTGGATAGTCTTCCTTCAGGCATTGTTGAGAGAGTGGATAGAGAAGCGTAAAGTAAGGAGTTATAAGATGTAGGGTGGGTTTTTGGTTCTGAGGACTTAAAAAAGAAAATAAAAGGTTCTGGGGACTTAAAAAAGAAAAAAAAAAGAGGTTCTGAGGACTTAAAAAAGAAAAACACCAAGAAGGAATTGCCATGGGGAAGTAGGATATATCCACTTCAACTCAGTGTAGCAACAAGAAATATGAGAACGCTTGGGAATCGCAAAGATGAATCTTATGGAGCAATTCATAATTTTCTTCAGTCTCTCCTCCAGTCCTGTGGTCAGCCCTCCATACATCAGACAACCTTAGAAAAACAAGGGATGCTAAAAGGAGCTGTGTTTTTTTTTTTTTAATGGAATCACGGAATCAAAGGAATTGTTTAAGGATAGTTTTGGATTTACTTGTAATCTGGGAAATGTGGTTGTTCCAAGAGAGGTTCTGATCAAAGATCACTCTGAGGTTTTTGATTGTCGGAAAGAAATGGATGGGACGGTTATTGAGGTAAAGTAAAGGAGAGAAAGAAAGGGAACTAATAAGGTGCTTGGAGCCGATGAGGATTGCCTTGGTTTTGACTGTGTTTAGCTTTAGTTTATTTTTTTCCGCCCTCCTATGGATACAGCCAATATCCTCTTGTAGTTTTTGGGTAGCCTCGGGCATCTCAGATGGCTGGAACGATAAGTAAATTTGTAGATTGTCTCCATATAGGTGATAGTGGGAATGAAGAATGGAGTCAGGAAGGTCGCTAATATAAATGGAGAACAGAGTTGGAGAGAGTGAGGAGCTCTGATGAATGCCTCGTGTTAATTGAAGAGAGGAGGAAGGATATTTGTCAGGAATCACAACTGTCTGGGAGCGATGGGATAAAAAAGAGAGGAACCATTTCATAACGCTATTCGATATGGGTAGGCTTTGGAGTTTGGAAATGAAAAGTTGTAGTGTTGTATTTCACTGTACTATACTTAGTTTGATCTCTTTAGACTTTATTCTTATAGAGTTATGTTTATCTTTTACTAGTCTTTCTAATTATTGTTGTGATATAATCATCCTATGCTTGTCATATGTGCAATATATACAATGTTTGTCATATACTATTATTCTTATTTTATTAACCTATTTATTACCTTATATATTATTATCTCTATATATTCATATGTATATATAATCTTGGGAGTGGGATAGCTCAGTGATAGTGCGCTGAGATTCCAATGGTCAAGGTCCTAGGTTCAAATCTCAGCTTATGGTAGATGAATTAGTTATTCTGCTTCATCAGCCTTGGATCGATCATGGGTTTGGGAGACCCTCCTGAGATACACCGAGCCTCTATAAAGTGGGTAGCCTTAATCAAGTAATTAAGTAAGGGGGAAAACCTGGTGGTTGAGCATTTCCTCGGTCAAATCATCTCTTTGTACAACCGTTGGCTAAGACGAACTTTCCCTAAAAAGTACTTACCTAAGACCCTCCATGTGATTTACTGATACAGATTTTTTTTTTTTTTTAATATGTAATCTAACTATATCTTGATCTCATATTATTGTTATTAAACTATTTACTGTATTATTTATATCTTATTATCATTGGTTTCTTATTATTCTGACCTTATTGAATCCACACCTGAATATTTGAAATTGTTTTTAAAAAAATTTAATTTCATAAATTTAATTATTATTAATTGAATGACTGATATATTATTGCCATCTGGTCAGATCATATTGTTATTATTATAAAATAAATTCTAAACTCTAATTGTGGATGGTTTCGTTTTGACAAACTGAAACACTTATATAAACGTAAGTATCTATTTTAATTAAAATATATGGTTAAGTCTTTTAATATATTTAGATGCAAAAGTGGTATAAGTCATTTTCATAATAAATGGTTGATAATTTTTTGACTTGCTTCATTCAATAGCCTGTATTAAGTCCATTACAAAAACTGTTTTCTAATTGGTTCAATTACATATTTATTATGTATGCAGAAAAGGAATTGCAATAGAGTAAAAAAAGAAAGAAATGTATCTTCACGAGTAAATAAAAAATCTGGTGTAGTGTGTGCTTTTTTTTTCACCCCCTCCCAATATTTTGAAGGACAATAAAGGAAAATACAATCAATAAAAATGAATATGTAGCATTGTACACACTTATTTTGGGATTTCAATACCTTTGAAAGGGAGAATAAAGCTCTGTTTGCACTAGCTACACACTGGCCTATTACTATCGGTTGGTCATTCATTGAGGTTATTGTGGAGCCGAGGTATTTGAATTTTTCTACTCTCAGGAATGATTTTCCTTCTATGCAGATCCTGTTATTGGGATGAAATGTTTGGTAAATATGTATATATATATATTGTTAATACTTTTTAATAATAAAATTTTATGGTAACTCCTCCCTTTGGAAAATATATTAGCCATAATATTAATAGCCATATGTTTCCCATCTCTATAATCCATTCATCAGCATATTTCACATACACGTTTTTGATTCTATATCAATCTGACTATTATCTTATTTCATGTTCATCTAACCTTATATCCTCTCTTTACCATACAAGATCTGGATGCTCATCCCGCAGTTACAGATGCATTAGTATAGCACAAATTCTTCATATTCAATCATTCGAATATTTTCTTTTTATGACTCATAGTTAATTGTTTTTCGATAGGATAAACTACAATACAATTTCTTAATGAATAGTGTTGATAATATTGTTTTAATGAATTTATGTATACCTCTATGCACTATATACATAAATTCAAATCTTTTAATTTGATTTCCTTTATTTATTTTTTAAAGAGGTGGTTCCAATTATAGAACTCATCGCATTGTTTAGTGTTTTGGGAAAATGTATTCCCATCATCAGGAAATATATTCATTACTGTACAAACATTTATGAAATAGAATATGAAACCTATTGTTGGTCAAGATCCATGTTGTGCCCTGATTATGTTGTACAAACAACTGAACTACAAACATATTTGAAAAAAAGCAAAGGGAACACTACAAATATATAAAAAAAAAATAAGGATCTAACAATAGTGAACATGTTAATCTAATTATAAAGAAATGTGGTAAATGAATTATATACAATAATCACAAATGACACCTTCTCTTCCAAGTGCTTACTATCTAATTATACAATCACTTCTATATGACCTTTTCTTCTCTGTCTGACACTGGGCAGGGACCTCATCAGTAAATCCAATCTCTGCAGGATTCCCTCTAGGGTCTATCTTAGCTCCACTTCTGTACTTAATAAACACATAGGACTTACTGATAGAGGATGACCTATGAACTATGACTTTTGCCGAAGGTACTGCTATTATTACGAGAAACACAGACCTTATTCATGCTTCTCTGAAATTACAACACAATCTAGATAAAGTAAATGAATGGTGTAAGCAATGTAAAATAAAGCTTAACCATGGCGTCTCAACACGTTACATTTACACTAGGACGCAAAACCTCTAGCTTACATTGACAATCGTTCCATACCATAAACAAATACAGTAACGTACTTGGGTCTTTTTTTTTAACAGAAGATTAACATGGGGGTAACACGTAGAACAGTAAATTTCCGATTGAGACTGTTATATTCCATGCTACATAGAAGCTCTAAACTACCCATCAGGCAAAATCTTAATGTTTATACTTACTAACTTATTTATCCTGAAATCCATATGGACCTATGCTTGCCAAATTTGTGGACCTGCAAAAAAGACACACATTCAGAAAATACAAACGTTCCAGTTTCATTGTTTAAAACTGCCTGACACCGCCTTATATTTCGAACCAGATCCTTCACACTAACTTCCGTTTTGACTGCAACAACCCACATTGGAGTAAATTACAAACGGTTTCACGATAAACTACTTGGCTATATAAACAAATTTATACAACAAATGATGTACTTTGGCAAAGGCTGAAAAGGAGTTAGTTGAGGGATCTCCTAGAGTAACAATACAATTTAGCTCAATGTTAGGATGCATCGCTGGGTGCTATCTCCCTTATGCTATGATTTATATCAGCTCATTTGTTGATTGTAATAGTTTACAGGTGCAAATCAAATATTTGAGTTATAAAAAAAAAAAAAGAATTACATGGAAGTTAAATCGCCAACTTTGGCTACATGTTTAATAAAAATACGTCCCAATAAAAGAGATAACGAGTAGAAATTAATTGCATATATATAGTTTATTCTTTTGTCGAATCCATGTCTCTAGCAACCAGTTTTTTTATTATATTCGTGACTCCGTATTGATTTATTTTAATTTTAATCATTCTATAAAAATGGACTATTTGATGACAATTTGTATCTCAATGTCTCCGACCATTCCTATCCCAGAACAAATCGTTCATGAACTACGCATCCTAGTATGAACTACGCATCATTAGTTGTGTAGTAGGCAGTTGTGGATCAACAATGGATGATGCTGGTAAGAAACAATTATTAATTATTTTCTACTACTCGAATAATATTTTCTGATAACTCAACAAGGTATAAATAAATTATAAACGGGTTTAAAAAAAAATTTAATATATTATTCTGTGATTGTAAATTGGCTACCAAGAATAGCTCCTTTATTTTATTTTAATATCACTTCATTTCTGAGAAATTATTGTAAATAACCACCACCGTTTTTAAGAAACAAAAATTTTCTCTAATACAATTCTATGTTCTATTTAAGTAAAGACTTCTATTTCACTAGGTGTTTTAAATAAGTAAAGGCAAGAAAAAGTAGGTAGTATAAATTTATTAAAGCCTAGTGATCGAGTATGATCTCCAAAAAATCATCTTTTACAACCAATGACAAAAAAAGCAGTACTTACCATTAAGTTAACTCATGACCATGGGTTGTAAAAGTGCTGGTTTTGTATATATATTTTTGAATTGCTGTACTATCTAACACTAGTTACTAAACTTTGTTTATTTGAAATCATTAAAAAAAATAATACTCGGTTGTTTAATTATTAAATTTTCATTCATACAAAATTGTATTTATATATTGTTACTTTTCCAGGTGTTAGGAACTTAGGCGTCACTATAAAAAAAGAAGTTATTGATGAAACTGAGACTACTGGTATGTTTTTTTTTTGTAGTTTTATTTTAATTATTCTTGTGGTTTTAATCACGGAATGAAATTAATTTGAAGGTGCATAGAAATAAATATACTTTTTATACCTGTACAACAGTTCTGTTCCCGTTTTTGATTTAAATTATGTTTACCAATATAAGATGGGTGACAGGAAAAATAATAAATAAATACAATTGAGGTTCTACGAGTTAATAAATACTATCTACAATAAATATATTAACAATCTATTAATATTCACAATAAATAGTAACACAATAAAAAAAATCTATCAAAATAACAATGTAAATATTAATAACCTGCCTATAACCTTCGAACATTTCGTTGTATCTTCGAAGATAAAAAGATGGACATAATATAATAATAAAAATGAACATCCTATAATAATAAACATCTTTGACTACCGCTTTTTTATTTGAGTTGAAAAAAGAAAAGAAAATGTTCATAAAGAGAAGGAATATCAGTATTTCGATGTGATGCTCATCATCAAAGTCCCTCTGATATTAGATATTATTAGATTGAAAAGTAATAGTAATTAATACATAATTGATTAATAATAAATATCATATATTTATAATTACATCCCAGCAGGCGATGTTTTATAGTTTTATCAATAGTAATCAGTATTACTTTAATTAAAAAATACAAATCGATTTTTCAATGGGTTGATTTTAGTATTTACCTGACGATAAAATTTGTTGGATTCTTTAATTTATTTAATATCGTTTGGATTTAGGTATATTTGTATTTCGCTGTAAAATATTGCTGGTGGAATAAATAATCTTGTTACTTCAACCTTAAAAAAATAATTTACTATTGCATTGTTTCAGTTTTAAAGAATATTTGTTATAATTTTGCCAGACTTGAAAGAAACATTTGAAAAAAAATGTATCGACGTGACTGATACCATCAAAACAATGCTCTGATATGATAACATAACCTACAACCGCCGAGCCACCAACAGTTCCACTGCTTCGAGAGGAGTCAGATAGGACCAGCTTAGATATGACGTCATACCTAGACTGCCGAGCAGCGCCAGCGAAATAGGTTCCTTTCTATTCCACTAAAGCAGTCGCGGTCGTGGACCGCGCCAGCGAAATAGTACCTTAACTGAACTACCTGAGGTAGTTTAGTTTACCTGTGAAATGCATCAGTAAATGTGTTACCTGCTCATGGGGATTTATCCTAATAAAGGTGAATTCTTTGTTGTCTGTTATTTAACATATTATAGTGTTAATATGGGAGACCGTTTAAATTGATTCCTTCACCAGTTTTATGAACCTTCCTGTTTCCTCAACTCAGTATAATTACCAGTGATTGTTCACAGCTCCAATCCTCCAATATAGTCTCTCCCTTCCCTCACAACCAACCTACATAATAAAAATTGTTATTCAACTTTTCATATTATTTTATATCTATTTGTCTTCGGAAATAATTAACATTTACACTATATGGAAAGTCATCAATGGAATGAGATATTGTGTTTTTTAACTCCTAGAACATGATTTTGCAATTTTTAGAGTTATATTGACTAGTGTTTGACCATAATCATTGAAATTTTGAGGGAAACCTATAATTAAAAAAAAAACTGAATTGAATAAATAAAAAGTTAATCCATTCGAAAATCCTCATATATTAATAATAAAAAATTCAATTTCAATTAAAAATCGAGCTTAAACTACTTAAAATTATTTATAAACAATACAGAATAGACTCATTCAAAAATATTTAATTTATGTGTGTTATTATCACACTAAATTAATGCTATGATTGAGCAAGTAACAAATAAATTTAATTACCAATTTCAATTCAATTTAAATCAACGTATCTGTAAACAATGTTCAGTTATTGGTTAGTACATAGCCTTGCCCATTGTCATTGGGAATATAAATTTCAAAATTTTTAACGAATGTGCTCTACTTGCTGCCACTTATAATTGTCCGTTGGCTGAACCGTTTTGTGTTTGCCTATTTATATAGTGATTCTTTCTTCCTTCAAAAATTTTATCTTTATTATTTGGTTTTTTGATATCTCAACTCTGTAAATCTAGTTGTAGAGTCTTATTTATGGTTTAGCCATTATTATAATTATGTACATAGCTTAATCGAAAAATATATATTAAATAAATATTTTTTAAACAACCTATGCAGTAGGGAAAGCTGTTTGTGGGCATACACTATATACAGAATGTTTCAGGATTAAGTGGCTTCAGGGTCAAATAAATAAGTTTTATTAATATGACATAAATAATTCATAACAATGAACATCTTTAGGTGTGAATATCTCTTAAACAAAGCGTTTGCGGACATACCATCAGAGGAAATTTCTTTTTTTTTTGTTTTGAGGTCCTTGGTTCATGTTTTCAGTTTGGCCATTCAACCCTGAACCACCCTGTATATTAAATTTATAACTTTTTGAAATGAATAAATCATCGGGTAATAATTTACAAAGCTTTTATTTATCTATTTAACATCAGTGAAACACTTTATCGTTGTTTTTTTTAATCCAAAATAAAAGAAAAATAGAACATTTTCTTTCACTTTTGATCAGTCAGTTCCTTCTACCCAAATAAATATAAAATAATATGTAATATTATGTTGAATATTTAATAGTTGACCGTTCCATTATGAAGGAAGGAGATGGTCCGGGGTGGCGGTCATAAATAGCCTAAATAGTTTTGCTACTATTTAGCCTATTGATGACCGCCACCCCGTAATATTATATGTTTATTTTATTAACGCTAGTTTTATTTATATTATTTAAAATGCAGTGCTCAGATTAGGCTTTGATTCATAAATATTGTTTCCCTTTTTTGCTCTCCCAATCTTGGAATTTTCCTAAAAAGATAGTTTTTCACCAAAGTGGAAACGCTCTTCCTCATCTATGCTCATGCGTTGTGAGGTGTATTTATATTCTTGGATAGGAAAGCATCGAATTTTAACTGATTGTTCAATAATGGATGGCCCATGTCATATGACCAGGAGTCCTTTTCTTGTGTAGACAAAATTAAATTCGGGAATATTTATGAATAAAATAACCTTTGATGTAGAGATGGTTGACCGTGATAGAATATGAGAAGGAGTTGGTCAGGAGGTGTGGTCAAATAAATACTAAATTTTTAAAAAAAATATTAAAAATACTATTTTTTTTTTAAATTTAGTATTTATTTGACCGCACCTCCCGATCAACTCCTTCTCAAAATAAACTTTGATAATGCGGTTAATCCGATTTATTGTTATGAACGTGATTCATGAAAGTGAATCAATGAAGGGGCATTTTTTATTAATTGTGTTAGTTTAATGAACTAATTATAACATACAATAATGAGAGGGGGATAGTCTCAGGCCTGTAGATTCAATGCCTTATCTAGTTATGTGTGCCTGACCGCTCGCTGTCCCCGAAGTCAGTGCTGCCACCTCACGTGTTCCCTCAATTGGGGGCTGTTGAAGATCTATTATGTAGGATCCTTTTGGGCCAGGATTGTGTGTCTAGTTTCCTTGTCTTCAAGTGATAAAGTGAGGGTGCTTATCAGGAATATGAACTTGAAGCTTTGCCATCAGAGAGAGGAGTAAAATAATACGAGACCGGTGGCCCGTGCTTAGTATATACAAATGAATATTTAAAATATACAATAACTAGTACAATTAAATTACTAGAATGTAAATCTGACACTGATGTTCTTTAACCCTTATAGAACTGGGTTATGTAATTATTAAATTTCTAAACATACAAAATTATATGTGTATATTTTTACATTTTCAGATATGAGTAACATGTGCGTCTCTATAAAAGAAGAAGTTACTGATGAATATGACCTTACTGGTATGTTTATTTTTTATTTGGATGCTATATATTGCCTTTTTTTTTAGTTTTATTTTATTGATTCTTGAGATTTTAATTATCGTAGGAGATTAATGTTATAGCTCATAGAAATAAATGTGCATTTTATCCCTCCTCATTCTATCTATCTATCGACTATGATCCACAAACTCAATTTTTGGCCTGCTTCAGCAACGACTGTTAGTTTTCTCTAGAGTGCTGCTACTTTCTAATTACTGATATCAAGTGCAGCTCATTTTTTTTTTTTTGTTCTTCCCTACCTTGCCGTTTAGGCTATACGGGATTTTCCGGGGCCAGAGGGTGAGGGCGGGCGGGGAATTTAAAATCCACTCTGGAACTCGTACTTTTCTTGTCTCTCAAAACTTCATATATCTGGTTGCCGGGCAACTCGCGGTGCTGTGCACACGCTTTAGCCCATTCGGCTACCCCGCCCCCAAGTGCAGCTCGGTTATCTGAAGTGATGCATTCCTCACAGCGAAGCCACGGTCTGCCTTTGCTATGAACACCATTAATTTAGTAGGAATATTTTTCTCTCCCATCCTCACAAGATTATTATTTTTTTTTTTTTTTTTTGCAACATCATTAAAGTGTGTTCCGAGACACCGGTAGCCTGGGAAACTCTTTTCATAATAAAGAAAACATGGATTGGACAACTCCCAGCTTTTGTTTTCATGAATTTAAATATGTTCATAATTACAGTTCTGGTCTAAGAGTGGATAGTTTTCCCTCTACCCAGTTTACTTGACATGGTAAATTTATAACATTATGATAATAATGGAAAAGTTTTGAAAAACTCTTAAAAGAAATTTCGGTTCTAGTTCACATGAGTTCCGTATGGATTACGCTTGGTTCACAATCACTTCGATCACACTTATTCATAGAATCCTGAAAACAGCCGAATATTGCCGACTTTTATGACGTCAACTATTGTCCCCACTACACAGTCCCTTTTCAAGCATTTAAAAAAAAAAACGTATTCCCATCATTGAACTTCCTTATTAATAATTTATTAACGAATTATATATTTACTAATTTTTATTATAATGGTTATTAATCTGAAGTAAAAAAAAAAAAAAAATATATATATATATATATATATATATATATAATGATGTTTGACTAGTCCTTCAAGGCCTGTTAAAAAAAAAAAATTAACCATTTAAGTAAATGGTCAGTGAAACAACTAAAATTAATTTAACTCATGATATTCCATCCTTGAAAAATTAGGCTATTTAATTGTATTTTCAAACAAGAAAACATTTTTATAAGTTCTAATTGTTTTTTTAGATATCAGTAGCTTGGGTGTATCCATTAAAGAAGAAAGAACAGATGAAAATGTCCAACAATATTTGTCTTTTGGTAAGTTTTCCTGAATTTTCATTTTAATTTTTTAATGTTATTTCATATCAACTATATCTTACAGTTTTTCTTATTGCTGATTAATTCTATGGATGAGAAGAAATTAATAGATTTCATATATTCTTGTTTTTTTCTATTAATGTTTTTTAATTTTAGTTTCTGTAAGTTTGATTCAGTAGTATGGCTGCGATGTTACAAAAGTTTGTTAGTCTTTATATCCTGTATTTGTCTTAATTTATATATTTTTTTTAAACATTGACTGTTTATCTTATTCTTCTTCTTTAATCTCACATTTCACCCAGATCAGGTATTCTCCATTATTAATAATAATAATAATAATAAGGCTTAGCGAACCCGAAGGTTCGATGCCGACACCACCAATCGCTTGTTACACACCTCCCTCCACCGTTCGCCGTCCAAACCCAGTCCCTTCAGATCGGCTTTAATGCAATCTTCCCACCTTCGCTTCGGTCTACCCCTCGGACGCTTACCATTCGGCACAGCAAATATTAACCTTTTAGGAATTCTCTCGTTACTAAGCCCAACAACTTTACAAGCCCATTTGATTCGCCGCGATGAAATTACCTCAATTATATTACCCGGATACAGCTCACGCAATTCAGCGTTGTGTAACCGTCTGAACTCTCCGGTTAACTCATCCTTCTTCGGTCCGAATATTCTACGCAATACTTTATTTTCAAAAACCTTAAGACGCTGCTCATCCCTTAATGTAAGCGGCCAAGTTTCGCATCCATAAAGAACTGTAGGCAAGATAATCGTTTTATAGATTCTAATTTTTAAGGCCCGGGACAAGAGGCGCGAACTAAGTAGTTTTGTCACAGAAAAATAACAAGCATTCCCCGCCTTCAGTCTAACCTTAATCTCTTCTTCAATTTCGTTTTTTCTAGTTATCGTAGAACCTAGATACCTAAATTTATCTACCTGTTCAAACATATTACCATGTATATCGATATCACCAGTAGTATCGCCATTTTTGCAGCTAACCATATATTTTGTTTTATCCACGTTTATTTCGAGTCCTAGTTCTTTACCGGCTTTCATTAACGTTGTCGTATTTAGTTTTATAGTTTCAACGTCTTCGCTTAACAGTACCAGATCATCAGCATAGCCCAGCACGGATGTTGTCCCGCCCAGATCCAACCCTTTCTCGGTTCGCATTACCTCCCTAATGGCATGTTCTAATGCCAAATTGAACAGGACAGGCGAAAGAGAATCCCCCTGTTTTAAGCCCGAACGAACCTCAAATTTTTCGGACAAATTATTACCGATTCTAACTTTATTGAGTGTCTCCGTCAAGCACATCCTGACTAGATTTACTAGTTTTTTTGGAATCCCCTGCTCGATTAGAATATTATACAGTTTCTGGCGGTCAATAGAATCGTAAGCCTTTTTAAAATCTATATACAGCTGGTGAACAATACCGTTATACTCCAATTTTTTCTCTAATATTTGCCGTAAAGAAAATATTTGATCAATCGTCGAACGATTCCGTCTAAATCCGCATTGGTAGTCTCCGATAATTTCCTCGGCGTATTCCGTGATTCGACTGGTTAAGATTAAAGTGAATATTTTATAACATACCGGAAGGAGTGAAATTCCTCGATAGTTATTACAATCCGTCCTCGGACCCTTTTTGTGAATCGGAATAAGAATAGATTCTTTCCATTCTTCAGGTAATTTCTCGTTCACCCAGATCTTTTTAACCAACCGATGTATTTTAGAAACTCCAGCTTCCCCGCATGCCTTAATTAGTTCAGTAGGAATATTATCGATTCCCGCTGCTTTATATGATTTTAATTTTCCGATAGCTACTTCAACTTCCTCTTTACTTGGTCCTTCTATTAACGGTTCAGCACTCTGGTACTCAGAAGGAGGACACAGATCATAATTTCTCGTATTTAAAATATTGTCAAAGTGGTCCTTAAACTTATTCAATATGTCAACCGGATCGGTCAGAATATTGTTATTATCATCCCTAATTCCAGACGTTACGGGCCCTACATATTTACGTGATCTGTTTATACCTTTGTACATGTCTCTTACGTTATTTTCGATTCTATTAGTTTCTATTTCAATTATTTTGTTTTTAAGATACTCCCTTTTTTTATTTTTGAACAATTTTGTCGTTTCGTTCTTTGAGATTCGGAAGTATTCCAGATTATCTTCGCTAGGATTATTTAGAGCTTTTAATTTAGCGGCTTTTCTTTTTTCACACATGTTTAAGCAATCTTCATCAAACCACGGTTTGTTATTCTTATTTTCCTTTTTTCCTAGACACGAGTTACCGACCGCTTTAATATTATCCCTGATCTCTATCCATAACTTGTCAATATCCTCGTGGTCCTCGTCAGGAAGCTCTAAAGCTTCAAACCTATTCTTAACATCTAGCTCGAATTGGTTTCTAATTGATGGATTTTTTAATTTTTCCAAATTAAAATTCTCAAAATCGAAACGGTTTTCTTTTCTCTTTTTTATATTAAGTTTTTGTCGAAGTTTCGCGATTACTAATTCATGATCCGACCCACATTCTGCTCCGCGATAAGACCGTACATTAATTATACTGCTTTGCCAGCTATGTTGTATCAAGACATGATCGATTTGATTTCG